>JARYHS010009186.1:214135183-214343618 GCA_031002005.1 Vandiemenella viatica | reverse complement strand
TAACAAAAATTAAGTGCTTACAAGTTGGATTATTGAGGATTGCAATGATTTAGGCGAGTTTAAGGTACGTGCACTCTACAGCAGGCTGCATTGCATCGCAGAAATGCGTCAGCAATCGCTTACACTGATTCTAATGGGGTAACGCACACCACAGGCAGGTCGAGTCAGGGTAGGGTGGGCTGCATCGGAGTGTCGGATCGCTTCGCCAGGCGTATTTTTCCGCCTGTGCGCCCGGATGCACTCGGTCACAACCTGGTTTGCGATAGGAGCTCCAACAGCACTGACTGACTTTTGTAACTTGTATGTTCCTATTTCTGTGAATTGACTGCATTACTTCAACAAAATTGGCTGCAAATTTTCATGCAGGATTATGGATGATTTTTGAAAAAAATATAAGTAATTACAATCTGAAAATTTAATTACTTTATGAGCTTTAATAAAGATGCAAAAATTATAATATTTCTAGCTCTTGCTCACTAGTTCTTTGCTTGTATGTTTTAACTTAATCTATTCAACCATAATGGATAAAGAGCACTGCATCTGATTAGTTTCAAAGAGTTTTATGATTTACAAGACGCAAAACATAATAACAAAAAAAAAAAAATATTTGGGAGGAAATAGGAAACTAGTTAAAACAACCAGGTATAATGTCACGTTTCGTATTTTATTTTTTGTTTATTTTACGTGTGTATTATAATTTTCTATCACTTTCTTTGAATCCTGCTTATAAAGCTTCGTGTTACCATTTAACCTAATTGTTTAAAAATATTTTGTGAAATTATTCCAAATCTTAATGATTTCTGATGTAACCTGGAAACCTGTGTAAGTCAAATATTGAATTTTTTTTTGTCATTATCGTTCTTACTTTCTGCTACCTAATTCGTTAATCAAAAGGTTATGAATGCAGCACGTGGCTATAATTACTTAATTTATCTTATTAGGTAACACCGACAGTCTTCTTTCATAGATATGAAACCTTCTACCTATAACACCAAAGCAGTTATTGATCACCCTCCATAGTTTATTGAGCCTGTAATTGAAAGTTTATTTCTCTTCATTTCATTTTATCTGATATTCTGGAATGGGCCTCATCTTGAAAGGGGAAACTTCATCCACTTCTATTACATACTGCATTTAATCTCAGTTGTGAACATGCAAATTCAGTTTTCCTACATACATTACCTCACCTAAATTGTTGTGGCCAAATGTTTTGCCATCTTAATTTTTTCCAAGTCTGACGACCAAAATACCAGAACGGTATTCAGCAACTGCAAGGGCTAATAAAACCATGAAACACATTCATTTTTCTGCATTAAAAATAAAGAGAACCGCAATTCTGTAGAACTGTTATAACATGTTTGCCATCTAATGTGCCTAAGAAATGCAGAAAATTCCTTTTTAAATTAAACCCATTGCCTTTTCTGCTTAAGTTTCTTCTTCTTCAATAAATATATAAAAATAAGAGCCCTTTGTCTGATGTGTCCATTTGCAGCGTGGAAGTGACTGAATAATTGTTGAGAACTGAAGGCGGTGACAATAAAAGAAATGCGACTCGCTCCGTCCAGATGTGCATTCCAACATTTTTGCTCAACACGATGCGATGCAATGCGGCCCACTGTAGTGTGCGTGTACCTTTAAGGTTTTACTTTACATCATTGAAGTTCTATTTAAGGCTGTTACTATGTGTTTAGTTAGTTTTTAAATTGCCCTGTGTTCAGGTATAGACTGCAGCATCGGCTCCTTTAACATGCCCGTTCCCCATGTCTCGTAGCAAAAAGGTTAGAATTTAACAAATTCTGAGGTAGTTTACACCTTCCTTCCCCTCAGTTTTCTAATATAGCTATTGAAATTTACAGACACAGTCAGTGGTTACCATGCACCAATATCACTCTTCATAAACCCATCTTCTTTGTTATTATTAATTCCTTGTTTAGTTGATTCAAATATTCTCTACTCCCCCGCTGTCTCTTAACTCTGTTATGTTCTCTTATTCCAACCTCTTTAACCACCTCACCTCCCTGTTATAGTACATAGGTTCTGTATATAGTACATAGATTATTTATTTTCTGTTTTAGAATAAATACTTCTTCACCCTTTTGAATTATATCCTTGAATTCTTACAACATTGACTACACTGTATTTGTGCCATTCTTCCATTTTCTGAAACTTTGCATGAAATATCTCTGCAGATTCTAAATCTGTACCTAATTCCATCTTTAAATTTAATTTAATTTAATTGCAAAGGAGTGCATGCACAGGTGGCAATTTCCGCACACACCAAATTCTCCCCCTTTCCTGCGCCCACCAACATTTGCCCTCTACAAATTTCAAGTTTAAATTCTTTCAATGTTTTTGGTAAATTACTCATCAATTTTCTTGGTAACTTATCCCAATCCCTGACCCCTTATCTAAGAAAGAGAATTTTCCTACTCCCTTGTTCCTGAAACTGAGTGCCAGCTTGTGGTCATGGTTATCTTACTTTTAACTCTTACATAAATATCTTTCAATGCCTCATCACCAATATACGCCTTGTACACTCCCATGACCCTCTTCACCGTTCCCCTGTCTTCCAATGAATTCCATTCCAGCTCTTTTACAATATCTGTTACTGAATACTCACCGTATTCGAGGAATGATCTGACCAAAGTTTTGTAACCCATTTCCTTCACTTCTCTCGTACATTCCGTCAACATTCTCTCCAACAAATGCAGAATTTTGAAACCTTTTCCTACTACCTGTCCAATGCACAGTTAAGCTTATCAAATACAATGCCAAGATATTTACATTTCAAGTCTTCAACAAGCAATATTTTCCCCACCCTGTAATCATAATCAAACTTTAGTTTTTTATCTGTGTATCTAATAAGCTGACTCTTCTTTGCATTTATCTTCATGCCATGTTTACCAATCCAACTAGACATCCTGTTCAGATCACCCTGCAGCTGTTAACAGTCATCTACTGTTTCGATCCTTTTATATAGCATCTGCAAACAATCTTTTGGCCAGTGGTTTACTAAATCCTCTAATATCCATCAGCACTGTTTCATATGGCATATTCCTGAAGTTTTTTGCCACCCTACAATGTTATCCTTACAGTTCATTAGGAAGATATCCTAGTGTTCTGCTCTAAGGTTTGTGTAAACCCTCCTTTCATAATTGAGGTATTTACAAATCTCTGTTCCCTTGTGTTGTTAATCTTATTTTCTACCCAGTTTACACCTGGTAAATTTAAATCCTCACAAATAATGAACATTCTATTCTCACCTCTTAAATATAAGTATGAATTTAATTTCTCCACAAAAACCTCATCTTCAGCAGTCTTTTTCCCACTGCAATAAGCAGCCAACACCATGTTTTTTACTACCCAAGAGAACTGTAATAGTTTTTGCTAACCAGTATGAAAACCCCTTCACCATTTGCTCCTATCTCTGTGATACACTCTGTAACCATTGGGAGCAACCTCATTGTCTAGTACTACTTCTTTTAACCAAGCCTCCACATCTATAACTACTTATGGTTCGTGTATTGCTATTAAGTTTGCAAATTCTATTACTTTGTTCACCAGTGACACCCTAATTATTGGCTTTGTGAAATTTTCCGCATCAGCCTCATCCTTCCCACTTCTGCCCCAATCAGTTATTGTTTCAGCAGCTTCATCTATTTCTTTAGCATTTGTGGATCTATAATCAACATCTCTTTGATCATCTATTTCCAAACCATCAGTAGTAGCCCAAACTAGAAATAGGCACTGTCCTGATCCCATCATCATTGTAAATGGGGCCCCTTAAAGCTTTTGTGGAATTATGATACTGACAGCAAGTAAAGTACATTCAAATTAGAGAGGAATTTTCACTGAGTACATAGAGCTACCTTATTTTTTGATTTCAATAATATTTAGGCCTTAAAAGTGAATTTAAAGTTTATGTTAAGATGGTGTTGGTAATGTAGTGACAATAAATCTGAATATCATAAAGAATACTATACAAAGGAGCTACTGTAGGAATTAAATAACATAACCACCAAACAGGAAATAAAATTTGATGAAGATTGACACTTGTTTCAAATCGATAGGAGGAATACTTTAGGAAATATTTAAAAGTTTGGTAACTATTACGCCATACCAGGAAAAGGGTGGTTTTCACTATTAAATGCTATTAGAATTGGGCTGTACCTAGCATCAAAAGTTGAGGAATTTTTTTGTAGAATCATTTGATATTAGAATCAGATCATTAAATGAAGAAAATTTTGAGCTTTTTCAACTTTACTATTTTTATCTCGAAAATTACGACACCTAGAAGAAAGAATCTCATAACATAAAATAACATTTATAGGTTAATCTACCACATATCAAAATTCCGAAATGATTGGAGTAAAAATAAGGATCCTCTCTGTTAAATCTCAAGTCGCTCTGACATCACCTTAGGAGGATTCTATAAAAAAAAGGAGCCTGCAGATAAGGAAATTGAGCATTGTTTAAGTGGATGTGGCATTGAGTGGATGTGCATGTTGGTCTCGGAGTGATATAGGTAAATTTCTCAATAGTTACACAATTTTGGTGCTGATCAAAATTTCTTTTATGGTGGACTTATAGATTTCATTCCTATAAGGAAAAAAGGGGGGGGGGGGTAGGAGGAAGTTGCTAACCGAATGAGAATGATCAACCTGTGATAATTTTAAATTTTTGGATTGAAGTCTGGTGCTTTTCTCATATTCTCTGGTATGGAGTATATAAAAGAACCTTTCATACAATATAACAGTTTTAAAATCACCAAAAAGTTTACAGTGTATTTTATTTGTGAACATGCCTTTATCTGTTGGGATTAGCTCAATAGATTTGTGGCTCCAAGATATTAACTGTAAAGTACCAGGACACGGTTACAGATCAGTGAAGAGTGCTAGATAGTATAACTTTTTCCAGCAAGCACATACCATGACAATATCTAACTAGGTAGGTCAACATGGAAAGAATAGAAATGCCAGGAAGAGTAGGTTTATTAAGCAGACATATAAAAACTAAAGGTTGATTATGATTATAGGATGGGGAAAGAATTGCTTGTTTAGGCTTTAAGTATAAATATCTTTGCATAATGATTGATAATAATCTCAACTGCACAGGACACACTGAGCAGGTGGTTGGAAAAGTTTACAAAATTCTTCATTTACTGGAGAGAGTGAAGAGAGGATGTATCAGAGAAGCTAGAGAATTGGGTTATATCACTTTGGTCAGAACATTATTTGAATTTGGTGGTGCAGTTTCGGACCTACACTTTGGGTATCAAATACAGGATTTGAGGATGTTCAAAGAAGAGCAGCTAGCTTTGTTTGTGGAAATTACTGCAACACCCTCTGATAAGTTAAGGGAGCTGGATTGTGAGTCATTAGAAGACAGATGGATGATAAAGAGAGTGCTAGGAGTGTACAAGGCATATATCGGTGATGAGACTTCGGTGGATATTGATTGAAGATTTAAGAAGTGTAAGAAAGGAAAAAAAGATGACCATGGGCATAAGGTGGCACTCGATTTTACGTGTAAGGGTGTGGGAAATTTTTTTGTAGGTTAAGGTGTCAGGCATTGGAATAAGTTACCAAGGGTGGAGATGAATAATTTAACAAAAACACTGAAGTAATTTAAAATTAAAATTAATAAATTGAAAAAGTAGATGGGGAGGAATTTAACAATAAAAATATACAAGAAAATAATAATAAAATACTAATTGTAATTAAGTAACTAGGGAAATTTCCACCAGAACATGCACTCCAGTAGGTCTTTTACCATGCCATGAATACTTGGGTAACTATTTTTCATGGAAACTTCTTTCTGGCTGACTATAATCAGTATTCATTAAAAAAAAAAACTCAATTAAATGTTGAATTGCAATAGAATAGCAATGGTCCCAATATGCTACCTGTGGCATTTCCATGATCACTTTCACCTCTTTTGATACTTCATTTACTACCCTGAATTCTTGCTTTCTATCTTTAAAGAATTGCTCTACCCAGCAATCACTTTTCCATTCATTTAAATAGTTTTTAACTTATTTAGCACTATTTTTTGGCACATTACGTCAAAAGCCTTTGAAAGCTGTAGTCTCACACTATCAACTTGCCCTCCCTTGTCCATTTCATCCAACACACCTTCTAACTGAGATTCTCTTGAATATCAGTGAAGCCACATTGTCAACTTGAATAAATCCTATGTTCCTCACAGATATTTCTGATGTGATTGCATATAATACTCTCCATTAATTTACCTTTCAATGATGTCGAACTGATTGGCCTGTAATTTTCTATCTTATTTGTCAATGGTACTACTATCAAATTTTTCCAGTTCTCTGGTAAGCAGCAAGTATCCATGCTTATAACATTTGAAGATAAGGTACACACTTTGTCAATAAATTTGGCCGCCGCTGAAAAATTCTATCACTCTTATTTTGCACAATCTCACATCAATGTCATCCTAAGAAACAGTAACGGAATACTGGCTTGCCAGTATTACCATACTGTTTCCTGGGATGACATTGATGTCAGATTTTACAAAATAAAAGTGACAGAATTTTTCAGCGGCGGCCAAATTTATTGTCTAAGTGTGTACAATGTCACATTGAATCACTATCTTTATGGCATCTGTAGTAATATTATCTACACCAGCACTGTAGCTTTCTTAGTTCCTTTATGATATCCTTGGGAAGAATTTCAATTTTTTTTTGTCTGTTTATTTTCAACTGTGCAGTTAAGTTCTTTCACTGATCTACAACCTTCTATTCCTGTATTAAAGTCTCATTAAACTAGTTACTTAATTTTCCTGCTTTTTTCAGATTTTCAGTAATTTCTTCTCCATCCTTATCTATAATTGTCTTAACATCCTTCCTTTCCTTCAGTTTTCTAACATAGCTTTAGAAATTTCTAGATGCACTGTTAGTTGTACCCCTACACCAATATTGTTCTTCATAAACCCATCTTTAGCCACCTTCTTTGTTTTATTAATTCCTTGTTAAGTTCTTCCAAGTATTCCCTACTACCTTGCTGTCACTTAACTTTCTTACATTCTTTTCTTAAATCTCTCTTTGACCCCTTCACCTCCCTATTGTAGTATATAGTTTCTATACTTCTTTTTATTTTCTGTTTTGGAATTATTACTTCTTCATCATTTTTTATTATCTCCTTAAACTCTTCCCACTTTGATTCCACCTGTACTTATGCCATTCTTCCATTTGCTGAAACTGTTTCTGAAATATCCCTTCAATTCTGAAATTTGTGCTGCCCTCTAATATCCATTACAACTGCTTCATGATCACTTATTCCTTCAGTTATTTGACATTCCACAAGGTTATTATTGGACTTTATTAGGAAGATATCCAACATGTTTTGTCCCCTTGTGTTGTGCACTCACTTGTGTAACGCCTCTGTCCCTTACTACGGTATTTGCAAATCTCTGTTCCCTTGTATTATTAATATTATTTCATACCATGTTGACATCTGGTAAATTTAAATCCCATGTACTAATGACCATTGTATGCTAACCTATGAAATGTGAATATTTTCTTCCCAAAAAGCTTGTCTTCAACTTTCATGCTCCACTATGGTAAATAACCAACAACCTAATTTGTTTCTTTTATTATTACAAATTCTATTACTTTGTTCATTATACTCCTACGGTTAACCTGTATCACTCTTATTACTGACTTTGTGATATTTTCTGCATTAGCCTTCACCTTTCTCATCTGTTATAGTTTCAACAGCTTCATCTGTTTCTTTAGCATTAGTGATTTTTCCAATTGTGGGTCTGTAATCAGTTTTCCTTTGACCACTTATTTTTATTCCCTCATTAAACTAAAAAAGGCTCTGTTATGTCCCCATCATCACTGGAATTGGGCTCCCTTTTAGCTTTAACTAACAACTCAGAAAGTACCTACTTGCTCGTTCTATTCAGGTGTAGGCCATACCTAGTCAAACCCCACTTCAAGAACAAACTAATACCATTCCCAAATAGCACCTCTGTTTTCATGTTTACCTTCTCACAGCATGGTTAAAATGTGGCCAGTCATAGCAACTTAGGCCCTGCACGAGTTCAACCTTCTTATGTTGTAATAAGTTCACCACTTTCCTCAGGTCATTATCTAGACTATAACTTACACTTTTATCAATACTTTTCCCTGCATCTCCCACTATTATTATTCTTTCCTCTTCAGTAAAACCCATATAAATTGAACCTATGTCCTCTATTACATGACCTATCCAATTTTAAATAAAATTTCAACATACAAAATATGGTAGCCTTATAAATGGCTACTACTACTGCTGCTACTACTACCACTACTACTACTACTACAACCGGCAGTATTAATAGTCTAGCAAGTGTGTGTCTGCCTCAAATTCACATTTCACAAATACGACAGGAACACTGGTTACAAATAAATTTTCCTCTGCCTTGCTGATTAGTTAAATGAAGGACCAAACCAACGCTCATAATTTTCTGCTGACAACATTTTTTACCTGAAAGCTTCTTTGTGTCGCCAGAGTATTTCCTTTGGTAACAAGTCTGAATCAAATGCAGACCTCAAGAGATACTTTTCAATTCCCTTTTTTGGTATTCTGTCTTCTGCTGGAAGTCCCGTATAGTAATATGTGAACTGTTGGTCCAAAAAAGGTACACGGGCTTCTAGACTGTAAATAAAATTAAATCCAATGCTTCAAAGAATCTAATCATTATTTTAAAATAAGGAAGTAGAGGGAAAATAAATCCACCACTCATCGCAGATGAAGGCAGAAGGGCCATGATGAACACATAAATATGAACACACTTTGCAAAATTTTGGTATAAATCTTAATCACGATTAGAGGAAGAAACATGGTAAGGGGCTTCGATTTCTAAAAACTGAGACTCATCACATAAATGATGAATTTATTTTTCACTGTCCTTCCTTATTTTTATTTCCCAACAGCATATTAATTTTCTAATCATTATTTTATAAACATACATAATATTGCATAAAAGGTTCTTGGGCCTCCCACAAAAGCCACTTTCTGACTTCATCTTCTGGTGAAGTATCAGGTTCCTGGAGCAGTAGCATATGCAAGTCAACGGTTTTTGCTGACGTCAAAGTCACACGTGGCCAGATGGTGGGGCCAGCTATGTGGTGGGAGATGCATGCGGAGGGACAGGAGGCATGATGGCAATACATGTGGTGGAAGAGGTCTGTTGCTATTCAACGTTCATTATTGATGGTTCTGTCTCATTACTCTTAGTTGACTGATAACTAAACATAATGAGACATAAACATCAAGAAAGAGCGAGAACAAAATCCGAACAACAACCAACCTCTTCCACTGTGTGTATCGCCATAACACTTCCCAGGCAACTCCCCATCACATCAGCATGGAGAGGCGCTTGTGATGTTGGCAAAAACCATGAAGTGGTGTGGGCTAGAGAAGTGCAACCACTCCAGGAACCTGACACTTCACAGAAGATGATGTCAGAGCATGGTTTTGAAACTCCTCTGATGGGAGGCCCAAGAAGTTTTTACACGGCTGATACAATGAAAAAACCTTCATTCTTTCATATATAGTATAACCAATGATGAATCTGGACTGAATGATCTCTGCTTGCTTGTGTGGAGTGGCTGTGTTAGAAACAATGATTTATTCTGTAATGGAAACTTTCACTCAATAAATTAATTTAAAACTTGATTTATCAAGTAAACTGGTAAGGATTATTGTTGACAAGTGGAATTATTCACATTTACATTTAAAAATAATGTTTTTAATTTAATTTATTGTTGTTAGTAAATATTCATTTCTTTATAACTAATTAGAAAAATCAGAAAGCTCGGCAATTATTTTAAAAACAGTATATTATGGCTAAACAGGAAGGTAAAAAGTTATTTAACAGTTTTAATTTCTCTTTATTTGTAAGTAAATAAGCAGTTTTGGTGGGAGAAATGAATAGGTGATGGATATGAGAAGAAAATTACAAATTAGGATAGGGAAATAAACCACCAGTAACCTCAAATGATAGACGGATGATGTGGACACATGAAGTGGATGCAAATGCAAGAAACATTGCAATTATCAGGTCTTTGGCCTTCTTCAGCAGTAATCTATGGAGGAGGGAATATTTTTGTGAAAGAGTTTTACAGGAAGGAGATCATATTTTCAGACAGGCAAAATTGGTTAAGTTGTTAGTGGAGGGAAAAGTCAAAGGTAAAAAATATAAAGGAAATACATGACGCAGATAATTTGGGAAATGGGTTGGAAATGATATATTAAGATGAACAGGTAAAAAAAAAAAAGGTGGAGGGTGGATGCTATAGGCTACTGCCTCAATTTTGAAGCAGTGGTTTGCAGCACCCATCTTCTGCCGTGTTCTACTGCTGAAGAATGGCTAAGACCTTATAATCACAATGTTTTTTGTGTTTGTGTCGATTTCATGTGCCCACCCCATTATACCATCATATGATGAAAATGGTGGTTCACATCCCTATCCTAATTTTTAATTAAAAAATTTGGTTTCCAATTGTTGCAGCTATTATTATTGCATATTTTTTTTTAATAAAAAAAAACAGAACAGCTTTGTTATTTAATTATTTATAAAAAACTGCAATAGTAACAATATTTGCTAGTGCTAAGAAGATATGTTTATTCCAAAACAGAAATAAAGAAAAATAGAATATACATACTCCAATAGGCAGGTGAAAAGGCTAAACAGGTTGGTAAAAATAGAAGATAGAGTTTAGACAGCACGGCAGAAGAAACAGCAAGAAACAGGTAAACAAGGAATTAATACATACAGGAGGCACCATATTTCTCATCAAAAACACTGTAATCAGCAGTGATGGGCTAAAAGGAAATCACCATATACAACTAACACAGGGAATAAAATGGATATAAAAATGATGCTGTGAGTTGAAGGCTGCTTTGGATTAAACAAAACTTGAAATCATTTTGTAAGCCTTGTCTGCTGTCTGTGGCCAAATATAGTGTTGATGGCATCTGTATACGGTACTATATTCATCTCACCTAAAAGTGTTCTTAAAATGATGATGCAAAAACATAGATTGTAGTAATTGCCACCAGAACATGTGCTCTGTTGCAAATAAAATAAAATTTAAAAAATAATAAAAAATTTGCATCATGATGAAGTAGAAGATCTCCCATTTTTATTTCCTTACTAGTATCCTTCTAAAATACTAAAAAATGTTTACCTTTGCAGAATTGTTTACAGAAAAGTTAACATAGCTTTGGTAAAAATACTTAATGAACGCATAAAACAAATTAAATTATTTTATTCAGAATGACTTCCAGTAAAATCTGCTCCAACACACTAACCAAAAGGCAGCCAAAGTTCTGTCCACTCTCAGGCCATCATACAAATAAATGTCATGGAGCAAGCGCAGACTTTCTTCATTTGCAGTTTCAGGATCTGGAGCATCCCTAAAGTAGATATAACCCTGACACAATTCATCAGCCCCCTCACCACTGAAAATGACAGTTGAGTCTGTATGAGTCTTGATGTAACGAGCAATCAAGTACATACCTGTGAACATAAAATGTTAGTTACAGAACAAAAACTCAGAACCAAACATTTACAGTTGAAATCAAATGCATAAAATTGTGGAGTATTTCTCCTTAATAATTAAATTATGATAAAACAAAAAATTATCTGCAGCAAGATTTACGTATAAACTACAGTCAAGAGTCAAGTACATGAGAACCCAACTGATCAAGAACATTTTATGCTGCTACTGAATAAGTCAAGTAGTGCTATCATTGCAATAAGAACACTTTCTCTACCAGCAGATCTATAATTAACAAAACCATATACTCTTCTTATTTTCATTCAGTCATGTCATATGGCATAATTTTTTGGGGGAACTCTTCACAAAATAAAAAAGTTTTCAAATCACAGAAAAGAGCTATTAGGATCCTATGTAGAGTAAAACCAAGAACTTATTGGAGTCAACATATTAAAAACCGCAATATTCTTACAATAACTTCTTGGTAAATATATTCTCTCATGTGCTTCACATAGAAAATTTAACTTATTTATATTTAATTCATAGGTACACAATCTCAATACAAGAAACAAAAATAACTTAAATGTCACAGTCATTAGTACAAAGAGTATTTAACTATTCTGAGACACGTCTGTTGGATAAACATCCTAAAAGTATAAAATAGTTTGTAGATAATAAAGTTGCATTAAAAAAAAAGACTGAGGGATTGACTTAATGGAAGCTCCTTCCACTCTGTCCGAGAATTTATACAAAAGAATTAATTGTATCTAATATACCTTTTACAAAATTCAGTTGTAAATATTATTTTATTAGTGTATTTTTGTTTGTAACATCATGATTATTAATCTGTTATGCATATATATTAACCATGACATGTCCCCCATCCCACCTCTCCTTCCGCAGCAGCGATCTATGAAACAAAAGTAATAATTAAATAAAATTACTTTAAACTTTTATAGGTGTTTTTCAGATTCAATCTTTTCTTCATGTTTTTGAAAAAAAATACTAGTTTTTATAGAAATCTAATTATACTGAGAGCTTTCTTGGATCATATTTATTGAATATCATTAACCAAAAAAGTGGTCAAGATTTTAAAATTATAAGAAAATATTAAATATAACTTCAATTCGGCTACCTTCTAATTTTCTACTTCCATATACACTGTTTGATGCGTGTAAATTACTGCAAATTTTGAAATGAATTAATCAATAATTATATAAAAATTATTACTGAATCAGTCACTTCAGACACAAGCAGATGGGCGCTGTTACATGAGCTATCAGGATGATAAGTGATCAACATAATCACAGATCCTTATGTGCATATGTTCTGCTCAAAGACAGATTTTCACATGGCTGCTCTGCATGCACTCATGTCTTCTGCCCGCCTTTTCATGGCCATGCAGTTTCCCCTTGACATTATCTATGATTTTGTTCCTCCTCCCTCCTCTCATTCTCCTCCCACATACTAGTCCTTAACAAGTAATTTTCCTGCCTGCAATAGTGTTCATACCATTCCATGTTCCAATACTTATCTGTCCTTCCTTTTTTCCCCCCTTCCTCTCCTCCTGGAGATAGAAGTGAAGGAAAATTTTACCTCCAGATTCTTTTACACAGAGAGAACCATACCATGGCTACTTGGGAAATATATTGTGGTAATATCCCATGCCTTTCCACATGGGCAATAGTTTGTCAAGCCTAAAATCAGCCACTCACTATGAGTCAGACACTGCTTGTAAGCACCTTAGAATTTTAGCAAATTCAAGTTCCTTAGCTTCAAGAGTAAGGGAGGAAGTAAATTTAAACAATATATTTCTGCTATATGAGCATTTTACTATTTCTGGATACTTTTAAAAGTAGTAAAGACCCCCAACATTTAATAAAAGTACTAAACCAACTTCTTATAAGAGTAAAAGAAACTTTATACTAACCTGAAGTGAGATAATCCATTTTTGTTTCACTACCAAACAATAGATTTTCGTTACGTGACCATTTCACTATTCCTGAACACTTTGAAGCGAAGTAAAGTAATTTTTAAATAATAATAATTCAAAAGAAAGTTAAATTTACTAAAATTCCGTAGTTTCTGACCAAGTAGATAACTTAAATAAATTTTAAACACTTCGATAAATGCACTTCACTTTTAACAATTTTTATCACAGATTCCTAGCAAGTTCCCGAAATAAAAAGTAGATTTTCTAAAAGACCAAAAATCTAGTTTCACATATTTAAATTTCAGAACATTCCATGCACCAAAACAGGTTTTATAGAGGTTTTAAAATTATTTCATCACTCGACACACGTGTCTCACTTAGGAATTAATTGCGAGTAAACCCAAACACTCTCAGAGATAAAATAACTTTTAAAACACGTAACTAAATTCAAAGAAAATCCTGATAATTTTTCCTTTTTGATATAAACAATACTTAAAAGTTATTAATAATAAACCATATGACTTTAAACTGCCAATTTACCAAATCTTGTCTAAGCTTTCATTATCCTGTTACCAATCTTGGTATAATTTACACCATTGAACTCGTAAATTTTTGGAGAACATTTTGACACTAATTTTATTCAGGTAACTTGTAGTTCAGGAGAATTTCGAAAAAATTGAATAAATTCGAACATTTAGGTAATTCCCCAATTGCGCAGGAGGTCGAATCACTACGCAAAAATTAAACAAAAATTAAAACTAATCACTAGAAATTTCCCACTAAACATCCTTTGAACTTCTAGCAGATAAGTCTAGACACTGTCAAAGTTTGAACACTTTTAATAATCTAGATCGTCTAATAAATTATACACACTTTTTATTACGCGGAGGCAAAAAGATGTGGTACAGCTGCTGACGTCATTGGTTTGGGTGGTTTCTATATAAGGTCTTGCTGCCATCATGGCATGTCTTTACTTCAGGAGCGTTATGTGAAGGTAATCTGCGATAGTTTATGCTGGAGCGGGAAGGCGGTTGGTGGAAACTTTCACTCAATGTCGGCCATGATGGGATTTCGGTGCGATGGTGTGGCGGTAACTGTTAACATGAACTGATAAATTTACAAAAAGGGGTTTTGTTTTGTTTGGTATTATTTCTCTCGACAACCTACAATTTTTGGAAATGTTTGTTCGATCGCCTACTCAACTGTATAATGCAAATTTTGAAATTGCGACTTTTTAAAAAATAAACTTCAAGTTTTTTGACCAACAGTGGACTTTTGTGATTTTATAGTAGACTTGAAACCTTTTCTAAGTTTGTGGTTTAAACAAATTTAGTGGCGACCTCTAAGCATTTCAGTTGAGAATCCAGAAAGGCTACATGGTCAATTTAAAATTATTTCGTCAAAATTCCACAGAAGTTTCAATTCAAGTGAACTGTTAGTTAAGGAGCCTTAGCCGATACTACAGCCCCGGTATCAGTTAAGGGTCTTACATGCTTGTACTCATCCCTATATGTTACAGTAGCTACGTAAACTCTTCATTTCAATCCCATGTGGACAGTTGCCTCTTCCACCAGCTTCAATATTCCAAAGATCTCCTTCTTCACTGTTGCTGCCACTGAGGTCTTCACCATTACCCTAGGACCCTTACATGGTGCTACCAACCGCAGCCAGGTGAGCCAAGGAATTTTAATGAGGTATCACTCCTCCAACTCTTGCTTCACCAGACTTGCCACTGGCTTTAGTATAATGTATTATGCATTTGGATAAGAGACTAACCACCATTCAAAGATGAAGGTTGCTGCAGCATCAAAACACGGAAAAGCCTGTACACATTGAAATGTATTGTGTGGTACATTTAATTTTAATATTCATTAGTAAGTCAAAAGAGAAGTTTAAAAAACTTTCCGTGCATTCTGACAGAAGTAATCACTAACCAGAGGTGGCCATGTCATGTGATTTTGGACAAAAAAAAAAAATATGCGCCATGTTTGTTGTGTGTTAATGTGGGTTTTTCTTTTTTGCTTCCACATGTATCCATGGAGAAGGATACAGAGTGAAGACACTGTTGGCATAGTGTGGAATCGACTGAAGTGTTGATGGTATTGTGATGATTATATGCCACCATCAAATGCATGTGTAACACCACGAGAGAAGATTCTATTGCCAACAACTTGCCACTGGACTTGAAGGGTAGCCATCTTCCCTCAACAACAACAACAGTACAATAATTGAATAAAGTGTTCACCAAAAGTGTAGTTTGTGAGCCCGATGTTGACCTAGAACTTATGCTTCCAAAAGAGAGATATTAATTTAATTTTTTGTATTAAAGATGATCAAATTCTGTTGAATGTCCTTTGTAAACAAATCTGAGGCTTGTGTTAATGTAGATACAGTGGTTTTGCATTTACAAAAAAAAAAAAAAAAAAAAAAAAAAAAAAAAAAAAAAAAAAAAAAAAAAAAAAAAAAAAAAATCCCACTCCCTCCCTTAATCAATTATTTAAATAACTATATAATATTAATGATAAATTATGCAAAGTTTTAATGATAATCAAAATAAAATAATTACAGAAAGGTACACCCGACTGGTATGTTTCAACATATAGAGCTTGAAATTTTTAGGATCATAACCATTCTGCAACAAAAGAGTGAACTGGCTTCCTGGTGGGGGCCAACAGCCAACTGGAGTCACCAATACATGGTTGGCAGCTTATGGTAGCGAAAAAAACAAGATGGTTCAAATTATGAGTGGGAGTTTTAAGAGGTGGTCTGAGAATTGTAAACATATTGTGGGAACAAATCATGGACATGCGGAAGAAGTTGGCAGAAAATGTTATTAACCAGTAAATTTTTCATTGAATATTTATGAATACATTAAAACAAAAATGTTATTGATCAACTCTGATAAGTGATGCTTCTGTGGGAAGATAAAGGGCGTGTGAAATGGAAGGAAGATTATTGGGCATTATCTTAAATTAATAACCAGCAGTTGTCTGGTACCCAGTTATACTGGTATGCCAGTTCCCACCTTCCGAGTCCAGAGACGCTGCTTTGGTCAGAGAGGACCCCGATGGCACGGATGGTGAAGCAAGAATTGAAACTGTTTGTATCATGTGTTGTGACATGATGAGACAATGGGTGGTGAGGGTAGTGGGTAAAAACAGTTTATCTGTGTCCATTTATTCTGATTGCCAGTGGATTTTTATATACACGTATAAATTACACTTTTGAACAGGAGAATAATCACCACTTATAGAAGATGATGGCGGGAACAGCAGTGAAACATGGATAGGCATGTATACACATTGAGCATTGAAATTGTCAGGTTTATATCCCTTCATCAACAATAGAGATGGTGGCTGGCAGATAACTGGAGTTTCAGTTAGTAGTGTTTATCCAATTTTTGATGCTGTTCCAGCCTTGAACTTTGGTAAGCAATGGTTAATCATTCCAACCCAAATGTTTAATTTATCCCAGTCTGGAAGAGCTCAAAGAACTGATAAATGAACTAGAGACAGCGTGCAGTGAAGTGGGCCTTAAAATAAATATATCAAAAAGCAAAATCATGCAAAACAAATGGGCAGAAAAAGATAAAGACAAGGCGGACATGAAAGATTCTGGTATTGAGTTCGTAGATCAGTACATCTATCTTGGCCAACTGATCAATATGAATGGTGACTCAAAGCCTGAGATCTACAGACGGATAAAGCTGGGCTGGAGAGCATATGGAAGAAATTCCATAGTTTTTAAATCGAACATGCCAATACATCTTAAAAAACAGGTATTTGAACAATGTGTATTACCGGTCCTCACATATGCCTGCCAGACTTGGACCCTAAATAGTCACACGAAGCAAAAACTGAGAACTGCCCAGCGAAGTATGGAAAGAGCAATGCTAGGGTTTACAAGAAGAGACAGGAAAAGGGCTGTGCACATCCGTTCAATAACTAAAGTAACAGACATCTTAAAAAGAGTAATGACCCAAAAATGGCAATGGGCCGGTCATGTTGCTCGCAAAAGAGATGAAAGATGGACTACGGTAGTGCTGGACTGGATACCGAGAAACCTGAAAAGAGCAAGAGGAAGACCCCCGGATCGCTGGGATAAGGATTTACGTCGAGTTACAGGCGTGAACTGGAAGAGGGCGGCTCAGGATCGATCGGCCTGGAAAGAACTACAGCAACACTATGTAGAATTAAATTCTAATATATAGCTCATTAGGCTTAAAGAGGCTACATCCTGAAAAAAGGATTGATATAGCTGCAATAATAAATAAATAAATAAATACCTTTGTTTGCTAAATATATATATCAGCAACAATGGAGTAGGAAGCAACATCATGAGGCAGTATCAACATGAAAGATATAAGATAAAATACATCCATCACTCACTGTAGCTGAAGGAAAAGGGGTAGCAATGACAAAAAAAAAAAAAAAACACTCTACAAACACACAAAAACAATATTTCAGGCTATTCCTTTATTCGTGAAAATAGGAACAAGTGGCTGTGCTCACACAGGAACACAAGGTCGACTTAATAGTTACCACTATGCACAAAGATGTCTATGTCAAAAAGTCTGACATGGGTGCGAGAGTAAGAAATTGAGAAGTTTAGAAAGTGAATGTTGTTCGAGAAGTTTAGGAAATCAATAAAGAGAATCTTACCATGGTTTCAGATCATAAATATGATATTTTTATACCTGATACCTACACTGGATATAAGGTAAAGATCTTTCCAATTACCTATGAAAAGGTTGACATAGAAGATTGCGAATTTTCATAGCAAATGATAGATAATAAGTTCCTACATGATAAAATTTGTTTACAACTTTCTTCAAGCGAAAAATACTGTTCCTATATTCAAATACAAGATACTTAAAAATAAAGTGAGTGATACTGATGTGTTACTAGGCCAAAAGTACAATACTTCCTTATGTATTGCACTGACGGACATCAGTTACATGGAGAACCAAAACTGCTTGTGCCATCATTGGTTTCTGTTTACAAGGAATATGTCATGGTGATGTGTCGGGTGTTTTTTCCCCCTAAAAATAGGTCTCAAAAACTGAGATGACTGTTTACTCAGTACCCAAAAAGTCTGATTTCAAAGACAGAGGATATTTCAGAGTACAAATTTTTAAATTTGGGGGGGGGGGGATATAAATCAGAATGAAAACTATAAAATAATAAAACCATAAGATTATATGACTTCTTATACTACAACATAGATAGTTTCCAGTATATGTTTAAAGTGGTAGGGTCATGGCTTAGTTATAGAGGTTATTACAGCCAGGAGAGAAATGGCAGATCAGGATTGGGGAAGAACTTTGGCATGTCCTTTCTAGAAAACTGAAATTTGGAAGGCTAGACCATAGATCAAACATGTGTCATTCCAAAATCTAGGACTGGACATTAATTGCTTACCCACCTGGTTTAGTCAATATGAGGGCCGGATTAAGACAGCGCGGGGCCCGTAGCAAATGTGAAGAAGAGGCCCTTGATTTTTGCCGTCCAAGGGAAAATTGTAGAGCTAAAAAAAAAGGGTCGCCCATCTAGTCTAGGTGCAGGGCTCCCCTTGCAAGCGCGAGGCCCGTAGCATTTGCTACCTCCTGCTACATGGTTAATCCGGTACTGGTCAATATGCGTTAATCTCATATAATATCTATTGTATGATCGTAGAAGTATTTGCGTTAGTTTAAAACTGAACATTCAATAAATGTTGACTATAAGGTTGTGCATAATATAGTACCATTGAAAAAGGCAGTAATGCAAATATCAACTGTGTAAACTAAATTGGTACAGTCAAATACTTTCCGGTACCTGTGAAGAAGGCCTTTTTTTCTTTTTATTGCATGATCTATGATAATGTTGGTGAATGATATCTTAAGCTAAAACAGAGGAAAATCCAAAGCTAATGAATAGGAATGTTTGTATATTCCATGAATAGTATTTACCAAGTTTAAGGTTTGGGAGAGACTATATTAGCGTTTTTCAACCAACTGTTAACTTCTCCTTCTTGTGGTGCACACTGTTTGAATGGGCAGTGCTCTGTTGACTGAATGAATCCTTTTTTACACAATATTTCTGTGTTTGCATTTGTTTTTTGTGTGTTTTCTTGTCTGTCCCTCCTGTATTCATCTGAGGTGAGCAACAGTTTGTTTTTACCTACACTATCTTATTTTCAGTCTTTAATATCAGTTTCACTGTCACCATTATCCAATAATTAATCAAGGTGTGATTTAACTCTTTTAGGATCTATTTACAAATTAATTTATTACATTTAGAAGCTTTATATATGTTCTCTATCAACACCTGATTTAAATTAATTGTAATGTTTAAAAACAAATTACAAAAATTTTACTGGTAGTTACAAAGTCAACACTTGGCTTCATGTGACAAAACAGGAATAGAAAACTAACAACTGTTGAATGAAATGGCTGGATGTTGCATAAAACAGGAATTCATTATTCTATCTGAATTAAACACACTATGTAAATATGCAATGCAGATAAATGCCATGCGGAATTGTCTGGTTTGATACACCAATAAAAGAATAAAATTTTGTTTACAAATATAGGGTGAGCCACGAACTTACTATTCTGTCATAGCAGGAGAGATGATACTACTACATGGTGTGTACCAGGTGGCAGGTAGGGGAATCCCCGCTTGTTTACTGGTAGATCTAAGCAAAATAAAATAGTTGTTTCACACCAAACACACCACAGCAAGTCTCTAGTTGTCTGTACAAACTAACAAATCCATTTGATGAGAGTGATTCGATAAAGTAATTCATTCACCCCAAATGTTTCATGCCCACCAGGAAAAAACAACCATTTAACATGATGGAAACACAAACAATAGAGCTACTACCTTAGGCTCAAAATGAAATAAGACAGCTGAAAAAACATAAAGGGGCTGGTGTAGATAATATTACTACAGATATCTTAAAGATAGCCAGATGTGACATTGTACCTTATCTTGAAATATTATTAAAATTGAGTCTGGATACTTGCTGCTTACCAAAGGACTGGAAAAGTGGGATAGTAGTGTTGGTACATAAAGCAGGGGATGAGAAATAGAGTCAAAAATTACAGGCCGATCAGTTTGACATCAGTGGTAGGTAAACTAATGGAGAGATTGACAGGCAACCACATCAGAAATATATGTGAAGGGTGTAAGCGGTTTTCAAGTAAGCAACATGGCAAGGATATTCATGTGAATCTCAGTTGGTTGAATATATGCAAGATATTTCAGATGAAATGGACAAAGGAGGCCAAATTGATAGTGTAGCACTAGATCTTTCAAAGACTTTTGACAGAGTGAGCCATAAAATGGTAGTAAATAAGGTAAAAACTATTGAAGTGGATAAGAAATTGATTAGCTGGGTAGAAGAATTTTTAAAAGGTAGAAAACAGAAAGTTAAGGTAGGAAATGCAGTATCAAAAAAAGTGGAAGTAAAAATTTAAGTGCAACAGGGTAGTGTTTTGGGACCATTACTATTAATTATAGTAATGAATAATTGTGTTGATTATTTACTAACAGAAAGTAGATTGTTTGCAGATGACATAATGCTATATAAAAGGATCAAAATGGTAGAGGACTGTAAACAGCTGCAGGGTGATTTGGACAGGATATCTAGTTGGGTTAGTAAACATGGGATGAAGATAAATGCAAAGAAGAGTTACTGATAAAAAACTAAAGGTTGATTACGATTATAAGGTGGGGCAAAAATTTGCTGTTGAAGACTAGAAATGTAAATATCTTGGCATTACATTTGATAACAAGCTTAAAAGGGGCAGGACACATTGGTCAGGTAGTAGGAAAAGGTTTCTAAATTCTGCACTTGTTGGAGAGAGTGATGAGCGGATGTACGAGAGAAGTAAAGAAATTGGGTTACAAAACTTTGGTCAGACCATTGTTTGAATATGGTAGAGTCGTATGGGACCTACATTTTGCATATCAAATACATGATTTGGACAGGGTGCAAAAAGTGCTGCTAGATTTGTTTCTAGAAATTACCGCAGAATACAATCAGTTAAAGAGCTGGGATGGGATTGATTTGCAAGACAGGAGGAAGGTAAAGAGGGCCATGGGAGTGTACAAGTCCTATTTTGATGATGAGGTATGGAAAGATATTGGTGTAAAAATTAAAAGTAATGCATGTAAGGGAAAAGATGACCATGGCCACAAGCTGGCACTCGATTTCAGGCACAAAGGTGTATGAAGATTCTCTCTTTTTTTTGGGTAAGGGTGTCAGGGATTGGAATAAGTTACCAAGTGAAATGATGAATAATTTACCAAAAACGTTGAAAGAATTTGAAGTTGAAATTTGCCGAGGGCGGATGGAGGTGGCTGCAGGGAAGGGGGAGGATGTGTGGTAGGGATATTGTCACTGGAGTGTGCACTCAATTGCAGTTTATTTAAATATTATAATTATTATGGTCATTTATATTTGGGGGGACCAGGACTTCCTGCAGAGAATGGTCAGAGCTTCCCAAACCTCCTCCAACACAGTCTATTGGTACGTTCAATGTATAGTGGACAAAACAGGGAAACTCAAGATATTGACAGAAATCTATTACAGATTTAGGACCCTCATACTTACAGAACAAGAAACAAAGTTCTGCAATTCCAGTCACTTTGACTCGGATGAATATCACATCTGTGAGGAAAAAACCATAATCAAATTACCTAATAGTAAATTATGGGTACTTGGAACTACTTTACTAGTACAAAAGGGTATCTAGAACTCAGTGGCAGACTTCTTATTACCATCGGAACATCTCTCCCTATAAACAGTAAAATGTGCTAACAAAGCCTATGCACTGCTGAATGCAATGTTCCAATGAACAATGAACTTGACAAAAACAAAATCGAGAAGTTCTGGTCACAAATAGAAGGAGTACTTGTCAAAATCCCTCAACATCATGTCAAGATCCTCCTCAGAAGCAACTGGCAGAAAAGGAAAATACAGACACATAATCAGTAATTTTTCAGCACACAGAAAGACAAATGCGAATGAACTAAACCTAATCAACATCTGTGGAATGGCCAATTTACAGATGATTTCCGCACTCTTTAAGAAGCTCCCGTGAAAGATGACCACTTGGAAATCAAGCAACCATGTAGGCAAATACCCGATTGATCATTTAGCAATAATCAGAAAAATCTCTCAAAAAAATATGAATTTGAGAGTACGAAAGGGTTACACAGAGTCGACCACTACCTTCTACAAATCAAAGTCAATTTCAGACCCAATTGGAAGCAATATCAAAAGCTCAAAATTCCACACATTGATCCTGAATACTTAAAAGAACTTGCACAGAAATTTACACAATCACTATCAACAAACCTATTTACATAGGACAAACTTTTTGATACAATTCAAATATGAAAAAATATGGTGGATGTTAGAGTGAAATAAAGCCTTGGACTCACATATCATAACCTGGAAGTATTAGCATAGGCACCGAACACCAGAGAATTGGCAGATTTTTTTTAGAAACACAAAAGAGAACATCCAAAATAATCAGGCAAATATCACATCAAAATATTAGAGTAAATCACCAATGACTTCAAAAGAAACTGCAGCAATAACTTTTTCAAAATTTTCAGGGAAGATGTGCCTGCATTTAGGTTTTCTAATCTTTGCTTCTATTGATTGACCTGCTGGTATACTTGAAACCAACACATAGGCCAATTGTGACAATCTGAATCAGTTCTTCAAGAAGTTGCACCTGTGATGCACCTTTAACTCCATTTACAAATACCCTCCCCAAATCACGACTCAGAGGCACCAATATCACACTTCAGTTGAAAAATAACAGAGCACCAGGAGAAGATGGCGTAATTTTTGAGAAACTTACAATCAGGGGCAAAGTCCTGACTGACCAGCTGCAAGCTATCATTTCAAATTTATGGGTCAGCAAAGTCATATCTGCAGATTGAAAAATTGTGTTAATACACATGTTACATAAAAAGGGACTCAGGACTTCTGAAAGATTTCACTCCTGCCAATCGCTAACAAAGCACTTTTTTGTGCCATCCGTATAAGGTTGGAAAAACAGATAGAACATAAGATGGGTGAAAACCAAGCAGGTTTCTGACCACATCGATCAACTCTGGAACCTTAAGATGATACTCCAACACTGTCAATCAAATCATACCATGGCCACTTTCGCAGTCTATAGGAAATCACAGAATTCGATTGATTACACCACACAGTTCAATATATTAAATGAGTAAGGGGTGGATAATAAAACCACTTTGTTAATTTATCAAACTTTGACAGATTCAACTTAAAAAGTGAAATTTATGGGTGAAATCTCTGAATCCTCTGAAATTAAAATGGGTGTAAGACAAGGGAATGGGTTATTACCTACCCTGTTTGACCCGGTATTAGACAACAGGACCATTAAAAAGAAATACCCGGTATATATATATATGGGAACTAAGAATAAATGGATTAACATAAAATGCCTTGCCTTTGCGGATGATCCAGCAGTAATTACATGAACTCTTGAGGAAGCCAGACATGCTATTGACAAGCTTTATGAGATAGCCATTAAAACCATCCTCCAAATTTCTTATGAAAAAACACAACATATGGACTCAAAAACATGAACTTGAGGCCAATCATGACCAAATATGACAATATCAAACAAGTTAACATTTTACGTACTTGGGGGAAATTATTTGATATAATGGAAATAAGAAAGAGGCCCACAAAACCTGTGCAGAAAAACTGTGAAAAGTATATACAATTACTTGGAATACTTACAATAAGAAATCACTTTCCGCCAAAGTCAAACTCCATCATTACTGCACCATCATTCTTCTGGGAGCACTGTATGTGATGAAGACATTGTCATTATTTTCAAAGGAATTGAAAAAATAGTAAGACAGATACTAAGAAAAATATTCAATCCCAAGAGCCAAGATGGCATCTGAATGTGCAAAAACTCAGAAGAGTTATATTCACTGACCGAACAATTCACCTCACTCACACGGAAAGATACATGAAATTCTACAGGCATATAACATGAATGAAGCATTCATGACTGAATCTTCCACATCATCAACAGACCCCGACAAACCAAAGTGCACTGGCTTTTGAAACCCAGAAGGACCTTGCAGAAGTCAACCTGACAACTATATGGAGTATATATAGACAAATAATCCTTTCACACAAATTTGCACATAAGAGTCCAACAGCAAAAAATCTTAAACTCAGAAATGCATGACCACAAGAGGGACATCAAGCCCAAAGCAATTGGATGAGTTTCAGGAAGATAAGAAGAAGAATAAGAAAAAAAATTCAAATTAGTGGTATTAAATGCTCCTTAATGGGCCAAATAATAAAAATAAAATAAATTATAGGGTGGGAGAGGAATTGCTTGTAGAAGACATTAAGCATAAATGTGTAGGTATAACATTAACAGTGAAATTTCTACTAGATAATGAAAAAAAATTAAGGAAGGAAAAATAATTTGTCACTTACCAGAGATGAAGACAGGAAGGTCAGGTCGAACACTAAAACATAACCACACCACAATATTTCAGTTGATAACCTTAGTCCAATTAGAGGTGAGACATATGGCTAGGGAATCAGATGTGTAAACATCGAGAACTACCACATGACAGTCATATGACATGTCTTGATATGTGATTCCCTTTCCACATGACTCATTTCTTACCTGGTACAGATAGGTTTCAAAATCCTTAATTAGGGTGATGTGGGGATGTATGAGGGAAGGAAATTTGGTTACAAAACTTCAGTCAGACCATTGTTTGATAACATATGCAGGGGTTGGATAAGGTGCAAAGATGGGTAGTTAGATTTGTTTGTTGAAATTATTGCAGAATCAGTAATTGATATGGCACATGAGTGGGTTTGGGATTCATTGGAAGACAAGAGATGGGTGAAGAGTGAGCTAGAAATGTAACAGTTGTATATCGGCTATGAAACTTGGTTGGATATTGGTGAAAGAATTAGGAGTAGGACATGGAAGGGAAGAGATGACCATGACCACAAGCTAGCACTTGATTTCAGAAAGTGTCCATTAAGGAATTCAATGAGTGAAACAAATTACCAAAGGAAATGATGAACAATTTACTAGAAACATTGAAAAAATTAAAAACTAATATTCCTGAAGTCCAAAGTAGTTCGACAGTGGTTTTGTATTTGTAGAATTATAAGGTAAAAAAGATCCTAAATTAATGAAAGAGAAGGGTGGGATTGTAGGACACTTGTTCCTTTACAAATGAATTAAATTAAAAATCAAGTTTTGGTGTTGGGGTTGTCACACATGTTAATCCTCTATTGGTGTCATTTATTATAGTAAATAAAAAAAGAGAGGAACTTGGTGTTATTGATTATGTGAATAATGACAAAAAAGACATTATGGTGCAATTTTTACTTATACTTTACTTAATAGTTTTTGTTTTTTAAAATGATTTTACACAACCAAGAAAAGAATTTAATGATTTTGTGTGATGTGGATTTCAGTTTAAAAATTTAAACAGTGTTGTAAATCTAAGGACCATCACCACAAAACTAAACTAGAGCCATGGGGAAAGAAATGATTTTAATTGATTCGATGACAAAAGGGAGAAATGCTGTTGCATATTTTATATAAAATTTTGGTAAAGAGCATATTATTTATTAATCATTTAAATTTCTTCTGATTGTGACACAATAGTCAGTTGCTTGAGAGATTGGTTTGAACCAATGGGTATAAAAAAAAAAAGAAAAAAGAGAGAAATATAAATGGTAGCTGTATGGTTCAGGAGGTGATCAGTAGGTAGGGTGATGTTAGGCAATCGTGTAGGTGGATGATAATTACATAAAGAAAGTGAGGGTACTTTCAAGACTGTCAAAAACAATAGCCTATACACTAGGTATGAACTGTAAGAAGTCAATAAATAAATTGCATGTTAAGGGGCTCAAGGTCTTGGCTTGATGGTTGACATTATTTGAGCATCACGTACATCAATGAAAAATACCTGCATTCGGTCTTTAATCTTTACACCAGTGGCCCATGATAAAAAGGAAATCTCAGATAGTAGTTCCATAGTATCAACAGAATTTTCTTCAACTTAATTATTAATCTAAAATGAATACAGTGTGCAGCATAATAGGTCCGAAAGAGAGAATAAAACAGAATGTCAGTTACTCTGAGATAAGAGTTGGCTGTCATGGGGACAAAAAGTAACAGACAGAGAGCGATGAATAAAGCTTGTATGTGTATGGGTCGCTACTATTCAGTCACTGAAAATCGGACCTTATAATCTTGAGAGACCTTATTTCTTGAATGTAGTTTGAAGGAATAAGAAAAGGAAAGGCATTAAAGTCTGAAGTTATTCAAATATAAAATACTAAATTCCTTAATTTAGAGATTCAAGTTCAAAATAAATTGAACGGGACTTGGATCCCCTGGCAACCAAAAACATAAAAAAAAAATATGATGACATAACTATGAATTGTAACGTATCTCACCAAAAGCCTTTCTAACAACTATTCCCAGTAGTTACATACCTTATAGTTTGATTTAAAAGTTGTTTTAGTGCAACATAAAAATTTCAGGTAAAGAAGTTTTTCAACTGTAACAGACTTTCTTGAATTAATTTCACTACTAAAATTCATCTTAAGAATCATTTTAAAGTGTATTAATTATGCGCAGAAAAATTTAGTTTAAAGTTATTTGATTTGTTTATATTTTGAAGCCATGTAGACTAAAACGTAAAATTTGAAATAACTTGGAACCACAAGCTGATCTTTTATCGTCAGTTATAGTCAGCACCTTCTAGAGTATTTTGAACATAAAGTCAAGAAATTAGGGAAAGTAAAATTAGTATTTTTAATTAAGGAAAAAATCTAAATTTTAACTTAAAGATATAAAAATAAGAAATTTATATCAGAAGATAGAGCAAATTAAGAGGATTGAAAATATATATAGGTTCCTGTAGAAAGTTTAAAGCATCTAAGAGATAAATGAGATTTGGAAATGAACTGTCAAGACTGTTAGGAAAATGTGCCAAGGTGTGCAGACTAATGATGTAAGAGGATTTAAAATTATTTTGATAAATACCCTTTAGAACACTAAACTAAATTGGAATCGATAGAATAAGATATCAAGAAGCCCAGGTATTAGTTATGAGTTAAGCTATCAGGTGGATTTGGAGATATTAATTTTCGAAGGTTTTTGCTGACGTCACAAGGTTAACTGAGCCAATAAATAGAAGGTGGCCAGCTCGGCGGGCACTCAGTTTTCGACAGTTTTCAAAGAGACAACATCGTGACGCAATGTAGCTCATTCTTCTGGCAGATTTCAAACAGTTAACTTCATGTCATAACAGGCCGCTAGCTCCACGTGGTTAGGAGTCTTATAATATTTTAACATGCCGTAGTAGGGGGCTCGATGAAAGTTTGTCTCTTCTTGTGTGAATGTGCTTAACCTACAACCTTCTATGGAACTGTTGGCCGATGCATTATTCATAATTCTGGTACCGACATTGTAAGAGGAACTTTTTCAAGAATATAAGTATTTTGTGACTCTAAAACTGTGACAAGTGAACTTATTTCAATTTACCCTTCACGTCTGGGCTTTATTTACAAATGTGTGGTGACCGCATCAATTAAATCTTTAAAGATACCAGAAGGCTACTGCGGTCATGAACTTAATTGTTCACAGTTAAGGCAGAGTGTTGCTTAACTCCCAAGCCACTTTCCACCTTACAAAATACGCCAAGTGGGGGATGATGTAGCTACTCTAAATAACCATCCATTTAGTAAAGGCTTAAATGGTGAATGAGTATTCTGACACACCGAATCTCACCACATGACTCTTGTGTGTGTCTGTTTCTGCCTCCAATTTTTATCTTCACTAAGTTATGGGTTTATGTTTCCTATTTTCCCTTCTTTTCATTGCTTAAAAACAATTTCCTTTGCATTATTATCATATTTATTTGCTTGAAGTGGGTACAATAAAAATAGTGATATTTACAATGGAGAAATTTGATTAATTTGTGGATTAGAAGTTTATATTATACTTATATTATATATATGGAAAGGAAAGATAAACTGCATCCACCATTAATCAAACTTGAAGGGAGCAGAGGAATATATGTGGTTAGAATTAATTAACTGGTAAATAGAAGATATTTCCACAAGCTTACAAATAAAATCCTTTCTTGGTTATAATTGTCATACAGAAACTTCTCATATTTAATTGAAGCACTGAATGAGAAGGTCATCTCATTTCAATTTGAAATTAAACTTAACACTTTCATACCTGAGCCTTCTGCTCACTCGGGTGCTCAAGTAACTAGCCATTTTTCACGATTTTTAAATTTCAATAACTTCTTATAGCTAAGAAACTTTCATATTATTGTAGTTTGACTTGTACGCTTTTTATGTAAATGGGATATGAAATCAGGAGAAAGGTAACAAAGTGTTTATAATCAAATGTATGAGTATGTATTTTCAGATTTTTAAAAAGTCTTACAATCACTTTACGGTACATAATTTTGTTTTGTATGGTAGTTGTTAAAACATTGTGGCATGCATAATGCCAATTTACACTCCTGATACCACCAAGATGTTTCTCTTCTTCCTGCCTTCCCAGTTTGTGCCATGCTTCTCTCTGAACAACTTTACAAACCCGTGTGGGGTTTGCTTTCTTCTCTGTCGGGGGTATCTTCTCCACAAAGTGTCTTCCCATGAGTCTGTCACTTACTATACTTATCAAAGACTCTGTTTCAGACTTGCCTTTGACAACAAGAGCCTCTCCAACTTGAAGAAGAATTTTTTTCAAAATACATTTTTTTTCTCTTCGACATTCCGTGTCTCCTTGTAAATAACATAGGCGTTTGTCAAACAAATCAAAAACATGTGAAAAAATAATTTCTTCCGCCATTTGAACTGTTTCCTTGCAAATGGATAATAAGCCACCATTTGATCAGATTTCATCAGTTCGACTCACACCAGTTTTATATGTATTTTAGTCCAATACTACATCAGGTTTTAGTTTGTGTACCTGTCCCTGTTTACTTCACACTGATCCTTCTGACATTGTTGCCTTGTGACAGGTTGAAAGCATTAGCACATCTCTTTTGTCCTTCCACTTGAGACAAAGTAAATGTTGCCTCCTCATAAATACCATTTCCCCCCTTTTTATCTTGTTTTTCACAATATTATGCTGTGGCAGTTCTCTCCTGTTGGGCATGCACGTGCCTACAGCAGTAGTTTTCTTTTTCCATAAATGGTCAAATACTGCAGGGGAGCTATAGAACCTGTCTATGAAAACAGTGTGTCCTTTTCCATAGTCTCTGGCAAGTAGTTTGTCTAAGAGTGGTACAACACCACTCTCTTCAGAACCCTTTCCCACATATACCTCCAGGTTCAAGCAATAACCAGTCTTTGCATCACAAACCATAAATAATTTCATACCATTTTTTTCAGGTTTATTTTTCATGTAGACTCTTAAATGAATTCTTCCTGTGAACCCACACATGCCTTCATCTACAGTTAGTTGTTTGTAGGGAGCATATGATGACTGATACTAATTTAACACAATCTCATAAAAAGTTCTGATTTTGAACAGTGGGTCATAATTCTGTTGTCCTTGTGGTAGGTACTTCCCATTGTTATTCAGATGCAAGTTTGAAAAAATCGCTTTGACTCTCTCTCCGCTCATTGTACTAGGGGCAAAGGATGAAAAAAGCATGGAATGTGTCGACCAATAATCATGCAAGGACGATTTTTTGACAAGACACATGTGTGAAATAATAGGAAAGAAATAATAAATTTCACACAGCTTTACTGGCAGCCACTTAGCAAAGACACTGTTTGTCTTGAGAGTATTGTTTTTCTTCATTTTACTTATTATAGATGAAGTGTACCTGTTAGTTTCATACTTGATTGTTTTTATTATTTTGTCTGGCACAAAAACACTAAAACAATCGAAAGCACTAGAGCTCTTGTTCACTGGTGTAGTAACTCCACTATATTCCTCAAAATGAGGCAAATCCAGAAGACTATAGTCATGTAACCACCGTGAAACTTCATTTTCATTATGAGATCGGTGCATTTTCTTAGTTGGACGAGGTTCTTGTATTGCATCAGTAGCTACTTCATGAACTTTGTCTTGTGCACTGATGTCATCAACACCACCTTCCTCTGCAGATTACAATATATTTACTTTGAAAGTAATATCTTTTATACACACACAAAGAAAGAAATTCAAATAGAACAATTGTAAATATGTAATTGTTCACATCAAGTAGCTTACCGGCAGTAAGCATTTCATTTTTATCTGAAACACTTTCCCTCTCTCCAATGTCTCCTTCAGAACCTGAATAGTCTATCACTTCATTTAAAATAGCTAATATTTCTTAATCCTTCAATCTTTCACCACTTATAAAAAAAAATTCGCATAGCAAACAACAATGAAAACTTTCTGCAACAAGCTACACAAATGAAAAACGCAGGAGTTTCTGTAGCCAAAATAATTTAATGTACAGCTGAAAATACAATCAAAAATACATGCTAGATGGCAGCAGGTAATATAAAAACATCAACAGACACAATACCATGCGTAAAAACCGGGATCTGACTTACAAGGCGGTGGAAATCAGCAGTTAACTGCCACCCGAGTCAGGCTCGTTCTCCGGCAGCACGACAATACCGTGGAGCCCGAGTCTGACTCAGGCTCCATCACGAATATGTTAAGCTGAAATTAACAGCTATTTTATGTAAAGCCATGATGTATCTTACCAATAGAAGCACGGATGGTTGTAATATCAAAGGTCTCCAGAGTGTATATGACTTCATCCAATACCTGTCTCACATCTTCTGGAGTAAAAAGTACTTGATGATGTTCTGTACCAAGGTGCTGAGCCACCTGTCTTGCACATATTATATCAGGACTATCATCCATACCAATTGAAAATGTCTGCAAGCGAAAATACACTCAATTTTACAGTTTTACTATTAAGTTGTAAAAGACCTTAGACTAAACTAGTAATTTTTAAAGTTCATTAAAATCATGAACAGCAGGAAAATTAAATTTGCTTAAGTTACATTTCCAAGCAAAAGTTTTACTTCATTTCTAATGAATTTCCTTCTTTTCCCTTAGTCTCTCTCTCTCTTGCTCTTTCTCTCTCTCATACATAACACACACACACACACACACACACACACACACACACACACACACACACACACACACACACACCTGTATCTTGTATGGGATTTCCTCTTCTTTTGCTATATGTACAAGCAGTGCAGTGACTAGGCTGGAATCTAGGCCACCAGACAATAGGCATCCAATTCGCCGATCTGCCATAAGTCTCTTGCGCACTGCTGAACGCAGCAAAGTGCGGATGTTGGCAAATAGATCTGTTGGGTGATAGTCTGAAACATTGGAATATGGTTCATTTTATTTACATGATATTAGGAATTATTGAAAAAATTGTAAGATAGTAAATTTAAAATTATTTCTTAAATAATGCTATTATTAACCACATAGCCTGTGTTTCTAAAGTGGTGTTATTGGACTAACCAATCAAGATGAGTTAAACATAGGCTAATAAGTCACAAGTATTTTCATCCTAGTTAGACACAGTATCAGTTAACAATATGCCTTGTTTAACTTAGAGCCTGATGGTGGTGGTGGTGAGGGTGGGGGGGGGCGAGGATTAATTCATTTAACTTCATTATGATGGGGCTAGGGATTGCAATCCAGCAAAATGGGATTTGGGGCAACATTAGACAGTTTGGCAGATCCTGCACAAAATTAAGTGGATCCGCAATCCGCAAAATGTGGTGAAATCACATGTCAGTCTGCATGACTCACTGCCCCACTCCGTCTCTATTGGATGTATTGCATTGTTTGCCTGAATCTTGTAGCTGGCATTTGATTCATGTGAACAAATGTTTGTTTTTATCAAACTTCCTCATTCGTAAGTAAATAGATTCACTTTTAAGTATTCATTAGAACTTACATTTGTTTTGCGCGCACATTTCTATAATTTGACTTATGTTGTGTATTTAATACAATTTTCTTACTATATAATCAAGTATTTTTTATGTGTCACACACGTTATCTGACCTACACAGTTAAAGCTTTTTATTCGTGGTTTCATTATTCCCATTTTCTGTATTTGCAGATAAAGTAAGTGTGACAACTTCCTGTGTTTACAGCTGAAAATTTGATTATTCGTTGATATGAAACTAATGTTATAATTTTAATGATTGCAGACCTATTTATTTAAAAATAAGTAACTTAGTCCTCAACCGGAGGGTTGGTTGGCTCCTCCAAAAGGAGTCATACTAAGCCATTGTGTCTCAGGTAGGATGGCCAGTTCCTTTCCTCTGGGACCTAAAGTATAACGTGGAATCCAAATGACCTGGCATAGCATACACAATCAAACACAACTATTAAAAATTGCAGCACCCACTGAGATTTGAACCCGTGACAGGGGCAGCAAACTTTTAGAAGGCAAGTGCCTTAACCACTGAGCTACCAGACTGCTCAAAAGGCAACTGTACATCCTTTGGCTTATTGTTGTTTTGGTGTGTAGTGGTATTATCTTTGGAACAAAATGCTTTATCATGATCAATAACAAAATAATACTGTAATAACAGTACATGGGGATGACAGTAGGATGCTTTAAAATGAATTTTGGATGGATATATTTACTGCTTGCTGCAGGTTCTATTTTACGCTGTGTTTTTGTTGTAATGACTAAAATTTATTTATCTGATCATATTAACAAATACACTCCTGGAAATTGAAATAAGAACACATTGACGCCGGTGTGTAAGACCCACCATACTTGCTCCGGACACTACGAGAGGGCTGTACAAGCAATGATCAAACGCACAGCACTGCGGACACACCAGGAACAGCAGTGTTGGCCGTCGAAGGGCGCTAGCTGCCCAGCGGTTAGGCACCGCCGCAGTCAGTGTCAGCCAGTTTGCCATGGCATACGGAGCTCTCAGTCTTTAACACTGGTAGCATGCCGCGACAGCATGTACGTGAACCGTATGTGCAGTTGACGGACTTTGAGCGAGGGCGTATAGTGGGCATGCGGGAGGCCGGGTGGACGTACCGCCGAATTGCTCAACATGTGGGGCGCGAGGTCTCCACAGTACATCGATGTTGTCGCCAGTGGTCGGCGGAAGGTGCAAGTGCCTGTCGACCTGGGTCTGGACAGCAGCGACGCACGGATGCACGCCAAGACCATCGCATCCTACGCAGTGCCGTAGGGGACCGCACCGCCACTTCCCGGCAAATTAGGGACACTGTTGCTCCTGGGGTATCAGAGAGGACCATTCGCAACCGTCTCCATGAAGCTGGGCTATGGTCCCGCGCACCGTTAGGTCGTCTTCCGCTCACGCCCCAACATCGTGCAGCCCGCCTCCAGTGGTGTTGCGACAGGCGTGTATGGAGGGACGAATGGAAACGTGTCGTCTTCAGTGATGAGAGTCGCTTCTGCCTTGGTGCCAATGATGGTCGTATGCGTGTTTGGCGTCATGCAGGTGAGCGCCACAATCAGGACTGCATACGACCGAGGCACACAGGGCCAACACCCGGCATCATGGTGTGGGGAGCGATCTCCTACACTGGCTGTACACCTCTGGTGATCGTCGAGGGGACACTGAACAGTGCACGGTACATTCAAACCGTCATCGAACCCATCATTCTACCATTCCTTAGACCGGCAAGGGAACATGCTGTTCCAACAGGACAATGCACGTCCACATGTATCCCGTGCCACCCAACGTGCTCTAGAAGGTGTAAGTCAACTACCCTGGCCAGCGAGATCTCCGGATCTGTCCCCCATTGAGCATGTTTGGGACTGGATGAAACGTTGTCTCACGCGGTCTGCAAGTCCAGCACGAATGCTGGTCCAGCTGAGGTGACAGGTGGAAATGGCTTGGCATGCCGTTCCACAAGACTACATCCAGCACATGTACGATCGTCTCCATGGGAGAATTGCAGCCTGCATTGCTGCGAAAGGAGGATATACACGGTACTAGTGCCGACATTGTGCATGCTCTGTTGTCTGTGTCTATGTGCCTATGGTTCTGTCTGTGTGATCATGTGTTGTATCTGACCCCAAGAATGTGTATATAAAGTTTTCCATTCCTGGGACAATGAATTCACGGTGTTCTTATTTCAATTTCCAGGAGTGTAGTAATTAAAATGTTGAGACTGTATATTGTTCCGCCTTGAGTCTCTGTATAACAAAATTGAAACTGGATCTCCATCAAACAACTAATAGTATGATTTACATTAACTCTTACCATCATATGGTATAAAAGGCTTAAATACTGGTTTTCTGCCAATGGTGTAGTATAGTTCAGACTGAAGAAGAGTTGTTGTACCATCATCTCTTATTTGATATGCTTCCATCACTCCTGGAGGAAATGGTTCCAGCTTCCAAGCAGTCTTTCCCAGATCACGAGTCATCTCCATTAATCCTTTAGCAATTCAATAATAAATATCAGTACATTCAAAACTACCAATGCATTTTATTCTTTGAGTTTATTGGTACTGATTTGAACCAATACATCAGCTTTTTTTAAAACAAACTTTTATTTGCCTTAGATAAGGTGGGAGGGTCACAATGAATACAAAGAAAAAAGGAACAGACTTTACAGTACTTTGATAAAAACCTCAGAAGTGAGACATATGGCAAGGGGATCTTAACTAAAATGATTAAGGTTTTTACTGAAATATAATATAAGGTGTTTGTGTCTTTGATTTCATCATAACACTCTTGCTTTTATCTGTGGTGAGTAATGTGTTTACTTCCCTATCTCTGCTTAGAGGCATTTTCACTATTATCAGAAACATTTTTTTTTTTATTTGCTGATATGAAACTTTGTTAAATTGAAAATACATATTACATTTCAGTGCTCCTTAATATGCTAGATCCTTACAAGGGAATGTGAAGTTAAAGACAGACAGTACACATGTGAGATAATGGAGACATATCCCTTCAAAGCTATGTAAATGACCAAATAAGAATGGATAAAACAATAAGTAGAACATTAAATGAAGTTCTTTACAACATATATATTTACAAGGTATGATAAAAAAAACAATGAATGAATTTTTATAGCAGTAGCTGCTGACACTACATCTATTTGTTTCATGGTCAAAATTGTACCTGGAGATAAATGCTGGGTCTATGGCTATGAACCTCAGATGAAAATTCAGAGTTCCCAATGGAAAACCAGCAACTCTACCCTCATCCTCAAAAGTCAAACATCAAGGTCATTCTATTTTTTTTTATTTATTTTTTTTTATAATGAGGGCATAGTGGAATCAGAGTTTATTCCAAGGGGAACAACTGCAAAAACTGAATTTTACAAGGGCGTACTGAAATGTTTGCAAATTGATGTACAAAGAAAGAGAACAGAAAAATGGGCCAATGACTTCCTTCTTCATCATGACAACACGCCATGCCACAGTTCGTTTCTAATTCATGACTTTTTGGCTAGAAAATGTGTTCCTACATGTCGACATCTGCCTTACTCACCAGATTTAGCACCGTGCAACTTCTGGCTCATCCCAAAAATAAAAGGAGTGCTAAACGGAAAACATTTTGAAACCATTACCCTCATTAAAATGGCCATGACACAGCAGCTGAATACCATTCTGAAAGAAGACTTCTAGAAATGCTTCTGGACATGGATTCATCATTGATACAAGTGCGTCGCTAGCCAAGGACAGTACTTGAAAGGAAATTAATTCAAATTCTATGCAAGCTTTTTACCCCATTTGTAATACAATTGTTCAAAGGTGTTTTTGATCACACTTCATAATCATATTCTGGAAGTAATTAACAAGAGTGTTGAAACTCCAACTAGACAAGTGGGAAAGGATAAACCATTTGGGTACTGGTAACAGCCAGGCAGAGAGAAAGGTTAGAAGATAGAGAGAGCAAGTCTGTGAAGTAAGAAATGTGGGAATTAGTGGACTATCTGATGGAGAGAATAATCTCTGGTGTGTAATTAAAGTGGAAATTTGAGAAAGGCTAAAGAGAACATGTGATGGTAAAGATTGATCCTGATTGGCTGAACAACCAAAGTGATGGTATGCCAAATTTAACTTAGTCAGTTTTATTCTGGAGTTTGCCTGATTGGAAGTACTTAGCAAATGTGGTAGCTGCCAAGTGGCCGTCAGATTCAATTTGTGTCTGCGAATATTCCACTTGTGAGTGATGGATAGGAGTCAGGAGTCCTTGTAAATGATGAACTATGTTTTGAGAGTGAGAGCTGTAGTCATTATGAATCAGTAAGATGCTATTCCTGTTTTCCAAACTGCAAATGGAATTTGGATTGTAGTCCATTATCGTATTAACAAGCTTATCACATTTCTAGTACCAGCTTTCGATTAGAATTGTGAATAAATCTCATAGCAACTTTATGACGAATGTCTTGTTATAGTTGTTTCTGGACATCAGATCCCTTTTCTAAGTACATTATTCAAGTGAGTGAACAGCATTTTCCTGAAGTCGGGATGGCAACCAAGAATTATTTTCTGAACCTGTATATCATTATTTCTAACTCATCAGTAGGGTACCACATGAATATAGACAGTCCACAGTCAAAAGATTATAGCAGAGCGTGGACTAAACTATTTGAGCTACTAAATAGTTTAGCATTCATTCAAGGATGAGATAAAGATACAGAAGTAATAGCAACTTGTTATCCATGCTATGGCAAACCGTTGTTGTGTAGGGAATAATACTATAATTTACACTTGAGAACAGACAAATAGTTTGATACACTGTATGACTTCTAAACTTGTTTAGCACACTCCATGTCTTCAAGTTAAGATTGACTCCTGTGGTAACACTTCTGACAACAGGTAACAAATGATCTACATGAGTCAATTCTGATCATCGAAGATTGAGCTGGATGTCATTTGGTGCTACATCTAATGCAGCCATCAACCTCAGGAAACTTTTTCTATAATTCAGCCCTTATCTTTAGAGTTCGTAAGGTACCATTCAGTTCGCCAAAAGCATTCCCACTAGCTATCCCCAGTAGTAACATATTCTATAGTTCGATTTTGAAGTCACTAATGTTGGACTTAGAAATTTCGAGTAAAGGTAATTGTCAACTTTAAGGGATTTTCCTGCATTCATTTCCACAGTGAAAACTCATCATAAGAATCATTTTTAGGTATATTCATTATATCTGGAAAAATTTATTTTAAGAGGTAATTTGGTTTGTCGATGTTTTAAACCATGCTGTTAGGAAAGTAAATATTTAAGATTTGAAATAGCTCTGCATTGAAAAAAGTCACAGCAGATCTTTTATCACCAGCTATATAGTCTGCACCATCAAGAATATTTTGATATTAAAATTAACTAGTTTAATTAGTGGTTTTAATTAAGAGAAAAAATAACTTTTTAACTAAAAGGAATACAATTGAGAAATTTATAACAGTACATAGCCTAAATTGAGAGGATTGCAAATATATAATGGTTTTGGTAAAAAGTTTAAGCATTTGTCAGATAATTAAGAATTTAAAAACAGATTGTCATTAATTGTTGTTGAAGTGCGTTAAATTTGCGCCAAATGGTGACATAAGAGACTTCAAGATTAATATCATAGATACCCTTTTGAATGCTGAATTAAATCAAAACAGATAGAATATTATCACAGGAAACCCTTGTATTAATTGGAAGTTAAATCATTAAGTACATTGGGAGGTATTAATTAATGAAAAAAAGTTACTCACATCATAGGCCTTAAAAAACTTATAAAAAGCCCTGCAGCCATCTTAGATTTGTCCAGTCTTTCTCTTGAAACCAAACGGTTAACTTCACATCAGTATGCAGAGCGAATTGCTCCACGCGGTAGCGGCACTTATACTCACTAATGTTAGGGGGACTTAGTGAGTCTGTCTTCTCGTATGAAAGTGCTTAACCTGTCAATCTTCAAATGGAACTGTTGCCTGATGTCTTATCCGCAATTCTTGTACTGATAATGTACGAGTGAACTTTTCAAGAATATAAGTATTGTGTGATTTAGAAAACTGTGTAAAGAGAACTTATTTATTACACCCTTCATATTTCAGGTTTATAATGCAAATACGTGGCGGCTGTTTTATTAAATATTAAGGTATCAGAAGGTTACACCGGTCATGAACTTTATTGTTCACAGTTTAGGCAAAGTGTTGCAAGCCCCTAGCATACTTTTCAGCCTAACAAGCTGATACCCAAATAATGAATGGACAGCATTTTATTTAACCTTATTTCTTTCTAACTTTTCAGCTGCATACTGTCTTATATCAGGGGGAGTGATTTCTGCCAGACCATGTGGTTTTTCAATTGGTATGGCTCTGAGGCAACCCATAAAAATTCTGCAAGTTTTATGTAGTACTACATCTACTTGTTTAGCACAAGCAGATTTGTACAAAAGGAGGCAGGCATATTCTGCAGCACAATAGCACAGTCAAGAGCCAATGTTTGGAGCACTGCAGGATGTGCAGCCAATAAACTTCCTGTGAGTTCCTGCAGTATATTGTTGCAGGCTGAAACTTTGCTTTTTATGTTCAAGCAGTATTTTGGAAGTTGTAACACAGAAGCTGAGAACTTCGGCTAAGCAAACCTAAGCAACAGATTATTTTGGTCAGAGAAATGGTAAAGTCATGAGTAGGGCCCGGATTTTTAAAAAACCATATGCGCATATGCTATGCAAATGCATATTTTGAGGGTTAGTGCATATTCTAAGGAAATGTGCATATTTCAGCATTTATTTCATCTCATAATCGAATATCCGATACTTCTGAAGAAACTGAAAAGCCTAATGTATCTGTATGTTGGACATCCTTGGGCACCGCAATAAGTCTGTCAAATTCTTGGAGTAAACAGGATTTTCTTATACCGGCATTCACATGTGGAGAACTTTCTACCTGATCCAAACTCGCACAGTGACATGTTTGGAGGTGTTGTAAATGCCAAATTTGTGTGGCGGTGACCTTCTCTACTGCCCTGAGCGAAGGAGGATGGTAAGTGGCAAAATCAAAGAATAGCTCTATACTGCCTCGGGCAGCAAATTCTTGTTTGAAGAGACCACAATCACAAGTATTTGCCCCCGCTGGGAATATTCATAATCCACCAGTGTGTTTGTTCTTGCGACAACTACCAGGAAGGCCAGCAGTTTTCTTTTCACGAATATTCCCCTAATTGTAGCATGAACCAGTTTTCCTGGGAATATTTTTTTTTTTTAACCGCTTTACGTCTCTCAACAGCGAGGTCTTTAGAGACGGGGAAGGATGGGGGCAAGGAATGGGAAGGAATTCGGTAATGGCCTTTTTAAGGAAGCATCCCGGCATTTGCCTGGAGTGATTTGGGAAATCATGGAAAACCCAAATCTGGATGCCCGGACGGGGATTCGTACCGCCGTCCTCTCGAATGCGAGGCCAGAACGCTATCCATTACACCACCACGCTCGGTCCCTGGGAATAGATTCATGGCTTCCAGACCTTCTGTACTTTTAAAGGCTTGTGTACATTCCTTTCCAAAAGCAGTAGCTTCTCAAAGTTTGTGTCGACAGAAGTGTTCATGTGCTAAGAATAGTTTTGTTTAATCTGACTGCAAAAATGCCTAAAGAAAAATGCACGAGATCATTTTTAATTAAGCAGTGGATTTCAGGCAACAGCGTCTATTCTAGTGACAGTGAAGTTGTGTACTGTCAAATATGTGAGAAGAATATAAATTGCGAGAAAAAATTTCAACTTGAACAGCATTCGAAAACAGCTGTACATCTCAGGTCAAAAGAAAAGAGTAGGAACATGCAACAGCTACTTTTAACTCAGGTATCACGGTCTGAAATTAATACATTCTCTGCTGACCTTTGTAAGGGTTTTGTATGCAGCAACATCCTGCTGCATAAATTGAATAATCCAGATCTACGAGCATTTCTTCAAAAGTATTGTGTTAATCAAAGGATACCGGACGAATCCACCATTAGGAAAAATTATTTGCTATCTTTATACGCTTCTGTCCCAGATTCAATTCGGTCTGACATAGGAGGGAACTGTGTCTGGATATCGGTAGATGAAACAACCAATTCATGTGGCCGATATGTAGTGAACTTTATAGTGGGTAAATTATGTCAAGAAGAACCCGGAAAACCTCATTTACTTTCAACCAAAATGTTAGAGAAAACCAACCACAGTACAACTGCAAGATTTGTAAATGATTCCCTGCGACTTCTGTTGCCTACTAAATCGGAGAGTGATTGTTACAAGGTGCGTGTTTTAATCACAGATGCAGCTTCATATATGTTAAAAGCTGGTCAGTCGTTTCGAATATTTTTCTCCAATCTTATCCATGTTACATGTTTGGCGCATGGATTACATCACTTTGCAGAAGAGATACATTCTCTATTTCCTTCAGTTAACAAAGTAATTTCAAGTGGCAAAAAAAGTGTTCGAAAAAGCACCAGTTTTATAAGGATTGTGTAAGGTATCCCTCGTTATATTTGCAATATTTGGTTAGAATCGGGCCGAGTTTTGGGTTAACTTTAGTATCCGGTACCACACGTAAAATCGAGTTGACAACACTTTCCATACACCAAAGTGAATAAATAATCCATAACCAAGGTAAATAACATATAAATTGCATTAAATCAACGATATTCTAATAGAAAATAGGTAACCTCATGTAAAAGTAAACTTGTAATACCAGATACTGACATTATTTAACGAGTTATTCAGAACAGATTTAAATGAAGGAAATGGCCATAAATAGTAAATATAGTCACTAAATAAACCTTTTATCACGGTTAATAAACTTTATGTTAAAGATAAACAGATAATTTCAATACAGTAATATCTAACCTTAAATTTTGGCACATAACAGACTTTGGTATTTCTGAAGTGATTTTCGTCCAGTAAAGAGTATAAAAGTCTAATAATACACAGGCCTAGATTATAAACATAACTTCACATTTAAATACAGTTTAGCAGGTATTTTAAAGAAATAGACTGGATAGTAGATTGAAGCAGTATGAAGATATCACATAGTGATGAAACTTGACCATGTGAAGTTCTAAAAGTAATCAGAATAACCCCTGAGACAGGTTAATAGAATAATAAACAGGTTTCTGACAGTTTTCAAGCGTTTAATAATCACAAGAAGCCGTTTTGTAGAAATAAAATGACCCATCCACATAAGCGATTTCCATAAAAGATTTGAGACATTCGAAGTAGTTTCATTATATAAAAAGTAGAGGCATACACTGCTAATAATACTATCTTTCAGTTTTAATAGATTTCAAGTAGTTTCAGTCCGTAAAATACGAGATATCAGTGAATAAACAGGCGCCGGTAAACCAACTAATTTGTTCAACTTTTCGGAATTAATTCGAACACTTATAAGTCATTTACAGAGCGATAAGAACATGTAGATATCAGTTAACACACATAATTAACTTTCTAAACACATTTAAAGGCATTTCACTAACCTGTTGTAGGATAATCCAATCACAAAGTAACTTGCTATAAACACTGCACACATAGAATGCTTCTACACTGATTTTAAACACTGCCACACAATATAAAGTAGAGAATAAATTAAAACAGCCATAAAGCGAAGTAAATTCATCTAAATCAGATAGTTTCCAACACTCTAAGTATTTTTAAATATAAAATGAACACGTAAAATAGAATACCCGACTTTGATATTTTTTCATTTAGAAGCCTACTTAGATTCCGGGTTAAAAATTAGTTTGTCGTAAAAATACATTCTTTTAGCTTCCCACATGTTAATTTCACGTCATTTAAAGCCATAGAACCGATGTTATAGGTTTTGCAAATTCACTCGGCATAAAACCCACGTGTAAATAACTAAATAATTTATTGTGTCTCAGAGGTAACAGCTACAAAGATAAAATAAACTTCAAAATAAGCAGTTTAATTCAGGCTACATTTTGATAATTTTTCCGGCTTGATAATCCAGAAAACTTCAGAGTTATACCATGAAAACTAAATAATATTTACAACCGATTGTTAGGAATACCGGTTTTACCATAACTCAATGGATTTAAACAAAGTAGATATTTTTGGAGAATCTAAAATCGAGAATAATATTTTAAGCCTACTTTCGAGTTAATAATTACAGCCAATTTAAAAAGTAACAAAACATTGACTAAAGCCGTAAGACTTAGGAAAATCAACCATTTTGACAATTCTTCTGAGAGACAAAATTAACGTGACATTCAGACACTAAACACTTCAACTTGTAACACACATCACTTTCCCATTTCCTCGTCAAGATTAAACTCTTAAGAAGAAAGTTATTAGATTAAACAGGAGGGTATGTGTAGCAGCGCGGAGGTACACTGTAGTCATACGGCATCACGTGAGGCAAGCCTATATAAGTGCAGTGGCCAGGGACATCGCTACGCTTTGTAAGCCAGTGGTGCAGTCTCGAGTATAACGTGCATGTGAACGCACGTGTCCGGCGCGGTTTGGATGGAGGTGGTCATGGGAAATGTTTACATCATGGCGTCGGGCGTGGCAAGAGTACATGGTTAGGACGCGTAGTGGCGGCCATTTTTGAAAGTTGGTTGGACATGTAAATTTCAAACCTTTGTTTTATTTTCACCGGGGGAATGCGGTTTTGCTCTTGATTCTCAACTTGTGATTTTTAGTGAAGATGAATGTCCGATTGCCTTGCTAACTGTAAAATGACAATATTAACGTGAATATTTTGGAAAATATAATTCTGTGATTTCGACTTGTGACTTTCATTTATACTTTAGTACCCTTCTTGTGGTGGGTTTAAAACTACAAGTGGCGACTGTGGTCAATGTTAACAGTTAGCAGAAACATTTTAACACGGTTACAGAACTTTCTTTTGGACTTAGAATATTTTTGGACGACATCTGGTTCAGGTGATTTAGGCGGGTACCAACCCCCAGTACTCGACTACGCCCTGACAATTGTCTGCCTGAGGTTCCTCTTCCACCGGAACCTGTTCTCACTAGATGGGGAACTTGGTTGTCTGCAGTGCTGTTCTACCAGGAGAACGTCCATCAAGTGAAAGATGTAGTCACAAGTATTGATGATGATGAGCACTCTACGTGTGTTCGTGAAGCAAAATGCGCATTTGATTGTGATACTGTATATCGAGATATCAGTTTCATCCATGTACACAATTCGTAACTTTCTAAGGCTATTAATGGTCTAGAAACTAAAGGTGCACCCCTTTGCGAGTCTATTCAGTTGCTTCACAAAACAATTTCCTCTTTAAATGCCGTCCCTGGTGAAATTAGATAAAAAGTTAAAAGTAAACTCAGCAGGGTATTGGACTCAAACCCAGGACTGAAAAAGATTCAATCAGTTAACAAGTATTTAAGTGGAATCACACAATCTTTGCCAGATGAATACCAGCACCCCTTCAGAACTCCGTAGATGGGAACTAGCCTACCAACATATCCTTGACACCAGACACACCCCTGGCCTAAACCTACAGTTAAACCTGTCACTTGCCATCTCTCATTTCATTTTACAGTCGGTTATTTTTATATGTACATTACATCTATTCAATTTTTTCCTATATATATATTTTTTTTAAATTCTTCTATCTCCCTTTATCTTCAATTATAACTATTTGAATTATGCTACACAAAGATTATATTGATTTGTTTCACTTTTACCGCTGGTCAAGCCTATCCCCCCCCCCCCCCCTCCCGGCAATTCTACCACTACCACGCGTTTTCCGCCTGTGCTTCATTCATGTGTCGGGCTCGGATGTGACCACATCTTTCCCCCTGCCATATGTCTCGCCTCCCACATGACTAAGACTAAAGTCGAAATATTGTGCAATTCGTTTATTTTTGTGTTTTTACATGTTTCGCCCTCCTGCCTTCATCTGTGGTAAGTGACGGGTAACTGTTTATTTTCCCTATCCTATCTTATTTTGAGTTTTAGATAGATTCAGTGTAAACTGATTGTGTTCATAATAAGTGTATAAAACATTACGTAGATGCTCCTCCACTGTTCCAAAATCTTTTGCTTGAACTGCTAGAGCTAAACCAACTGCATAGATAAAACTTTCAGTCATAGGCAGTTGGGGTTGATCGTAAGTGAAAATATTGAATAATCTCAATGCCAGGACACTCCGAGAGAGAGAGATCGTTTTTTTTCTCTCTCTCTCTCTCTTTCTTAATTTTTTAAATTTATTTTCTAACCTAAAATTCGGTGTAAAACCTTCCACTATGGAGTAAATTTCAGATGGTTTCTGTAATCTTAAAGTCATTATATAGTTAATGAAACAAGATGTTACACTGTATGGTGTCATACACCACAGAGAGATCTACAAAAGTTGCTCCTGTTATCAAACCTAATTCAAAATCATCCTAAATGCACTGATTCACATTGAGGATTTGTGCAGTAAAGTATTTGTTAGGTCTGAAATCTGCTTGCTGGTGAATCAGTTTCAGCTTAATTTTTGGGCTCAGTCGATTGAACAGCTTTGTTGTGAGACTATCCTGGTACACTGAGGGATCAGGACATCAATTACAAACATCAGATCAAGGTTATAACCATGCTTCCATCTTCCACTGTTAAAAGAATATGGTAGTTTACTGTCATGAAGAACAGTCAGCTTATTATGTTCTGTCCATTTTAGCACAGCTTCCCCATTCTTGTCATTATCTTTGTATCCCAATGCTGTTATTGCTATTAAAGTAATCAGAAACACTGTAGAAATTTGCTGGTGGATTGAATTGAAACTGTGCATTGGGGACTTGTAGACTGATGTGACTCTGCTGCTCCTCATCTCCATAGTCAGTATTTCAAAGTCATTGTGCTGTAAAAATGAAGTGGAAAACACTACTAGATCTGGTTTTGCAAAATGGGAGTGATAGTAAATTTTCTAATCTTAATGAAAACTTATCTACCTTTGATAAGAAATTTTTCAGTTCTGATGACAAATTTGAATGTGTTCTCAGTGTATTGATATGTTTAATTTGTGCTAAGTATTAAATGTGGCTTGGGAAGAGCTGCTTCAACTCCCACACCTGGGGATGGTCAGATTCAACATACTGTGTCTGCAGTGAGGTTGCACAAACTGTGTTGCACATCGTGCAGGATTGTCCACTCAGTTCCTTCCCTAAAGTCTCAAAAATTCAAATACGGCAATGCCAGAGGCAGTGGCCTGGATGGAACATCATGTTACAGATGCCACTAGGAGAGATCTATTGAAATGAAAAGATGATCATGATCACAAATTGGCACTCAATTTCTGGCACGAGGATGTGGGATGATTTTCTTTCATAGGTAAGGAAGTCAGAGATTGGAATAAATTACTAAGAGAAATGATGAATAATTTACCAAAAATTCTAAAAGAATTTAAAGTTGAAATTAGTAGCGGGAAAAAGTAGGTGGGAAAAGGAAAGGGGAAAAATGGGTGTGTAGGGATATTGCCACCAGAGCAAGTGTTCCATCACAATTAAATTAAAATCTGATTTTTCAAAATTCTTATGTGCACATTATATATTCTGAACTAAAATATATAAAAATTCTTATACTTGCCTTTGGCTTCAGATGAAACAGCAAGCACGCCTGATCCAGAACGAAGACGGAAGAGAGGTCTAACACCAAAAGGGTCACGTGCCAAATATAGACGTCGTGCACTGCTATCAATAATGCACAAAGCAAATACTCCATCAAGGTGACGAGCGCACATACCAATGCCACCTTTGGCAAACAAATGAATTGCAGATTCCACGTCACAGTTGGTTTCATATCGGAATCCAAATTGCTGAGCTAACTGAAAATGATTTATGTATAGTACCTTGGAAATGAGAAAGGTTAGGGAAATAAAATTCATCACACATCACCGATGAAGGCAAACACACAAACTCTTTACAATTTTTCAGTATAAAACCTTATTTGTGTATACAGAATAGATATATGGAAATGGGATCAGATATTCACACACTAAGATTCTTTAAATGAAAATTAGTACAACAGATACAAGTGAATAAAATTCCAGACTGCTATGAAGGCACTGTACATTAACAAAACTAAACTTTCAGTTTTATTAGTAACTATGCTTTAAACAGCAATTCAAAGATATTATTATCTTTTACATCAGATGAGTAAATGATTACATTTTTTAAGTTCTCACAGTATTAAACATTCTCCACAAGAAGTATTCAAGCTTTTAGCTGTGCCAATTTGACACATATAATCTTTTAACTATCATATTAATGCGGCATTCTTAATTGGTGGCTCAGTTGGTTATGGTATAGGACTCAAGATCAATATGCCCAAAGTTTGAATCCCAGGATTGAACAGAATTTTTACAGCTCTTAAAACTGACCATCGCCTCCGTAAAAGATCTGTTTTGTTAATGTAAAGAATGTTGAGGTTCTCCAGAGTTCAGATTCCATGTTAAGCTGTAGGTTCCATTTAAACAAGCAGGAATGGGTACAAATTTGGGACAACCTCCAAGCTGTAGTACGCTGGTCAACAGAATAGCTGCCCAGCCAAACTGAATCAAAGCTCGCATATGGTCACTTCTAGCAACAACATATAGGGCTCTTTTCAGGGTCAAAATTTAAAAAAACATGGAATAACAATCTAATATTCATATTTTGCAAATCAATTCAGAATGTTTGTCTTAAGACAAATGTAACTATTTTACCAAATTATCTGAAGACCACAACATCAACATCTCAGCTCTTCCCACCAGAGTGAAGAATATCTGATGAAGGGGATGATTCCAGGACACAAAATTACAGCAAGCCTCCCCACTATTATCTATGTAAATAAATACATTCATTATTTTAAGAAATTAATGTGGTAAAACTTAATGATTTTCAAACAATTGGCATAGAAATAAGCAGTTTAATTTTTGTCACAATTTTGTAAACCATCTGACCCAAAATGGCCAAATCTTCCTTTGCTTCTGATTCACAAACCCTGTACCTGTTTTGGAGATTATGACCATGTATCATGGGGATATGCAGTAAATGATAAAAATAGAGAGAAACTAGCTGAATTGATCAAAGAAAGGATCCCCCCTTTAGTTATGATGACAAAGACATAAAAAAATCCTCAGCTAGATGTCACACTGATAAATTCTGAACTGTGTCTTGACACTACAATAATGATGAGAACAAACTCCCTTTAAGCAACACAAGAAAACTTTAAAACACTTGTCAAGAAGTCAACACTGTTTCACAATAATTAGCACTGGGTCTGAATTCCTATCTTTTAAATCTATAAATAAACCCAGATGGAATTTCAAAAAATAAACTGGACATAGTATAGATAAGTAATGGAGAGAAATCTGTGCTGAATTCCAAGAAAAAAAGAAATCTATATGAATTTAGTGAACATTACATCTATCTTAGGCTAACTCTACCCAGGCTCTGCATAAAGCCTATCAGAATACTGGAGACCCTGAAGTGGTAAAATATTTCAAAAATTAAACGAAGGAAGAAAGCAGATATGAAAAGAACTAACCTCCCATACAATCTTTACACACTCAAGCAGGAAGGCGTGAACTCTACTAAGGAAATTTGGCTCCCCATTGTCATTAACCACAGTTCTGACATAACAAACATGTAACAATTCATGTAGCCAGACAAGAGAGAAGTGTTTGCATGGATGTGTAATGAAAATTGGGGTCTGTGCACTCCTTTGTGTGCTGGTTTACACCTGAGAGCATTAAAACAGTTCTGCACAGGTGTAAGAATAGAAAGAGCTTGCGGGGCATGAAATAGGTTGTGCCACACATCAGTTCTCAATCTGCCATGTTGCAGATGTTTATTGCTTTATTAAATGCATATTGAACATGAGAACATACCAGAATGTGACATAGAAATGGCTACAAATTCTGAGTATGAGGTATATGCAGAAACTGATAAGAACTGTTCAATATTTTCTGTTAGTTTTCACTATATGTATTGAAAATACTTCACAAGCAGGCATCATTGGAGAATACTGGCAGTGCCTCCCACAACCAAGGTTTGCTGTGAGCAAGGAAAATGTAAAGGACAGATTCTTACTGACAGGCAAACATTGCATTAAGCCTGGGCAAATTGATTGGAATTGGTTAAATATGATTTTAAAAAAATACCAAGTCTGTTATTTGTGTTTTTAGAATGGAAGGAGATGCACATTGAAAAGACACGCCTCTGTCAGTTTATCTGGAGGCAAGGCCATGCATCAAAATATACAATTTTGTCGTGGTCAATTGCATACAGCAGTTTCTCACAGCATGATACACCAAGACTATAAACAACCCTTGATTATGTCTGCAAAATTTGCAACAATTCTGGCATTCATAGTGTACTTGAGATGTACATAAGCACAATACTAATCAAGTTAAATTCAATTATGTGTGTTATGTAATGTTACAAAATCTAGGCACCTTTAATTTTGTTTATTAATTGCAAAAAGAGTCAATAATTGTTAAATAAATTCATTGATTGGGAACCATTATTTAATTATACCTCATGTCACTAAAGATATTTCATAGACAATAAATAATAACCATGGTTAATTTCAAATCAATGGAGAGGTCTTTTGCAGTTAGCAAGGTTAGCATGGTATGAAAACTTGATCTAGTCAGGAGAAACCAGTTGGCTAGATGATCAGTTACAGATTTTCTAGAGAATTTTAATTTTTTGTGGTCACACAATGAATATTCAGGTATGTGAACTTGCAATTATTTTTCTACAACTACTTGTCCTTACCCCAATGTATGAACATTGCTAGAAAGCGTGCTGTATTAGCTCTTATTTGGTACTAACAGACTTAATTAAAGCCTCACATAACATACAGGTTACCTAAAAAGCATTAGATATGCATGTGGGGATACTTGAGACAGACGGCCTAGGGATATATGAGATATTTTTCAAGTATTCCCATATTAAAAATAGCAACAAACAGTTGATCATTGACATTTGGTTGCACATGAGGGCTGAGATAGACACCTTTGAAACATCCCACAAGTGTAACATTTTTATGCTGCTGGAAGACCGAGAAGAGTTTATTTAACATTTTTAGTGTTTACTTTTGATTTATTTTCTGTACAATATAATTTCATAAAACTAAAGGGAATGCAGACCATTACTTATATCATTATGAATGGTAGGTCTACAAGTAAAAGTAATAATATTTATAAATTTTCACTGTACCTAAAATTACAAATGATGTTTTTTTTTTTTTTTTTTTTTTTTTTTTTTTTTTTTTTTTTTTTTTTTTTTTTTTAATGTCAGTTTTACAAAAGGAAGTATGGTGAAAAAAACATGGACAGTTGCCAGAAACATAATGCAGCAAGTCTGCAGAGAAGTAGTTGAGAGAAGTATAACACTGATAGTGGTAAAAAAAGTGTAACATAGACCAAACGATGCTTTGAGTCTACATAGTAAAATATAAATTATGCCCAAAAGATAAACATTTATTATGAGCTGACTTAAAAAAGGAGACAAATTTTAAAAAGTCAGGAAGAAAACATGCTTACATTAGCTTATGAATTTGCTGCTGCAACTAATAAGAAGTGCATGGAATATTAACTGTTCTGTCAGTTTAGATTGGTGTATGGGTGATAGTAGATGGATGTATGGATGAAGAAGATTTACCAATAAGGCTGCTCCCAAGTAATGACTGGTCATTAGTTAAACACAAAGTGAATGAAAAAACGTGTAAGGAGATTTGATGCCAGATATAGGACAAATTGGAGAACAGGTTAGTGGTCATGTTCACAACATGAATTTATGGACCTAACTTTAAGAGGCTTACAATAGACAATGTTGCAACTACTGATGAAGGACAAATAGAAATGTTGATAAAGGCACCTTTTATGGTGTAAAAATATTATCAAGAGACCAGTTTAATTTTTAAAATTGGACCTGGTGGAATGGTTATTGAATAATCTTGCTTTTAACTGTTGCTACACCAATTGGCTAGTTGACTAAATTTGAAAAATAGGTTAATACTTTACCTTAGTATCTATTTTACTCAAAAAACATATTTTTCAAAAAATCTAATATTTAAATTATTTTGAATTTTAAAAAAACGAATTTAAATTTACCACGAAAACGCTCAAGACTCTCATGGCGCCTTGAATGACGTCACACCACCCGAACGAAAACAAAGCAGTCGTGTATGTATATAGCAGGTGTCAAGTGTTCTTGAATTAAAAATGAATTCATTTTATAAATACTGTGTAGTGCCCCAGTGTAAAAGCACAACAATAAAAATGCTAAACAAGTTTTTTATACATGTTCCAAACAATGAACAGATAAGGGAAAAGTGGTTAAAACTTGCAAGGAGGGAGCAGAACTTGCAAGGAGGGAAGATGCTCTTAGTTTATCCATAGATTCAAGAACCCATTTTTGTGAAGACCATTTTGATGTAAGTGTTTGTGCACAATTTATTTCTAAATCTAAAGCAAAGCTGATTAATTTTGTAGAACCACTACTTTTCAAGTACTGACCACATAATAAGGCATGAGTTGAGGTTGCTTTGGTTTTATGATTTATAATCTTTCTTTAGTGTTACATTTAATATAATAAACCCACACTGGCAGCACTATCATTACGGTGATGCCACAATCTGATGATAGATTCTTTGAAAGGAGATGTTGTTTTAGGTTGATACGAAGCTTAGAGCAGACTGGAAATTGGCAGTGCCATTGCTTTAAAATTTGTCACACCTGTTTTTGAGGATATACTTTTCTAGAAAAGGTGTATGTAAAAGCAAAAAGAAACATACCTCAGATGTGATGCAACTGAAAAGTTATGATACAGGCACGCACCAAAGTAATATTACCTAACAACAACTATATCCAATTACATTATTCACGCCAAAGATAGTATCGAAGCGAAGAACGAATTCTTTTGTTGTTTCGCTTAGGTATTCCTTCTGGTTTAGCACTTTAGCACTTGCTTATACTTCGCTAATGTAACCTCATACCAATATCAATAAATTTACAAAACGAATGTCTAAGCAATAGGTTATTGTTTACAAAACTGAAATAATGCTATTTAATTTTATAATGTATAATTGACACTTGTGTATACTTACAGCAAAGTTTTGAAATTCCGATGAGCAAATGTCACTGTTTGACGCAAAAAATCTGCCATGTGTAATGGTGTCAATTTTGGACAAATTGCTGCTGTTCGCTTTGATAAATCCTGGTTCCATAGTGAATTACACTTGTCTTTCAATATATAACTGAGAACAACTGTATTAACATGACAAAAGTTCCTACAAATGAATAATTTACCAAGTAACCTGTTCTTTTCCATGGAAATGTCAACAACAACTTTGGCATCTCGGGTGGTGTAGCGTAATGCTTTCTCATTAGCATATGTGGTCTTGTGACTGAATGCCTGATTTTGCCGAATTTATTTTCTAAAAATAATAATACTCTTTTATAATAAATAATTTTGTTTTTTTGTTATTTCCTTAGCATGATTAATCATTAAAAACTGCTTTGCATCCAATTTATTCTTAGTGGACACAAGCCTATTAGATTAGATTAGATTATTTTTAAATAACTTTGTGAATCTCAGTAATATTCGGTGATAATAGTAAATATTCAAGTGGGGTTAATTTTCTACCTAAATGTAGTTGTTATTGAATTTAACAGTAAGTAACAATAGAACTCATGTACGCACTTAGTATTAGGGTAAGATTTTTTAAATAGATATTTTATGAAATTCCAACGACTGTCTCAAATATCCTTAATGCCTATCTCAATAATCCTCAGCATGGTGATACCTGAGCTATACTGCAAGGGTTTAGATAAATATTTTTTAAACAATTATATAATGCAAAACTTGTAATTGTTTTTATATTTTTGAATTAAGGGAACAATTTTCCTCCAAACATAATATTTAAAAATTTCAAAAACTGCTAGATAATAGATACAAAAATGTTTATCTGAAAAGTGGCTAAAGTATCCTTACTCTTCCCTAATGTTTGTAGTGAAGAGTCAAAGGTAACATTACTGGAATTGGCTCTACATATCAAAACATCTCCAGAGAAGATCCCATTAGACTCAAACATCAAAGGTACATTAAGAAAGTAAAGGAACAACTAACTCATACTGGCAACAACCTGATGAATAGTCCTATTTTTTCAATAACATCCAGTGAACATGAAACAACTGAAGTTATGAGAATGCTAAAATTGAGTAAGGTAACATGATTGGATTGAATGTATCCTAAATTCATGAAACACTTGGAAACAGCTGGTAGAATGCCTCATCCTCAACGGTATTCAAGCATCAATACACAGTATAACTCCAACATACTAGGCTGATTTCAGAAGTTGCTTTGAATAATTTCTTGTGTTAGCATCATACACTGAGGTTGGGTTCCAAAAGAAGTAGGAAATATTCAATGCTTATATACAGCCTATGCTATGATGTGGCTCAATGTTTTAATGCTGAACCTAGCAAGGCACATACCATACTAGAAAGTAGGCACCCTAGTTGAGATCATGAGTTTGTATGCTACTTCAAAGTCACTGTTGAACACAGAACAAGCCAATCACTCACAATCACGAATGGAACACAACAGGGATCTGTTCTTATAAAAGTGCTCTTCAACCTATGTACTATTGATATGTTGAAAACAACATGTATGATTTTTGTTACACTGATGATCTAGCCAGTTGCCTAAGAGGGGTCAGAGGTACAGTAGGGAGGCTCGGAAACTGAATTTATATTGCAGACATTAGAGACCAAATTCAAATGCATAACTGGGAACTTTGCAATTCTTATGTCTGTCATTGTGGGCCCTTTGAACAGACTGTGGGACACATTATCACAAAATGACCTTCAAGGAAAAATGTAGGACAACTAAGGTACTTTATAGTGCTGGCAGTAGAATAGCTCCAGAAGCTGAACATAGAGTTCTGACTGGCTGATTTGTTCTATGTCAATTATTTGTCATGTATTTTGTTTTGAGTCCTGCAATTTGTTACTTCTGTTAAAACTGTTGTTAAGTTAATTAAAATAAACCCAATAGCATTACCAGTATAAGTTAGGTGGCTACAACAGAGGAGGATTGTGCAGTTGGTAAGAAACTCTGTTACCAGGCCATTAAGATCACAATTTTTTTTTATTTTGTTATTATTATTATCCTTTCTCAAAAACTGAGGTAATGACTATTGGGTCATTCTCCACCCTTTCTGTATGTTCTTTAGAAGAAAATTTTAAGATGGCAGCATGATGTCATATGAATGTTGGGTGTAGCAAATCACCACTTGATTGCTACACAATACAGCTATCACCAGATCCCAGCAGTTATTATACTGAAGTTGCTGTACTTGTTGCGATTATTTCTCTCCAGCCAAATTTTAATGTCTTATTTAATAGTGCTTCTCCATACATTACTTGCATGGGCTGTGATTTTTGTAGCCTCAAAGATTACCTTATGCACCAATGTATGGCTTGTTAATTACAGACAATTTTCTTAAATATCTTTTTTATCAGGACTTTAACGATTCTTACATATTCATATTTTAACGATTCTTGTTTTAACTTAGGAGAGCACTTCGGCAAATCACAAGAAAGAATACAGCCATAGCTTTTTATGAAGCTAAGTATTTTAATTGGATAATTAGAGGTAACCTTGGAAAACTGAAATCTGGATGGCTGGGTTTGGGAACAAATCTGCCATGTCTGAACATTAACTGCTCAAAAACTAGGTTCAGTATCTAAGGACATAGCATTGTACTGACTTTTTCAGAGTCACATAGACCTTTTCCCTACAGAAACAAAAGCCAACTGAGTTCAAATGTTACATATCTGCTAGTGGGAGGCAACTAGTGGTGTGTTAGCTCCAACTCTATGAAACTTTTGCCTATTACCTCACCCATGCGTCCTGCTCAATTGGTCTCATAATCAAATGATATGTCAAGACATTAAAATTTTAATACTTCAACAAGGAAGACCCTTTTGCTGTAGTATCCTGCAAAACGTTTGCTTTTCTGCAAGTGACCTGAATATTTTTTGGAAGTCATCTTCATTCCATGAAGACTTGCTCATCTATATATTCTTTCCAGATCTGTAGATGTAAATGACACTTGCTCACTGTAATCCTATAATATAGCATTATGACATCTAAAAACAATCTTACTTCTGATTGTTTACTAAGAACACAATCATGTATTAAACAAAGAATGGAAATGGTTCAAAAACACTATTCCATGCTTTCACTTTTATATCCTCTGGTATTGTATTTCCAATCAGGCCTCATTACGTCTTATTTCCTAGATTTCCCTCTCTCAGCAAGAAGCATCATGATTATATCAAAAAATTTAATACTTATTCATAAAAATTCTATGGTTCACTTTGTTATAATTGTTTTTACCAATCCATTTACAATACTATCAAGTTAATCTCTTTTGTCCATTTCATTTTAAACATCTTGCACAAATCTTCTAAACAATATGCTGCATTATGGTTTTTCCTTACAGACATTTCTGATACTACTGGATATCAAGCTCTCTACTGATTTGCCTGTCATTGAGATATAACTAGCCTGTCCTCAAATATTAACTGCTACTACTATGCCAAATTTCAAGTCCTCTACAACCAAGCACTCCAAAACATGCACTCCATTGCAATTAAAAATTCAATTCAAATTCAACTTTACCTCAAAAATATTTTAAATACAGTATGTTATCTCTTTCTCCTCCCTGATGTATGTGTGTGTCAATGTTATCAGCATAACACAATTACAGTTTTTTAAAAATATATACTGCCCAGTTCCCTCAAATTTTTTTTCTTATATAAGAAACATCCTCTTTTATATTTCACCTACTGTTCCAGAGAGTCCTTTAAAATCTCTCATTTACGAGTTGCTTAACATTTTTGCCTTTTTCAACTCATCAGTAATGTCTTCTTAATATTATGTATATATAAAAATAGACATATGTGTCCCTGTATTTCATCCTGCAGCCAACACTCCCTAGTACAGACAACTGATATTTTTGTGTGGTAATACACTGAAGAACCAAAGAAGCCAGTATAGACATGCATATGCAAACACAGAGATATGTAAACACTCAGAGTATGGCACTGCGGTCGGTAACGCATGTATAAGACAAGAGGTGTCTGACACAGGCATTAGATCGGTTACTGCTGCTAAAGTGGCAGGTTATCACGATTTAAGTGAGTTTAAACGTGGTGTTGTAGTCAGCACACGAGAGATGGGACACAGCATCTCTGAGGTAGCGATGAGGTGGGGATTTTCCCAGACGACCATTTCACGACTGCACCATGAATATTGGGAATCCAGTAAAACATCAAATCTCTGACATTGCTGCAGCCGGAAAAAGATCCTGCAAGAACGGGAGCAACAACGACAGAAGGGAACTGTTCAATGTTGCAGACATGCAACCCTTCTGCAAATTGCTGTGGATTTCAATGCTGCACCATCAACAAGTGTCAGTGTGTGAACCTTTCAGCGAAACATCATCAATATGGGCTTTTCGGAGCCTAAAGCCCACTCGTGTTCCCTTGCTGAGGGTACAACAAATGCCTCGCCTGGGTCCATTAACACCGAAATTGGACCGTTGATGATTGGAAACATGTTGCCTAGTCTGATGAGTCTTGTTTCCAATTGTATTGAGCAGATGGACATGTATGGGTATGGAGGCAACCTCAGGAATTCATGGATGTCAACAGGGGACTGTTCAAGTTGGTGGAGGATCTGTAATGGTATGGGGCATGTGCAGTTGGAGTGACATGGAACCCCTGATACATCTAGATACAACCCTGACAGGTGACACATACGTACATATCCTAGCTGATCACCTGCATTCATTCATGTCCATTGTGCATTCTGATGGACTTGGACAATTTCAGCAGGACAATGCGACACCCCACACATTCAGAATAGTGGCTCCAGGAACACTCTTCTGAGTTTAAACACCTCTGCTGGCCACCAAACATATGAACATTATTGAGCATATCTGGAAGCCTTGCAATGTGCTGTTCAGAAGAGATTTCCACTCCCTCATTCTCTTACAGATTTATGGACAGCCCTGCAGGATGTATGGTGTCAGTTCCCTACAGCACTACTTCAGATATTAGTCGAATCCATGCCATGTCTTTTTTTTTTTACTTACCGCTTTACACTTTGTTGACGGCTCTATGATCATTAGAAGGTGAGATGGGACTGGGGACAAGGAACGGGAAGGAATTTGGCCATGGTCTTTTTATAGGAAGCATCCCGGCATTCACCTGGATTGATTTGGGGAAACCATGGAAAACCCAAATCTGGATAACTGGATGGGATTCGAACCTGCGTCCTCCCGAATGCGAGGCCAGAACGTCAACCGTTCACCAACCATGCTCAGTGCGGCACTTCTGCGTGCTTGCGGGGACCCTACACGATATTAGGCAGGTGTGCCAGTTTCTTTGGCTCTTTAGTGTAGAATGGAGTCACCCATCATGCACAACATTGGTGAATGCTGGTAGCTGTGGGAGTGTGGGAGATATGGTGGTTAAAATGGTCAGTCTGGGACAGTTTTATATTTTGACCAAAAGCATATGTATTTTTGCTTCCACAACTACATAGTGCAGACCACTGGTGTTTGCGTGTGGTAGCATCAAGTCTCCCATCAATGCCCTTTGGTGGTTACATGTCAGTAACTACGAGGGATGTGGAGATATGATGGTTGAAAGTGGTCGATCTGGGCACTTTCATATTTTCGACCAAAGAAGTGTGTGTCCCTATATTTCACTTTTATGCCAAAATACATAGTGCAGACCACTGGTGTTTTGAGTGTGATAGTAGCATGGAGTCACCGATCATGCACAACACTGGCCGAATGTCGGTAGCCTTGGGGGTGTGGGATATATGGTGTTGAAAGTGGTTGATCAGGGACATTTTCATATTTTGGCCAAAGACGTGTGTCCATATTTTTCACTTTGCTGACACAACTGCATAGTGCAGATCACTGGTATCTGTGTGTGGTAGTAGCATCAAGTCTCCCATTGTGCACTATGGTGGTACATATCGATAGCTATGTAGGTTGGGAGAAATGGTGGTTGAAAGTGTTTGATCCAGGTCATTTTCCTATTTCTAACAAAGACATATGTGTCCCTATAGTTCACCTTGCAGCCAGAACTATCAAGCGCAGACCACTGGCATTTGTGTGTGGTAGTAGCCTGGAGTGTTAAATCATGTACTATGGTGATTGAATGTTGGTAGCCATGGGGGTGTGGTAGATATGGTGGTTGAAAATGGTCAACCTGATATCAAAATAGGTGTGTGTCCCATATTTCATTCTGCATCAAATCTACTAAGCACAGTCAACTGGTGTTTGTGTGTGGTAGTAGCCTGGAGTGGTTGTATGTTGGTAGCTGTGAGGGTGAAGGTTCATAGTAGTAGACTGAGGGCATTTTAATATTTTCATCAAACACTTGTGTGTTCCTATATTTAACTTTGCAACCATAAATTACCATGAGTAGATCACTTGCGTGTGTGAATGGTATTAGTCTTGAGTCTCCCGTCATGCATTTAAGGTGGTTGTATGTCGGTAGCTAACAACCCAAAAATTTTAACAGACACGAATGAAGTCGTAGGCACCACCTAGTTTTTATTTAAAATCATCTGACTGCTCTCTCTTCATGTCAGGTACAGGGCTAGAAATTCGTTTATAAATCCAGGCGTATTTGTTACGCCTAACTTTCAGACTCAGGCGTAAAATGAAAATGTTAGGCGTAATTATATTATAATTATGAAAATACAGATGTTATAGCTTACAACCTACTCCAGCACAATTTTAAACTGTAAATAGGCCCAGAAAAAATTAATATGGTTTGCATGTGCCAATACATCGTATACCAAAATTATGAAATAAAATAATATGATTATTGATTTCATTGTACTTTTGGCAGTAACTTCATCTTCAGAGATTTAATTCCCAAATATTTTTGAATTTTTTCCCGATTCATCGCCAGAAGATTATTCTTTTAAATACAAATATATCAATATGTAAAATAAAAATTGTAAAATATTTTCCTTGATGTACAAATTCTAAGAATAATTTGATTTCACAGTTCCTGTGTAGAAATTTATTGGTAAGATCGCAGAAACAAAAACATTCAGTTTATTGACTATATTGTAGCTGAATAGTAAATGCAATGTTTCTCCATTTTCAATATCAGGAAAATGCCTTACGGCCTTACCTGAAGTGCTGTGTGTCACTTCTTATCAAGGGAATTCTGGTCTTCGAGGGTTCTGTTTGTCTTCCCACCAGTAAGCCACAATGTCGTTTCTCAGTTTTCATGTTGTTAAGCTCACTGAAACCTTGCTCACATATTGCGGTGGTGAATGGAAGCACACGGAAACATGAAATGATTTTTAAATAAATTTGGATATTGGTGTGTCTTCACTATTTTCGCTATACACCTCTGTTCCAAAGCTGACGACTTGATAGAGACTTCTTGTCCTTAGCCCATATTTTACAGCGCAAAAATTCATCAGAAGCTTGTTCTTTGCTTATGGTCACTGCTGCAGGTAAATCCTTGAGGGCCTCTTCAAACTCCTTTATTCCATAATTTAATATATCCTCATTTGGAATGTTAATTGCATCAAAAATGTGTATATTTTTAAACATGCAATTAGCTCGAAGATCTTCGAAGCGTTTTGTTAATCCTGTTAAGAAATTTCTGATTATATCTTCGCGATCACGTAAAAAATTCTGCAGACCCTCTTTACTCAGTTTTATGCTTTTATATTCACAAGTACCAGTACCCAAGTTACAGTCCTTATCAAATTGAGACAGAGTTGCTCCATTGGCAGCAATTAAATTTTTCAGTTTCATTTCGCAGATTTGTAAGTTCAGACATCACTTTCTCAATGTTCACCTTCTCATATTGAATATTTTTGGAAAATGTTGACAAAACATCAGTTACATCAATCAGAAAGCACAAAATCTCATGATCCTCACTGATTTTAAAGTTTTTAAGTAGTTCGTCACTTTTGCTGAAGAATTTTATTGTAGTTTTTGTCAGCACAGTAGTCTTCAAAATACGAAACGGTGACTGTGAAATTCCTGAGCGATGCTTTTGAGCTCTGTTTTTTGAAGAAATCCACCTGGTGGATATGATAGACAGGTGGTTAACGACTGATTCATCCAATGCTTCAGCCAAATCTTTAAATTCTTTCTTATGCTTTAGACTTTTAGAAAAAAAATTGTATACACCTTTAATTACTTTTTCGCATGTTTGAGCGTAGTTTGTTACTGAGGCTATCAGAAACGCATAGTTCTATCCGATGAGCAATACAATGCACCGATATAATATCCCCACATGTTGCGCAATTTTGCAACCACACCATTGCTAACACCCATATTAACACTTGCCGCATCTAGACAGACACCTACAAGTTTCTCTTTCCAAGAATCACCATCGAATGTTTCATATAAACTGTCCAAAATACATTCGAATATGCTTTTAGATGATCCGTCACTTAATGGCTTTAATTTTAAGAAATCTACTCGTTCCTGCCCTTCTTTAACAGATGCTACATAGATGATTTCACATTCAATTGCACCCTTATCAGTTGATCCGTCACACATAATTGATATATAGTCACTACTTGTAATTGGATACGTGAATTTGCTGCTATATTACTGATGAAAAGAGTACACGACTTGTCATTTCTGTATGCTGAACCAATTTCGACACCGTTTTTTTCTTGCAACTCTAACAAACGTAGGTAATCTGTGAACGCAAAGTTGCCTTTTGCAACGGAGTAAGCAGTATTAAATAAAACACACATTTTTTGGTGTACTTTGTCACTCATGGCACTCAACGTAAGAGCTAACGGTGTATGCAATGATTTTTTTTTCGCCACATCTGCCGCACACGAATTCTGATGGACTTCACTTTTGTCATGTTTTTTAACTATTTCTAATCTAGATATGACCTTTGCATTTACGAAACTCGTTAAAGATAAATTCGCAAACAGCCTACAAACGACGCAAAACGTACTATTTTCGCTGCCTTGTTCTATTGATAACCAAGGAAAACTTTTTTGCCACTTACTTAATGTGTGTTTACCCACGGCATTAGTTGTCGATGTACTGGTGGTAACAACAGGCATAGTAGCTGATAAATTTTGAACTGTTTTTGATCGTTTACTTGTTTGTTGACCTCCTGGATTGCGTGAAGTCGGAGCAGGCCTACTGGTAGTAGCTGAAGGGCCTGATGATTTGTCAGCAGCTGATGTTTCTTCATTTTCTGGCAGTCCTCGTTTATCGGTACTTGTAACACTTCTATCACCAATACTTGTCTTTACAAATGGTATAAATTCAGTAATTTTACGAGACATCTTTTTACTTCCTTTGTTAAGCGAATAACAGAGAAGAATAACGCACGCGCTAGAATTGTCTTTTTTTTCACTTCGCGGTACTTCCCCCTACAGTATTGCCACTTCTGAACTTCAGAAACGTATTACTGGAAACTTTGAAATAGATCAAAACGAAGAATTGAAATTAATTTTTAGAATTTAACCTCGAACACGCAAAACTGAAAACAAGTTCCGAAATGTAATTTTTTAAGTTTTGATGCTTAGGCGTATTTTCTACGCCTTTGAAGGAGATTGCAGGCGTAAAACGAAAATATTCAGGCGTAATTACGCCTAACGCCGGTCAATTTTGTGCACTGGTCAGGTACATAGTGAGTGGTCTGTCATCATCATCATCCTCAACAGTTTCCGGCCTCTGGCCGGGTCTGCATTATGCACAAGCCTCACCATTTGCTTCTTTCTTCCCACCACCTCTCTGTCACCACTTTGTTCCAGTCCTCTCCTCTCTTCCGTACACCCTCCTCCACTCCTTTCAGCCATGTCATCTTAGTGGATAAAATTCAAGGTTTCAGGCTTGAATCTTGCTGGAGCCAGGAATTTTTACGTGTTTTTTTTTTATTCATATCAAAATCATAAGATGCTTCATGGTACAAATACAATGTAGTGCTGTAGGTCTATCCCAACAGGAGTAATAATACACAGCAAATAAAAACTCTGTCAGCAGATTGTTAGACTACACAAATTCAGCAGTTACTAACATAGCCAAAGAAACTTCTCTTCTTCTTCTTCCTAGTCACTGTTAGGACTGGTGGCCGGTTATGGTCTCTTACTGGTCTTCTTACATCTCTCCTGCATTTGGTTTGTTATTTCAGGATTTTTTATGGGATCTGGATAAAGAATTCTCTATTTTAATTATTAATCCAATGTTACCTCTCAACGTATAATATTCTTCATGAAAGCATCCTTAAAATTTATCTTTTTTGTCATTAATTCCTTGTTTAATTGTTTCATGTACACACTGCTCTCCTAATTGTTTTACTCTATTTTGCTCATTTCTTACCATACTTCTTACCCTCCTCATCTCCCTTTTGTAGGATGTAGTGTATATAGTTTTCCTTTTTTTTTCTATTCTTATTTCTATGAAATTTTAATACTTTCTCTGCACATTGTTGTTCATAAGAAAAAAAATTGATTATCTCTACAATTTTAACACCAAATCACATATTTATCTAATTTTAACTCATTAGAAATAAAGTCACTAACAGACAGGACACATAAGTTACTATTTACTTACATTCTTACAATTGTAAATTTCCCCATTACAGATTAATGTCAAATGGGGATATGCATGAATCTTCATGGGTTGCATTCCATAAATGCAATCCACAATAGCAAGACGATGGAAGCCAATGCAGCTGTTCTGTAAGGATAAAAAATGCTTGTGTTACTAATGGAATGAAGAAGATAAACAAACTTCTTAATTTAATTAAATTCCGATGGAAGACACGAGTGGTTATTTCCCTATGTACCCATTTTTTGCATACTCTGTACCTACCTATTTTTGCTATCTACAAAATTCAACTTTAATTAACTTTTGGTAAATTATTTCATTTTTCTTGGCAATTTATTTAAATTCCTGACTCCTTTTCCTATGAAACAGAACATTCCCACAACCTTTGTAATGACGAAACTGGAATTGGAGGAGATGCAAGTTCTCTATCAATAACTTTAACCATGGATGCAATGCAAAAACCTGATACCTATACAAATCCCTGAATGGTTAATAATTTTGAATTCAGATGCTAATCAGCTTGTATTTTTACACCATAAGAGATAATGATTGGAGGTGATTCCTAGAAAGTCATTACTGAAGATCACTTAATTTATTATTCAAAGTCTTAGGATTTAAAACTGTTATCAGACTACACTGCACACCTCCTAAGATTGTATTAGACCTCAGAATTCTAAGTTAAAGATTGCAAGTAACCACACCAAAATCTGCACTCAAATGTTTACATTCTTGAATAAATTTACAGAGTCCTCCTAGAGCTTTACAAATCATAATACAGTTCAACTGGCATAAAAACAAATACAAAGTCTGCCACTGTAGTTAGATAACTGAAATAGTTTCAAAGTTCTTTTCTTGCTATGAAAATTTCCACCTAAGCCAAAAATATTCTAAGTCCAAAGAAGTTACATGATGGAAAAAAATTTTGAAGTGTTCCAAATTCCCTATCACAAAACAAAGTGTAACATAGGAGCTTCCTTGAACGACTGGCCATGGAGGAACGAAACGATGGGTTTATATACTTTTTTACTGTGGGACTGCAAAATTCTTAGAAACCTCAATCATTATTTTTAATCAGACCTTCACGAATCTTTACTATCATACAGATCTGAATATGTTTGCCTAAGATAAATTTTCTACTAAACCTCTTGAAGGTTGGTCATTTTATTTATTATTTTGTATATATCTTTAAAAGTATTTAATCCCTCACAAAGATACTTACATCACCAAATTTCTTTTAATTTTACAAATGTCTCAGTTCTGTGAGTTTTTTTTTTTTTTTTGCTGCAATCTTTAATTTCCTGAAATTACATTTTACTTTTAGCTGCACTCTAATACTCCAGGGAAGACCTTGAAATTCTATCATATATCTCTTCCTAAATTATAATTTTAAATTGAATTTTTTCTTCTTGGAATTGAATACTCTATTTAATCATTCATGTCTCATTTCTATTTCTGTCTGACATGTGTCAATGACACAACTTCAAGGTTAAACATCAAAATATCAATTTTAATTTTATTTCAAACTATTACTGTTTTTTTTTACTTTATTTAATTTTAGCTTTCTTTTAGTCACATTTTTAATTCTGTAACTGTTTTATTTAGAGAGTTATATTTCTTTCTTCATCTAGAAAACAAACCTAGGATTTACTCTTTGGCTTTAAGTTTTGTCAGGAAATTCTCCTCGGTGCTGAAACACATTGCCATGCTGTTTACCTATGTAAATAAAGGCCTCTTCTTTCATTCCCCCAAATCTTGTTACTTTTGCCTGCATGACCTCACTGTTGATTGCGTCATTATTTCCTCATAGGCGCATGACAAATAAATTTGCAAATTCATTTATCTCCTTAAATGAAATTTTCAGGCCATACAAATACTACATTAAAATGTTTGATTTTAACTGTATTATCAGTGAGAATATTTGGGACATTTACCATATTTTTTACTTTTACAGCTTCAATCTTTACACTCTCACACAAATCCAGTCCTATTTTAACTTGAAACGTCCTTCAATATCAAGTTTCCGCTGGTATCATTTATTTATGATACTAAATCTTTAAGTTACCTCTTCCTAAAGGCTCTACAAGAATTATTCCATATTATACTTTATTTCTGAAATTGAGTGCCAGATCATCTTTTCCTTTCCATGCACTTCTCTTAATTCTTCTATCAATATCTTTCCATGCCTCATCACCAACATTCACATCTTACACTGCCACGAATCTCTTCACCCTCCTCCTGCCATCCAATGAATGCTATTGCAGCTCCTTAATCATATTGGTTACCGATTGCGTCTGTTGTAATTTCCAGAGACAAATATTGCAGCCCCTACTTTGCACCACTCCAACTCCTGTATTTGATATGCATTACGTGGGTCCAATACAGCACCACCATATTAAGTCAATGGTCGGACCAAAGTTTTGTAACCCAGTTCCCTTACTTCACTGGTACATCCCCTTATCACTCTTGACAACATGTGAAGGATTTTGAAACCTTTTCCTACTGCCTGTCCAATGTGACCTGTCCAATTGTGTTACCAGTCTTCAACATTACCCACATTATAATCATAATCAACCTTTAGTTTTGACACAATATCTCAAAAAATTGCAAATGTACACAGATCACACAAAATACACATAGGATTCAGAACCAAAAATAAAATACAACAAAAATTAATACATAATGTCAACAATAATGCAGACCCACTCCTTGAATCAGGCATTTATAAAATAACATGCAGACAATGTTCGAATTTCTACCTAGGACAAACTGGCAGGAATTTCAAAACAAGATATCTAGAACACATTAATGCATTCAAAAAAGAACAACACACAAAATCAGCTATAGCAACCCACATACACAATACTGGCCACCCTTTCAGTAAAACTGATAAAGATTTGAAGGTACTGCACCACCTAAATAAAAGCCACCAAATGGATGGAAGAACTTGAAATCTATATACACCACAAATTATTTAAAGACACTATAATAAATGAAAGATTAGAAAGTGATTCTGTGAACGTCTTCAAATGTTTTGATAACATATTATAACTTCCCATCATCTGCTAACTACCACCGCAACTATAATATTTAAAGACACTATACTAAATGAAAGATTAGAAAGTGATTTTGTGAACTTCTTCAAATGTTTTGATAACATATTATAACTTCCCATCATCTGCTAACTACCATTGCAACTATAATATTTTTAGTGAATATCGAAAGTTATTGTAAAATCATAATACAATCTCTGTAATAATAACATTTATCTTTAGTCATGTACATCATTGTAGCGAATTATCTTTGTTTTAGTTCGTTAAATATAAGATATACTGAAGCATCTTTGCTTTGTCTGTATGTAAATATAATGTAATGACAAAGTGCATGTGTGACATTCTGTGTTTCGTGATTTGAAGAAATCTTCACAAAATATAATTTTCATTTAAATAATATTTTTCATATTATTTGAAAAAACTGTTTGTTACACACTCCACAATATCATTTTCAGGAAACACAAAGTAAGTCCTGTTAACATCCAGCAGAAACTTACATGAGCACTCTTCACACCAAGAATGTAATAATAATAAAAACGGTATTTGAAAATGAGAATAAGTTCTTGAAACACATCACGCCATAAATTAATAAATAAACAATTTATTAAAAGTAACTGTGTTGCAGAATAATTATTTGCTTACCTATTTTCTGAAACAGTTTCAGACTTTTATAAAGTCTATTTATCACGGAAAATAATTTAAAAAACTTAAGTTTTTTATCTGTGAACCTAATAAGCTGACTTTTCTTGGAATTTATCTTCATCCTATGTTGATTGGCCCAGCTATATACACTGTCCAGATTACACTGCAGTTGTACACTGTCTTCTCCCATTTTGATTCTATTATATAACATTATGTCATCCACGAACAACCTAATTTCTGATAGTAACCCATCAACACAATCATTCATGAGAATAACAAATAGCTATGGTCCCAATAAGCTACCCTGTGGCACTCCCATTTTCATTACCACTTCTTTAGATACTGCGTTTCCTAACCTACTATTTGCCTTCTACCTTTTAGGGATTCTTCAACCTAGCACATCACCTTTCCATCCACTTCAACAGTTTTTACTTGTTTAGCACCATTTTATGGCTCACTCTATCTAAAGCCACAGAATGACCTAGTGCTATACTGCCAATTTGTCATCTCTTGCCCATTTTATCCAAAATATCTTTTGTATAGTCTACTAAATGAAATTCTCATGAATATCCTTGCCTCAAGTCATATTTTTTAACTTTAAAACCACTTACAACCTTCACAGACATTTCTGATGTGGCTGCATATTAATCTCTCAATTAATTTGCCTACCACTGATTTCAAACAGTATGGTTTTAATTTTTGTCACTTCTCCTTTATGGACTGGTACTGCTATCACACTTTTCCAGTCCTCTGGTAACAAGCGAGTATCCAGACCCAATTTAGAAAATAATTCAAGATAAGGTACATTTTCACATCCTGCTATCTTTAAGACATTTATAGTAATATTATTTACACCAGCCCGATTATAGGTTGTAGTAGTAGTAGTAGTAGTAGTAGTAGTAATAGTAGTAGTAGTAGTAGTTGTTGTTGTTGTTGTTGTTTTCTTCTCCATTCTTATCTATAATTTTCTCAACACCCTCTCTTCCCCTCAGTTTTCTAGCAAAGCCGTAGTAATTTCTACATGCATTTGTCAGTGGTCTTCCTGCATTAATAATATTCTTTATAAACTCATCTTTAGTCACCTTCTTTACTATTATTAATTCCTTGTTTAGTTGTTTCAAGTATTTCCTACATGCCTGGTTGTCTCCAAACTCTGTTACAAACCACTTTAACCTTTTCGCCTCCCTATTAGAGTATGTAGGATTTGTACTACTCTTTATTTTCTGTTTTGGAATAAATATTTCTTCACCCCTTTTTATTATCTCCTCAAACACGCCCCAGTTTGATTTCACTGTACTTGTGCCATTCTTCCCTCACATATTCCCTGAATTCTGGAATTTGTGACTTTTTATAATTGTACCTATTCCTTCAGTTTTTGCCAGCACTTGTTTACTGTATCCTCCAATATCCATCAGAACAGCTTCTTGATCAATTATTGCTTCAGTTAGTTGACACCCCACAAGGTTACAATAGGGCTTTATTAGGGTGATTTCCAACATGTTTTGTCCCCTTATTCTGTGCTATACCACTTGTGCAAAGCTTCCCACGATTACTAAGGTATTTGCAAACCCTTGTTACTTTGTGTTATTAATCTTACCCAACACTGATGCCTGGTAAATTTAAATTCCCACCAATAATGCCCATTATATTCTCACTTCTGAACTCTTAATGTGAATTTACCTACTCCTCAAGAGCCTCATCTTCATCATCCAATATTCTGCTACAGTAAGCAGCCAACACCCTGATTTTTTTTCTTTTTTACCATCCCAGAAGTTTAGGGGGCCTCCATTAATTACATGAGGTGTTTTTCTGGAATTCTGCCCCCCCCCCCCCGTGGTGACATCTGGTCAGACCCTCCCCCCAACCTAATGATGATGACTCCCCCCCCCCAACCAATTTTTTCCTATGTTTTTAAGCTCTCCTGCTTCCTTGTGTGGTTATTCCCCCCACCCTAAAATCAGTATCGTCACCATTATAACCCCCCCCCCCCAAAGTCAGCATCAGCATTGTTTTATAGACCTTTTGTTTCTAGCTCCACTGTTCTTCAATAAATTAAAAAGATGACGTGAGATTTCTGTCCAATTCCCCCCCTCCCCCCGCCACCTCCCCTTGGTGAGATCTGATGAGATTTTGCCAGATCCCCTCCCCCCTATTTCACCTTATGTAATTCATCGACGCCCCCTTATCCCAAGTAACTAACTAATGGTCATGATCTATGAACACCAGTGAACTGTAATGGTCTTTGATGATCAGTATTAATACCCCTACACCAGTTGGTCTTCTATCTTTGTGGTACACTGTATAACCATTGGGGAAAACCTCATTGTCTAATATTCCTTCATTTAAACAAGATGCTACCCCTACATTTACTTTTGGTTGATGTATCTATAACTTTGCTCTTTATTAGGGTTCAGATCTTTATGACCAAAAAATAGAGAAATATGCATGCAAATATGACCTTCCAAATGAGTAAATATTACCTGAAAATAACAGAAAAAAGTATATTTATTTAATCTAGTAGTGTTGCTTTCATGTAGATACTCACTGAACCACTGGGAAATTAAATTTTAAATCGCTTTGTTCAAGTCACTTTAATTTCACATAATTTACGGCAAAAACTGCTTCCTCTGTACTAAAATAATTATCTCCAAATTCATTTACGTAACTCTGCACTTATGTAACTTCACACTTTTAGAAAATTTCATTCTCAACATGGCAGTACTCACTGATCTACTGCAGATTTAATACTAAACTGCAACTGATTGGCAATAATGAGGCATCTATTGATGTGGCTTAACACAAGCATGCTGCTGCTTCATTGTCAAGATTATATATAATTGATAAAATTGTGATGGAGTGTATGCTCCGGTGGCAATCTCCCTACACACCCATTCTTCTCCATCCCACTTTTGCCCTCAACCAATTTTTACTTATTCTTTCAGTGTTTTTGGTAAATTATTCATCACTTCTCTTGGCAATTTATTCCAATCCTCACACCCTTTCCTATAAAAGAAAATTTTCCCACACCCTTATGCCTGAAATCAAGTGCCAGATTGTGGTCATGGTAACCTTTACCCTTCCAAGCACCTCTCTTAATTTTCCCACCAATATCTTTCCACACTTCATCACCAATATAGGCCTTGTTCATTCCCAAGATTCTCTTCACCCTTGTTCCAAACTCCAATGAATCCCACTCCCGCTCCTTTATCATATTAGTTACAGATTGTGTTTTGCAGTAATTTCCAAAGAAAAATCTGGCATCCCTTCTCTGCACTCCCTCCAACTCCTGTATTTGATACCAAAACTGTGGGTCCCATACTACACCGCCGTCTTCCAGCAGTGGTCTGACCAGAGCTTTGTGCCCAAATTCCCTTACTTCTTTAGTGCATCCCCTCATCACTCTTTCCAACATGTGAAGGATTATGAACCCTTTCCCTACTACCTGACCAGTGTGTCCTCCCCAGTTAAGTTTGCTCTCTAATGTTATATCAAGGTAATTAAATTTCGAGTCTTCGATAAGTAGCTCCTTACCCAATTTATAATCATAATCAACCATTAGTTTTTTATCTGTGTACCTAACAATCTGGCTCTTCTTTGCATTTATATCCATCCCATGTTGAATCACCCAGCTAGTTATCCTATCTAGATATCCCTGCAGCTGTTTAAAGTATTCTATTATTTTGCTCCTTTTATATAACATTATGTCATTTACAAACAACCTAACTTCTAACAGTAAACCATTAACACAGTTATTCATGAGAACAATGAATAACAATGGTCCCAATATTCTATCCTGTGGAAATCACATGTTCACTCCTACTTCTTTTGATACTGCCTTTCCTACCCTAACTTTTTGCTTTCTACCTTTTAGGAATTCTTCTACCCAGCAAATCGCCTTTTCATTAACTCCACTACTTTTAACCTAATTTAGAAAGGAGGGCGGAAGAGTGGGGAGTGGTTCAGGGCACCCTCTTGCCCTTGAGGTTGGAATCGGCCCCAAAAGGCAGATGAAACAGAAATGATCAACGGCATGGGGATGCAGAAGGCAACGGGAAACCACTGCATTAAAGACCCAAAGGGTATCCCGAGGACATGTAATCCTCTCAAATTACATATATCATGATGGCTTCTTCCTGGGTAAAATATTCCGGAGGTAAAATAGTCCCCCAATCGGATCTCCGGGTGGGGACTGCTCAGGGAGGAGTCATCAGAATGGATAGAAACATTCTACGAGTCGGAGCGTGGAATGTTAGAAGTCTGAATAGGGCAGGTAGGTTAGAAAACTTAAAAAGGGAGATGGAACAACTTAAGTTAGATGTTGTTGGGATTAGTGAGATTAAATGGAAGGACGCACAGGATTTCTGGTCTGGGGAACACAGGATAATTAGCACACAAGCTGTCAATAGAGTCACTGGTGTAGGATTTGTAATGAACAAGAAAGTAGGGAAACGGGTTAGTTATTATGGACAATTTAGTGACAGGATTATTTTGATGAGGTTAGAAACTAAGCCCGTCCCAACCACATTAGTACAAGTATATATGCCAACGTCACAGGAAGATGACGAAGAAATAGAAAAAATATACGCTGAAATTGAAGAATTAATCCAATATGTGAAAGGGGAGGAAAATCTAATAATCATGGGTGATTGGAATGCAATAGTGGGAGAAGGAAAAGAGGGGAATACTGTAGGAAGTTTTGGTCTAGGAGAAAGAAATGAGCGAGGAAGCAGGTTGCTAGAATTTTGTGAAAGATATAAGCTAGTAGTGGCGAACACACTGTTTAAGAACCATGCAAAAAGAATATACACCTGGAAACGTCCTGGGGATACAGGCAGATATCAGCTAGATTATATCATGGTCAAACAGAGATTCAGGAATCAAGTTCTAGACTGTAAAGCGTACCCAGGAGCAGACATATACTCGGACCACAATTTGATAGTAATGAAGTGCAGGCTGAAATTCAAGCGAATAAGGAAGCAGTATAAGCAGAACAGACTGGAAGTGAATAAACTGAAACAATCTAGCACGAGAGAAACATTTGCGGAAATGGTAGACTTGGGTCTAAGTAATAACTCTGAAAGGAGCTCAACTGAGGATGAATGGAATGCATTAAAGACCGAAATAATGAAAGCTGGTAAAGAAACATTAGGCTTTAGGGAACAAGCTGCCCGAAAACCTTGGATAACAGAAGAAATTTTGGAGCTGATGGATCAGAGGAGAAGGTACAAAAATGCTCAGGATGAAGCAGTAAGAGAGCAGTACAGGCAATTTAGAAATCAAATAAATAGGGAATACAAAATAGCAACAAAAAAAAATGGCTACAAGCAAAGTGTGAAGAAGTAGAAAAGGAAATGGTCGTAGGTAAAGTAGATGTTGCCTACAGAAAGATCAAACAGAATTTTGGAGAAATGAAGAAAAGAGGTATGAACATTAAAAATGCGGATGAGAAACCTCTTTTAAGCTCAGAAGATAGAGCTAACCGATGGAAAGAATATATTGAGAAACTGTATGTTGTGGAAAACTTGAACAATAGTGTAATGGAAAAGGAAGGCGATGTCGACATTGATGACTTAGGAGATTCTGTTTTGAGGACAGAATTTAATAAAGCTCTGAATGACTTGAAAGCAAATAAGGCAGTTGGAATTGATGAGATCCCTGCAGAACTTCTTAAATCCCTGGGAGAGGAAGGAATCGAAAGATTATTCAAGCTGATATCAAACAGTTATGAAACAGGAGAAAATCCAACTGATTTTAATAAAAATATCATCTTCACACTTCCAAAGAAATCACGAGCTGAGAAATGTGAGAATTATCGCACCATTAGTCTAACAACACATGCTTCAAAATTATTGAGCAGAATAATATACAGAAGGATGGAAAGGGTAGTAAAAGAGATAGTAGGTGAAGATCAGTTTGAGTTTAGGAAAAATCGCGGTACAAGGGAAGCAATTCTGTCTTTAAGATTAATACTTGAAGGGCGGGTCAAGAAAAACAAAGATACTTTTATGGCATTTATTGATTTAGAAAAAGATTTTGATAATGTTAGGTGGGACAAGATGTTCAAAATTTTAAAGAAGACAGGTCTAAAGTATCGAGATAGAAGAATACTCCATAATCTATATAAGAATCAGGTGGCTATAATAAATGTAGAGAATCATGATAGACATGCATCAGTTACAAAGGGTGTGAGACAAGGCTGTAGGCTATTCCCATTAATATTCAACTTGTATGTAGAAGAAGCAATGAATAAAGTCAAAGAAAAATTTCCATGTGGCATCAGTTTTCAGGGAGAAAAATCAGTATGCTACGATTTGCTGACCACATTGTCTTGTTAGCAGAGAGGGCTGAGGATATTGAGAAGTTACTGAATGGCATGAACAAAATACTGAAGGAAGAATTTGTACTGAATATAAATCAAAGCAAGACAAAAGTGATGAAATGTGGCAGAAATGATACCAATACTAGTAGTGGATTAAATATACAAATAGGGTCGGATGCAATAGGAGAAGTAAGAGAATTCTGTTACTTGGGAAGTAAAATTACAACTGATGGCCAAAGCAAGAATGATGTTAAAAGCAGAATAGCACTAGCAAAAAGAGCCTTCATGAAAAAGAGAAACCTTTTTATTAATTCTAAATTAATAAAACCAACAACTGAACAAGAACTTAATAATATCTTAGAAGATGGCTAAAGATGTGTTTATGATGAGCATTGTCAGTGCAGGGGGACCACTGACTGACACATATAGAAATTTCTATGGATATGTTAGAAAACTGAGGGGAAGGGAGGGTGTTGAAACACTTATAGATAAGGATGGAGAAGAAGTTAGTGAGGATTTAATAACGACAGAGATTTTAAGTAACTGGTTTAGTGAGAGCATTAGGGACAATGAATCAGAAACAGGAGGGTCTAACTCGGAAAATGAGCTTAACAACACAATTAGAAATGAACAGACCAAAAAATTTGCAATTCTTCCTGAGATGATATGAATGAAGTAAGAAAGCTGAAAAAACATAAAGGGGCTGGTGTAGATAATATTACTACAGATATCTTAAAGATAGCCGGACATTGTTCCTTATCTTGAAATATTATTTAAATTGAGCCTGGATAGTTGCTGCTTACAACAGGACTGGAAAAGTGTGATAGTAGTGCCGGTACATAAAGGAGTGGTGAGAGATCGAGTCAAAAATTACAGGTCGATCAGTTTGACATCAGTGGTAGGTAAATTATTGGAGAGGTTGATATGCAACCACATCAGAAATATATGTGAGGAAGATATTTCAGATGAAGCAGACAAGGGAAGCCAAATTGATAGTGTAGCACTAGATCTTACAAAGGCTTTTGACAGAGTGAGCCAAAAAATGGCAGTAAATAAGGTAAAAACTATTGGAGTGGATGAGAAAGTGATTTGATGTGTAGAAGAATTTTTAAAGGGTAGAAAACAGAAGGTTAGGGTAGAAAATGCAGTATCAAAAGAAGTGGAAGTAAAAATGGGAGTGCCACAGGGTAGTGTATTGGGAGTTGGGACCATTGCTATACATTATTCTAATAAATAATTGTGTTGATTGTTTACTATCAGAAATTAGATTGTTTGCAGATGATATAATGCTATATAAAGGATCAAAATGGTAGAGGACTGTAAACAGATGCAGGATAATCTGGACAGGATATCTAGTTGGGTTGGTAAACATGGGATAAAGATAAATGCAAAGAAGAGACAGCTTATTAGATACACAAATAAAAATCTAAAGGTTGATTACGATTATAAGGTGGGGAAAGAATTGCTTATTGAAGACTTGAAATGTAAATATCTTGGCATTACATTTGATAACAAGTTTAACTAGGCAGGACACATTGGACAGATATGAGGAAAAGGTTTAAAAATTCTTGTTAGAGAAAGTGATGAAGGGATGTATAAGAAAAGTAAAGGAATTAGGTTACAAAACTTTGGTCAGACCATTGCTTGAATGTGGTTGCGTAGTATGGGACCCACATTTTGCGTATCAAATACAGATGTTGGAGAGGGTGCGAAAAAGGGCTGCTAGATTTTTTTGGGGAAATTATAGCAGGATGCAATCAGTAACAGATGTAATAAAAGAGCTGGAATGGGATTCACTGGAAGACAGGAGGAGGGCGAGGGTCATGGGAGTGTACAAGTCGTATATTGGTGATGAGGCATGGAAGGATATTGTTGTAAGAATTAAAAGTAATGCATGGAAAGTAAGAGTTGACCTTAACCACAAGCTGGCATTCGATTTCAGGCACAAGGGTGTAGGAAAATTCTCTTTTTTGGGTAAGGGTGTCAGGGATTGGAATAAGTTACCAAGGCAAATGATGAATAATTTACCAAAAACGTTGAAAGAATATAAGGCTAAAATTTACAGAGGGCAAATGTAGGTGGGTGCAGGAAAGGGGGAAGATGGGTGTATGAGGAAATTGGCACTGCAGCGTGTGCTCAATTACAATTTAATTTAATTTTTAAAAAAATTTGTGTTCAAATAATAACAGGAATTTTCCAATTTTTTTCTTTTTTGTAATTTGTCTACATTGATTTTACCCCTTCCAAATACTCCCCATTAGATATTATACAATTATGCCAGCACTTCTTCCAAAATGTATTTGGAACCCTTTCTTTGGGATATCTCTGAGCTCTTTCAGCGATGCACTTTTAATCTCATGATGGCCATTCAATGTTTTCTTTATTTTTAGGAACAGAAAAAAAGTAACATGGGGCCATGTGTGACAAATATGGATACAGGAGCATCATTACAGTGTCGTTTTATTGCCAAAAATTCATGAATAATGCAGGTTCATTGTAATGATGCAAAAGCCATGAACTGTTTTACCACAAATCAGGGCATTTTCTTCGTACTGCTTCACACAAACAGTGTTGAACTTGAAGGTAGTACACCTTATTGATCGTTTGACCTTGTGGCAAGAACTCACAGTGCACTATGCCATTAAAATCGAAGAACACAATTTGCATAACCTTCACATTTGACCAAACATTTTTTGAATGTGGCAATCAAGAATACCAACAGTGGGATGACTGAACTTTAGTTTTGACATCATACCCTTAAAAACATATTTCATCACCCATTATGACACATTTCAATAGTTCTGCATCATTGTTAAACTCATTTAGTGATTCCTGAGCAACTTCCATATACCAATTTTTTTTTTTTTTTTTAACTCAACAATATTGGAAGAAATTTTGTTGCAACACATTTCATAGCCAAACCAGATGAAAAATTTCATGGCATGAGCCAATTCATATGACATCATCACCAGCAACTTCTCTCATTGTGATTCGGCGATCGTTCATAATCATTTCTTCTACTATTTTCACATTTTCATTGGTTATTGATGTGCTAGCAATCATCATCTGGCCATTTTGAAAATTCTTATACCATTTGTAAATCCTTGTTTCACTCATTGTAGATTCGCCAAAAGCAATATTTAACATTTCTAAAACTTTGTTGCACTTAGTTCCACATTTATATCGAAATTTAACGTAAATTCTCTGATCCATGATTTATACAACTCAAAAATCACCAACTTTATCAAAACACGTGTTATCCTTTTAACAGCTGACAAGCGACTAAACATCCAATATAGCTCAAAATGAATAGATACTTTTAAAACATGTTTGTCAACACAATATAGAAAAAATTGTGTCAATTTGACTAATATAACCTGTGAAATATAAAAATTTCTGTTACTTTTTGAACACACCTCGTGTATATATGTCATGTTCTTTTTCATAGAACATTTTAATTAGTTTACATCAAATTCAAAGGCACACAGTTTCAGCACAAGAAACAAAAATAAATTGTACAAAATACAGACATCACTGCCATTAGAACAAATAGCAGTTAATTATTCTTTGACATATCCGTTTTATAAACTACCTAAAGGTACAAAACAATTTTTAGATATTAAAGATGTACCGGTGTTTAAAAAAACTGGGGGGGTTATCTTACTGGAAGTAATTCTTTACTCCATTCATGAATTTGTAAAAAAAGAATTAATTATATCTAATAAGCCTTTTCCAAAATTCAATTGTAATAATTTTTTTCTTTCTTTCTCTCTTTGTTTGTAATATACAATAGTTTTTTTCACTCTAATTATTATTATTCATATTGTATAAGCAAATTTTAACCATGGCATGTTCCATATCCCAGAGACCCTTCTTCAGCAAGGATCTACAACAGTGTTAAATAAATAAACAAAAAGCTTTATGTATGGACAGGACAGATAAATTGCATCCAACACTCACCAAAGCTGAAGGAAGGAGGGTACAAGCAACACACAAACAAAGAAAAAACAATATTTAGGGTAAACACCCCTTTTTAAGTTAGCAGAAGTACATGGCTGAGCTTGCGCAAGCCCTGCATTCGACGCAGGAGTGGCTGTGTGTTGTTTTGTGTTGCTACTGCCCTCCTCCCTTCAGCTTTGGTGAGTGTTGGGTGCATTTTATCTGTCCTTTCCATATAAATATTGTCTCACGGCAGTTCTTTCCTACCATCGTTACCAAAAAGCTTTTTGAATACTTATATTTATATTAATTAATGTGGAAAGGAAAGACAAATTATACTGAAAACTCACCAAATTATTTTACTTTATTTTAACTTGAAATCCGAAAAACTGACCATCAAGGCATGGCTTTTACAATCAAAAATAATTCTTAAAAATCTTTGCTTCAATCGGGATTTGAACCGGAGACCATGGTCCACACTTTAGTAAGCAAGCACATTAACCACAAAGCTAGCAGCCTGCTATATGGTAAGTTAGTACAGAGTCTTACACATCCTACACATCTGTCTATCGCCGTTTCAGTAATTTAGCAAAATTACATGACATTATATATATATATATATATATAATAACAATGAAAAAAAGACGCTAAGTAGCAGAAAGGAATCAAATTAGGATGGGGAAATGAGCCACCGTTTACCTTTAGATGATGGATGTGGGGCGCGAACACACAGAAAAGACACAAACACAAATAATAAAGAAATTTTCGGGATAAAAACCCTTCGTCAACAAGAGAACATTATGGGAGGTGGGTGCAGCCGGAGATTGCCTCACAGAAAGACTGCCGGTCGAGAAAATGGTGGGGGTAAATTCAAACATCGGAAAAGTAGAGGGGCAGTGAATCAGAGCTCATACCCGAGCAAAAATAAATATCCAAACTAATATATATATATTCATATAGAAAAAGTATCCAAAGTGTCCAAATCGCATTTCCTTGTCAAATTTCATCACAATTGGATTAGCTGTTTAGCCCAAGAAACATAACAGAGAGACAGATAGAAAGAGTTACTTTCGCATTTAGAATATAGATTACATGATTCACAAAATAATCAACTTACCTTGATACGATGGTCATGTTCTATTCTCCAAGCATCAGGGCCACGGTGGCATATCTTTGAAAAGCAGGTATTGGAATGTACTGAGGTACTGGTTGCTAGTCCAAATACTGCCCATATACCACACATTCTCGATGTTTTAGCTACACAAAAAACATGTCACTAAAAGTGCCGACATCTCAATTGAAATCAATAAAGATGAACTGATATAAAACTAACTAGACAGGATTAAATCAAAAAGAAAAACATATATAACATACATTTTGAGGTGCTGACATTAATCTTGTTGAAAGTAACACATGGAAAGTTTCAATAGTTCACTTAGCATTGCCATTTTCTACTATATTCAAGGATAAAATTATAGACTACTGAGAGATCAAAAGGACTAGAGTTTTGTAATTTATAAATGTAAGCTTATAAAATATCTTCTGAACAAAGACATTGGAAATATTAATTTCAGCTATTACTCTAACATTTCAAGTTCAAATTTAATAATACAAACCACTTAAAAGGTTAGTAAAAACTGTCATAAGATCTTTCACAATGAAATTGATTTATTTATTTATCAATCTTGTTCCATGGATCCCTGCTGAGCAAGTATCTCTGGGATGTGAAACATTTCATGGATCAACTAACCATACAATAATTTCTATAACTACAATGCATCAGGGCATCTACATTTTTAATACAGGGCGTTCGCCGGAAAACGCTACCCTCCCAGTCTGTTGCCGTTGGCAACTTGCTCGGACAGTGGAGCCAGCAGCTCCCGCCACACGGCACCGTGAATCACCGCACTGTTTAACACCTCCGCTGCCCCAACAGTGCAGTGACGCAGTATAATGGGACCCTTACATTGTTAAGAACAGTTTCTTTGCATTGTTGCTAGTTTGTGACTTCAGTCTCTTATTTAATCAGTGTTGTGAATAAACGTTTCTTTGCGGTTTGGCTGGTTTGGGGCTTCATACTCTTACTAATCTGTACCGTGTTTGAGTGTGAGTAAAATTATGGTACGTTACAGTTTGCAACAAAGAATATTTCTCTACGATACATATGTGAAGAAGAAGTCGTTTAAAAAGTGTAGCAGTAAATTTCGTCGCGAATTTCCTGGCGCTTTACTGCCATCTGAATCAACAATTCTGCGTCTGGTTAAAAAAGTAAGAGAAACGGGTTCATTTTTTAACAAAAAGAGACTGTCGGTCAACCGCATTCTCACAGAGGAGAAAATTGACGATATAGCTTTTCGACTAGAACAGTCACCCAAAAAATCATTAAGTCAGTTAGGGCAGCGTATGTCTCGAAATATGTTCAGAAGATGTGAAATGTGCATTACACAAGAGGGTCAACACTTCCAGGATCTTTTATAAGGTAAGCTAATGAATTACGTCACATTTAAATGCTTAGCACATACAAGTTTATGAAGCGTAATTATTATGAAATAGTCCGCGGCTGACGGTCGAACAATGCCGGAAGCTGACCGCTCGCTCGCCGGGAACAGTTTCTTCCTTGTAGCGCTAACAGTGGGTTGCGTTTCCCGGCGAACGCCCTGTATAAAAGAATACACACATTGAACTTGTAAACACTTTTTGCACAGCATCTTAGCTACTAGAGAGAAGTAGTTACAATTTAACTAACATATTCTGCAAACTAATATTAGAAGCACAGCCAAACTTTCATAACATATTGTCAAGAAATCTGCAATAGATCCATTACTTATCACAATGGCTGCTAGTACACCAGAGAAAACACAACCATTATATGGATTTAAGCTGTAACTCATCTTTCCACATGAAGAGTGTGAATCCTGCCATTTTATTAGTGGGCAGCCAACTGTTCTACTAACTTGTGGATTCTACTGTGGTACCATCTTTAAAATTCATTTTCCATTAATCATTTGTACATGTTCAAACCAATCATCCATTACTTAGAATACCCTAGCTATTAAATTAAATCCAATTGACACAATCTGGTATTTTTGCTGTATAATTTGTCCAGAAGACTTACACCTCCTACATCTGCAATCTCAATTTTTCACTTATCTGTTCTATTTATTGCCCGTTTTTACAGCCACTATCTTTAAGTTCTAATTCAACAGGGTTAATTTTGGATATTTGTGGATTATCATTTGAAAACCTGTCTGGTGCTCACAATTTCTCATAGTGCTTTAACCACTCGATTACTTTTATGCTGTTTACTGTCTCTTTCCCATGGGAATTTAAATATCTCAAAATATTGTCTTTTCTTGTGCTCTATGACAATCATGCTCAATAGTGCTTATGAATCTGTCCTTTCAGTTTCAATATTTCTTTGTAACCTATCTCTTTTACTTCCCTGGTATATCATTCCCAACTTGGAACCCTTTAACTATAACCTTCTCAATGTGACTTGTCCAGTTTAGCTTGTTGTCAATTCATATTGCCAGATATTTATATTTTATTCCTTTAAAAAATACAATTACCTACCCTTCCACAAAGTTATCACACAAATCATTTATTTTCCAATCCATATACCTAATAAATTGACTCTTCTTAGTATGTATCATGCTTATCTACATAGCTGGATCTTTATGTATTTTCTCGCAATCCTGTGTTGTTTTTGGGAAATCACCTGTTTCCCTGATCATTATAATTCCTCAGTCAATTTCCTTATTGATAGTTAGTGTAATAATTGGTCTATATTACCCAGATAAGAAACCCTACACATCATTCCATCCAACCTCATGAATCCCCATAACATCTTTTTGAAGCTGTTACATCTCCATCCAAGTTAACTGACATATGAGCATTAAGAAGGCTACAAACATTATCCAACAGAATATTTCCATCAACTCTTATGAGTTACTCCTTGGCAACCCTCCCTTCTGGAATTCAATTGGTGATTATTTTATACAAGCAAGCCATTTGGTTCCAGAACCAATTTTCTTCTCCCATTAATTACAATTGAGCTACTGCTCTGGTGCTAATTTCCTTGCTTATCTAGTATCATTTCTTTTTTCTTATTTTTAACTTAAAATCCTTTACTCTCTAAGGTAAACTGTTCAATGACTCCTTAGATATTTTGTTCCATTCCCCTAGATACTGCTTCATGTCTGAATGATAATGTATTGCCATGCTTCCCTTCCACATCCTGTTTCTAAATCTTTTGCCAATATTTATCTATGCGTTATTGTCAATATATTCCTCGTACTTGCCCATCAATCACTTCACTCACCTTTTATCCAGTGAACTTTCCCAACCAAGTTCTTTTATCATTTCAGTTACTGAGCGCACCCTTTGGTAATTTACACAGACAAATCTAACTGCTCTCCTCTGCACATCCTCCAGCTCCACTATTTGATACTCATAATGTGGGTCCCATATCATCCCACAATACTATAGCAAAAACCTGACCAAAGTTTTACAAGCAACCTCACTTACTTTCCTGGTACATCATCTCATTATCCTCTCCAACACACGCAGTACTTTGAATCCTTTACCTACAAATTCCCAGTGTGTCCTCCCCAGTTTAGTTTACTGTCAATCGATACTCCGAGATATTTACATTTTATTCTTTCAAAATGCAATTTCCGTTCTACTGAATCATAGAAACCATTGATTTTCCTATCTGTGTATCTAATAAGTTGACTCTTCCTGTCATTTATCTTCATTGCATGTCTATACACCAATCTAGACATCCTATTATACAGCATTATGTCATCTGCAAACAGCATAACCTCTGACTGTAAACCAATCACAGAACCATTCATTAGAATAATGAACACACAATATAAATAACTCATCAGTCAACATAGTTGAAGGCTTCAATGAGTGAAAAACGTATGAGATGAGCAAAAATGTATACAATATTTAGGTTTCACATCTTATTCATGTAATAGGTACCGGGTCATATGATTCGGGAGCACACCTCTTGAACCATACGACTTGGTCCCTATCTCACAAATAAGGTGTAAAACCAAAATATTGTATATGTCTTTGTTCATCTAATATGTTTTTTACTCATCGCATCCTACATCCTAATAATTCTTTCACCCAACAAGACACATCTCAGCTTAACGTAACAGTCTTCATTTTATTCACAGCCATTATATAGCTAACTATGTCAAATGTATTTGAAAGTTCCAATGCCAAACTAATTACTTGGCCTCCCTTGTCCGTTCCACCTGAAACATCTTGCAGCTAACTTATGAGAATCACAGGAATAATTACATTGATACGGTTATTGGAAAGGTCAGAAATTTAGGCTTGATGTATTTAGAGGCAATATGGTGGCTTTATAACATTCACTTAATTTATATCTTATCTTACACTTAACACAAAAATTTATTTGAAGCTTCTCAGCTAATGAATGTGTGTTATAAACCTATAATTTAGAATGGTTTATATTTCTTGGGGAAAGAAATTATATTTTTACAAAATATTAGGATAGAAGAAAAAAAATTAAGGTGATAACAGGAATTACTTTGCTGTGACCATTTGTATTCAATAATTAGGCAATTAGATCAAGACCTGATAATTTTCAAAACATGTTAGTGTAAAGTTTACAGTAAAATGTAATTTTGTATGGTCTTTATGACCTGGTGACAGAGATTCTAACCAGCCGCATAGTATGCCTCTATTACTCAGCTATATGTTTTATTAATCTGCTTTAATATTTTTGACAACCTTTATATTAACTACGTATTAAATTATAATAATACCAGGACTGGCAGATACTATGGGTATGGTTGCTATCAGTTAGCACCCAGGAAATACTGGATGGGCATTTTACCCACCTGGAATTTTAGAGCGTGCGATGTGCATAGAGATGAAAGAACATAGAGAAAGAGAGAGACATCAGACAAATTAAGCATAGTAAATTTTTGTACACAATTAAAATATATTATTGAATAAAGAACATTAATTTCTCTTATGAATTTGTTTGCATTATTATTATTATATTTCTTTCTAGATAAGATAACCAAATAACATTTACGTAGAAATCCCTGTTTGTCTAGCAATCCACCTGGCCCTTACACAATCCACTGGCCCTGAATAAAACTGTAAATACTGAGTCTCTGGTGGCTCAGTGGCCTCTGATGGAGGATTTTCAAATGTCCTTAACCTGTCCTTTGCTTCTGGCAATGATTACTTAGTATATGCAAAATATACCACAATCCTTCCATAGTTCGGATTCCACATTAAACTCCAAGTCCACTATTCCCAGAAGGATTACTGTGTTAGGATAGGCGGCTGTGGTAGAGCAGTATCACAAAAGCAACATAAATTTATTATCATTTACTCTGATAGAGCCCAAAGATGAGTGGAAATTTACCTACAAAAGTAGCACAACTTGAATTTAATCTCTGTTTGGGATAAATTGTACAGTAGATAAACAAGATGTTTCAAGCACTGACTTCCCTACATCTCCATCATCATTTGGCATTTCTGCTTTTGTGGATGGTATGGCACATCCTCTTCCATATCTGGAAGTCACCACTCCATGAAAGTTCCTGTATCACTCATCTCCAGTCAACTCCTTTCACCTCAATATCTTTCTTCATGTGATCCATCCATCTTGTCTGTGGTCTTTCAATAGGTCTCCTTCCCTTCCTGAAGCTAACTTCAGAATTCTCCCCTTGTCCATTCTCATGACATGCCCCAGCCATTGCAATCTTTTTCTTCATTAATATCTCTTCTAATGCATTGACTTTTAATCTCTCTCTGATGTTTTTGTTCTGATTCTGTTCTTTGTTATAAAACACTCTATTCCTCTCAGAAACATCACCTCTGCTACCAGGTTTCAAAGCAATAGGTCAGTATTGTTTGCTGGTATACTTGATAGAGCAAGATTTTTAACTTCCTTTGCTTGGATTCATCTTCAGATTATATCCTTGACAGAAAAAAAAAATTGTTTGCTTTTCATTATTCTCTGTCCTATTTCTCCTTCAACCATTCCATTAGTATTTACCTACTTCCCACGTACACAAACCACTCTTTCGAATTTCTTATTGTTGAGTGAAAATCCTTTGATGGAGCAGTGCTTCGTGGTTTCCCCACTGCATTTTTCTAGTACTCTTTCCTGGTTCTGTTCTGTCTCCTTCAATGTAATTATAGAATCTGCTTGTGCCATTGTATTCAACACTAACTGGTTTCTGTATTCCTGAACTTTAGCAATGACTTTGTCAAAAACTGCAATAAACAAAATACTTCCCCGCCTTATTCTCTTTTTTCCATGTGAAATCAGTCCAAGTGTCAATTTCCATACTTCTCACACATGTTCCATACTTCCTAATCCACAAATGAAAATATGATATTTTTGTCATCTTCCATGCACTACTATTACTTAAGAATAAATACTTGAATCTAATCTGAATTTAATTTCAATGGGGTATGATCATTTCCCTACTCGCATATTTTTGGATTTCATGGTTTTTGTTCTGTTCTACCCTCCTCCCCACCCTATGCTGTGCTGTGGTATGTCAGTTATAATTCTGGTGCATACCATATAGGTTGTGACACTACTTTAATTAAGATTTCAAATTATGTCTTTGAACTTATTAATAAATGGTTTACAGCTAATGGCTTGTCTTTAAACTTTGATAAAACTCAGTATATGCAATTCAGTACATCAAACAGATTAACAAGAGATATAGACATAAAATTTGCAGGCCAGTCCATTCACGAGGTAGAGAGTGTGAAATTTCTAGGTTTGTATATTGATCATAATTTAAATTGGAAAGTACACGTTTCTGACTTACTAAAGCGAATTCGTGCAGCCACATTTGCAATTCGTACAATTTCAGCTATAGGTGATCTCCGTATGAGGCAGCTAGTTTATTTTGCTTATTTTCACTCCTTATTGTCATATGGAATAATATTATGGAGTAATTCTACCCATAGAGACAAGGTGTTCAGAGCCCAAAAGCGAGTAGTAAGAATTGTGTGTGGGGTTAGCGATAGAACTTCATGTAGAGAGCTGTTCAAGAAGTTAGGGATTTTTAACATTAGTGTCTGAGTATATATACACATTAATGTCCTTTGTAGTCACAAATTATACTTTGTTTGAAACAAATAGTAAAATACACAATTATGGCACTAGAAGTAAAAATGATCTTCACAATGATTACAAGTCATTGTCATTTGTTCAAAAAGGGGTTCGATATTCAATAAGCTCCCAATAAATATTAAATGTCTAGCAGATGATAAGAATAAATTCAGGACAAAATTGAAAGAATTTTTCCTTCTACTCTGTTGAAGAATTTATATCTAATGTATCTCCAAAATAACTGCCAGTAGCTTATGTAAATGTAGTTTACATAATTAATTTACCACATATGCTATGGCTGTACATCTCCTGGTGTATGTATTATTTTGTTATGCAATTGTTTACAGTACCATGTATGCTATGACTGTACATCTTCTGGCATATATATTATTTTGTTATGGAATTGTTTAATGTACCATGTATGCTATGACTGTACCTCTTCTGGGGTATGTATTATTTTGTTATGGAATTGTTTAATTACCATATATGCTATGACTGTACATCTACTGGTGTACCGGTAGGTATTATTTTTTTATGCAACTTTTTATCTGTAAATTGATAACTTTCCACATCCCACAGAGCCAGTCTTATATTGGGATCAATGGAAAATGAATGTATTGTATTGTATGAAGTAATGGTTTGAAGTACATGGCATTCATAAAAGCAATGTGCATTAAGAACGAAATCCTCATGCCTTATGCTATATAACAGAATGTCAGTTATCATGCCAGTCTAGATTGTATTATACAATCTAACCACAACCTCCGCTTGCACTAGTGCTTGAAAACTTCTATCGGAAAGCAAGAATACACTTGTTGTATCACGATCTGAAACTGAACCAAAAGTTATAACTGTTATAACATTAATTATATGTTGTCAGTATCATTTACTACAAGTTGTGGTCGTTATATATGAAGTCCTATATTATCAACACTATTCAATCTTTATTTTTTATCGTGAAAACTACTTCCCAAATCTATGTTATAGCCAAAGCATCGGTAACACAGTTCTTAAAATATAATTCATGGGTCACCTTTCCGATAATACCAATAACAAATGAAGCAAAAAAGGAAACCAAAATACTCAGCTGAGCTCGTCACATCAGTAATATTCTTACCTAATGCACTGCAGCAAGTGAAATAGAACCGAACCGTTCATATAGCGATATTTATCCCGTTGCTGACGCACCGAAAATTGGTAGCCGACGTGTCTTCGGTAATAAATCGTCAGCATTAAGCACGCACCCGGCAGCTGACATTTGGCGGACGCACGAGTTAAGCGCCTAAAACCACTTTAAAAGAAAGGCAAATATTCAAACACCTGTTCACTTATGTGATGTTAAAAAAATTAACAAAGCACATTAGGCAATCGCATCACGCTGCCTAGTACGCCTCATATAATTATTAGGTAGTGTGAAGATTAGAAAATAAAAGTTTTAGTGAATCTGTGAGAGCGTAATAGCCACATGGAACGGTTTAATGACCAATGACCAGTAGAAGAAATTAACAGAATAAACTACTTCGGCAATTGAAAAGACCTTTATAAAAACAACTCGAAGAAGGGCTAAGATATCTAAAAAGAAATTTTGAGCGATTATTTGCTTATACATGGCGTTAAACGGCATCAACATCATTATATACTATTCATTTGAAAAAGGTATCCATCACTGTAATTTTCTGAACTTATGTTCCGCATCCTAGAAATGTTATTACAGTACTTCTTTATCTAATTATTTTCACAAAGGGGTATGCGAAGATTAAGTATAAAAATTGACGTGAGGAAAGTAGTGAAAGTAGATCATCCTGATCTGCCAACCGAACTGTAAAACGAGAAAACCTGGATACACCCGATAAGAAAAAGAGTGGGATCTGTCATGAGTGTGGTGACTATAATTATTATTAATGCGTTGGGTTGCGTTTGGCTGGTCTCACATCAAAATAAATGGGGACCGGGCGAAACTTCAGAATTGCTAGCTAAAGCATTAGTAATAGAATTAGTACATTGTATTTTTAGGTTAGACTTCCTCCATGAGATAAACGATGAAAGCAGGGGAAAGTATCATGGAGGAAGGAAAGTATCGTTTATGCAGAACCAAAGTAATGACTGGAAGGGTTGTAAATTGGGACCATTGCTGTTCATTAATTCTATGGATGATTCAGTCAATGCTTTATAGTCAAAAGTTAGGTTGCTTGCAGACGATAATGGCATATAGTAGGACCAAAACAAGAGAAGACTGTAAACACCTGCAGAGTGACCTAGACAAGATATTTAGCTGGCAATTCAGCACGTCAGAGACAATACAGCAGCACATGGAGGAAGGAAGATAGTGGAGACGAAATAACGCTAAATCTGTGTAACCTCATAGAAAAACTTGTCTCCTACTGCGCATGCGAGGCGGCCATAGTAATAACCCCTAACATTGGGCCGAATGCACAGTGTTTGCTGCTGTAAATATTTCATTTTCTAATATTCAAAGTTTTTTATAATGCCAAGTTGTGTTGCATACGATTGTACAAACAGACAAGATAGGAAACAACCTGTCAAAACGTTTCGTAACTAAATCACATTGTAATTGTTGCTCTTGCAGTGTTTGATAGATAACTGCAAGATTAGAGCCTATTCATTGCTCTCAATAGGATGATATCGTTCTCAAATGTTTGTTGGTGTAGTGTAGACAATCAGCATATGTTACTATTTTGTATCTAATAGGCTAGCCTTATTGTAAACAAATGTTGAAAGTCTAATCTAAGCGATCCAAGTTTACATCACGATACAGTTTACGCTGAAAGTGTACGATGAAATTAATTGTGATAATTTGTGCTGTGTGAACTACTAAACTTGATGAAGCAACCGTTGTTGTTACCCGAAATGTAGTTCGCGATGCATTTCACGTGTTTAGATCTGTCCACATAGTTTGATTTTGTAGCGGCAATATTAATGGAAATGTGGGTAGATTGAAATGCGGCGTGTACCAGAAGGGTACAAACAATTTATTTATTATTAGTTGTTACTAATTTCAAGAGCACTATGTTAGTGACACAATGTGTATCGCGATATAAACCACTCCCATCTAAGCTTCATACTTTTGATGTATGGTAAGAAGATAAATGCACTGATGTTGCTAGCAAAGTTACGTAGGCCACTAAAAGTCCTTCTTCTGAGTAAGCTCAGAAGCTATAAGGCCTTTGAAGGGTTCAATTATTATTATATATATTTTAAAGTTCCAAACATTAACTAACCACCTCAATTTGGAGACAGCATATTTCAAGAACTAAGCGAGATATCGAAAGAATTTATTCTTCACTTTAGATTTGTCTCGTCGTGTTACATAAGAATCTATCATAAAATTTGACCTTGGGGAAAGTTTTCTTCTGAATTTCAACCCGAAACTCCTCACTTTTGAGACGGTATATCTCGGGCACTAAGCAGGATAACAAAGAATTTTATTCTTCATTTTTGATCTGTCTCGTCGAGTTACATAATAATCCATCATCAAATTTCACTGCCACGGTTGTCGTATGATTCCCTTCAGGTTTTTGTGCCTATTCCCCGACCAATATGGCGAAATCCCCACCCCATCTCTCTCTTCCCGGTTTCACTCCAGTGCGTGGTGAAGGCATGGAGGAATATTTCCTTCCTCCATGGGTGAAGGTTCCTTGCGTCGTGTCCACTATCTTCCTTCCTTGATTGTTCAGCATAAGCTGAAGATAAATGCCAGGATGATCATCTTATTAGGTACACAGATAAACAAACGAAAGGTGAATATGATTGTAGAGTGGGGAATGAATTACTGGTTGAAGACATGAAATTTAAAAATCTTGGCATAAAATTTAATAATAAACACTACTGGACAGATGGTAGGAAAAGGTTTTAAAAACCTCCAGAGTGAAATGAGAGGAAGTACCAGGGAAGTGGGAAAATTGGTTTCCAAACTTTAGTAGGTCTATTGCTTGAATATGGTGGTATTGTAAGGGACCCACATTTTGGATATCAAACACATGCGCTGGAGAGGGTGCAAATAAGGACCGGTAAGTTTGTCTCTGGAAATTACGCAAAACACTATCAGCAACTAATACGATAAAGGAGCTGAAATGGAAGTCATTGGAAGAGAGGAGGAAGTTGAAGAGAATTCTGGGAAAGTACAAGGCATATATTGGCGATTTGGCGTGGAAATATATTGGTGAAAGAATTAACAGTGAGTGTTGCATGGAAGGGAAAATTTGACCATCAACACAAACCGGCACTCCATTTCAGGGATAAGGGTGTGAGAAGATATTTTTTCATAGGGGAAGACGTCAGGGGTTGGAATAAACTAGCATGGGAAGTGGTTAATAATTTACCGAAAACGCTGAAAGAATATAAAATTAAATTTCGTAGAAGGCAAAAGTAGGCGAGTACAAGAAAAGGGGAAAATGGATGCGTAGGAAAATTAACACGAGAGCGTGCGCTCCATCGCAGTTAAATTAAATAATGGAAAAGATTCATTAAGGACAAACGACAATGATTTGAATATTCCAAAACCAATCATCACACAGCATGTAGTAAAGTGTGGGAGTGTAAAGAATAATATGCTCTAACTTAGTAGATATGCTCAAGCCACGGTTACGTGGGCAGAAACTTTGTTAAAGTCAGAGACAATATAAAGTAAGCCATGTTAGGCAATTAAGTTTTCACGAAGAGTTATCATGGTTGCCGCAAAAATAGGGAAGCAATTGCTGAAGTGGTATTCACACTAGCTGGCAAAGAATACTGCAGTTCGCCTAAATTCATGTACGATCTAATTTAATTCCGATGGATCATATGACCCAGTGGTAAATTACTTACAATCCAGTTTCTCGTTTATTATTATTTTTTATCTTCAATTCTTTGGGTGAAATTTTCCCACTCACCTATTTTTACACTTAACGACTTTAAATATTAAATTACTAGCTGCCACCAACGACTTCGTGTTTGTAAAGAATTTGGATTGACAGCTACCGACATCTAACCATGGAGGAAGGAAATATATGGAGATGACGCAAGAGACATTCACCACGCATTGAAGTGAAGCCGGGAGGAGGACCCATACCCATACAGACACGGGGTATATGTACAAAATCTTCAAGGGGACTTTAGGATAAACGTAACGCCGCAATATGGTGATGGATTATTATTTAACTCTACAAGACAAATAAAAAATGAAGAATAAATTTTTTTGATATCCTGCTTAGTTTTCGAGATATTCTGTCTCAAACGTGAATCGTTTTTGGTTGAAATTCAGAAGAAAAAAATTGTTAAAGTGAAATTTGATGATGGATTCTTATTTAAAAAGAAGAGACAAATAAAAAATAAAGAATAAAAATGTTAGATATCTCGCCTAGTTCTCGAGATATACTGTATCAAAAGTGAGGTGTCTTGAGTTGAAATACAGAAGAAAAATTTCGTAAAAGTCAAATTTAATGATCGATTTTTATGTAACACGACGAGACACATCGAAAATAAAGAATAAAATTTTTCGATAACTTGCTTAGTTTTCGGGATATACTGGAATTGGGTTGATATGCGGCCTGGACTAACAATTAATTCTGCCAAAGCCACAATGAATTACATGGTGGACATGCAGAATGGATATTTCAGTTTTTTTACTACCACTTGTGGTTAGATTGAAATGCGGCCTAGACCAGAATAAAAATAGTTATGTTGTTACCATACATCGTAATCTTATTTGGGAATAGCTGGATGTGGAAGTAGTTTCCATCGCGATACACGTTTTGTCACTATCTTGGTTCTCGTGAAATTACTAACAGTAATAGATAAATTCTTTTCTCTTATGGAACAACAAAACCATTCTGGTACACACTGCACTTAGAACTAACCACAATCTCCATTAGATTGCCGCTACAGAATCAAACTACGTATTCATACCCACACACGCGTATTTGAATCGCAACATGGAATTTGCGGTAACAACATCGTTTGCTTCATCAAGATTCCTAGATTGCATAGCATAATTTAAGACATTTAATTTCATCATACACTGTCAGTATAAACTGCAACGTGACGTAAGAAAGCGCAATACTAAATTAGCTGAATCGCGATGTAAAACATACCCCTTTAAATTTCATTTTCAACACTCGTTAAAAAGTAATGCTAGTCTATTATGTGAAAAATAGCAAGGTATGCTGATTTTCTACACTACACCAACAAAAATTTGAGAACAAAGTCATCCCATTGAGAGCTATGACTAAATATTTATAGACAGGCAATTTCTACCACCCACTTCAACAACGATAGTTAGAATTCAACTTACTTATGAAATGATATTCCAGGTTCTTTCCTCTCTTGCATATTTGTGCAACCGTATGCAACACAAGATGGCATTATAAAACACTTATACACATTACAAAATGAAATAATCACAGCATCTAACACAATGTGAACATCGCATTTGTTTGGGATCGCAATATCGCCGCTGCCGCTACTGCGCATGCGCAAGAGTTTAGAGCCTGCTTCACAGATTTAACGTCACTTCTCCTCCATATATTTCCTTCCTATATGCATCTAATCACCATACTGCACGATGTTATTACCACACAGAAACGCCGCTCATCTGCGCTATGTAGTTCAGCAAGCAAAGTAAAATATACGGAGACACATGTCTTTGGTCGAAATACAAAAATATCCTTGATCGGCCACTTTCAACCACATGACCCACACTATCACAGTTACCGAAATTCGACCAACGTTGTTATCGACGGGTGACTCTGTGCTACTACCACACACAAACACCAGTGATCTGAGCTAGATAGTTTTGGCTGAAAAGTGATACACCATGACACATACGTTTTTGGTAGAAATTTGAAAGTGCCGCAGGTCGACCACTTTCAACCACCATATCTACGACAGCCCCATAGCTACCGACATCTAACCACCTTAGTACACGATAGGAGGCATGATACCACTACCATACAGAAACACCAATGGTCTATGCTATGTAGTTGTGACATATATGGAGGCACATGTCTTTGGTTGAAATACGAAAATGCCCTGCATCGACCACTTTTAACCATCATATCTCCCACATCCTCACAGCTATCGACATTCGGCCAAGGTTGTGCACGACAGGAAATTCCATGCTACATCGACACACAGAGACCAGTGATATGTGCTAGGTAGTGGTGACTGAAAAGTGAAATTTAGGAAAACACACGTCTATTTCTTTATATATATAAGATTTTAGAGTTTTTGGTAAACTTTTCATCCCTTCCCTTTTTTTAAGTCCAGTATCAGTTTCGCTTACCTACAAAAGAAAATTTTCACAATCCCTTGTGCCTTAAGTCAAGTACTAGAATATGGTCATTTGGAATTTTCCATTCCATGTACTAATTCAAATTCTCCTGACAGTATTCAAGCAAACCTCAATATTCATGTACTGTTACAGCACTACCATCACCCTACACTGTCCAACAATAGCTCTCACATTCATCTCATATACATGTCATACCCGTTATAGATCGTAATCTGCGGTAATCTCCATGCACAAACCTAGCTGCTCTCTTTTGCACCTGCAATTCCCATATTTAATGCCCAAAAACTGTAGGTTACATATATGCCACCACAGTCAAGAAACGGTCTGGCTAATGTTTTGAAATCCAAATACTTTACTTCTCTGATCATTTTTATAGTCCATGCTCGCCATAATTTAAAACACTGTGAAGTTTACCACTGGCAGAAGGAAGAATATCAGAAAAAAATGCATTATCCATAATGAGTATTCTTCGTTCATATGACTCTTGATCACCAAGGAGGCAACATTATCCTGCGGCGAGAAAGTCAGTGAGGGCTGTTTACATTTTGAAAATGTAGTATAGCGTTCAGAAGAATCGGGACATTAAACTCCATTTGAGTAATAGAAATCATGTGAGTTAAATACTGTTTGATTATTATTTATTTTAATTGCAATGGAGCTAACGCTCAGGTGGTAATTCCTCTAGTTACCGAATTACCACTTTTTATTTTCTTTTTAAAGTATTCTTTTATAATTGGTGTATTTAAATTCCTCCCCCATTTACTCTTCTGATTTACAAATTTTAATTTTAAATTACTTAAGCGTTTTTGGTAAATAATTCATCACTTCACTTGGTAATTTGTTCCAATGCATGACACCTTTACTAACAAAAGATAATTTTTCCACTCCCTTATGCATGAAATTGAGCGCCAGCTAGTGTTCATGGTCGTCTTTCCCGATCTATGCACTATTCCTAATTGTTTGATCAACATCTCTTCAAGTCCCATCACCAACCTATGCCCTATACATTCCCAGAACTCTCTTTGCCTTCCTCGTTTCCTCCAATGACTCCCAATCTAGCTTCTTTATCATATCAGTTATTATCTGGATCTGCGATAATTTTTTTTTAAAATTAGCTGCCCTTCTTTGCATATCTTCCAACTCCTGTATTTAATAACCAAAATGTAGGTTCCAAACTACAACGCCATATTTAACCAATGGTCTGACCAAAGTTTTGTAACCCAATATCCTATCTTCTCTGGTACATCCTCTCATCACCAATGAAGGATTTTGTAATCTTTTCCAACCACCTGCCCAATGTGCTCTACCCAGTTGAGTTTGTTATCAAACATTATGGCAAGATATTTACACTTCAAGCCTTCGACAAGCAATTCTGGCCCCACCCTATAAGTAACCTTTAGTTTTTTATCTGTGTACCCAATAAGCTGACTGGTAGTTATCTTCATTCCATACTAACCTACCCGTTTAGATATTCCATCCATGTATCCCTGCATCTGTTCATAGTCTTCACCTGTTTTGATAATATTGTATACCCTTATATCATCTGCAAAAACCATAAACTCTAACAGTAATCCATCAACACAATCATTCACTAGAATAGTGAATAGCAACGGTTTCCCCAAATCACTCAAGGCAAATGCCGGGATGCTTCCTTAAAAAGGCCATGGCCTAATTCCTTCCCATTCCTTGCCCCCCATCATTTCCCGTCTCTAAAGACCTCGCTGTTAGAGAGACGCTAAGCATATTAAAAAAAAATTTAAGTATGTTGGGTTGTGTATACATCTCATTCTTTGACCTATGGTGAAAGAATTTCACTAACCACGCGAAATTTCTGAAATGATTACCCATAATGCAATCTCAAAATATATTCCTTTTGTTTTTTGATTAAAAAATTCTGTAATCTCGTACGTTGTAACCCAAACTTGAACGTTTCACGCAAGTATTACACTGTAAAGTGCGTCGTTTCACAATCGTATCAAGCTTAAAATTACATAAAAATGCATGCTTGTGCAGCTGATACAGATAAAATTAATCACATTAGTCGCTCCTTATACAATTCACCTTGCAAACGCCTGCAGAACAAGGCAGATAACACTGCACCCGCGTTCTCATGCTTATGAAGCGTGAACGCTACCTTCAGTTGTGCTACAAGATTGCCAATACCTGCAATTTGTGTTAACAAAAACAAGCCGACACATACTTCTAACACGCGCACTGTCGTAAATAACACGTAATAGACTTATAAGTTAGGTTACTCTCATAAGCATGCCAGATAAAAAAAATATTTTCATAATGAAAAATACCGTGGCCGTCTTTGTTCATGATTAATAGACTTTCGGGTTATGCCGTGTTGTTTATTTCATTACCTGAGCTTTCGGCTGGTACCCTACAGCCTTCGTCAGATCAGCTGTAAAGAACTCAGCTCACTTTATACAAATTATTGATGATCTGACGCTAGAGAAGACTGATGTCATGATGAGTTTGGATGTTGTATCATTATTCACTAACGTGCCGGTAGACGAAGCCGTTGCTGTAGTACGTGCTAAACTTCTTTCGCAATGAATGTCTTCTGAGTTGGGCTGACCTGACAGAGTTCTGCCTTAAGTCAATAGTTTATGCTCAAGTTGAAGGGGCGGCCATGGACTCCCCACTTTCAGCTGTAGGCGCCAACATATTTATGGAAGCATTTGAAACGGAGGTGCTTAACAACGCGCGCCTAAAACCTACAAAGTGGATTCGGTACGTTGATACACCTTTGTCATATGGCCTCACAGTAATGAGAATTTGCAGGAGTTGTTACACCAGCTGAATAGTGCCCATCAAGAATCCAATTCGCCATTGATGTGGAAGAAAATGGACAACTGCCATTTCTCGATGTCCTGTTTCATTAGCGAGGCGATGGTCAAAGCGGCCCACACTAATAAATATCTGCACGTCATATCGCACCATCACCCGGCAACGAAGAGAGGCGTATTAACATCACTGAAGTTAAAGAGCGGGGACAGTATGTGACTCGGAAAGTCTGAAGGAAGAAATGGAGACACTTACAAAAATATTCCGAGCCAACGCTTATAGTGAATCCGACATCAGAAGAGTTTTAAGACCCAAAAACCCCTTGGAAGACGACAACTTATCCGATGATATCAATGTGCCAAGAAAATTCTCCTATGTCCCATACGTACATGGTATCACTGACCGGATTTGGAAACTATTCAAGCGGATGGAGGTGCGAATAATATATAAGGCTCACTGCAAACTTGGCCGGTCATTAACCAGGGTAAATGACAGATTACATCCACACCACCTTACCGGTGTTTATGAAATCCCCTGCAGCTTTTTTTTTTCAATGGCTTTCGGCGTCTAGGCCATGCGGCCAGCTCGACGGTAATTTTTTCCAGCTACTTAGACACACCAAAGGACGGACATGACATCCACAACACTTAAACACCCATGCCCGCGGCCGGACTCGAACCGGCAACCTTCGGCACGCCCTTAGGCTACCGAGATCGGCTCCCCGGCAGCTGTAGCAATGTTTACATCGGTGAGACAGGCAGCACTGTGGCGGAGAGACATATGGAACATTTCCGCCACGATAAATAAAACAACAGCGACAAATCCGCCGTAGTTTGCAATGCCATTAACACCTGGCATGAAATAATGTTTCAAGACACGAGGCTGCTGTGGAGAGAAGATCAGTGGTGGCTTCGACGTGTGAAAGAGGCGGCAGAAATTTTAAGAAATACGAACATCAACGAAGATAGCGGCCATTTACACTGCGATGGTTCGCGAATGTTGCTATGTCATCAACATTATCTCTGAAGAAGGTTGTAGGATACCCCCCGAAAGCACAGGAAATAAACAACGCGGTATAACGAAAAAGTCTATGAATCATGATGAAAATTTCTATGTAAATGGGCAATTAATTTAACTGAGGGGTAATCTGTCAAATAAAGAACACGCAGGTGTATAAGCACAATAAGTGGTCCTGTGTGTGCTGATGCTCGCCTGTGACCATGAGCTTGAAAAGGCGAAAGGTCACACCCAAAAGGAAACACATGTCTGGCTACCACTGTCAAAACTTTGGCGGGAAATGAGTTAACCATCGGTTTTTTTTCTACTACTATCAAGCAGGCTAATTTTGATCCTTTAGAGTGTGATTGCAGATTTGTTTCATTGAATCACCTAATGAAGGTTACTGCTATCATGAATGGGGTACATTTTTTCAACTCAAACACATTAAAGTATTTAAGAGGTTAGGCAACTACGCCAGAGGCAACTGTTAAGAAATTATGTCACTATATTAGTACGATGAATCTAAATTATTAAATGTACTGTTTGTGAGGGAAAACGACAGCTTCAGTGAAATCCTCTGTCAAAAGCAACATTAGATTCCATAATATTGTGAGCCAGTGAACATTGAGCTATTAGGGAGGGTCCATTAATTACGTGAGGTGTTTTTTCGGGAAATCTCCCCCCCCCCATTTTGGTGAAATTTGGTGACATTTGGTGAGATCTGGTGGGAAACCCCCCTCCCACCTCCTTGTTGGTGAGATCTCGAGTTACCCCTCCCCTAACGACCTCATAATTTTGGTGGAGAACCCCCCACCCCCACCCCTCCAACTGTGAGATCGACGTCGTAAATAGTTTGGAAACATTTTTTTTAGCTCTACTGTTCTTCCATGAAGTAAAAAGATGACTTGAGATTTCTGTCGACCCCCTCCCGTACCCCTTGATGTTATTTCGTCGGACCCCGCACCTATTTGGCCTCATGTAATTAAAGGACGCCCCCTTATCTTTGCTGAGACTACGTGTTATTCATTCTAGGAAGACACTGCCTTTTTAACTGCTCCTGTTAAAAAAGCAACAAAACTAAAATCTCCCTAATATATTCTGAATTTATAGAATCTCTCCTTCTTTAAAATTATGATTAATATTAAAAATTTAAAATCACCTTATAAATATTATATACAATTTGAAATTTTACAGTGCTTCTTAACTAATAATGTGGAGCACACTTGTTATTTAATGCCACCAATTTTGTCTTACACTGTCAATTCTCGATCACTCTGTGTATGTTTATGATAAAAGTAATGTCTTTTAATCAATTTTTATAGCTTATTAATTAAATATCTTCTTAAGATCAGCCAGTTTCCTCGATCAATAGTGTCGTCCATGAATGAACTCACAAGTTCTAGGACATAATTTGAAAACCTCAATCCATACAAGCCATAGTAAGGCAACACATTAGAGAATGTGATGTTTCTAATGAACTTAATTCCCTTTTTAAAGGTGGCTTACTATCTGGACACCTATAATAAGACATTACTGTAGTTTTTAACAATTTTACGAAAACGACATAATGATCATCACTGGTAATGATTATTTATTTGTATGATTTTCAATCCTCGTTGCGACATTTCTTTGAGTTTAAATTGTTGAAGAAATGCAGTATTTTTTAAAGTCAACGGTACCTTACATCATTATCTCGCAACAGAAAATGAGGAAAAAAAGCAAACGATCAAATGTAAACAGTCCCTATAATTATATTCTACTCAATATACATTAGCTTATTTCATGCAGATTACACCAGGTGAAAGCCTGGATGGTTCCTTCAAAAGGCCATGGCCAAATTCCTTTCCATTCCTTAATCACAATCCCTCCTCGCCTCAAAAGATCTCGACGTCGACGAGGCGTTAAGTCATAAGCGTAAGCTCAACTTCATTTCTTAGCAACTGATTAACTAAGTAGAATTGTTATGAAATAAAATTCAATGTAATTCCTTGTTCCTTGTGCGGTAGCCATAGGTTTCCGTTTCCATCCTGGTCAAGGTTGTATTTCAACCTAACCACATACTATGCAAAACTTGCCGCCAGAAAAACAATACTTCAATCTCACGCATATTAATTCATGTACTGTATTGAATTTTAGTGGCAATAACACATCGCGATAAAAATTTGCTAAATAATCTTAATGGGTTCTTACAATTTATTTTTTGTTATCCGTGATTCAGATCGATCTTACAACGTTTTAATGGCTGATACAGTTACATGTTGCTGAAATAATAGCCTCAATAATATTGCCCAGTGAAAGCATAGGAAATTAAAATAAATCTTATAAACTTACATTATGCAATGTAATATTTGTTTTAAACTTTTAATTGTTGTCTAGGCTGCACAATCGCGATCAGTGTACAATTATTTCCGTTCAAACGAATTAATAATTTCAACAGTAGGACACTTTTAAATTATTTTTTTATAAAAAAATTAAATTATTCATGCCCTCTGTTGTAACATCAAATGCCAGTTGTAACTGACCCATACTAAATAACAATGTAATCAGAACTTTCGCTAACACTGATGCTCAAAAACTAAAGCTTTTATCTTACATATCAATGGAAACAGAATTTAAGGAATACTTCTATATCTCAAACGAAAATTACGTAAATATAAGCATCTAATTATTGACATGTCGATTTAAAGGAGATTCTACATTAAACGTGGCGCCGAAATTTGATGATGGTTTCGTATGTAACTCGACGAGACAAATTAAAAGTAAAGAATAAATTTTTTCGATTCCTCGTTCAGTTCTCGGGATATTGTATTTCAAAATGGACGTGATTACGTCGAAATACGTCCTGGACCAGAAGAAAAATTTCGCCATAGCCAAATTTGATCAAGAATTCGTATGTACTGTACCTCGACGAGACAAATCGAAAAATAAGAATAATAATTATTATTTTTTGTAACATATATCTCACATTGTTCTCGAGATATTGTATCTAAAAAGTGAGGTGGTTAGGATGAGATCCAGCTTGGACCAAAAAAAAAATCACCAAAACCATTATACCAACACGGTGGAAATGTACTATGGGTGTTTTATATTCTTCCCAGTGGTTGTTGTTAGGCTGAAATACGGCGTGGAACAGAAGAAACGTCACCAAAGCGCAAGAATTGCTTGTTGAAAGCTTGAAGTGTAAATACCTTAGCATAACGTTTGATAACAAAACTCAATTGGACAGAGCACATTGGGCGGGTGGTAGAAAAAGGTTGCAAAATCCTTCATAAACTGGAGAGGGTGATGAGAGGATGTACCAGAGAAGGAAGGGAGTTGGGTTACAAAACTTTGGCCAGACTATTGGTTGAATATGGTGGTGTAGTTTGGAACCCACATTTTGGTTATCAAATACAGGAATTGGAGAGTGTGCAAAGAAGAGCAGCTAGAAATTATCTCAGGACCCAGTCAGTAACTGATATGATAAGGGAGCTGGGTTGGGACTCAATGGAGGAAAGGAGGAGGGTGAAGCGAGTGCTGGGAATGTACAGGGTATATGTTGGTGATGGAGCTAGGAGGGATATTTAATTTTAACTTAATTTAATTCCAATGGTGCACACGCTCAGGTGGCAATTTCCCTACACACCCAACTTCCCGCTATCCTTCACTCACCTACATTTGCCCTCTACAAATTTTAACTTTAAATTCTTTTAACTTTTCGGTAGGTTATTCATCATTCCCCTCGGTAACTCATTCCAATCCCTGACACCCTTACCTAAAAAAGAAAATCTTCCCACACCCTTGTGTCTGAAATCGAGTGCCAGCTTGTGGTCATGGTCATCTTTTCACTTCCATGAACTACTTTTCATACCTACTACAATTTCTTTCCATGCCTCATCGCCAGTATACGCCCTGTACACTCCCATTATCCTCCTCATCCTCCTCCTGTCTTGCAATGAATCCCATTCCAGCTCCTTTATCATATCTGTCACTGATTGCATTCTGCGATAATTTCCAGAAACAAATCTAGCAGCCCTTCTTAGCACCTTCTCCAACTCCTGTATTTGATACTCAAAATGTGGGTCCCATACTACACTACCATATTCGAGAAATTGTCTGACCTAAGTTTTGTAACCGGTCAAAGAATTAGGAATAGCGCATGAAAGGGGAAAGGTGACCATGGCCACAAGCTTGCACTCGATTTCATGCATATGGGAGTGGGAAAATTTTCTGTTGTTCGTAAGGGTTTCAGGGATTGGAACAAATTACCAAGTGCAGTGATGAATGATTTTCCAAAAACGCTTTTGGAATTTTTTTTTGCTGTCGTCAGTCTTTCGACTGGTTGCATGCAATCCTCCATCCTTTCCTATCCTGTGCTAACCTCTTCATTTCTACATACCCCTTACAACCCAAGTCCTCAATTATCTACTTCATATATTCTAATCTCTGTCTTCCTCTACAGTTCTTACCTTCGACTGTTCCCTCCACTAACAAATTAACCAATCCAGCTTGTCTCAAAATATGACCTACCAGCCTGTCTCTTCTTACTGTAAGCTTCTTCCATAAACTTCTTTTCTCACCCAACATTTCCAAAACTCGCTCATTTCTGACTTTGTCTATCCACTTAATTTTCAGCATTCTTCTGTAGCACCACATTTAAAATGCCTCAATTTTCTTTCTTTCCGGTATTCCTAAAGTGCTGTGCTCCACTCATAGAGTTTTAAAAAATTCTTTCCAATTCCTAGATCACTATTTGAAACTAAAAGATTTCTCTTTTTCATGAAGGCTCTTTTTGCTAGTGCTATTCTGCTTTTAACATCATTCCTGCTTCGGCCATCAGTTGTAATTTTGCTTCCCAAGTAACAGAACTCCCTTACTTCTCCTATTGCGTGCAATCCTATTTTTATATTTAATCTACTAGTACTGGTTTCATTTTTGCTACATTTCATCAGTTTTGTTTTGATTTATATTCAGTCCAAAATCATCCTTCAGTATTTTGTAACCCCTCAATATCCTCAGCCCTCTCTGCTAACAAGACAATGTCATCAGTAAATCGTAGCATACTGATTTTTTCTCCCTGAAAACTTATGCCACATGGAAATTTTTCTTTGACTTTCTTCATTGTTTCTTCTACACACAAGTTGAATACTAACGGGGATAAACTACAACCTTGTCTCACACCCTTTTTAACTGATGCATGTCTCTCGTGATTCTCTACTTTTATTACAGCCACTTGATTCTTATATAGTTTGTAAAGTATTCTTCTATCTCGATACTTTAGACCTGTCTTCTTTAAAATTTTGAACATCTTGTCCCACCTAACATTATCAAAAGCTTTTTCTAAATCAACAAACGCCATAAAAGTATTTTTGTTTTTCTTGATCCGCCCTTCAAGTATTAATCATAAAGACAGAATTGCTTCCCTTGTACCACGATTTTTCCTAAACCCAAACTGATCTTCACTTACTATCTCTTCTACTACACTTTCCACCCTTCTGTATATTATTCTGGTCAGTAATTTTGAAGCATGTGATGTTAGATTAATGGTGCGATAATTCTCACATTTGTCGGCTTGTGCTTTCTTTGGAAATGTGAAGATGATATTTTTATTAAAATCAGTTGAAATTTCTCCTGTTTCATAACTTATTGATATCAGCTTGAGTAATCTTTCGATTCCTTCCTCTCCTAGGGATTTAAGAACTTCTGCAGGGATCTCATCAATTCCAACTGCCTTATTTGCTTTCAAGGCATTCAGAGCTTTACTAAATTATGTCCCCAAAACAGGATCTCCTAAGTCATCAATGTCGACATCGCCTTCCTTTTCCATTACACTATTATTTAAGTCGTCCGCCACATACTGTTTCCAAATGTATTCCTTCCATCTATTAGCTCTATCTTCTGAGCTTAAAAGAGGTTTTCTATCGGCAGCTTTAATGTTCATACCCCTTTTCTTCATTTCTCCAAAATTCTGTTTGATCTTTCTACATGCAACATCGACATTTCCTACGGCCATTTCCTTTTCTATTTCTTCACACTTTTCTTGTAGCCATTTTTCTTTTGCTATTTTGCATTCCCTATTTATTTGATTTGTAAATTGCCTGTACTGCTCTCTTACTGCTTCATCCTGAGCATTTTGTACCTTCTCCTCTGATCCATCAGTCCCAAAATTTCTTCTGTTATCCAAGGTTTTCGGGCAGCTTGTTCCCTAAAGCCTAATGTTTCTTTACCAGCTTTCATTATTTCGGTCTTTAATGCATTCCATTCATCCTCAGTTGAGCTCCTTTCAGAATTATTACTTAGACCCAAGTCTACCATTTCCGCAAATGTTTCTCTCATGCTAGATTGTTTCAGTTTATTCACTTCCAGTCTGTTCTGCTTATACTGCTTCCTTATTCGCTTAAATTTCAGCCTGCACTCCATTATTATCAAATTATGGTCGGAGTCTATGTCTGCTCCTGGGTACGCTTTACAGTCTAGTACTTGATTCCTGAATCTCTATTTGACCATGATATAGTCTAGCTGATATCTACCTGTATCCCCAGGACGTTTCCAGGTGTATATTCTTCTTGCATGGTTCTGAAACAGTGTATTTGCCACTATTAGCCTATATCTTTCACAAAATTCTTGCAACCTGCTTCCTCGCTCATTTCTTTCTCCTAGACCAAAACTTCCTACAGTATTCTCCTCTTTTCCTTCTCTCACCAGGCGGCACATGGAGGGGGGGCGGCAAAACGAGCGATCGACAGTCGCCACCCCGCGATAGTTGCCACTCCATTGTCGCCGCGACGAAATTTGCAGCATATTATGTAAGTGGCGACCTTTTTTTTTTTTTTTTTTAGCTCAACAGCTGCTTCGGGCGGCCGGCGACACTCAGAATGGCAACAATGGGGGCGGCAAATAATGTTTGAAGGGGCGGCAATCTCACAGTTTTCTGACCCGGTTCGGAAATTTCATAAATCCACCACTGGCTAGTTAGACAGGGGGCGGCATAATCGGTATTGCACGCGGGCGCTCAAACAGCTAGCGGCGGGCCTGTCTCTCACTATTGCATTCCAACACCCATGATTATTAGATTTTCCTCCCCCTTCACATATTGGATTAATTCTTCAATTTCAGCCTATATTTTTTCTATTTCTTCGTCATCTTCCTGTGACGTTGGCATATACACTTGTACTAATGTGGTTGGGTCGGGCTTAGTTTCTAACCTCATCAAAATAATCCTGTCACTAAACTGTTCATAATAACTCACCCGTTTCCCTACTTTCTTGTTCATTGCAAATCCTACACCAGTGACTCCATTGACAGCTTGTGTGATAGACCAGAAATCCTGTGCGTCCTTCCATTTAATCTCACTAAGGAATTTAGAATTAAAAATTGGAAATCATAATAGTAAATTGAAAAGGAATTTAATATTCCAATTATAAAAGAATTTTTTTTAAAAAAATATGTATATAAAAAGGGGGTAAATGGATTACTGTGGGAATTGCCGCCGGAGTGCTAGCTCCATCGCAATTAAAAATAAATAAAATAATAAAAGGAACTATACCCACAACTGATTTTTAACAAGCTATATCTCGAAAACCAAGCGAGATGTGAAAAAAAATTATTCTTTATTTTCTATTTGTTTCGTTGAGTTCTGTAAGAATTCATCAACGTGATGATAGAACTGTCGATTTAAACGCATTACACACTTTTCAGTGTTCAGACAGTTAATTTATTCGGGAATGCTTGGAAGTGTCATTATTTGTTAAATTTTGTGCATTACCTAGAACGACGAAGCTAATAAGTGTGACGTCATAACATGACGTCGTAGTGTGACGTCATGGCGTGACAGATGATCGAAACTTGGGTTTTGTAATATAGATAACACTAGTTCCTGTTATTCAGGTGCATGGATAAAATGGTAATATGTGTATACCATTGCAGTTGCATAAACATGTCGTGGCTGTGATTGTTTATCTGTCTGATCCCGCATCACACAAAAACGACTGAGTAGATTTTGATGGGACTTTCACAGTATGAAACCTTAAGGTCAATTTTAAAATCTGACGTGTGTTTTATGATTTTTTCCTCCCATGATTTGACCTAACTTTAAAGCTTCAGAACACCCTTCAACGAGGATTTCACAGTGCATCCTTTGATTGTGACTTTAAGTCGGAGTTATGTATTGGCACCCGGCACCCGACACTGCTGAGCATATTTTGACTAGGTTTTCAGCTTTTGAAAGCTGGCTCAAAATCTGAGTTACATATATCATACCTTATGTGGAATGGAGCAGTAATTAATATCTGTTCAAAATAGTATAACAAAATATGACTGTATCCTGAAACCATTTGCCAGTTCTTTGAATTAGTATCGTTTATTCAGCATCTAGGCCCGATAGATCAGTGACCAGTTAGTTAGTCTGTAAACGAATTAATCAATTTTCAGAGAAAATTTACATTATTCGAATTCTTGATAGTGAATTTGTCGTTGGACTAATTATTTTTTGAAAAGGCAGTAACATATGCTGTATTGAGAAAACTACATACAAAAAAGTGCTACTTGTATCGTTAATTCATTTCATAATTTGTATCAAATGTTAGTAATTTAACGCTAATATTGTATAATTCGACGAAAAATACGACAGTGTTTCGCCGGACACGTGAACGAATTCGTGGGCAGAAACTAGTATATCAATATTAACTTTCTTATCTGGTAGTGAGTCTTGTATGGAGATAAGTTTGGGGCACAGAGGAAAAGGTCAGTGGATATCTCTGCTGATGCTGCAAGGCTATTACAACGGCCTCATTCGCTGGTGCATCTACTTAATTCCCCGTTCCAACGTTTCGGCTTTCTACCGCTCTCTATGATGATCTTTGGATTTTCACCATTTCGTCGTAAGATTCTCCTAAAGTGTAGATGCATACGACAGTGTAGCAGAAACGAAGTATACATCGATATTTCTGGATACATGAAGCTCTTAAGTTTTTATCACTGCTTCGCCATGTCAGTGGTGTATGTGTTATTCAGTTTTGTAGAATCATCATAAGATACTTTATTATTGTGCACTACTTACTCCGTGAAGAGGTTCTTATCCATCTTCCACTTCTGCTCTCCTTCAAAGCGTTGCTACGTTTGTCTCTCTCTCTCTTCAGAGGCAAAATATTTGTGGGTTGTCTGGTTCATTTCTGGCGTTAACTGTTACTATGAGTTGGCACAGCTCTGCCACATACCATACCACTGTGCACCTAAATCAGCAAACATTAACTCTTACCTTATATTCAAGCTAAAAGTTAAAGTGTAATTATTTTAGTTATGTGAGTTTGGTTCAGAGACAATATAATGGTTTGATTGTAGATCAATGAAAGATTGAAGGACAAACCGTGGATATGGAAATTTTATTTTTTTTGATTATAATTCTATTGCTCGTGGCCATGGTAAACTATAAAAAATGAATAAATTAGAATGAATTAAGAGTAATAAGGATTAATAGGTGGGTTATTTTGTTTTTGAGAGTAATAAACCATTTTTTTTAGGAAGTGCCATTTACCAAACAGATGATTTGATAAAAAAGGAACTCCTCAAAGCAGTTCTGTCTGGTGGGCCTCCGCTTAAGAGAAATCGGGGGTTAAAAATTATCAAAATTGTGTGTAAGTGATCTATACCTGTACGGAAGTTTGTCCGCTGGGCATCATAAGGTTCCCTAAGACCAAGGGAATTAACTCTAAAAGGAAATCCTCTTTAGCGTTAGCAAGCCGCACAAAGAGTAATTGGAGATAGCTTCAGTTTAGCTGTGCGCGTTAAGGCGGTGTGATCGGACGCGACAGGTGGTGGTGATGGATAGGTCCGAAGTTTGATCTAACCACCCGAGAATTTTTTTCTATTTTTTTTTTTTTTGTTTCATATGTTTTTATGATCTATATCATACTAATATTAGCGTATTTGCCAAAGGAAAATAAAAATATTTTAGAATTTGTTTCAAAACAAATTTTTAATGCTACAGGATCGAATAGCAATAAAAAAATACAAATAGAAAAACAATTTTCGCGGTGGTGGGATCGAGCTACAGACCTATCGCATCAGATCACTCCGCCTTAATGCGCACGGCTAAACAAACGTCAGAAACGTGCAGTCTTCCGTATAGGTATATATCATTTATACACAATTAAACGGAGGCGCATCAGGTAGAACTGGTTTAGGACGAGAAACCAGAGGTGACGTACTATTTACCAGACTTATTCGTTATACGACTGCCATTTCCACACTGAAAACCTCCCCTTGTGAGAGACCTAACTTTGGAGAATCAACTAGCCTACAGAAATATTAAGCGGCTAAATGCACGAAAGTTTGATAAATTACTTCAAGTGGTTACTCTTCAACTTATGAAAAAGATACACTGATAAAAAGTGCGATTCCATGTAAGACAAAACTAGAAATTAATTTGTGTTATACGACAAGTGGTGATGGCCTGAAGCCTTTAGAGTGTTCATTCATAGTTAAATTACTTTCTATATTCATCCTTATTTTTTTTTTTTTCTGAGATGTTCCTCAGATGAAATGATCAATACAGTTTCATCCAATTCAGTTAATAACCTCCAGAAACGATTTTTTTTATTGATAATTTATTTATTGTTATTCGTGTCCAATAGTCCTTTATATTTCTGATAAACATAAAAGAACATAAAAAACCAACCATATGGTTACATTTCCTTCCAGGTTCTCCATGGTGACAAAATAAAAATATGGAACAAGCCAAAAACCGGTGAACACTACTTCTGACAACAGTAAAAAGACAAGCGATTGAGCTGTCAGACGAAGCGACAACAACGCCGTGTAGCGGTGACTGGGTCACGTGACCGCCACACTCTCGCGCTACACGCGATGAGAAGTGAGCATATTCAAAACAAATCGCTGTTATTTTTTATAGCTGCTGGTCGGGTCAATAGCAGCGATTACTTTGTCACACGATGCGATTAATCGCTGTTATTCATGTAGCAGCGACACAAATCTCTCCGTGTGACCGAGGCTATAGGACTTTAGACCCTATGTTTCGTCATACTCATTAGCATTGGGAGAGGTTGGGGGATAATGAAAAGGAAGAAAATCGGCCATGTTCTTTTGAAAGATTCGTCCCGACATTCGCTTACGGGTGATATCGGAAAACCATGCAAAATCGAAATATGGATGACCGGTATGGTAATTTGAAACCTCGTCCTCCCGAATATTGGGCCCAAGCGTTACCCTTGACTCACTGAGCTCAATGCTTGGCTAACGTCAATTCGTTGCCAAGATGGTCGGTGCTCGTACAGGCTCAAACAAGTGAGAACGTCCCCTTCATTGACCAAATTCGGATAACCCAAACCATATTCCAAGACAGCTGCTAAATAAGTGCTCCATTAATCACAACACGACTTTTGCATCAAATTAACTCTTCAATTTGATAAAATTTTAGAACCATTCTGTCGTCGGAGGTCGGCAACATTAATATTGACATCGTTTTCACCCCCATCTCTGTTACAACGGCCTTAAAACAGGTTCAGCTTTGATTCCACGAAACTGTGTGTGTGTGTGTATAGGGGGAGGGGCTCCATCGCAATTAAAATACATTATTTGCATCGTATCGATGCCACATGGCTGCATTGTTCACTGAAGTGGTAACTAAAACGCAATAATCCCCGTTCACCACACAACGACCAATGACACATTGATGCGATTAACGTAGTAACTTAAGGATTCACATGTTACACAAAAGTCAGACATGCTTTATTAACCTGAGAGAAACCCAAATTTATTAATGGTATGCTATGTGTTTATTCATATTTGATTTGGGGATTCATGTTTCAATAAACACAGTTATTTTATCAGCTATTAGTTATAGCTGTCGTGTAATTTATGGCAAGAATATATCCCGTTATTTTTCATTTATTAATACTTATCATGAATAACAACGACCATAAAACAACTGCAAAAACTATCGTATACCTCAAACACCTGCTACAACGTTATGTGTAACAACCAAGTCATCATTATGCCTGAAGCCAACAAAAGACTTGTAGTCCCTTCAATATAACGAATGATAGCGTGAGTGTGTTCGCTGCCAGGCTTTAAACAGATCTGGTAAATACATCAATATCTGCCTGTATGAAACCTTAAAGATGCTCATTTTGTGTTGAGATTTTGCAACAAAAATAAATAAATAAATAAATAAACTGCACCAAACAGCTTAAAAAAAGGATGTAAAAAATTGAAACAACAATTGAATTTATGTGATTGCTTTATTTTCACAATTTCACTTCAAAAAAAGAATCGTTAAATCTTAATTTTTCTTACCCAATTTTCAAATACATGGCTAGTCAAAATGATTCCAGCGATTTCACAATTTCTCATTTGGCTGTCCTATTGCTGTTATAAGACAAGTGGCTCTGCAAGTTTCGATTCTAAATACAAGCTTCCCGCGGGGGCCGCTAAAGCGATAGAGAACAAGATGGCTGAAAATGAGATAGCGTATGTTGTTCTCGAATTTCATTGACTCAGTCTGTGGTAACTGTTCAGCGACACTTAAGAACAAAGTTCGACAAGGATTTCCCGCATTCTAACACCATTCGGCGTTGGTATAAACAGTTTAAAGCCTCGGGAAGCCTTTGTAAAGGTAAAACAACGTGTCGCCCTCCGGTTCCTGAAGAAACCGTTGAAGGTGTGCGCGCCAGTTACTTTCGTAGCCAACAGAAGTCTAATGCTCGAGCGAGAAGGGAATTAGGTATTCCACAGAAGACCGTTTGGAGAGTCCTACGGAAGTGATTGTGTATGAAGCCTTACAGGTTACAGTTGCTACAAGCACTGTCGCACAACGATGATGAAGTGCGTCGTTTTCAATTCTGTGCCCAATGTCTAGAACAAGACGAACCATTCACAGAAAAACTTGTGTTTAGTGATGAGGCCACTTTTGATGTGAGTGGAAAAGTGAACAGGCATAATGTGCGCTTTTGGGGGAGCGAAAACCCCCATGCTTATGTGCAGCATATTCGCGACTCTCCAAAAGTGAATGTGTTTTAGGCGATCTCACGAAAGAAACTTTATGGGCCTTTTTTCTTTAATGAGGTGACGATCACAGGGAAAATCTATCTGCAAATGTTGCAGAATTGGCTCATGCCACTTCTGGAAGCTGACAGTGAAGATTTCATTTTCCAGCAGGACGGTGCTTCACCACATTTTTCTCTAGTTGTCCATAATTTCCTAAACACCAGGATTCCAAACAGATGGATTGGTCGTGCTGGGGATGATGATTGTCAGCTGATATCATTGTTCCCCTGACCTAAACCCCTGCGACTTCTTTGTTTGGCGTTTCGTTATGGACAAAGTGTTCGTGCAACCCAGTAGCAGTTAATCTGCCAGACCTGCGGGTTCGCATCACCAATGCATTTGCTCTCATTTACAGAGACATGCTGCATTGGATATGGGAAGAACTCTATTGTAGACTTGATGTGTGCAGAGTCACTAAAGGTGTACATATTGAGCATCTGTGGCAACTCAAAAAAACTTTCAAAATTTGTTTATATATCTGTGTAATCTTGTAAGTATATATCAAACAATAAATGTGTAGTAATTTCTGAAATCACTGCAATCATTTTGACTATGTACCACAAGAAGCATCAGGTTGATTAATAACCTCTGTGTCATTAATAATCATCATTGAGAATAATCAGCCAGCAGATCTGTATGCCTGCTCATAATTAAATTTAAAATAATAATTAGTAAAGACTTAATTTGTAACTGATAAGTTTATTTTACTTCGTTATTCATTGTTATGTAATCTGTTCCAAAGACTATATCTTTCTTACAAGCAACGATTATTAAGTAATGAATCGAAACATGCATCCATTTGCATTATTGCAAATGCCAATTTCATTCTTTGGCTAAGAACGTTGTGGAACTATCTCTGATTCTAAGGCCGGGAATTACGAAGTAACGCGTAACATAGTTGAGAATTTCTGCAGAATTATTTTTGTTTGTTTACAGAACATTTAGTACGGCGTACCATAGCAAACATCAGTGACATGCGGCCTGATAAATATTTGGATAATAGGGTCTTATTTTTTGCATCAGTACCCAAAAAGAATGACCTTACCTGTGTGGTAGTTTCCATTAGTCCCGCAGAGAAACCTGATGTATCAGCTAAATCTAATTATCACTGGCAGATTTTAAAGTGCAGGTAAGCTTTTTTCTCTAAAAACCTGATTGGTTCAGATACGCTTAATTCGTTGTATTTTAGTATTTGATGTTGCGTTGCAATTCTTCTTGGTACTTGAATGAGTTTTGTAAAAAAAATTAAAAAAAGGGTCAAGCTCATGTTGCGACACATGATGTCAGTAACACGCGATAAACCGATTGTATCAATGCGCATGTGATGAAAGCTCTGATTTTGTAGCTGCAATATTAGCAGAGACTGGGGTTGGGTTGAAATGCATCCTGGCAATGCAGAGTGACAATTTAAACTTCATGTTATAGCATAAGATACGTAGATTTTAGAGAATTTAAGCTGCAATCATGTAAAGCCACCTTGTGATGCCTTGTATGGCGATGTAAAATTCACCCGAAAAATTTAGAATCTTATACAAACGAAAGCAATAGAAAGTCAGTACTACCTAATTTGTGACAAATAAATGTCAAATTAGCTGCAGGTCTAAAATATTACATAATTGAAAATTTATTACTTAAAATTTACGATTTTGCTATCTATAACAATCATACCTTTCAAGTTTAATATCATTACTATTTTAATTTTGTCTTTATATTATTTGTTTGTTGAGGATATAAAGGTCATGCATGGATTTATTTCTCATAAACAGTGCTAGTAAAACTAATAAGCTGAGCTGCTGAAATTTTAATTTTGTCTTTAATCAGACATTTTGTTCGTAAGGTAGTCTGGAGGGTAGAACCAGAGAGAAGCTCGTACGAATTGCGTGTTCAGTTTGGTAGCATTAGAAATCAGATATCACGCCGAGAAACATATTTTATTCTTTTGGGTGAACCTTCCCTAAACGAATGCAATAGAAGTATTTTTTGTCGGCACTATTTAGCGGTACGCAGTACTATTCGCAGCTAATGGCCGCTTGTGATTGGCCATGCACATCAGTGCCAGTGTCTTGGCTGCACATTGATGGGACAATTACTAATGTACTTCGTAGGAGAAGCCATTAGATTCAGGGACGTAGCTATCATAGGGCTAGGCGGTGCAGTGCACCGGGGCCCTCAGGCTCAGGGGGCCCCTGAGCGCATCCAAGAGGGCCCACGGGCAAATTGGCGACTTTTTTTAAAAAAAGTTCTGAGGGCTTTGTGAACGTAGATACCTACTGTTCAGGGGGCCCGTACCAGCAACTTGGCAGAGCTAAAAAAAAAAAGTCGCCCATCTGGCCAGAGGGCCCAAAATAATTTTATTTTGCACCGGGGCCCTTGTTGACCTAGCTACGTCACTGATTAGATTTAACGTTTTAATATTTTTATTTCACCTTGTGAAATATTTCATGTGAAAATACACTTTTTTTTATCTTGTACAACTCGTTGCACAATATTTGATATAAAAAACTTTATTTCTTCTGCTATATTCGAGCATTAATTTTCCACTGTTGGCCAGCATTGATAATACCGGTACCAGTACGTCTCATACAGTGGTGTCTTTAATTTTGTACCAGTAGTAATATAGGAATTAATTCATTAGCGTTTAGGTCTTAACGCAGCTTGGACTACAGTGAAACGTAATCATCGCACACGATATTGGGGATACTCAATTTCCATGTCGTACCTATCGCTTTTACTGTGGTACAGGCTGCATTACAACGTAAACGCAAACTAATACTGACGAAATAATATTTTATAAATATTTCTTTAGCGTTTGGTCGTAATGCATCCTGGACCGTTGTGAATCGTAACCATAGAAGTAAAAAATAGGAAACGATATTGCGGATAACCAATGTTCGAATCGCATCTATCGCTGTTACTTGTGTCAAGGCTGCATTAAAATCTAAATGCAAACGGTTATTGACGAAATCATATTTTACAGCAATTTCAACCACGCGAGTAAATATGGGTGAGCGGAATGAAATGTACATCGATGGATGCGGGACTAACAGACTGAATAATAGCTTCTACGGCTTTTATCATTAAACCGAATAAGTTTCCAGGCTAATTTTAATACTAATTAAACGATTAGTAACCACAACACAGGGATTAATAAATAAAATAAGCAGCCAATAAGACACTGACTGCCACACGTCAAAGCGGCGATTAACCGCAAATGGTAATGCGCATCTCTAAATAATGCCAACGAAAATTACTTCTACTGTATTCGTTTATGTACGGTTCTTGGTGTGATGTCTCATTTTTTTGCTACCAAAATGAACTCGTAATTCAAATGGACTTCTCCTTGATTCTACCCGTTTGGATTAACTGCTTCAATATGTGTTCCCCACATTTTATGGATAAGACGTCTTAAATTAAATTAAAAATTACGAAATATGGTACGGCTACATCACTGCGAAATGCTACCAGCCATGACCAAGACCACAAGCTGGCACTCGATTTCAGACACAAGGGTGTGGGAAGATTTTCTTTCTTAGGTAAGGGGGTCAGGGAACAAGTCACCAACAGAATCTATGAATAATTTACCAAAAACATTGAAACCATTTAAAGTTAAAATTTGTAGAGGGCTAAAGTACGTGGGTACAGGAAAGGGGGATACAAATGTATAGGGAAATTGCAACCGGAGCATGCGCTCCAACACAATTAAATTTAATGACATAATACTGTCGACACAAGGATCATATTGATCTAACTGTTTTGTTTTTGCTGGAGGTTGTGTTTAGGCTGAATTGCAGCCTGGACAAGAAAAAAAACATTTCTTGAAAGTTATTTGTGAATTAGATTCTACGACGTACATCTTGGAAATGCTGTATTTGTTTAAAATAAAAGCTGTTGATTCCTTCTGTCAATACAACACTGCGCAGGTAGCTGAAAGCAGAGACAATGGCTGAAAAGCAAGCAACAATAAATATTGCCTGTTTTTTTTTTTTTAAATTTATGCGACTTTGAATGACACAGAGAAACTGACAGAAGGCACCGTCCATTCCTCCGATAGAGATTTGTATTAATTTTGTAGTGCTGGGGCATCCGATATCTGTCCGATATTCTGATATTTTGGCATTTTTAATTTAGTTTGTGACAATTTTTCCATAAAGTATGAGTGGGGAAGCTAAGAAGACATCAGATTGAAGCAGTTAATTCAAATTTCAAGAATTTAATATGATTTATCCATAGGTAATAAAAGTCATGTAGTCCCCAAAATAAGTAGGTGGCTGGAGAAATTGTCCTCAAAGAATTTAAGATTAAAAACTAATTTGATGAACTGAGGGATAGGTGTGTACTGAAATTGCCACTGGGGCATAGGCTTAATCACAACTACAGAGAAAAAAAATAGTGTTAGTTAAGTATTAGACCTATCTTACTGAATTTATAGTTTAAAAAATTTAAAGATATTTTTTTATAATAAATATAATAACTGTTTTAAAAATCTTTTGTAGGACATGAAATTTTAATTTAATTAGTTTTTATAGAGTGCATGTGCTGGTGGTAATTTCCCTAGTCACACTTTTCCGCATATCTTTTTTATATTGTCTTCAGGTATAACTTCACTGGACTTTACTAATATTCCTTTCCTTTATCATTAATACTTGAGAACTGTACACACAGTTAGTCTAGTGCACATTTGTAGTAAATTTTCTTTGATAGTTGAAGAATTCGTGTAATTTTCTTCATATATTTATACCATTCTCTTTTATCAAGCAATTCCATTACTTCAACATTTAGGACATTGTCAGTCTTTCTGGTCTGAAGTCACATAGTTTTTTCTTGTAGTCTGCTTTATCTTCAAATTAAAGAAAAGAAGTGAAAAATCACAGTAGGTAGGGAACTGAATAAAACAGAAGAGTTTCTGATGTGGCAGTAGAAATTATCCATACATTGTTACTCAAATAAAATCTGGATTATAGGGTTGAATAGCAATCATCATGGTTTCTCAAGAGGACTTCTATTTTTATTTTGCTATCCAGATTGCTGTATTTCCTTGCAATCTCTCTCTAGAGCTGTCTAGTGGTTCAATAGTTTAGGTGTCTGCCTGAGTTCAAAAGGTACGTGGTTTGAATCCCAGGCTTGTCTAGGATTTTTAAAGGCACTTAATTTGACTTCTATCGCTGACACAATTTTGCTGTGTATGTGAAGTTACACCAGAATGCTTCCATGGTTCAGATTCCACATTAAATTGGGGTTCCCTATTCCAAGCAGGCTTGCCAAGAGGCTATGATGGCCAGATGGTGCAGTCAATAAAAATTGTGTTACCAGGTCATTATGATCATATGAGCCTTTGTCTTTACCTTCTCCCTCTATTATATACACGCCATCAGCCACTTCAATATTAAAATGATGTGACTCCTTAGAGTTATCTGGAGAAGGCTGCTCAATCTCTACCTGAACTCATACATATCCCTGCCTCATTAACTCAGCTGGTTGCAGCACTGTGATGGTGTCTGGTGCTGTTTGTGGAAGAATTTTGTCATCCAAAGGACTTGGCTGACAAAGCAGTTTATTTATTTGTTTATCAATCATGTTTCATGGATCCCTGCTGAGGAAGGACCTCTGGGATGTAAAATATGTCACAGTTAATACACATACATACAATATGAGTCATAATCATAGCAAAAACAATTATACATTCCAAAGACAAATAAAGAGAATAACAATAAACAATTTTTACAACTGAATTTTGCAAAAGTCATATTGAATACAATTAATTAATTTGTTCAAATTCTTGACTGCAGCAGAAGGCGTTGCCAATAAGATAATCTCTCAGTTTTTCTGTAAATAAATCTTTATTATCTGCAAACTGTTGTATACTCTTAGGAAGTTTATCAAACAGATGTAGCAGAATAATTAACTCCTCTTAGCACTTATGACAGAGATGTTTGTGTTTTGTGCAAGTTATTTCTGTTTCTTGTATTGAAATTGTGTACCTGCGAATAAGAAGTAAAGAGTTTAAAATGATCTATGACAAAGCACAAGAGAGAATATATATACAGAGAAGTCATTGTAAGAATATTGAGTTTTTAAAAAGTTGTCTGCAAGATGTTCTTGGTTTTACCCTACACAGCTTTTTCTGTGCTATGAAAATATTTTCCTTTGTGAAGAGTTTCCCCAAAAAAATTATGCCATATGACATCACTGAATGAAAATATGAGGAGTACTCCTGTATCGTTAATTCTAGATCTGCTGTTAGAGAAAGTGTTCGTGTTCCAAAGGTGGCACTACTTAACTTCTTCAGTAGTGAAGTGATATGTTCGTGCCAACTGAGTTTCTCATCTATTTTAATAGGAAGGAATTTTATACTCTTTGTTTCTAATATCGTGTTATTTTTATAGCTTACTTGTAAATCTGGCTGTGCACAATTTTTTGCTTTAAACCTAATATGATGTGTTTTTTTTTTTTTTTTTTTCAAAATTTAATTTTAATGAATTTGACTTAAACCATTTTTCTAATTCACTAAATACTTCATTTACATTAATTTCTAGATTGCTGTTTGATGCTTTTCTCACAGTCAGTTTAGTGTAATCTGCAAATAAAACACTCTTAACTTTTCAGATAAGTTTCCAAGAAGTTCACTGATGTACAACAAAAAGAGCAACGGTCCTAGGACAGAACCTTGTGGAATTCCATGTTTTATTTTCTCCCTGTCTGATGAAGCATCTTTACTTATTTTAGAATAAAAAATGGAAACTTTTTGCATTCGATTTTCCATGTATGATTTAAACCATTTACTGGCAGGTTCCATAAATACACAGTATTCCATTTTCTTCAAAAGTTAATTCATGATTTTACACAGTAAAATGCGTTTTGCAAGATATAAAAAATATTCCTACAGGGCTCATTTTATTATTCAGTTCCTCAAATGTGTTATTTAAAAATGAATATTTAGCCATTTGTATAGATGATCTATTTGGAACCCAAATCATGATTTAATGAGGATATTATTTCGAGTAACATGTTTTATTACTCTACAGTACATGACTTTTTCAAAAATCTTTGAGAATCCTGAAAGTAATGAAATGGGACTACACATGTTGCTTCTCCTTTTTTAAACAACGGTTTTACAATTGCATAGTTTAGTCTATTTGGAAACACGCCTTGCATTAAGGATTCATCACAAATGTGGCCAAGTACACGATTGATACAATCTGAACATCTTTTCAGTAATTTGTTTGAAATATTGTCATACCTGGAGGAATTTTTAGGTTTTAATTGTTTCATGAGTTTATTTATTTCTGGAACTGTTACTGGTGGCAATTGCATTTCCACAAATATATTTGGGAAAGCAGTCTGAAGAAGCCTTAGGGCACTATGTGGGGATTTCTTTTGTATACCTAATTTCTCTACAACTGAAGTAAAATGTTTGTTAAATATTTCACAAACTTCCCCTACTTCACTATGAACAGATCCATTTTGTTCTATTTTTATGTCTTTAGAGTGATTTACAGATTTTCCTGTATAATTTTTTATTATATTCCATATAGTTTTCATCTTATAGCCTGAATTCTCTATTTTCTCTGATATACACCTGTTCTTGGCCTTTCTTAATAATTTCTTAGTATTTTAGAATATAGTTTATAATTAGCTTTCACTGTATAGTTATCTGATTCTTTTACTTTTAAGTACAGGTCCCTCTAATACCCTTTGTTATCCATCCCTTACCCAGTTCATTGTTTGGAGTATTGACAACTTTCCTTTTTTTGAAACTTCCTTCGAAAAGTGTTAAAATATATTGAGAATGGAATCAAATTTTTCACCCTGTGCATTGTACACTTCTGACCATTGTTCATTATTTAAAGAATCTATGAAATGTTCTATATTGTTTTCATTAATTTTTCTTCTATATACCCAGCTTTTCTTTGTCTGTTTAATACTGTTTCTGAACTTGATACATAACAGCTGGGCATACGATCTGAGATACCATTTATTACTGGAAGTGTCTTGTAATTACTGTACTGAGAAATATCCATAAAAAAAATATCAATTGCAATCCTGCTATTATTTTGTATTATTGTAGGGAAATTTACAAATGCTGTTAAGTTAAAAGACAACAACAAGGCTTCCATATCTAGCCTCTCATTGCTGTGATTGAGAAAGTCAGCATTAAAATATCTGCATAAAACTATTTGGTTGTTATTTTTGAAACATAGTAGCAAAGACTCTAACTGAGATAAAAACAGTCTAAAATTTCCTGATGGGGCCCTGTAAATTGCTATTACTATGAGCTCTTCCTTACCATATTCTAGTTTAGTAACACAGCATTCAAAATGTTGTTCTATACAATACTTACTTACACCTACACTCTTGCACTGAATATTATTTTTAACACATATTACAACTCTCCCTTTATCCATTTTACATCTACAGAAATGAGCACTTAGTTTATAATTTGGGATGGCCAGCTGAGAAATTCCTGTGTCAGACAAATGATGTTCAGATATGCACAAAACATCTACACTGAAATTTTGAATCTCTTATAGGCATAAGGTAATGTTATCAGTTTTAATAAATATTCCCCGTATATTTTGATGGAGAATAGTGGTCTGAACACTTTGATTCAATGAATTTAAATTGTTTACTTTATTAGTACATACTGGTATGCCAGATGGAATTTCTAATTTCAATAAGTTTTGATCAGGAGAGATGTTAATTTATTTTACACATCTTAATACATTTATTTTATTTACCCTAAAAAAAGGCCGCGACTGAACACCACTTATAACAGGAATACCTGTTTCACTCACCTGGCATCCCCTGATCTCATCAGCAATAAGAAGTGAAAGCTTCCTTTTATCTTTGAAATTCAGATGGATTCCATTGCAAATATAACTGTCCCTACCAATGCAGGCCACATCTATCAAACAAATGTGTGAATTTGCTGGCTGCCAGAGAACCCTTTCCAATAATGCATTTGTATGCCTATTGTTATGCCATATCCAGGGTTTATAGATGGTGGCACACAATTCCTAAATTATCGTGTTAAATTCCATTCCTCTGTGTAGTGCATATGGAGTGAGGACATACAGCACTGTTGATGGTGATTTTTCTGTCAAATGGGGATGTTAACTGTCCTGGCCTCTCTGATATCTTACAGAAGAATAGGCATGAATGGGCCAGCTATTTGGTTTCACACTTCCCTTCATCAAACAACACATTATACTGAACACACATATTAGCACAGTCATCCACACCTACAAAAACACATATGAACACACCCTGGGGTAGGCAATGGAAAGCATCCCAGTTCATCTTCCCAAGAGAGTTCCCATGAAGAGGTACAAACTCCATGGGAATTGGGCATGGCATAATAAGAAAAATAATAAGGTTGGGTATGGAAAATAAACCTTTCACATACTGCAAATGAAGGCAGCAGGACCAGGACAAACAGAAAAAACAATCCCATTTTACATGGAAAGGACAGATAAATTACACTCAACATTCTCCAAAGTTGAAGGGAGGAGGACAGCAGCAACACAAAACAATAAACAAACAAAGAAAATACAATATTTTGGGTTAAACCTTTTGTCAAGTTAAAAGAAGTAAGTGGCTGGCTGAGCTTGTGCGAGCTTTGTGTTCAAAGCACTGCTGGCTTCCTCCCTTCAACTTTGGTGAGTGGTGGGTGTATTTTATCTGTCCTTTCCATATAAATATTGCTTTGTGGCAGTTCTTTCCTTCCATTGTTACCAATCACATTTCACAATATTTTGGAAGAAAGATCTTAGTTATGCTGGAGGTGAGACACATGACAAGGGGATCAAATGTGATGCGTACACATCAAGATTTACAACATGACTGAATACAAGATTAATTAGGTAGGAAGAGTGAGGAGGGGGAGGGTGGAGTTTATCAATGGTAATTTATGGGAAAGTATAATAATTTTAATAACTTGTCAAAGTAAATTAAATGAATTAAAATTTTTCTTTCTAAATAAAACATATAAAATATTTTGAATCTGTTAAAATAATAATAATAATTGTGTGTTTATATTAACATAAGTGACAGACTTACAGGTGGGGTATGAATGGAGATTGAAGCCATGGAGTTTCCTGGTGACAAGAATATGATGGTAGGTCATTCCAATTGACAGAGTTGCGAAGTGGTAAGGGTGTTGGGAAAAACTCTGACAACTATCACTGTACAACGGTGTTGAGATTGTTTAAGTTGTGGTAACTGACATGGACTGCTACTGGACGGTCTAGGTTGGCAGTATAAACTATTTGCCTGTCGGTAAGTAGTCAGGCATGGAAAAGATCCATGTGCCTGTCTATGAGAGTCAGAATGTATTTGTGGACCAAGTTGTTCTTCAGATTGGGTGCTCTGCTGAAGCTTGTGCATAGGGCAGTGGTAGGATTTTGGGAAGAAGAACACACATTTTAGTGAAGTTACGCCCATAGCAAAGGGTCTGGTTAATGAACTCAAAGCGAGAAAAGAATTGAGTGAAGAATGTGGGGCTGCTGTTAGCTTCAGGAGATTTAGGAGTTGTAGGAATTTAAGTTATGGGGTGGTAACACCAGAGAAGATAGTGGGGTAACAGAGGAAATTAGGGCTTGTGTTAGTTTTTGGTAACAGCTGGAAAGTGATTCATGATTGCAACAGATGTGTCTGCCAAGGATTGGAAGGCTGCATGAAAGGGAACTTTTAGTGTGGAGGGAATGATGACTGTCAATGTGTAAGTATTGTTGTAAGTTTGTCCACTGCTACCTATTTCAGTCTTGCTACAAGGGTATATTTTCCTGTTGTTAGAAATGCCGCTTGCGCTATGATAAACCTCATTTACCAAGTTACCTGCTTTCACTGTACAGCTTTTTACATTGCCTTGCCACTAACAAGTGTCAATCTGGATGAACGGCCATAGGAAAATTCTTTATAGTGCTAACTTAGACCATCCAGTTTCAGCTTGTGCCAATTCCCACCACTCTAACAATCTCAGCACTTCTTTTACTATGAGAGATGTCAGTTTTTCTGATATTACTATCTCTTGGGAGCCACATAGAAGGGAACTAACCTACCAACAAATCCTTGACACCAGGCATCCCCCTGTCCTCAATCTCTATTAACAAGCCAGCTCTCAACTTGTCTCTTATGTTGTTATAAATATGCAATCAATTTCTTATTTTTTTTTATCTAAAAAATGATCTAAAATATTTAATACAATTTTTAAATTTTATCTATATCTATAAAATGGAAACCATGTATATTGGTTCCAGAAAAACTTAAAAACTGCTGTGTAGATTTCAATGGAGTTTTAAAAATTAGAATCTGAATTGAATCATTTGGTATGACTTATGCTTCAGTGTAATTTAACAAGGAAGTGAAAATTTGAATGAAACACCAACTAGACCAATACATCATACTATAATAGCCATATTATAGCATGTAATGTTTTCTCCCTAAAATTTTGTTTTTAATCTTAAAAACAGATATATGGCTGTATTGAATGTGAAGAGGAAACTACATAAAGAGGAAAGTATGTAAATTAATTTTAATAATAAAACGGAAAAAACCTTCAGAGAGTTACTTGCTTCTTGAAGGTATGATCGCAGATCACCCATCTACAATCTCTGTATTTGGAAGTGAAATTATATCCATTTTTAATAGCGAGTAATGCATATCTGATGGGTCCAAACATGAACGTGAACTTGTATAATTTATTGTTGAACTAGCTGGGGTACCCGGCTTTGCTCAAGGAGTTGATATGAGATTGTGTGGTAGTTGGAATGAAAGGATAAACTTTAAAATATAAGAGGTAATTTTTTTATTATTATTGAAAGCATATTTTAACTATTTACAATACTTGTTTGTAAACAACATTTTTCATTTTGTTTTCCGGGGTATATATGTACAAATTTTTCGAATTTCCTACTCGAGAGCTATGTATAATTGACCGTGAGAAAAGCAGGAGTCTTTGAGGTTGATGCTGCAATATTTGTCCTTTTGTCAGCTCGAATTATAACTTTATAATCATCAGAAATCATTTGGTCTAGTGCTGTTTTGAATATGTGAATCAGTTGATTGTATTCGTGTAAGATCCTCTGTACATCTTGGATTATTTATGGTCTCATCATTGATCAATTTCTCTTTCTCCATTTCTGATGAAATATACTTGCAGAAATTTATGGTCTTCATTGGATAGTGGTAGCAATGATCCCATTTTGTGTTAGATTTTTTTCTTGGATGGAAAAAAACACAATCGATTCTTCTCTGTAAGTGTTGATCAAAGTGACACCGAAAAAGGTAATTTGTAAGCAGACATTGTATGCTTTTATATTTTGAAGAAAGTGTTTCGATTCTAGAGTTTCCCTGATCATGTAATACAGAAAATCCTGCGGAGGTGCTTCCAGTGGTAGTAATCGAATTTTTTTCCGTTCATGCAACAGAATTCTGGTGTTTCTTCACTGAATTTTTTCGCGTTGCAAAATTGGCAGATGTTATCCATTTTTCTGACTACGACATGTTTGTGTTCGTTATATTCTTTTGTCAGGTCATAGTGGAATGCTTCATTTGTTAGGTTTTACTGTTTACTTGTCCTTGTCTGCATTTCTTGTAGGGTGATATTTTCATGGGTGGCTTGCATTCACAGTCTTTTAATATAAGATTGTGTCACAATTCTTGATTATTTAATTCATTCATTTTGTTGTTCTTTGGTTTCTCTGCTTCTCACGGTTTTCAATCTCGTTCGTTGGGAATGTAAATGTACCTCTCACTCTTTGACTGTTTTGTTTTTGCACTGTTTTTTTTGTTTTTGTTTTTGCTGTTTTGCTTCAGAACTAGCAAGATCACCTCGTCTTTTAAGTTTGGGAACTCTATAAAATATAAATCAAATCAACTTTTTATTAACAAATACACTAAGTAAACTTTTCACACTTTATTTTCGATTTATATTCAGCCACTGTATCACTTTGACTATTCACACTTCACTATGCAGCTGTATCCTGAACAGCACACCCTTCAGGTAAAAACATGAATCATCTTCACTGTTTGTTGTTATTCATTCACTGCACTTCTTTTTTGGTTATTCCCTTCATCACAGATAAGAAAGTGACGTTCGACCCATGTAGTCCCCACCCATACAAAAATAGGCTTCGAATAGTCCACAATGTTCCAGAACATTCCACATTTTAGAGCATTCTGGAATGTTCCACAATGATCTGTGATGTTCCAGAACATCCTGGAACATTCTGGAATGTTGTGGATGCTCTCAAATGTTTTAAAAATTTCTAGAGGGCGAAACTTCCAGCCCTTATATCTTCAGTAGCATGCCCTTTAGGTAAAAATGGGAACCTTCTTCATTGATAAGGGATAGAAGGTTACCACACCATGTAACTCCCTTGATCGTACTGGAACTCATTTTCGAATTTTAGCAGCATGCACATTGTACACTTACTTTTATAATACATATATATTGATGATTTTTTTTTCCACAATTCGTGAAAAAAATTCATTGTTTCTATGGCTGTGGTTATTTTGATGAAACTTGGTACACTTTCCTGACAGGGTGGCTAAAATTATTATAGGAATAAATCAACCCCAGCCCCTGCTACACCAGGGGTTAGTCGTTCAAATATGTATGGAAAATGGAGTGACTGATTTGAAATTTGGTTCATAGCTGCTGAAAACTGACCTGTGTTATAGGGCAATCAATCTAGATCATACCGGGCAACACTGGGAACTCTGCAAGTTAATAAATAAAACTGATTTTAATTCATTTTATTTAGTTTGACTGATCATTACAGAGATTATATTTACCCACTAAACCCCACCAGCTTCATCTTTCACTCAATGTGTACACATCAAACTCTCTTTCCATATGTCTTTGCTAAATGATTAGATTATTTTTAATGCTTAATAGTGGTTTAATTGTTACTATTATCAGATGAAGTGCAAAGATCATGACAAAGAAAGATGCAAAAATATTGAGATGGCAGTAGCACTGTGGCAGAAATGTATAATTTGCCATGCAGTATTGGGGCTTTCATTTGCACCCATGAGATTTGCTGTTGTGATATGGCCACATACATAAATTAATAGACTTTGATTGCAGAATGGAAGTTGGCACTAGACACATGGAGTATTCTACTTTGGATATTGATTGTGAATTCAACATTCCACAGTGTCAAGGGTGTGCCTTGAATGTGTAATGTCTGGCATTACCTCCAGCCATGGACACTGTACTGGCCGACAACATCTATTTAATGACAGAGACCAGTGATGTCTGAATCAGGGTGTCAGTGTTGACAGTTAAAGAAACCTGCATCAAGGAAAAGAATACTCACTTTGGGGTGAACTACAGATATGGCAACAAAAGAGCCTTTGGTCTATCGACAATATGGCCAGCTTCAATTTTTACATTAATTTTTACTATTTCTGCTTAACCTATTACAGTAATATAATCAAACCTTATTTCACCATGGATCATGTAATCAATCAGTGATAACACAATAAGATGACGATTAAAATTTAATAACATTATCTTACCAAATAAAATTAGTAAAGTCTATAGACTCTGTGGAATCCGATAAAGGGAGCATGCTAGTATGACATGATTGATATCTGCTATTTCTTTTTGATCTGCCTGGCAAAACGGCAAGTGTACTACGCTGATTTTGTGAAGATGTTTAGGGTAGCAACCATGTACAAGTCACATGCGTATAAAGGATGTTTTAAATCTTTTGCCCAATTTAGAATCTTTAAACCAGGATTTAGAAGGTATATGGGGTTGGATTGACGAATAAACTATCCTTTAATTGTGTGTGTTGAAGTCCATGATCCTGACCATTTGTGAAAATACTCTTTCCTAATGATTGTTACAAAGTCGTAGTGAGGCAGCTGAGTATAATGATGCTCTCCGTGTGTTGTACTTTCTTGGTCCAGTTGGTCTACCTTTTCGTTATGCTTGTAACGATAGTGTTGCACTCCCGAATAGATAAGGAGTGCATCATCAGAACGAAAGGGAATATCGCTGAAAGGTGAGGTGACAAGGATGCTGGTTGGCCAGATTGGTCACATGAGCAGGAATGGTGTCGCGATTGGCCGAGTGACGTGAAGTGGCAGAAAAGCCATCTTGGAGACAGAGTCTATCATGTGCTCGTGATGAAGTCGGTTCTGTATAAGTGTTCGGTCATGTGCTGTTGATGTCTTTGACTGTACTAAATATGTGTGCTGAGGCAACTGTAGTTCACACGCTAATCTGCAATCTGAATACTAAGCATAGTCTGATACGACAATAATCAAGTCTGGTGCCGACATTCTCTGTATAAAAGTGTAATAAACACAACTTTGGAGTTCGGCACTTGAGTGTTCTTAATAAACCTAACATTAAACAATTATAAACCGGTAAATAACCAGTTATAAACCGTTATATGCTGTATAGCCCCGTACCCCTTGATCCGTAATAAGCGCCACCATTGTTTTCTTGCCCAGTGTGGAATATCTGCAAACAGTCAAGTTAGCTGCACAGCTACGCTGACCGTATGTAGAATGTCTTTCCTGTCAGTAACTTTGGCTCTTGTCTCAGAAGTACTGCCGATACAGTCCTATTGTTGACTTGGTCTTACTTCTTTTATCGTATTTTTCACAAATAATTACAAGTTTTTCCTGTCTCGTTACTTTAACCTGGCCAACAAACGCAATTTTTTTTACAAAATTGACTTGAAATTATCCCCAAGCCAAAGTTTGTCTGGCAACTGCATGGGAGCCATGTAACATAAAAAAAGCATATACCGTTATCGTTTTATTCTATTAATTAATTACACAAGTTCGGACCTGGTCGCCACCAACAGAATGTTGGAAAGAGTTCTGAAAAGTTTTAGGTTTCAGATAAGAAATCAGAAACATCTGCAAGACAACAAACACTTTTAATCGTCACCAACATTTGCTGTGAACACCACTTTACAATATGACCGTGAGTTTTTATATCGTGAACTTCGTATTTCCAAAGTTCAGGTTCTTGCATTTGTTAACACTTCCACCAGCTCACTCGATAATAAGTTCGACCACCGACAGTTATTAACTATGCGAGATCACACACACTGTTCCTCACAATGAATGGCTGTCTTTTTTCCGTTTTGCCACCTACTTTCACTTTTCTGAACTATTTAATATCCCGCACTAATTAAATAATACTTCGCGTTTGTTTGTCGGAGCTGAACATAACACGACGTGCTTCCCGGTAATCACGCCCGCTCCTTCCTGAGTCTTACTCCCGACTGCCGAACTCATCACGTGATGCCCCTGGCACAGATATATCCTATATACTCACAACAGCTACAGAAATTTCTAGATGTATCAGTCAATGGTCCCCATGCATTGACAATACTCTTCATAAACCCATCTTAAGCCACCTTCTTAGCTATTATTAAGTCCTTGTTTAGTTAATTTAAATATTCCCAATGTAAGCACCTTAGAATTTGGTTAAATTCTACCTTTCTTGGCCATAGGGCACAAGGGAGGAGGTAAGCCTTCCAGTAAACATAAAGTTTTTTACCTCGTAACTACAGGACATAGGAGTCACATTTCATGCAGAAGCCGATACTGCAACCTAACTCGGAACATACGCTGATTTAAAAGCAATAAAGTCACTCAGCACATAATACAAGGTCTAAATAAACAATTAATAATAGTAAATAACCTTTAAACCAACCTGACCAGTGTAATCCATAGTTATCCAATTGGTAAACAGTCGATTTTGGTTACGTGATAATATCACTAATTCCAACACTTTTCGATGCAGTAAAGTATTTTCATAATAATAAGAACCCGAAAGGAAGTTAAATTCACAAAAAATCAGTAGTTTCAGGCAGTATGAATAAAGTAAACATAATTTTAAACACTTTGTTGAAAACACTTGCATTTTCAACACTAAATAACAACACGTTTTCAAATTTCCCGAGCTAAAAAGTAAATTTTCTGTAAGAATAAAGAACCTGGTACAACATATTAAAGTTTTTAAGCATTCCATTCAGACTAACGAATATTAAATCAATTTTCAAGTTATAACGTCTTAAATTAAAACGTGGCAATTTTCAAAATTAAACTGTCAATTATTAAGACCACTTCCAAAAATAAAATAACTTTTAAAACATGTAATAAAATAAAATAAAAATTCATACAATGACACTTTTTCGATAGAAGCAGTATTTTAATAATTATTAACAAGAGACTAGTTTTTTTAATATGTCTTCCAGGCAGTACCCCCCCCCCCCAATTTTTATGAGGTTAATAACTACTATAATACACCACCGATAATAATAAAAGTTACAGTTTTTAAATCAGGAGCAAGCACCGAACGCAATGACATAGGTTTAAACATGATAATTTGTAATCCAGCAGGAACTTCTAAAATTATGGAAATCAAGTAACAGTTCAGGGATGTACCAACATTTTTCAGGAAGTCAATTACCATTGCGCACACGCTTTTTAATTTTTTACTGTAAACTGAGTAAATTTAGAATTATGGTTGTCATAAACTCAACAAACCTACACAAACCAGGCTATACACTGTAAAATTTTGAACACTGTGTATAACAAAATTCTGTCAGACTATTTTAGAAAGCGAGGTGCCATAGAAGGCGTGTGTCTAAGGCTATATAATGAGGTGTGGAGGCAGCCTGTTAGAGCCTTTTGTTTTATGTCGCGAAGCAGACCATGTGCTAGATTGTTTCAAGAAATCCGTTGGGAGGTGCCAGTGTTGGGTGACGATGATGGTTTCCGGAAGACCTTGAGTTTGTAATGACATGATTTTCAAGTGGGACAGTGGTGTAATCAGTGACTATGAAACTTTAACTTTTCTAATGGGGTTTAGTCTGTTATTTATTCCTCTTCATGACTTACGATTTTGGGAGACGTTTAGTCCGATTTTGCCATTTCAACTATAATAGTGATTTTCAAATATAACATTGGAATAAATTTAATTTTTTTTATCAAGGTAACTGTGCATTTTTTTGTAGTGAATATTAAACCTTTTCTTTCCTGACGAAATAGGGAAGTGGCGACGGCTAGGCTTTACAGTTGATTTATCCAGGCTCACTCCTGGTCATTCAGTTTTATTAACCCTTTCATGGCTACGGGCTTACATGTATGCCCTGCCGCTAGAAAGACCAGATGGCTACAGGTGTACATGTATGCCCAGCGGACGGGAAGACCAGACGGCTAACGGCATACATGTACGCCCAGCAGGTGGGAAGTCCTGACGGCTAACGCCATACATATACGCCCGAGCTCGGAAGTAGGTAAACGGCTAATTGCTGTTGACCGCATTTCTGAGAATACTGAGAATTTCTGAGAACACTGTTATACTCTGGACTTTCTGTAGGAAAACACTTTAGTTTTCACCTTCCCTGGGCCCATACTGCTTACGAGTCTAACATTCGGCCAGTTCTGTTTTTTCTTCTGGTGAGACGACAGCGTTCACATCTGTAGCCTTTGCCATGTCGGGACGCAGTATATCGGACAAGGAAATCATGGATATCCTCATGAATAGTAGCGACGAAGATTGTAGTGATACTTCAGAGCTTTCTTCCGACGAAGAGCTGGATACGTCTGGATGTAATGTTGAATCCTTGACATCACGAACAGAAGATTCTTCCTCTGAAGATGGAAAAGGAAATGAAGTAAGTGAAACTTCGTCGGGAAAAAGAAAGTATGGCTGGTCGGAGAATCATCCTGTGATGAAACGACATCGTTTTGTGAACACATTTAGCGGGTTGAAAGTAGACTTCGAAGAGTCAGCAAGTCATTTAGATTTCTTTTTGTACTTCATGTCCATGGAATTTGTTTCTGCCATCTGTACACAGATCAATAATTATTATAAATTTATTACTGAAAAAATGACGACTGCACCCAGTAGATTACCACGCTGGAAGCCTATAGAGCCAGCAGAATTTTATTGCTTCCTAGCGTGTTCTCTGCTTATGCCTAGAAGTAAGAAGTTAGAAGTAAATGAATATTGGTTGAAAGAGTCTTTGCTTAAAACACCAATATTTTCTAACATAATGGCCAGGGACCGGTACAAGTTGATCCTGCGTTTGTTGCACTTCAATGACAATTCCACCACATCTCAAGATATCCTTGTGAAAATACGTCTCATTGTAGATCACACAAAAAATAAATTCCGCGAAGCATGAAGCAGGAAGACACTTACTGTTGAGCTTTTTATTATGCAGAATCTAGTTTAGCCCTTAACTGCAAACTGACCTATAGACTTATCACAAAATGAGTTATACTCATATATCACGTGTTTAATTCTGCGTCAGGCTATGTGAGACAATTTGGTTTTAAAGATCAATAATTTTATCTTATAGACGACTATACCAAGAAGTGTCTGAGTTTTAGGGCGCCTTTGCTAGGAACTGCTCACTTTAAAACTATGTATCTTGAAATGTGTCTGTCTGATGTTAATGAACGTTTAATAGCTTATATTATATATTAGTAGTGCAAAATGTCAAGGTAAAGAATTTTCCAAATACAAATAAAAAAGGATCTCACCATATTCCTAAATTACCTTTTTCTCTGTCTCTGTCCAGAATAAACTTACAGCAGGAAACAGGGGTTAACTTTAAAACACTTTTTCTTGGTCATTAGAAACTTCAATCGCTGAGATAGTACAGTGTGACAATGATTTTATAAGGAGTATTACTGAAGAGTAGTTGTAAGCGCACTACGAACGCGTGATTAGCCCAGAGCGGCCGTAGCCTGCAGCAGCTGTCGGACCACTCAGCCGCCCGCCGGCCAGGCACATGGTGGGTCCGCTCCCACCAGCCACCGGGGAGGCAGGACGCTCGGCACTCGTAGCCGCGAAAGGGTTAATGAACATTTATCAGAACTTAAAGCAAGTCAGAAGTTAGTTAAGGTGATTAAACCGATACTTGACCCCGGGTATCAGCTTTATCCCTTACACCTACTACCCTGCTGTCTCTTAACTCTGTTATGTTCTCTTCTTACCAACCTATTTAACCTCCTCACTTCCCTATTATAGTATACAGGTTCTCTACATCTCTTTATTTTTTGTTGTGGAATAAATTTTTCTTCCCCCTTTCTTATTATCTCCCTGAACTCTTCCCACCACAACTGTACTGTACTTGTGTGCCTTACTTCCATTTGCTGAAACATTCTCTGAAATATCTCTTCAAATTCGAAATTTTTGCCTTCTTATGATTGTAATTATTTCCGCCTCCAATTTTGGCTGCTCGTTTACTGAATCTTCTAATATCCTAAAGAACTGTTTCATGATCACTTATTCCTTCAGTTACTTGATGCCTCACAAGGTTATCATCGGGCTTTATAAGGAATATATCCTAAATATTTTGTCCCCTAGTGTTCTGCTCAACCACTTGTGAAAATCCCCCTTTCCTTATGAGGCTATTTGCAAATCTCTGTTCCCTTGTGTTATTAATCTTATTTCCTACCCAGTTTATACCTGGTAAATTTAAATCCCCACCAATAATGACCATTCTACTTACACCTTCCTCTGAAATCTGAGTATGAATTTAATTTCCCCCCCCCCCCCCCCAAGAGCCTCATCTTTATCTGTCGTCCTTTCACTGAGGTAAGCAGCCAACACCCTGAGTTTTTCTTTTTTGTTACCCGAGAAATCTACATCAAGTAACTCATGGTCATGATCTATGAACACCAGTGAACTGTGGTAGTTTTTGTTAGCTGGTATTAAACCTCCACCAACAATTGCTCCTCTACCTCTAAGGTAACTCTGTAACCATCAGGAAAAACCTCGCTGTCTAGTACTTCTTCTTTTAACCAACTCTCTACCCCAGTTATTACTTGTGGTTTGTGTATCTTTATTAAGTTTGCAAATTTGATTATTTTGTTCATTATTCTTCTACAGTTCACCAGTAACACCCTTATTACTGGCTTTATATTTGCAGCATTAACCTCCTCTTTCCCAGTTTTACCCCAGTCAGTTATTGTTTCAGCAACCTCATCTATTTCTTTAGCATCTGTGATTTTCCCATTGTTGATCTACATACAGTATCACTGTGGTCATCTATTTCAATCCCTTCATCAGCAGCCCCTATCCTAAAAAATGGACAATCCTGAGCCCATCATCAATGGAAATGGGCTCCCTTACTGCTTTTGCCAACAACTCAGAAGGTACCCCCTTGCCCCTTCTATTTAGGTGTAGGCCACGACTAGCGAAAACCCACCTACCAATGGTGTTCACAGGCACAAACCCCAAGACAGAACTAATGCCTTTCCCAAGCAGCACTTCCATTTCCACATTTATCCACATCACAGCATAGTTCAATTGTGGCCGGTCATGGCGACTTAGGACCTGCCGTGGTATGCTGCGCCTCCTTCACCACCTTCCTCAGGTCACTCTCTTTGCTATAACTTGTATTTCTATCAGCACTAATCCCCACACCTCCCACTATTACTACCATATCATCCTTAGTGGAACTCCTACAAAGTGAACCTATATCCTCTATTACCTGACCTAACACTGCACTAGGTTTGAAAAAATTGTGACCTAGTAACCTGTACCTAACTGATCCTGCAGAAGAGGGCCTACACTTCTCCCATGGCTACTACCTAAAAGCAGAACCATTTTTTCCCCTTTTCTTGCCTTGCACGCCCTTATTCCTGAAGGCCTGCTACATCTTGCCTACTCCTAAATCTACATGAGGTTGTTCTCTTGTCAAAAGAGGTTAGATGGAAGCTGATTGATTACTCTGTGCGAGAATAGTTTAACCTGCAATCATTTCATAAGTTCAGTGAGAAGTCTGATGTCTTTCCATTAAGCTGGTACTGAGACATGTAACCAAACATTTGCTCAATAGATCTGATTTAAATTATCAGGAAGTCTACAGAGTTTTATTTCAAGAACATAGATTTTTCACTGGAGTTATTACAAGTGACTGGCAGCCGTAAAGAAGAAGGCAGGTTTAAAAATTTCCTGTTACCAATGTCATAATCCATTTCTTTGCCTGTTTTCACCTTCATGTATATCTGTTCAGTTTTCTATGGAGAGCTTTTGCAATTGCTATTTTTCCAGACGAAGAAGTGCAGGACCTTCAAATCGACCTCTAATCCAGAGGAACAGGTTATTTTTTTCTTTGGGGTTTCCTTCCCTTAAACTAGCGGTTTTAACAAATTAGAGGCCAGTTGCCCCTCACTGTGGTGCTAGTTTTGATCCACCCTAATTATTTAATTTTCCCAGTGGCACCAATATCTGGGAGGTGTTCCCTATACACCATCTGGTGAGGTGCTCAACGAGGGATTAGGAACCTCCACAGGCAAAATTAAATAATAAGTAATAATAACTTTAGAAATAATGACAGACAGGGAAAGTAGAACACCACTCACGAAAGGTGAAGGTTGAAGGACAATGACAAACACATTTCATATTATTCCAGTTTAAAATCTTGTTAACGTACACAGATGATCCATTTGGTATGAAAATTGGATATGTGCATTCCAAGACTCGCCTTATGATAGTTTACCTGCTAAATTTTAAACATATATTTAATTCTGTATTATTTGTTCATATGTTGCAGACAGCTTATATTTTCGGTTCCTGAAATACTTGCATCACCTGTTATTGGAAGCCAAATGCTCATCTACATTATAATGAGTGATGCGTACCGATCAAAAGGAGATATCCAAAAACAGCTGCAAAAGCTTAAATTGACAGTAAGTGTCTGTTGGACTCCGTTGTGCATCTCAAAAGCATTCTACATTCAGAATAATTATAAGGACTAGTTTTGATTTAGAGATTTTAGAACATAGTTTTGTTAATATTCTTTCCTTGACCACTACCTGAATGACTCTTTATTTCACTCTCTGATAATGAGGGAAATCAAATAATAAATAATTTAACATTCATCAGAACTAAAAGAAGAATTGCAGAGAAACACCAAATAAACCATTATGACAACAATGAGTAGGAAAATGTTTTAAGCCAACACGAACACAGTAGAATAGTGAGAAGTAAACATATTAATGACAAAAGAAAACATAACTAATATTTGATCAAAATATTCCAAACTGTTCATTATGATACTTTCTATGTTTCCCTCCTGCCTTCATTTAAGTGTTGGGTTTACTTCCAACATTAATTTTGTTTTCAAAGTAAATCATTATTTTGAAAACAATGAAGGATGGGAATGGGGACCCACCACTCACCATATATAATTTGCAATTTTCTAACAGAAGTTTATTCACACATGGGTTTACTTCTATGATGTCATGGCTTTACACTATTCTCAAATTTAACACAGAAAGTGCTTGAAAACACTTCCTTTAATATTTTAGCTTCAAATACTTTGTCTACTTGCTCATCTTGATACACTATACAGAATACCTAATACTCTTCTTTTTTTTTTTCAGGTACTTTCAGTTTAACTTCTGAATCAGATCTTTGTGTTCCTTTCATTTTGTCATATTCTCTTTGGCAACTACAATAGGTTGAATATAAAAATAGGATAGGTATACTAGAAGAGGTAAAGGAATTTTTTTATTTAGGCAATAAATTTACAGTTGATGACCAAAGCAGAAAACAATCCCAAAAGCATAACTCCAGCAAAAAAGACTTCTTGAAGAAGATAATATTTTAGTTTCAAACATTAACATAGGACTGATTTAAACCCTTCCAAAACTATATATACGAGAGTGGATCAAATATAAAGGGGACTTTTTTTACTGAGCGCTCAATAATGGTCCATATGGCCAAGCCCTTCTACTCATTTGTTGGGGAATGTCAGTAGTGAGAGACTGATTGTTGGCCTTATCATGTGCAGTCAGCAGTGCAGCTAACAATGTTGAATCAAGATGTGCACCCCTCAATTGTGCAATGTATAATTATTAAATTTCTCACTTGTGAAGGCAAGAAACCAACTGAAATTCTGCGGAGATTAAAGGCACAGTTCAAAGGATCATACAATGTCAAGAACTCGTATGTTTGCCTAGCATAAGGAGTGATGAAAGATCACGAAGAGGTAAAAAATGAGAACCATGGTAGTAATCCATGGAAGAAACAATTTGTGACTTTATTTTGCACGCTGATTTTTTTTTCATGTACATCGTACCATCAATGTAGCATACTACGGCAACCTTTTGGACGAAGTTAAGCTTGCTTATCACTGATTAAGACTTGACTAATCGACAAGAGATGTGTTTCTTTTCCATGACAACGCTTGGCCCCACACTGCAGCTCTCAGTCAAGCAAAATTGGGGATAATGTACTGGACATCACTCTATCATCCTCCTTACAGCCCTGACCTATTGCCCTGTGATTTTCTCTCTTTGGATCACTGAAAGAAGCACTGGGAGGCCGACAATATGAAAACAGTAAATCGGTGGAAGGCTTTGTGCACAGTTGGCTACTGACACAACCCCCTTCCTTTCTGATGATGGCATCAAAAAGCTTCCGATACACTGGGAAAAATGTATTTCTAAAGCTGGAGATTATGTTGAGAAATAGTCTGTACTTGGTTCATTTTCAATTGTAATTTAAAAATAATAATAATAAGTTCCGTTTGTTTTTGATCCACCCTTGTATGTAGCACATAACTTTATGGAGACTAGAAAGAAGTTCAAGAATTTTAATTGTGGTACAATAGAAAGATGATGAAAAATTAAGTGGACATATAAAGTACGAAACGAATGTGGTTTGGAAATGACAGATGAGGGGAGACATTGATATACGAATTTCACAAAAACAAAGAGACGGGATGGCTGGTTAATTTTTAAGACATGCAGGATTGATTAATTTGTGGAGGGAATAGTTGAATGTTAGAACTATAAAGAAAGACAAAGATTAGGATTTATAGGATGGTATTTGTGTAACAACTGTATTTTGAACAAGATTGGTACAAGATCAATATGAAGGTAACCATCAAAGCTTTGAAACATGTTCCTAATGAAGAATGTGTTTAATATATTCACCCTTCTGTCTAACAGCTTCTTGTTGAAGCTCCCCTATGTTTCTGATGACTCTTTGAAAGAAATCTACAGATATTGCATGAATTGACTTGAACTGCAATGGAGTGCATGCTCCAGTGGCAATTTTCCCAGTCTTAATTATCTGGTCTTATTAAAATAAATTATTATTGTCTTATATACTTTAAGTGTGAAATTTCTCCTCCCATCTACTTTAGCCATTTATGAATTTTAATTTTAAATTTCTTCTGTGTTTTTGGTAAATTATTCATCACTTCCCTTGGTAATGTGTTCCAATCCCTGATACCGTTACCCACAAAAGAAAATTTTCTATCTCCTTTATGCATGAATCACATGCTAGGTAGTGCCCATGGTCACCTATTCCTTTCCATGCACTACTAACTCTTCGACCAGTATCCCTCCAATACCCATCACCAACACATATCTTGTACACTTCCACCACTTTCTTCACCATCCTACTGTCTTCCTATGACTCTCAATTCAGCTCCTTTATCATATCAGCTACTGACTGGGTCTACTGTAATTTCAACAGACAAATCCAGCTGCTATCCTTTGCACACCCTACAACTTCTGTATTTGATAACCAAAATGTGGGACCCAAACTACACCATCATATTTAAGCTATGGTCTGACCAAAGTTTTGTAACCCTACTCCCTCACTTCTCCTCATACATCCTCTCCAGTGAATAAATAATTTTGAAACTTTTTCCTACCACCTGCACAGCTGAGATATTATCAAAATTTACACCCAGATATGATCACTATTTGTGGATTTGTAGACATCATTTCATGAGTTGAGTAAAACAATTGTTTCATGACCTGGCTAAGTAGCATCCCTAGTTTTCAGTTGTAACAAAGAAGAATGGAATGGTGATCCCATGGCTTGGCACTGTGACCCATACATACACTTTTTCCCATCAAGTTTCTTAATCATAGTTCATGGATGTCCCATCGCTCAAAATTGAATGTTCTGTTTGCTGGCAATACTGTTCACATGGTTAGGTTTCATTTGAAAATCATGCGTTGTGTGACACAATATTTTCTTTGCTGCCAAAACTGTACTCTCTGCTCCTCATTTCTTGTTGTAAGATTGTGTCATAATCATTTTCTAAGGAAACAAATGTAAGTAATGCTTGAATACTTTGCTGCATTTATTCGGCACAGCATAAATCTAAATAAAAATGGCAAGGGGATACTTTCTGAATTGTTTGCTAAAGGTATGAGGGAGCCCACTTCCAGCTATGATGGGGTCTGTAAAGAGCCTTTTTTAGGTTAGAGGTTTCTGGTGAGGGAGATAGAAGTAGCAGAGGAAAGGGATACTGAATGCAGATTTGCATTGGGAAAAATCATAAATGCAAAAGAAATAGTTGAGGCCGATCAAACAATTAGAGATGGGTTTGAAATTGGGAAGTTGAAGTTTAATGATGGAAATCTCACAAATACTCTTGTGAAACTGTAGGAGTACAATGAACAAAGTAATACAGTTTGATAAATTAATAGAGATACACAAGCCATTAATAATTATAAAATGGAGTATTGGTTAAAGGAAGGAGTGCTAGACAATGAGGTTTTTCCCTGTGATTATGGAATGTACTGCAGAGACAGAGGAGTAATTGGTGAAAGGGCTTACATATTTATTAGTGAAGACTACTATAGTAAATTGATATTCATAGATCATAGCCATGAGGGGTAGATTTCTGTGGTGTTAAAAAAGCAAAATCATGATTTAAACTGCTTGCTGCAATGGAAGAATGAAGATGAGGCTCGTGGGGACAAACTAAATAAAAATTCATAGTTTAGTTGTGAGTGCAGAATAGTCATTAAAATTACCAGGTGTCAACTGGGAAGGAAGTAAGATTACTAACACAAGGGAACAGAAATTTGCAAGTACCTTAGTAAGGGAAGTGGTAGAGTAGAGCACTAGGGGACCCAACAGTTTGAATATATTCCTAATAAAGCATAATGATAATCTTGAAAGATCTCAAGTAACTTAGGAATTAGTAATCATGAAGCAGTTATGATGGATATTAGAGTATTGAAGGTGGTAATAGGTACAGTTATAAAAAGGCACATATATCAGAACTCAATGGATATTTCAGGGAAAGGTTCACTATATGGAGGGAAGGAACAAGTACAGTGGAGTTGAAGAAGGTAATAACAATGAGAGAAGAAATTTTTATTTAGCAAAACAAAAAAAATAAAGAATATTACAAAACCCACATATTATAATAGGGAAATTAGGAGGTTAAAGAGGCTGGTAAGAAGAGAATGTAACAGAATTAGGAGACAGCAGTGCAGTAGGGATTACTTGATAAACTAAACAAGGAATTATTAGCAGCAAAGAATGAAGCCAAAAATAGAGTAGAAATATGTAATAGAGAAGTCTGTATTCAAAATGAAATGCATAATTCTGGACTAAAGGAAGTCATGAAACACACAAACAAACATGAATGCCGAATAATGTGAAAATTTTGGGTTTACGCCCTTCATCAGGACAGTGCCTTTTTTATGTTAGAGGCTGCCACTTAGGGAATAAAAATAGGTGATTCAAAGCTTAACAAATGCACATGCATGCTGAAAAAAGTCACTAATGCTAAAGAAATAGAGAAAGCTATTGAAACAATAACAGACTGGGCCTCACCTGGGAAGGCTAAATGATAAGGCTGAAAATATCACAAAATCAATTACATTAGATTACAATACATTAGGCGCAGTACACACGTACTGCGCCTAACGGCCTGTTTTTCTACTAGTGAACAAGGCAGATGTTGAAATATTGTGTAGTTGTTTGTCAGCATAAGTGTTCCATCTCATCGCAGCCGTCCACTTTGGTATGTGGTGGGTTAATTTCCCTTTCTTCTCTTAGTTACAACACTTTGGTCATTTGTGGAAACTAACACTATACAAAATAAGTAACTAGTATGAAAAGGATCTAGACTGGGAGTAATTGGAAGGCAGGAGGAGGGCTAAGAAAGTACAGGGCGTATATTGGTTGAAAAATGAGGAGTTGTGCATGGAAGGGAAAAGGTGATCATGAACACATGCTGGTACTTGATTTAATGCATAAGTGTCTGGGAAAATTTTCTTTTAAATTAAATTAAATTGCAATGGGACGCATGCTCCGGTGGCAATTTCCCTAAACACCCATCTTCCTCCTATTCTGCATCCACCTACATTTACCCTTTACAAATTTTAACTTTAAATTCTTTCAACGTTTTTGGCAAATTATTCATCATTTCTCTTGGTAACTTATTCCAATCCCTGACACCTGTAAGAAACTGGCTTTTATTATCATTCCTAGATTTTCCTCGGGTGGATATTACTCACCACAGAATCTATGGAATATTATCATGCAGTTTCTGCTACTTAATTGGTCTGTATGATTCAAAAAACATACAATAAACTAAGGAGAACTTCATTTCGCTTTTCGATATATTTCACTCATCATTTGATTCAGAAATTACACATTCAACAAATCATTAAAAACTCAATATCCTCTCTTATTATCTCGATTACTATTCGAGCGAGGAACATCAATTCATGCCTCTGCCCGCCATCATTTTTATCTCTGGACTCGCTTCTTCTTCTTTCTCCACCAAAGATGTTCTTGTAACACACTGCTCTTTGCTCATGCATAGTAACTATTAACGTATCTTTTCCTTTTACAAAAAGAAAATAAATTAAACACACAAAAAAAAACTTACCTTTAAATATACAAACATAAAACAATAAAACTGAAATAATCCAAACAAAAATGAAAGGGACGATGTTTCCTTACACACCATTACCTAAAAAAGACAATCTTCCTGCACCCTTGTGCCTGAAATGGAGTGCCAGCTCGTGGTCATGGTCATCTTTTCCCTTCCATGCATTACTTTCAATTCTTACAGCAATAACTTTCCATGCCTCATCACCAATATATGCCTTGTACACTCCCATGACCCTCTTCACCCTCCTTCTGTCTACCAATGAATCCCATTCCAGTTCTTTTAACATATCTGTTACTGATTGCATTCTGCAATAATTTCCAGAAACAAATCTAGCAGCCCTTCTTTGCATCTTCTTCAACTCCTGTATTTGATACTCATAATGTGGGTCCCATACTACACTACCATATTCAAGCAATGGTCAGACCAAAGTTTTGTAACTCAGTTCCTTTATTTCTCTAGTACATCCCCTCATCACCCTCTTCAACAAATGCAGAATTTTGAAACCTTTTCCTACTACTTGGCCAATGTGAGCTGCCAGTTAAGCTTGTTATCAAATGTAATGCCAAGATATTTACATTTCAAGTCTTCAATAAGCAATTCTTTCTCCACCTTATAATCATAATAAACCTCTAGTTTTTTATCTGTGTATCTAATAAGCTGACTCTTCTTTGCATTTATCTTCATCCCGTTTACCAACCCAGGTAGATATCCTGTCCAGATCACCCTAAAACTGTTTACAATCCTCAACCGTTTTGGTCCTTTTATATAGCATTATGTCATCTGCAAACAATCTAATTTCTGATAATAAACAATCAACACAATTATTCATTAGAATAATAAGTAGCAATGGACCCTATATGCTACCCTGTGGCACTTCCATTTTTACTTCCACTTCTTTTGATACCGCATTTCCTACCCTAACTTTCTGTTTCCTACCTTTCAAAAATTCTTCTATCCAGCAAATCACTTTCTGATCCACTCCAGTAGATTTTAACTTATTTACTACCATTTTATGGCTCACTTTGTCAAAAGGCTTTGAAAGATCTAGTGCTACACTATCAATTTGACCTCCTTTTTCCATTTCATCTGAAATATCTTGAATATATATCCCACCAACTGAGATTCAGATGAATATTTTTGCCTAAAGCCATGTTGCCTACTTGAAAACCACTTACGCTCCTCACATATATTTCTGATGTGGTTGCATACCAATCTCTACCACTGACATCAAGCTAATTGGCCTATAATTTTCGACTATATTTCTCACCCCTCCTTTATGTACCGGCACTACTATCGCACTTTTCCAATCCTCTGGTAAGCAGCAAGTATCAAGACTCAATTTAAATAATATTTTAAGATAAGGTACAATGTCACATCCTGCTATTTTTAGGACATCTGTAGTAATATTATCTGCACCAGCCTCTTTATGTTTTTTCAGTATTCTTTGTTCCATCATGATATCATCAGGATGAATTTCAAATTTTATGGTTTTGTTAAGCTCGTTATCCGATTCAGAACCACCTGTTTCTGATTTATTGTCCCTAATGCTCTCACTAAATCAGTTACTTGACATCTCTGCCTTTTTAAAATCCTTCATAAGTTCTTGTCCATCCTTATATAAAAGTGTCTCAACACCCTCCCTTCCTCTCAGTTTTCTTACATAGTTATAGAAATTTCTAGATAAATCAGTCAATGCTCCACCTGTACTAACAATACTCTTCATAAATCCATCTTTAACCACCTTCTTAGCTATTATTAGGTCCTTGTTTAATTGTTTTAAATATTCCCGACTACCCTGCTGTATCTTAACTCTGTTATATTCTCTTTGACCGCCTCACCTCCCTGTTATAGTACACAGGTTCCCTATTTCTTTTTATTTTCTGTTTTGGAATAAATTTTTCTTCCCCCTTTATTGCTAAGGGAGTCAGGTATTAGAATAAATTATCAAGGGAAGTGTTGAATAATTTACGAAAAACACTGAAAGAATTTAAAATTAAAACTCATTTGGGAAAAAAGATAAATGGATGGGGAATTTATACACAAATGATATAAAATAATAATATTAGTAAGAATAACAAGAAAGGGGTAAATAGAAACTAGGGAAAATGCTACTGAAGCATGCTCTCCATCGCAGTTAAAATAAATCAAGTCTGCATGGAGCAACTAACAAGTTACTACTCAGTGGTGGTTAGCTGTGTGAAAGGCAGTGGAGTGTAGGGGGGGAAATTCAAATTAAGAACAGGAAAATGAATGCAAAAAAGGCCTAAATCACAAAAATTCTAAATGTAATAAATTATAGGTAACAATGAAAGGAAAGAAATGCCGCGAGGCAATATTTACATGGAAAAGAAAGGGAAAATACACCCAACACTCACCAAAGCTGAAGGGAGGAGGGCAGCAGCAACACAGCACAACACACAAACAAATAAAAATAAAAAACAATATTTCGGGTGAAAATCCCCTTTTTCAAGTAAACAGATAGGTGGCTGGTCTTGCGCAAGACTTGCGTAGGATGCAGCCACTCATAGAACGCAACAGACAGTCGGAGGTGGTGGGGGCAGCAACGATAATATAACCGCGAGTATACGAAAGATTGAAATGATCCAAAAAAAAAAAAATATATATATACATATATATTAGTTATTAAAAATATATATAAAGAAAAAATATAATTGAAAATTTTTCTTCCCTCATTCATCATGTGTCTATTTCAGAGTTACCTTTCCCAGTATAAGCACCATGCTACTCATCTTGCTAAACTGAGGTCTCATATTTTATTCCTTCAATCCTGCCTTTCTCTTAACATACCACCAAATGGCCTTACCATAAAACTTCCTATTTCTGGATGCCCACCGCAACTTCAGTCTACACTCCACTCATTCCGCTTCCAACAGTCCCTGGCACTTACTCACCTAGTTCTCCAACAGTATATCATAAAAGCCCAACAACACTCATCCCACCTAATTTCCTTACACAAAATCCTTCTCCTTGCATTCCCTGGTTGCATTCATTATTTACAGAACATCCTTAACCATTGCAACCATTTGTTAACCAAACAAGCACAGAAACATCTTTCAAAGCTCTCTTCCCTCTGCAAGAGCTATTTTGTTTTGGGCCTTCACCTCCCCAACTCCGATTACAGGCAACACATTACCCCTCCACCACTTATCGCCACTACGCCATGTATTTCTCATGTTCTCAACTTTCCCCATCCAGCACCTCTGCCACCCACTCCCCTCACTCCTGCCCCTACCCATTCCCCACCACTGGAGAAATCAAAAATCCCTATTGTGAATCTTTCTTCCACCCCCCTCTCTGAACCTGAACTATCAGTACTTTCAAAGGGTCTTACTTTCTCCCCCACCCCTAAATTCGATCAAATTACTCTTATTAAGGACTCCCTTTCATTCTGCCGCACACTCAACTGGCGGTATTATTTCAATACTACAGGCAGGGGAGACAGCCGATGTGATAACCTGGAACCCAGCCTCCATCAATTCCTACCTCCATCCCAGCTAGATCCACCTCCCCTCCCTCAAAACCATCCCCTTCTCCTGTTCCAGGAATTCCTCATGTCAACCCTCTCATCACCTTCCTTCCTAAATTCAATCCCCCACTCCAGCAACCTGACCCGTACTGAAATGCGGGCAATGAGTAAACTCTCCAACAATAAAAACATCATAATCCTCCCAGCTGACAAGGGCTCGACCACTGTAGTCATGGATCGAAGCGACTACACAGCTGAAGCCCTCAGGCAGCTCTCTGACACCTCCACTTACTTACCTCATACCACTGACCCCACTGATTCAATCTGCACAGAAATCCGCTCTTTCCTCAGTCTCCAAGGTCCCTTACAGGGTCTTTCACACCATTCCATTTACCTTTTGACTCCTAAGACCCCCCGAACCCCCAACCTGTATCTTCTGCCCAAGATACATAAGGCGGGCAATCCTGGACGTCCTATAGTTGCTGCCTTTGGGTCTCCCACAGAACGCATTTCTGCATTCGTTGACCAGCACCTACAACCTTTCGTCCAGGCCCTTCCATCCTATGTCAGAGATACCCCCCACTTTTTAGAGCGTTTGTCAACAGTCCCTACACCCCTACCTAAAGATTGCTTCCTGGTCACTATTGATGTATCATCGCTATACACCAACATCCCTCATGGCCAGGGCCTAAGTGCCATGGAACATTACCTCGACAGTCGCCCCCCGCACACCTTCCCTACCACTCATTTCCTCACTTCTTTGGCTCAATTCATCCTGACCAAAAATTTCTTTTCCTTCCAGTCTCAGATTTACTATCAGATTCGAGGCACTGCTATGGGCACTCGCATGGCACCTTCATATGCCATCCTTTTCATGGGCAGACTAGAGGAACGTTTTCTTCAACAGGTTACCCTACAACCCACCGTGTGGTTCAGGTATATAGATGACATATTTATGATCTGGACCCACGGTGAAAACCTCCTTCTTGACTTCTTGCACTCACTGAATAACTTCTCCTCCTTAAATTTCACCTGGTGCTACTCTCAGACTGACATCACTTTTCTGGATGTAGACATCTCTGTACGGAACGGTCACTTACACACCTCTGTCCACATAAAACCCACTAACCTACAACAATATCTCCATTTTGATAGCTGCCATCCATATCACACAAAACGTTCCATTCCATACAGCCTAGCCATTCGGGGCAAACGCATATGCTCTGATCACGAGTCCTTTACCCTCTACACCAACAATCTGACCCAGGCACTCATAAACCGCAATTATCCTCCAGAACTAATTCAAAAACAAGTATCAAGGGTCAGGGACAGTCCTCCACACCGACACAAACAACCTAAAGCCAATCAGAACCCTGTTTTTCTCACCCAGTTTTTCCCTGGCCTGGAATCCCTAAACAAAATTCTTCGTCTGGGCTATGACTTTCTTAGATCCTTTCCTGAAATGCGCCGCATTCTTCCATCTATCCTTCCCACCACACCCCGAGTCACCTTCAGCAGACCGCCTAATCTAAAAAACATTCTTGTACATAAATATCAAGCCTCTGATGCTCCTAAACCACCGTTTGGATCCTTCCCTTGTAAGAGACCCCGTTGCAAAACTTGCGGTATGCATCCACCTACCACTACCTATAGCAATCCTACAACTGGTGAAACCTACCCCATAATAGGTCATGCCACCTGTACAACCACCCATCTCATTTACCAGCTCACCTGCCTCCACTGTCCAAGTTCCTACATTGGCCTGACCTCAAACTCATTATCCATCAGAATGAATGGTCACAGACAGACAGTTTACTCCCAAAACCTGGACCTCCCCGTTGCTCACCATGCCAGTACTCACAACACCCGTGACCTTAATAACTGCTTCACAGTAAGAGCCATTAGAGTACTTCCAGACACTACCTCCCAATCTGAACTCCGCAGGTGGGAATTGGCATATCAACACATCCTTCAAACCAGACATCCCCCAGGCCTTAATTTCCGTTAACATCTTCCATCCTCACCCTATACACCCACCACTGGCCAGTACAATAGTTCAATAGTTTCATAATTTTTTTTTTTTTTTTAATTTTCAATTATATTTTTTCTTTATATATATTTTTAATAACTAATATATATGTATATATTTTTTTTGATCATTTCAATCTTTCGTATACTCGCGGTTATATTATCGTTGCTGCCCCCACCACCTCCGACTGTCTGTTGCGTTCTATGAGTGGCTGCGTCCTACGCAAGTCTTGCGCAAGACCAGCCACCTATCTGTTTACTTGAAAAAAGGGATTCTTCACCCGAAATATTGTTTTTTATTTGTTTGTGTGTTGTGCTGTGTTGCTGCTGCCCTCCTCCCTTCAGCTTTGGTGAGTGTTGGGTGTATTTTCCCTTTCTTTTCCATGTAAATGTAATAAATTAATAATATAATATAAATAGTATTGAAAATGTAAACATATACATTAATTAAAGTATTAGGTGATTACTGTAGGGGAAAAGGATAGGAAACATTGGAACGAATGAAGGGACTGCTATTTCAGGCCTGATGGGTACGTTGTACTTCAATGCAAATGAACAAGTGCTAACTGGAATGACTATAACAGCACAAAAAATGTAACAAGAATTTAAGTTATTCCTGTTGTGTGTAGTGGCATGGGGTACAACTGGGTGGTCAGGATTTTGAGTAAAAACCATTTACTAACTATTCATCCTGAAAGATAATAGAGTCATTGTCATTCCAATGAATGAAGCAGGGCACTTGTTCCAGGAAGTTGTTAAATGGGATGTTTGACAGGTTGCATTCCCTACAAAGGGAGGGGTCTCTCGGACGGTGTGACTGGTGAAAGGATGATAGCTGGGTGAATTTTTTAAAGTTTTGCAGTGCTGAATGTTGTGAGTCAAAGACCAAAAAGATTTTCTGGTTGAATATAGACCTGTAGTTAACTAGGGTTTGGGGCTCTCCTGTAGATAGTTCTATGGTTGGGAAGATTTTGGGGAGGAAGGACAGGACTGAAGGAAATCATGTGATGAGTGGGTGTACGCTGTTCGTGTTGTCGAAATTCTTGGTGAAGGAATGGTAAAGTACATATTTCTGCCATTGATATCAAGACAATATGTGAAAGATCATTTAGCATGAAATTGTTTGCAACTGTCAGATTCGTTATACTTTTGAAGGTTAGTTCTTTTGATGTGGACAGAAGTACAGATGTGACCATTTTAAAGAGACAGATTAACATATAAGTATGCTCAGGTTCTTAGTGTGGAATCAAGTTTCCAGAAAAGACCCCATCCATTACTGAGAAAGGGATTCAAAACTGAAAATTTTATATTCCCTCATGTTCATGGCTTCCCTCCTCCCCCTCTTTTTCACTATTTGCTGTCTTTTTATATATGTACACACGTACAACATATCCACAAGTCTTCCCACAATTTCAAATTTTTATAGACCTTAACATTCATAGATAATGCCCCATCAAATCCATTAGTCTGTTGACATGATGGTAAAAATTATATATCTAGCATACAGGGGCCACCTTAATTATGTTAACAGTTTCAGAAGATTCTGCTATCCATTATGGGAAAAATATGAGCATAGGAAAATACCAAATGCTGTGGTACATACAGATGATCTGGCGAATTGTTATTTTGGTCCATCACAACCTATCCATCTCTCAGAAAATTGTTCATTTGCATTTTTTGAACATGTGTGTACCACTGGAGCAGTTCACAGATTTATACTGAATATTGCATAATTAAATATTCAGATATTCTGGTGAATCTAGTACCAAACCACTTTTTGAAGATTTTAGAAAACATTTTTAACTAAGCTGAATATTTAGATGACAAGTATCATTCAGTGCCAACAGGATAGCTGATGAAAATTAGTACTCAAGAAAAACAAATAATAGAAAAACAGCATAATGTAAATAAAGAATCTTTGGTGCTTATGTATACTAACCTTAATACCAATTGTACCAACACTAGCCTGGAATTCAAACCTAAACCCAATATTATTTTTTTATTGAAAAAAAGTTTTGCTAAAAATGTGTAGTTAGCATTTCATGTAAAGAAAAAATATTGATGAAAGCAAAACATACATGTTTTTGAAGACAATCAAAAAAGTTTGTACCATATCAGTTTATTCTTATTTCTCGTTTCTATGTAATAGAATAACTCAATCACTTTAGTTTCAGGAACCAGTTTTCTTGTCTAACTCTGTTTATGAGGCATGTCTTCGTTACACACTTGTGGCACGGATAGCTCCACTTTGGAATCAAGCTGGTATTTATTTACTGCAGGGGCGAGATTTTCTCCTGACTGAAGGCCCCATGAATGCAATAAAATTAGAAATAGGAATGACAGGTAATCAAATTGTAATCACACATTTTTTAAACAACCAAGAGAGGTTCTATAAATTTTAAATAAAATGTAAAATGAGAAAAGATTATTTTTTCACTGATCTGATATTTCAATTAATGCAATTTTAACATTCATGTCAATGGTGTAAACTACAAGCAAGACCTTTGAACCAATAATATAATAAATGAGGGTAAATCTTATAAAAATAAATGTAGGTAAAACTTAAATCATGCCAGTATTTTCCTAGACAGCAGTGTTCTTGTAGTGGGTTGCAGACTTACAAAGAATGTCAGTTTATATTTTTCAGTGAACATTGTAATTATAGCTAGTGATTTCTGGGAACTGCATGTGCCATAACCATCAGGTTCTAAAAAGTTGAATAATCCATGTGGCGGGTTGGGATGTGACCACATCTTTCCCCCTGCCATATGTCTCGTCTCTCACATGATTAAGACTCATGTTGAAATAATGTGCAATTTGTTTGTTTTTGTGTTTTTACGTGTTCGTCTCGCCCTCCTGCCTTCATCTGTGGTAAGAGACAGGTATCTGTTTTTTTCCCTATCCTATCTTATTAACATTACAAAAAGACTGCTAAGTTAGCTCACAATTAAACTTTAGTTAAAGACTCTACAATTCAGTACTTAAATACATGTAACATCACATACCGAAAAGATCACAAATAGTATGAATACCAAGAAATAAGTCAAATTTAAATGATATTTATCCTCGCTAACAAAAATCTGAGATCTTAGTACTGTACAATGCCTCTGGAAGCGGATTTACCACATCCAGCCAAAGTATCTCCACTTTGGACTCCTGTGAATCCCCTCCTCCCACATGTCCTTTTTGCCCCAACAATAATAGATCTATAATACATATTTTTGTGCTTTATCTAAACTAGTAGTAAAATACACAATTATGGCACTAGAAGTAAAAATGGTCTTCACAAGGATTATAAGTTGTCGTACAACAATACAGTTACTAATGGCACACTGGAATAATTGTTGTCATGTCACAGTTACAACAAACATTCAACAGCAAAGCCAGTGTGCGGTTGGTCATGAGGATATTGTGGTGGTAATACAATAACAAACAGAAAGTGTAAAACTCATTGTACATAGTTTTCTGTCAGTGGAATTTATGAAAAAAACAAATGTACTGTAAATAGAACAAAGTTGATGCTTCTGTAAAATAGTGTACCATAGGGCTAGGCAGTGCAGTGTACCGGGGCCCCCACATTTATGGGGCTCATAAGTGCAGCTGTGGGGGCCCCTGAGCGCAGCTGAGGAGGCCCCCAAGCACGGCTCACAGGGGCCTCGGGCCTTCAGGGGAAATGGGCGACTTTTTTTTTTTTAGCTCTGAGAGCCTTGTGAACCTAGATACACTACTGCTGGGACCCCTAGCCACAGGCCCCCAAGCTCAGCTCAGGGGAGCCCCAAACAGCAACTTTGGAGAGCTAAAAATGGGTCACCCATCAGGGCCCAAAATACTTTTTTTGCACCAGGGCCGTTGTTGACCTTGCTACGCCACTGGTTCATAAAAAAGTATTTGAAACGTTGTTTGGACTATTAACACTTCGGATAATTGAGGTTCGGATTATTGACGCTCTACTGTATTTGATTTCAATGTCAAGGAAAAATGGTGACAAAGCTGGAACTCTGCATCGGTGAAACATCAAGATATTGAAGCTGTGTGTGGCTTTTGGGTGCGTCAACAACGAGGTCATTAGCGATATTGAAGCTAATGGGATTCCATCTGAAGAGAGACCAATGGGTCAAACTAAATCACCTAAGAACAAGCCATGCCAGATGCAACACCTTGCTCTATAAGTGGGGACTTGAGGATACCATTTCAAGATGTTTTCAGTGACACAACTTCCTTCATAACATGGCAGCAACAACTGGATATCAATTTGTGAATGCTACCAACATTCTTGTCATTGTATATAGTTATTCTGGATATCTAACCAAAATCGATAAATGAAGTAGGATTATGAGAAGTAATGTCTGAGATTTGTGACATCATATTTTAAGATAGAATGATTTTGGAATTCAACCCTTAAAGGGAAAAAGTATAAATTTAATCAAATTTTGTGTCACGAGCAATTTATCTCCCTTAATATCTAACCGATATAGATAAATGAGGTATCATATTATAGAATAAGGTCTCCGCCGTGGTAACATTATATTTTAAGAAAGGAATTTTTCGTAATTCGACCCATAAAGGACAAAAATGACAATTTTTCTAAAATGCGTTTTTTGTATCTCAAGTCACTTATCTCCCGGGATATCTATCCAACATCGATAAATCAAGTAAGATTATGAGGAATAATGTCTCAGCTTTGGTGACATAATATTTTAAGAAAGAAGTTTTTAGAATTCAAACCTTAAAGGGAAAAGTATAAATGGCTCTACAATGCATTTTTGTGTCACGAGCTATTTATCTCCCTTGATATCTAACCAATATATATAAATGAGATATCATACTAAAGACCAAGGTCTCCGTCATGGTAACATTATATTCTAAGAAAGGAATATTTTGTACTTTGACCCTTAAAGGACAAAAATGTCAATATTTCTAAAATACGTTTTTTGTGTCTTGAGCCATTTATCTCCCTGGATTTCTAACCAAAATCAATATATGAAGTAGGAGTATGAAGAGTAATGACTCAGCTTTGGTGACATCATATTCAACCTCACTGTTCATCACATTTTATTCGTGAAATTTTCGCACGGGTTGTCTAGTCAGTATTATATTCATCGACTAGTTCTCTCCTGGCCTGGAATCCATTAATTAGATCCTTTGCCATGGGCATGAATTTCTATGTTCCTTCCTCAAAATGTGTGCACTCCTTCCCAAAATGCTACCCACTGTTCCCCCGTACTTGCTTTAGCGGACCACTCAACACGACATCTTGGTCCACAATCATCTATCTTCTGACTCTCATAGAACTCCACATGGATATTTTCCCTACAATAGACCCTACTGCAGCATGTATCCAGCCACCATTACCTATTCTAACTGTAATCCTGTCAGAGGGGGATCATTTAATATTATTGAACACACACCTGCACAACCACTCACCTAATTTAGCAACTAATCTGTCTTCACTGCATTGCTTCTTATACCAGTCTTACCAATTAACAACTGTCCTACAGGATGAATGCCCACAGGCAAAATGTTTACACCGCTATCCCACACCATCAAGTACCAATACATACTAACTGACATGATTCCAACAATTTAACACCCATTTTACAATTAGAGCTGTTTTTCTGGACACCACTACTTCTTCAGAAGTCTGTAGATGGAAACTGGTTTATCAACACATCTTAGAGTCCACTCTTCCATTACAGCTTTACTCCTCATCGACGGCTAAGGTCATTAGAGGCAGGACGGGACTGGAGACAAGGAATGGAAAGGAATTCGGCCATGGCCTTTTTGAAGGATGCATCCCGGCATTCGCCTGGAATGATTTGGGGAAACGATGGAAAACCCAAAACTGGATGCTCAGATGGGGATTCGAACCCGTGTCCTCCTGAATGCGAGGCCAGAACATTAACCGTTCACCCACCATGTTTGGCGTTGGAGTCCAAACACACTGTAAGACCCAAAGGCCGGGGTTACAGTATAGCCTAAGTGCCTCAACTTAAACTCTTGATGGTGACTCACAGTTCTCTGTAAAACTTACGAAATAATTTTGTTTTGACCATGTAGCCTGGATAGTTCAACTTGAATGCTTCAGGTCGCCACAATATTTGTTGACCCACAAATATTGAAAAGGGTTATCAGCTAACTACGAAATAATAACGGTTCACTTTTCCAAAGTTCTTCAAATTTATTCAAATAAAAACCAAAAGTTCAAAATAGCATTCTAAAAGTTGATTTGGCTAATCGAACACTCTTTTCCAAAAGTTACAAGTTGTGGAGAGAAATTGCAACCGACCGAACCCCTTTTGATGAATTTAAAAGTTCACATTAAGAATTATAATTGTTATATAACCTGACAACATCCAACATGGTCGAACACAGTTCACTGACGAGAATAGCCAGTCACGACACTATGACGAAACCGAATTAATGTTCCTTCACATATTGTTCCCGAAACACAGGACAGACGAAACTGAAAATAAGAAGCGACAGACTACATTTTCTAAGTTCTGATTCTACAAATCACTGGTCAAGTCATGCGCCGAGTTGCTCGATCACTTCCCGGCGTACGAATGAGACAACGTGGGCTAACCGCCTGAACTATTATAGCCCGGCGCGTGCCTATGACCTTGGCAAATCTTTCTTTCATTAATATCTTTAAAAGTATTCGATAGTTTATTCTGAGATTTTTACAGGGACTTTCTATCATCCTGTTCTATCTATTTTAATTTAATTTACTATTCCAAAAGGTTTCTATTGTCTTAACACTAAACTCATCACGTGACCAATCTTGGCGGACTTTGTGGATTTTCCCGAACTTCTCACCCGACAATCAATTTTCAAAAACTTGATTACCGGTCAATGCTTAAACTTTTGATGAAAACTCATATATGTATGAACTCGTCTTAATCAGGGCTATCTGCTAATGTAAATTTTAAATGTAATATCTCTTTTAATAAAAAAGCTTATTTTTTTCTCTTAATTAAAATCACTAATTAGAATTTACTAAATTATTTAATTTTATTACCAAAATATCGGGGATAGTGCTGACTACAGCTGGTGATAAAAGTTCGGTTGTAACTTTACGCAATTTAAAGATATTGCGAATCTCAGAATTTCTACTTTTCCGATCGCGTGTTTCAAAACGTGAACAAACGGGAATATCTCTTAAACCAAACGTTTCCCGATATGATAAATACATTTTAAAATGATTTTTATAGCAAGTTGTTACTGTGGGCAAGATTACAGGAAAATTACTTAAATTGCTCTTCTCGAAATTTCTAAGTCCCGCCTAAGCAAAACTAGAATTTGCCATAATTCTAAGGTTCTTACAACACCTCTGGCCTCAATCTACGCAAGACCACCTGCAAACCTGCCACTTACATTTTTATAAATTACAGACAATTTGTATACGAGGCATATTGTTTAAGTAAGTACCGTTTTATCACACCGTGGCTGCAGCGCTACGGTCGGTGTTCTGCGCTTGTGCACTGGGTACCTGCATCTACGCACTGACGCCATTACAGTCTAATTCTTCCTTGTTTACGTTGTTCACTGAGTGTTTAAGATGCCTCCGATAATCGTGGGTCCCGCCGAGTGTGAAGTACGGGCCGTTATAAGATTTCTTTGTGCTAAAGGCCTAAAACCAATCGATATTCATCGTGAGATCTGTGCAGTTTACAGACAAAACATTATGAGTGATGGAGTGGTGAGAAAGTGGGTGAGAGCATTTAAAGATGGCCGCATAAATGTGCATGATGAACAACGGAGTGGGCTTCCTTCGGTCGTTAATGAAAGTTTGGTGCAGAAAGTGGACAATAATGTGAGAGAAAACAGAGGCTTTATGATTTCCTCCTTGTGTGATGATTTTCCTAATGTTTCTCGTAGTGTTCTGTATGGCATTGTGACCGAGCACTTGAATTACCGAAAATTGTGCTCACGTTGGGTACCGAAAATGTTAACGGAAGTGCACAAAACCAAACGTTTAGGCAGTGCATTGACTTTCCTTGAGCGGGACCACAATGATGGTGATGATTTCCTAAGCCAACTTGTTATGGGCGATGAGACATGGGGTCACACCTGAATCAAAGCAACAGTCCATGGAATGGCGGCATTCAGATTCACCCAAAAAAGTGAAGTTCAAGCAAATGATTTCTGCCGGGAAAATCATGTGCACAGTTTTTTGGGACAAAAAAAGAGTATTGCTTGTGGAATTTCTGCCGCATAATGAGACAATCAACAATCCAGAACAAAAGACGTGGCAAGTTGAGCAAGGGCATTGTTTTGCTGCATGACAATGCCCGTCCACATGTGGCTAATCAGACCAAAGATCTCATCACATATTTTTGATGGGAAACTCTAGATCATCCTCCGTACAGCCTTGATCTGGTGCCCAGGGACTATCATCTGTTCCTGCACTTGAAGAAACACCTGGGCAGTCAGCATCTTGAAGACGATAACGAAGTCAAAACAGTTGTGATGCAGTGGTTAACAAGTCAGGCGGCAGACTTCTATGAGGAAGGTTTTCAAAAACTGGTACTACGTTATGACAAGTGCCTCAATATTGAAGGGAATTATGTAGAAAAGTAGAGTAAGGTACAGGCTTTCATGTAAAAATAAAATTATTGATATATATTTGCACGTCTATTTTTAATTTCAAAATGGTACTTTATTAAAAAACATGCCTCATATATTTTCCATTAGATTTTATATATCTTTCTAATTTTATTTATATACTAATTTGCTTTTCACTCCTGTAATAAATCAAAATTATAGATTTAAAAAAAATATTTTATAGCAACTGATCATCAAAAATGTTATTTGTTCCCACAATTATTGTTAGTCAACTTTCTCCATCTCACCACTGGTGCAATTCCAATCTTTCCCTCATTTTACCTTTGGTTCATTCTTGTAGTAACTCTAGATGTGTACACATCTTTTTCCCTGCAAAATGTATCACCTCCTACATATGTAAGGTTATTATCTGAAATATTGTAAAGTTGTTTGTGTTTTTCTAGAACTCCTGCCTTCATCTGTGGTAATTGACGGCTAATTTATAGTTCGTATATATATACGGGTTCTCTTTCATTAAAAAGATTTTTTTATAAAAAGATATATAAGTTTGTAGAAACTGTAAACAGAGGTCCAATAGAAATCTGCTCAACTGAAAAAATCGTAATAAACGGCAGACAGGCAAAGAATTTATTTCAGTAAGAAAGCAACATAATGAAAATGTTTGATCACTGAAGAAATATTAAAATTTATGGATCAGTGGAAGGAGGGAAAATTCATAACAGGAAGGACATAGCAGTAGTTCTTACATTTTAGAAATGAAATAACCAACAACCAATGGTGTTAAGAAGTAGAGAAACATAAGGAAGATAGATGTAACTTGGAAAGAAGTACCCAGAAATAAGGCTGTATGTATTAATGTACAACAGTAGGATACAATTAGGTGTATCATCACTGTTGTCTGCATGCCAGCAGTCACAACATAAGTTTTTTTTGGCAGCTTACTATAATTGTAATATGTAAAGTAAATGTGCTATAGGTAACATAAAAAAAATGGAAATGAAATTATACCAGTAAAAGTTCTCCTTTGATCACCATGTATTGCATTTTTAGTGTTATTATATCTCCGAAGTAGTTTCTTTCTTGTATCCCCATACAATCCGTCTTTGTATTCCAGACATTCAGTACATTCATTTTAGTAGGTTGATTTTACCACATACACACTTTTTAACATAGCCTTGTGCTTCCTTTCACATCACTAAGAAATCAACTGAAATAGGTTTGCTTTCATTGACTCTTTGCTTTTAAATTCTCAGAAATAAATTTCTATTTTGATATTTTTGTCACTATGAGTAATACTTGTAGGTATCAAATAAATTATATTTAAACAGAAAAATGAAAAGATAGGAAAAAAAAGATACAGAAACTGAAGGCAGGAGAGAACAAATAGAAATACCAAAAAATTGTATGGAGAACAACACCCACAGGGAAAATGAGGATAGTGGACGAGGAGTGGGAAGAATTTAAAAGGATGTTAATTGTAGTTATAAAAACATTGGAAAGATGGAAACAAACTCCATGATAAAAGATGCAGTAGAATTGAGAAACAGGGCTTTTAGAGAATGGTTCAAGTGGAGGACATTAGGGACAAGAGAAAAGTGTAAGAAGAAAAGGAGGTCAAAAGAGTGGTAGTAGAGGACAGGAGGAAGTGGCCGAAGAAATTGACAGAGATGCTGAAAGAGGATAGAAAAGAAAAAGGAAAGTACTGAATGAAATGGGAAGAAGGATTTGAGCAAAACCCCCCATGTGCTGCATGAAAATGGAAAGGAAATAAAACAATACACAGAAAACTAAAAAGAATTTGCGAGGAATATTTTGAAGCTTTGCTCAATGTAAATTTGACACAGGATGAGACAGTTGGGCAGAAGAAGCAGGTGGGCTACAATTAGGACAAAAGAATAGGACATTTTATAATGTAGGAAGAAGTGCAAACAGGTTTGTATAAAATGGAAAGGCATCAGGGTTAATGAAGTAAGTACAGAGTAGTAGGAAAGAATTATGTGACAAGAATGATGTCGAAGGAGAGTTCAAACCTGGAAGAAGGAAATAAGTGTACCTATCTTAAAAAATGGAAGTTAAAGAGTACATACACTGATCAACCACTGTGCTAAGTTTATGAGAAGCTTCTAGAGAATACATGGCAGGGTTGAAAAACAGTTAAGAGAAGAGCAGTATGGCTTCAGGCCAAGGAGATCAAAAGTAGACATGATATCTGTGATAAGTTTTTTTTTCTTATTTTTTTTATGCCTTGCCGAGGTCATTAGACGCAGGAAAGGACTGAGGAGAAGAAACGCGGAAGGGGTTTTCCCTTTTGAAGGAAGCATCCCAGCCTGGACTCATTTGGGGAAACCATGCCCATATGGGATACGAACTAGCAGGGGCGGATCCAGGGGGAGGGCTAGGTGGCTCAAGCCCCCCCAAACGTATCTAGGTCCACCCCTAACATTATAGTTTTGAGACTTTTTTTTTTTTTTTTTTTGTTAGCTCTACGCATTTGAGGCCCGAGGAGGCTATAAATACTACCTTTTTCCCGACTCAAGCCCCCCCCCCCCCCAAAATCTAAATACACTGAAAGCAAGCCCTCTGAACCAAAATTCACTCAAGCCAAGGCCCCCCCCAAACCAAAGTCTGCTCAAGCCCCCCCCAAAACAAAATCCTGGATCCACCCCTGCGAACTGGCGTCTCCCGAATGTGAGGTCAGACATCTGTGATGAGGCATCAGCAGAAAATCACATTGAAAGGATCTGTCATTGGTCTTCCTCAATACTGAGAAAGCATATGATTGTGTACACAGGAAGAAGGAATAAAATGCATGGAAAACAGAGGGAGTTCAAAGAAATAATTAATCGAATGACAGAATTAATCCAAGGTAGTATGAGATATGTAACAATATTGTGAGAAAGGACAAATCGGTGGGAACAAAGAAATGGATTAAAGCAAGAAAGTGCCTGTGGTCTCTAGTTTTAACTTATAACAGAGAAGGTGCCAGTGAGGATGGAGGAAGATGACCTAATAACAGAGGGCATAGTGAAGAAGAAGGAAGAAGTAGTTTAATGGCAGTTAGATGTATGGGCAGAAAATGTTTGTCAATATTGCATGAAATTTAAGGTAATAAAAAGAGATCAAATGGTTAAAACCAGAAAGAATGAGATAACCAAGGGAATTATGATGACAGGAGAACAACTGAAAGAGGTGGATAGATTTAAATAATTTGGAAGTATTGTTGAGAAAAGTTGAAGAATTAATGGTAATATCAGTGAAGGAACAAGGCAGACAGAAACATTTTTAAGAGATGTCAGAAACCTGGTATGGCACTAGAAAGTGCCACAGAGATACTGCCGAAACATGGACAGTAAAGAATTGGGATATCAGTACAATTTAAGCAAGCAAATTGAAATGTCTAAAAAGCAGATTAGATATTACAAGTATGGACAGAATAAGGAACAAAAAAAGATTATGGACAAAATTAAAGAGGAATCGCTGCAAGAAAGGATAGAGAAAGTAAGATGGTATGTGGTGGTCAGGCGAATCTTTTTGTCCTCGCTCTGCTACTTCCCACGAGATACAGTAATATGTGGATAAGACTCTAAGCCACGTGAGTGGTAGTTCGCATAAATGATACTCCAGAAAGGTATATACAACATTTATTTACAATATTACGGTACAGGCATTTAATACTTCCATTGATTCCCTGAGCCTTTTGTATGTTCAAGTCAGTTACTCCCTCCTTCTAGTGCCCGAGTAGTTATACTTTTAGCCTTCATCCCAGCTGCATTTTCCCAAAGTGGTTTCATCCCACCTGTTGTACTGATGACGATGGTGTAGACTGCTAGGCTGTTCCCATAGCTCCTGCTGCTTCTGCTGGCAACCAACGGCTCGCCTCGACGTCGACCACGGCCGATCTCCAATCGACCTAAAAGACAAGAGCCTAGAGTGACGAGCGACGACTGATCCTCTTTGCTCCATGCACTCTGGTTTTGTTTCTCTTTCCCCCACTATTTTCATGTGGTAGGGAAAATTTACATCCAATAGCTGCCTCCATGATACTCCCATCTTTTGCCAAATGACATCATTGTTCAGCTTATTCTTGCTGAGTAACTGACCTACTTTGCTGGTTATTGCCTCCTGCATTGGCACATTCCGATGTCTGCAAGTGTCGTTCTTTCTGTTGCAATTGGCCTGGCTCTGCTTTTGCTGTATGAAATCATAACTTATTCTAATTTACCTAAGAAAGAACCTGTTATGAATATGTTAAGAGAATAGGGAGCATAGAATACCAAGGGAAATATATGAAATGAAGATACAGAGGAAGATGAAGAGATAGATGAATGGGAGTTACGGAATCTGTACTGACGAGAGGAAAAGACTGTACCTAGACAGTGATTTGGAGTTGGTGGGAAGAGAGAGGAAAATGGAGAAGCTTGTCATGGCAGGGGAAATAATGTTGATGGCTTGAACAAAAGATTAGAAGAAGAATTTGGCCTGAACACATATAAAATAGAACTAAAGCCATTCACAACAGAAGTAACAAAAGAGTAAATTTTAAAAATTAGAATAAATTAAAAAATGTGATTGAAGGATACATGATAATGAAATCTGATTAACTCAAGCAAAGAGAGCCATCTTCAAAAACATAAGTCTCATCAAAGCTTGAGCCTGAAAAGAACTGAATAGAGGCTTTTCTGTAAAGTTTGCAATCTCCATTTTTTATATATATTTCTGTATATTATTTCAAGCTGCTGTCAACAAGAGAAGGAACTGTGGTGCTGAAAAAGTGTGCTAGTCACAGATAATCTTACAAAAAGAAAGAAGAGAGATGATGACGGCACATATTCTGACACCAAGATTGGTTGAACTGAATTTAACTGCGATGGAGTGCATTGTTCAGTGGCAATTTCCTAGTTGCCTATCTTCTTTTTATTATTTTAATATTATCTTATATACATTAATTGTTAATTCCTCCACCCATCTATTTTTGCTATTTATGAATTTTAAATTCCTTCAGTGTTTGTAAGCTACCTTATTCTCTATTTTCGATATTCAGTTAAAATCCGGCAAAGTTTGAGGTTAACATCAGTACACGATACCATAGTTGAAACCGAAATAACAACACTTTAAGTTCAGAAAAGTAAATAAACAACACATAGCAACCATAAATAAGAAGTTTCTAATGAAATTAAAACCATAAACTTACCTAAATGAGCGTAATCCGTAATAATTCTGAAGTGAAATACACAGTTTGTTTACTCGACCACAACGCTAATATTCCACTAAATTAAACACTGTAAAGCACTTCAACAATTAGAATTTCACCGTTTGATATTAAATTCACTAATAACTCGCAGTTCCAGACTGATTTAAAGCAGTAAATATGATTTTAAAGCATCTCCACTTGGGATTTAGTTCAATAATTAATTTCAGTACATCTAAACAATTTCAGAGCTTTAAAAGTAGATTTAACTAAGTAAAATAACTAGCCAGTTAATATTCTTTAAGTATCCGGTAACCATCAACTAAGAGAAAGAAAATATAAGTAAATAAGAGCCAACTTGGTGATGGCGTCGTAGCAATGAACTTTTAAGATTTAATTTCTTCCCAACTAACATCTTTCACGAAATAAAAACTTTTCTAAAGTACTTAAATTAAATAAAGGTTCGATTTAAATTTAGTTTCAGGCCACAACTGTCTTTAAATAAAAAGTGAAGTTTCGGTTGCACAAGCTAGGAAAACAGTAAAACTTAGAAATTCTATAACTTCTGATAGCCTTAACCGATTTAAAAGATTTTTACACCAATGGACTCAGCAAAGGCTGGGGAACACTTTGAAAATAATATTAACTTGAGATTTTAAAGGTTTGAGGGGTCACAATTTTCATGTGACGTAGGATGACGTATCACAATACGCGAAACAAATGTGCTTTTAAATTAACCAACCTTCAAAATTCATTTTCACTGGTCTGGAAGCTCTAAAAACAAAACCAAACACACCACTACACTTTTCTCATTACGCTCTTCATCTTGTAATTTTCTGGTAGCACTCAGTTAACAGATTCTTTTTCTAGATAGACTATTGTCTAGGTCAGTAGGTCAGTTTGATAAAAGGGACTCGGACGCCATCTTTTAGCACAGTTTGTTGAAGTGCTCGGTCGAGTTCACATGTAGTCGTGTGTGCTTAAGTTTGAGAAGACCCGCGGTCGCGATGGTTTATGGGTAGATAGGTCAAGAACAGTATGGCTGACCGACGCCATTTTAAAACCGGCATGGCCAACGTAACATTCTAAAACTTTCCGACATGAGTTCATCTTAAATTTCGATTTCATTTGGGGTGGTGCGGTCTGTTCTGTTTCATGACTTGTGATCTTCGGCAAATGATTTTCTCTGATTGCCAATGCTAACTGTCACTTTTGTAACTTCTGTGAAAATTTTTAAGAATATATATTTCAGTTATCTGGATGCAGACTTTCATTTCTACTTTAGTACCTTTCTTACAGGAGGTTAATCTGTAAGTGGTGACCTTATTAATTATTACAGTTAGCATTCTACAAGGTTTTACACGGTTATAGAACATTTTACGAACTTTGACAACTTTTTGGATGACTTCAAGCTTAGGTGGACAAGCCGATACCAACCCCTATATCAGCTTGGATCCTAACATGTGTTTGGTAAACTATTCATCATTTTCCTTGGCAATTCATTCCAATCCCTGATACCCTTACCCACAAAAGAAATTTTTCCCACTACTTTAGACATTTAATCAAATGCCTGCTTGTGCTCATGGCCATCTTTTCTTTCCAGGTATTAACTCTTAGTTCTTTGACCAATGTCTTCTCAAGCCTCATCAGCAACATATGCCTGATAAACTCCCAGTACCCTCTTCATTCTCCTCCTGTCTTTTGGACACACAATCCAGCTCTCTTTCATATCAGTTACTTAGTGAGTGCTGGTGTAATTTCCACAGTCTTGAATCTTAATCTTTCATATAATAATTTACCAAAAATGCTGAAGTAATTATAAATTAAAATTCACAAATTGGAAAAGTAGATAGGAGGGGTATTTAACACTCAAATTATATTAGAAAACAAAAAAGAAAATAAAAAGGGGGTAATTAGATGACTAAGGGAATTGCAACTGGGGTGTGTGCTCCATTGCAATTAATAATAATTTCAGTAGGAATAAACAGGGCAGGAGAAGAAAACTTCATTTATTTGGAGTAGATAATCGAGAATGTGTGTTAGAATGGGTATACATGTTAGGATGTGTTTTAAGACAGTATGTCATAAAAATCTCTAACTTCAGAAGGTGGCAGAGGAGATTAAGTTACAAAACTGACCAGTATTTTCAGATAATTTGTTACTAATGATCTGATGGCAAACAGAACATAATGATTAAATGTATCACTTTTACTCACATAAAACTTTATTTTTTACAACTGTCTTAATTTTTCTGAACGAATTACTCTCATTACTATCATTCAGTTGCTGAAAATTAATTTTAACTGAAACTTACTTTAGATTTTAGTTTACAATTATTTGATTACTTTCCTAAACATCTAGTCTTGAAAGGAAGATCAAGAAAAACAAAACACATGCTAATCTGTAATGTGTTACATAAATACATAGTTTGTAAATGGTATAAATCAGAAAGCATAAATATCAACAACTTTGGAATAATAAAACTAACTTAGTCCACAACCCAAAGGTTGATTGGAGGCATACTAAGCCATTGTCAGAGGGAGGATGGCCAGTTCCTTTCCTCCGGGACCACCAGTTTAACGTTGAATCCAAAACACGAAAAACATCAAATAGAAGAATTAATTAAATGCTATTACAAAATATATTGAACATATCTGCAAAGGATCAATATGCAATATGCAAATACTCAAGCATGTAGCCAGTTATATACTGGGTACCATCCATCTGTAAGGATTTGACCCTTGTGGGCTTCAATTTATGAATATAACTGACGTTCCCATTGTATAGTGGGTCTTGCTTGGAATTTATTTCCATGTAGTCTAAAGTTTAAATTTTTGGGGGAAATCCATTTAGTGTTCATTTTGTAAAACATTTTGGTAGTAAATCTTTCTGTATTTCTTGATTTTATAAATTAGCTTGTATATCTACAATTTTCTTCAGATAACTAATATATTGATACAACTTAAATATTTATTTTTTCTTGCAGATGAAAAGATGCTGCTGATTCTTTGGCCTCTGAGAGTAAAACTGCCCCACATGAAATTAGAGGATCTAGAAATTACTATGCCAATTTATCAAGGATTTATTTCTCATAACATTAAAACAATATCAGAAATGTCAATTGGGCCACAGTGGATTCATGTTCTACCAAGGTAATGGTTTATTATTAATTTCTTGTACTTGAATTTCAGTGTCAGACATATCTGTGGAACATATACATTTCTAACAGCTTGAAGAAAGGTCGTATTGTGTCAATATCACATCAGTTACCAACAAACTGCCCGTTTAGATCCTACAAGGAATTAAAGCGGCACTGGAAAAATCTGGTAAGAATTTATATCAAAATCTGTAGCTGTATGATTTATTTGAACACTAATTTAATACACATCCTAACTTAAAAATTTCAGTACGGCTACAGATTGCCAGAAGAAGAAGAACATATAACTTTTTACAGTATATATTTTCCACCTTTGGGTCCAACTCTCTTCACCTATCCAAATTTATGCATCTGTCCAATGAACCTAATGTTGCTGAGACAAGTAAATCATGAAGATGTGCTACAGAATTTTCTTCATGATATTAACAGAAAAATGCCAAACGTGTGTGGGCAACCATTTGGACTGAGCTGCAATCTGGGATATGCCATACCAAAACCCTTGTCTTTGAATCAGGTTAGTCACAAAACCACTATTAATAAGTTCAGTAGAATTCACCAAAGATATATATTACCAAAATTTTAATTATAATAGGACTTCTCCCAAAAAAAATTGGGGGTGGAATTAATTTCTCCTGGATGAAGTCTTCTTTATCTGTGGAATCTATATTTTTTAAATTGAACTGATATGTAGTGCACATATTGTGTTCCACTGTGTTTATATTTCAGGCAGTGGAAGAAGTCATACATGATCAGTAGATAGAACTGCTAGATGTGACTCTGTGTGGGAGATTTTAACATCTTATATATTCGTTGGACAGATGCAGATTTGTTTCCAATTCCTTCAAGATGTAGCCAAGGAGAATTTTTTTTAACAATCTTCTCAACTTAACTCTTTCAGATTTTGAATTATTTGAATCATTCACTGATATTGACACATTGTTCAGAAGGTTAGCACACACTTTGAAATGAGCTATGCTTATGCATTCACCACTGAAAAAAATTGGCAGGATGAAATTAACATGCTGGTTTGCCTACACAATTTATTCAGCAGGCCATGGAGGGGGAAAAAAAGGATACTTAATCATGAGTGGTATGTGCCATGTTCAGCATAAGAGACTACTGTCTTTTGTTATATAGAAAATGCTGAAATGACTATATTGAAAAATTACAAGATAGTACAGTGGAATTTGGATAATTCAAAGTTGAAGGTACCAATAAAAAATTTGATTTATCCAAAAATTCTAATTGGAGAAGGTACATCTTCTTGGTTTAGATTTAGGTCCAATGAATATTTGATGAAATCATTCTTAAGAAAGAAAAATATTTATTGAGAAATATTGTAACATGTTAAAGAAAAATACATCGCATTAATTTTTTTCCTAATACTATTATTGTAAACACACATTTACACGTACATATTATTATTATTAATAATCATAATTGCCCTTGAGGACAGTGTTTAAACTCAAATTATTCAGTTTATGTTTGTATTTGTCTTCTCTTCCCAAAACCTCTTTGTACATTCACTGTGTTCCTGTTTCCTTTGTTCAGTCCATTTTGTTTCTGTTTTCTTCTGTATTTTAAATTTTGTGTTCATAATTCTGTTCCTGAATTGTCCTCTTTCCCATTTCATTTCCTTGCTGATCCCTGCGTAATTCAAGTCCTCGTAGATATATTTAGTTAAGTTTACATTACATTTGGTGTTAGATTAGAGTGCAATTACTATGCTCATAAGTTCACAATAACACAATGATTATTTGTAAAATTACACTTTCACGAAGAACTGTGAATTTTCTGATTGTTTTACTGGGTTTAGTCTTTTAAGGTTAGAAAACATACACGACTGGTTAATGATAAATACCTTTACTTGCATTGCTTTGTCCTCCAATGTATCAACGAAATTCAGGCTGAAATATGTCAGTAGACTTGCCAAAACCATTTAGAAGGGGTTCAACCTCATATAGTTGTATAGTAAATGACCTTTAGGAGCATTTTCTTAACAGTAAAGTACTTTTTAGTTTGATTTTGAAGCCACTGTCATAAAATGTTGTAAGAACCCAAGCTGTTCATCAAAATATTTGGACGACACTGAGTTTATTTAACTCCACAAGAAGGGGAAAGGTTTCTGTTTCCTTATAAAAAAAAGAAAAAAGTTCTCTTGAATAAAAATTTGAAGTTTATTTTCAAAGTCACATTTATAAAAATTTGTATTCTACAGTTGAGTAGGCAATCGAACAAACATTTCCAAAAATTGCAAGGTTATCGAAAGAAGAGAATACCGACTGACCCCTTTAGAAAATTTACAAGTTCATAGTCATTAACAAAAGTTGATATGGCGGTACATCGAGCAACCAGAAATTATCCCACCTAACTAACAGTCATTTCAGCACATGTCCGACACATACTCGCGCAGGTCTACTAAGCACCACATTCCCGGAGTAAAGACAACCCCCTCTACGAGGTACCCGCTTATATACCCCATCCGCTTGACATCAAGTATCCAACTACTTACCCAAAATAGTATAAAATGATTGTGATTATAGGAAGTGTTCAAACTTTAACTGCATGTAGTCTTGTCTTCAAGATGTATAAAAATTGTTTAGTGAGAATTCTCAAATGATTATCTTGGTTGTAAATGAATTTAGTCTACCCAGCGTACTGATAAAAGATTCCCGGATTTATATCTGAATGTATTCAATTTTTAGGCAAATTATCGCAATAAAATTAGTACCATCGAGTTCTCTGTTAAATCCTGATTACAGTGGTGTAATTTTTATTAATATCGGTGGTGTAATAGCAAAGTTATGAGTCTAACAAGATCGGGTTTGAAAACTGTTTAACAAACCCTTGGTTTCTGGTTCATAATTATTAAAGTGTTGTTTATATCGAAAAAGTGAAGTTATCTTAAATTTCTTTGAATTTAGTTACATGTTTTAACAGTTATTTTATTTACGTAAGTGGTTTGGTTTAATCACAATTTAATTTCGAAATTACCACATTGTGATTAGTGACAAAATAATTTTAACATGTATATAAAATCTGTTCTACTGCATGAAATGTTCTGAAATTTTAATATGTTATACCAAATTTTATGATCTTTTAGTAAATTTACTTTTTAGCTTGAGAAACTACCAAAAGCATATGATAAAAAATGTTAGAAGTGAAAGTGCTCTCCATGAGGTGTTAAAGTTTTATTTAAGCTATTTACATGACCTGAAACTACGGAATTTATCTTTCTTTTGAATTATTATTTTAAAATTATTTTATTACATCAAAAAGTGTAGGGAATTAGTGAAATGATCACATAGCAAAAATCTATTGTTTGCAAGTTGGACAATAATTGATTAACCTATTACAGGTTAGTTTAAAGATTTTTTTACTATAAAAAATGTTTATTTATTGCTTATATTAAATGTTGTGGGTCTTTACTGCTGTTAAAATGGTTTATTTGTTTAAGTTAGGATGCAGTATCAGCTTCTGCATGAAACGTTTCTCACTTCCTATACTTGCAATGAAAATTATGTGTATACTGGAAAGTTTACTCCCTCCCTTATACTTTAAGCTAAGCAAACCAGAATTTACCAAAAAAATTAGTTTAAAAGTTATTTCAATTTTTGTGATGCAAAAACGTGTGCTCAGGGGAAGCCAAATACAAGATTTAAAATTACTAATTAATGCGAAGAGTTATATTAGATTTTTATAGCCATTGTAGTCAGCATCGACAAGGATGTCCTAAACATAATTTCGACCAATTAAGTAAATTATAAATACAATTTTTAATTAGGCAAAGAAAACCAAAATCTAGAATAAAACCAGTTGTGGGAGATAGATAAAATCAAGCAGGTTAAAATTAGTCAGTTGTAGAAAAGTTTATTTCAATAAGAAAAAGATGTTCTGAAGTGTATTGCCACAACATTATTGGTTACGCACTAAAAGTGATGACGTGACGGAACTAATTTTTAATTTAGTAGGAATGTCCTGGAGAAATAAGTAAGGTCAAAATATTTAGAACAGGTTGCCCGAAGAAATGAGTTAATTGAACTCTAAAACATAAGTGGTTAATTAGATATCAGATTTTAAAGTCAATAGCTGATGTCATGAGTTTTGAATTCTTACTTAAGGAGGGTCAGCCATGTTGCTTTTAGTCAGTCTTTCATCAGCTTTCATCAAGAACAGTCCACAGTATTATATAAGGTAGTCTTCTCACAGTTTTTGTCAAGGTCAGCTCGTGACAAGCAGGGTGAGCAATGCCAGTTGGTAAGACTTTAAAAGTTTTCAGCAAAGTCAGTTCGCGGTGGTACAGGCGAGTAATCTCTTTGTAGCAATGACTTTAAAACTTTCATAAAGTTCACTCTAATTTTGGATTGAAAGTGCTGTATGTGTTCACAAGAGTGAATGCTTAAACCTAATGTTGTGTTTTTGAGGATAACCTGATTCTTCGGAGTCCGAATCAGCCTTACAAATTAACAGTGTAACTTGATACCAGTATTAGCATCAACTAACTTTGGAAATATACTGCAATTATATACCAACAGTGACTTTTATTCCAATTTCAGTTACTTTACCTGTTACAGGATAAATTAACAGCTTGGTGGCCATTTTGAAAGAAATCTATGCATCTTCAATAGAATAGTATTGGATAATTATCAAGGCACCACGATCAAGTTAATTCTAATGTTGCAGTAACCCAAGCAACATTTAGTCATTACAACACAGATGATGAAACGCCTCTCAGATACAAGGATTGGTGCATGGTGAATAATTTACCAAGAACATTGTAGGAATTTAAAGTTAAAATTAATAGAGGGCAAAAGTAGGTGGGAAGAGAAAAGGAGATAGATGGATATGTATGGAAATTACCACCGGAGTGTGCACTCCACAATTTTATCAATTATTAGTATTATTATCTTCAGGTTCACTTTGCTCTTCTGCTCTACATCAGATAAATTTGCACTTTTCTTATCTAATACTTGATCTGAGAACTCTCCAAATACTTCCACATTTTCATCCATAGTGATGTATTCATCCGATGTGACGTTCATATGATAATTCCATGCATCCATCATCTTCTCTCGTGAACTCAGCATGATCATTTTTCTAGAATCTTGCATTTCAAAAATAATTTGCTACTGCTTTTGGTAACTTGAGATCATGCTTTGAGACACATTCATGCTGCTTTTGTTCCTGAAAGAAACTAGCGAAAGATTTTATATGAGAAGGCATTACCAGTAAATTTTGGGGAATTGTTAGTTAGTATCTTCTTCGGTTTACCAACTTTCTGACAGTATTCATCAATAATTTGCCAACTAAAATTTTAGCAGTGGGTTTCTTTACTGGGTAAAGTTGGGGGGGGGGGGGGGGGAAGAAACCAAACAAAACTAAAATCTTGGCCACCCCTCCCTGAGACATGGGAAACAATCCAAACACGTCCACAGAAACCAATTCTAAAACTCCACTTGGAATACTACTTTGCATTTTCCCAGCTCAGTTAATATCACACTTTAACAGCTTATAAATTTTTCTCTTCATACTATTGAAATAATATCTTCCCTCAACACTCCTTAACACTTGGATGACCCATAACTGTAGTGTTGGTGCTAAACAACCTTTTCTACCAAACTTTTTGGAATCCATAACTTACAATCTTCTTCAGTTTCATAGGTCCTTGAGGCAAAGTATAGTATTTTTAAAGCTTAGCTTTACGGTCCGAGTTATCAAAATTATCCTTTACTTCTGAGATAGCTACATCCTTAGCCTGTTCGTATTTAATTCTTTTTATATATGTATATGCGTTTCTCAGGAAACAAACTGAGTAATATTATTATTGATAGACAATATTTTGGTGACATAAATTTCCGTCGCCATCTTCAGGTCCAGTCATAAGACTTGAAGTATACATTGAGCATATTGTTTAAAAACTGGAATGTCAACGACAGACATTGTTACATGCCTAGCAGCATCTTAGACTTCATCAGACTCCTGCGGAACACAAAAAGCAGAGCGTTGATAATGAGCAGCCTCAATAACAGGTATCCATGCATCACTTAGCTGGAATCCATAACCCCGGTTAACCAAACCCGACGGGAGGCGAATTTCAAACACTTATGTAATGACGCTGTCCCAGAAGCCTCTCACTTGTGCCAACGCCTTAGCTGATTTGAAATCGAATTCATGTCCTTGTTCCAAACAATGTTCCGCCAAAAATATGGAACAAGGACATGGATTCGATTTTGAATCAACTATGGTGCTGGCCCATGCGAGAGGCTTCTGGGACAGTGTCATTACAGAAGCATTTGAAATTTGCCTCACGTTTGATTTGGTTAACCGGGATTGTCGTTTCCCTGATGCATGGATACCCAGATTGGGAAAAATCACATATGTTAAAGAAATAGATGAAGTTGCTGAAACAATAACTGACTGGGGTAAAACTGGGAAAGAGGAGGTTAGTGCTGCAAATATAAAGCCAGTAATAAGGGTGTTATTGGTGAACTGTAAAGGTATAATGAACAAAGGAATCAAATTTGCAAACTTAATAGAAATACACGTACCACATGTAATAATTGGGGTAGAGAGTTGGTTAAAAGAAGAAGTTCTAGACTATGAGGTTTTTCCTGATGCTTACACAGAGTGTACCGTAGAGATAGAGGAGCAATTGGTGAATGAGTTTTCATACTAGTTAGCAAAGACTACCACAGTTAAGTGGTGTTCATAGATCATGGCCATGAGTAAATTTCTGGGGTAATAAAAAACAAACAAACAGGGTGTTGGCTGCTTACTGCGGTGAAAGGATGACAGATAAAGATGAGGCTCTTTGGGGGGGGGGGGGAATTAAATTCATACTCAGATTTCAGAGGTGAAAATAGAATAGTCATTATTGGTGGGGATTTTAATTTACCAGGTGTAAACAGGGTGAAGTAAGATTAATAACACAAGGGAACAGAGATTTGCAAATACCTTAATAAGGGAAGGAGGATTTACTCAATTGGTAGAGCAAAACACTAGGGGACAAAATTTTTTGGTTATTTTCCTAATAAAGCCCAATGATAACCTTGTGGGTGTCAATTAACTGAAGGAATAAGTGATCATGAAGCAGTTCTGATGGGTATTAGAGGATTCAGTAAACCAGCAGCCAAAATTGAAGGGGAAAATAGGTACAATCATAAAAAGACACAGCTTTCAAATTTGAAGAGATATTTCAGAGAACGTTTCAGCAAATGGAAGGAAGGCACAAGTAAAGTAGATTCAAAGAGGGAAGAGTTCAAGGAGATAATAAGAGAGGGGGAAGAGAGGGGGAAGTAGAAATTAAAGAGAAGTAGAGATCCTATGTACTATAATAGGTAAGTAAGGAGATTAAAGAGGTTGACAAAAAGAGAATATAACAGAGTTAAGAGACAGAAGGGTAATAGGGGATATTTAAAAGAACTAAACATGGACTTAATAATAGCAAAGAAAGTGGCTAAAGATGGGCATATGAAGAGTATTGTCAATGCAGGACCATTGACTGATACATCTAGAAAGTTGTATGGCTATGTTAGAAAACTGTGTGGAAGGGAGAGTGTTGAGACGTTTATAGATAAGGATAGAGAAGAAGTTACTGAGGATTTGAAAAAGGCAGAGTGAGTAACTGGTTTAGTGAGAGCATTAGGGACAATGAATCAGAAGTGGGTCTAACTTGGAGAACGAGCTTAACAACCCAATTAGAAATGAAGATACCAAATAATTTGAAATTCATCCTGAGGTGTAGATAATATTACTACAGATATCTTAAAGATAGCCAGATGTGACATTATACCTTATCTTGAAATATTATTTAAATTGAGTCTGGATACTTGCAGCTTACCAGAGGACTGGAAAATTGCGATAGTAGTGCCGGTAGATAAAAGAGGGGTGAAATTATAGGCCGATCAGTTTGAAATCAGTGGTAAGTAAAATAATGGCAAGATTGATATGCAACCACATCAGAAATTATGTGAGGAATGTAAGTGGTTTTGAAGTAGGCAACATTGCTGTAGGAAAGGATATTCATGTGAATCTCAGATGGTGGGATATATGCAAGATATTTCAGATGAAATGGACAAAGGAGGCCAAATTGATAGTGTAGCACTAGATCTGTCAAAGGCTTTTGACAGAGTGAGCCATAAAATAGTAGTAGACAAGATAAAAAGTATTGGAGATGATGAGAAAGTGATTTGCTAGGTAGAACAATTTTTAAAACATAGCAAACAGGAAGTTAGGGTAGGAAATGCGGTATCAAAATAAGTGGAAGTAAAAATGGGTTTGCCGCAGGGTAGTGTACTGGGACCATTGCTATTCATTATTCTAATTAATAATTGTTTCATTGTTTACTATCTGAAATTAGATTGTTTTCGGATGACATAATGCTATATAAAGTGATCAAAATGGTAGAGGACTATAAACAGTTGCAGGATGATCTGGACAGGATATCTAGTTGGGCTGGTAAACATGGGATGAAAATAAATGCAAAGAAGAGTCAGCTTATTAGATACACAAATAAAAAACAAAAGGTTGATTATGATTATAAGGTGGGGAAAGAATTGCTCTCTGAATACTTAAAATGTAAATATCTTGGCATTACATTTGATCACAAGCTTAACTGGGCAGAGCACATTGGACAGGCGGTAGGAAAAGGATTCACAATTCTGCACTTGTTGGAGAGAGTGATGAAGAGATGCATGAGAGAAGTAAAGGAATTGGGTTACAAAACTTTGGTCAGACCATTACTCTAATATGGTAGTATAGTATGGGACCCACATTTCGAGTATCAAATACAGGAGTTGGAGAGGGTGCAAAAAGGGGTGCTAGATTTGTTTCTGGAAATTATCGCAGTACGCAATCAGTAACAGGTATGATAAAAGAGCTGGAATGGGATTCATTGCAAGACTGGAGGTGGGTGAAGAGGGTCATGGGAGTGTACAAGGCATTTACTGGCAATGAGGCATGGAAAGATATTGGTGTGAGTATGAAAAGTAGGGCATGGAAGGGAAAAGATGACCATGGCCACAAGCTGGCACTCAATTTCAGGTGCAAGGTCGTGGGAAGATTCTCTTTTTTAGGTAAATTTGTAGAGGTTAAATGTAGGTGGGGGCAGGATAGGGGAAGCTGGGTGAATGGGAATTCGCCACTGGAGCATGTGCTCCATTGCAATTCAATTAAACGCATCTCTCAGAGACTGCCACAGAACTCCTCTGCTCCTTGGCCCCCGACTGGTGCCCAGAAAAACAGGTTGGCATTAAGAACCCTGAACTAGACCATCCTTGCTTCAACCATTCACCATAAAGGAAATGGAAAATGTACTTAAGAAATCAATCAACACGGCACCCAGAAAGGATCAAATACAATAAACAATGACTGATAACCTTCTGAGATGCACCTTCCTCAAAATTATGTACAGGGTTTGGATGGAGAGAGTCCACATTTCTCCGCTAAAAGCAGTAAGGGTGGTCCCAATCCATAAACCACATAAACGGATGATTAAACTCAGACTGGAGTGGTATGTGGGACGTCATCACCTCCTACCGGACACCCTGCTTGGTTTCAGAATGGAGAAAGGCACAAATGAAATCATAGCACAATTAGTAACAGATATTCAAATCAGCAATGGAAAGAACTTTTACCTAATGGCCCTCTTCACCGATCTATCCAAAGCCTACGACAACGTAGTACTCCCTCTACTGGCGGAGAAACTTAGATGGTTGTCTCTCCCAGAAACTTTCACGGTAAATTTAATAGCGCTGTTGGAAAATAGGGAGTTATTCATTATTGGAGGAGAAGTAGTCAGTCCTAGGCTGACAAGTAAATGACTGCCTCAGGGATCTATACTGTCCCCCCTTCTCTTCAATACTTACGTCAGTAACATGCACTCAAATATAACTCAGGAAGTAAAGTTGTTACAATATTTGGATGATGTTTACATTTGTCAGCAAACATTACAAGCTTGTAAGGGAGTTTTAAGCATTGCAATGAGTAAAATGCAGGCTTTGATGACATGCAGGCCCGCCGCTAGCTGTTTGAGCGCCCGCGTGCAATACCGATTATGCCCCCCCCCCCCCCCCTGTCTAACTACAGCCAGTGGTGAATCTAGGAAATTTCTGAATCGGATCAAAAAACTGAGATTGCCGCCCCTCCCAATATTATTTGCCACCCCTATTGTTGCTATTCCGAGTGTCGCTGGCCTCCCGAAGCAGCTGTTGAGCTAAAAAAAAAAAAAATACACTGCAAATTTCGTCACGGAGACTGTGGATCACTCGTTTTGCCGCCCGCGTGTGGTGCATGCCCGCTTACGGCGGCCCTGATGACACGCAATGGCTTCGTCCTCTATACAGAAAAGTCCGTAGTCTGCATATTTACAATACATAGGGTACTGCAAATATCAGACATCTCACTGGGACCCAACTCTTTCCCAGTCAAGAAAACAGTCTCTTACCTGGGCTTAAAATGGATTCGAACCTTAAATGGTCCAATCATATACTATACATCCTCAGAAAAAGCGAAACAGCCATGAACTTAATTAGAGCCATTACCGGAAAAACATGCAAAGTGGAAAGGGTACTCAAAATGAGACTATCTTGAACGCTCGTAAGACCTCATTATGATTATGGTTGCATGTGTTTTGAATCCACAGAGCTCTTGGACAATGTTCTGGGGCCATGCCCTCTACGGCTTGAACCCCCATTACACATTTGGAGAACATACCTTTCCAGAAAATTTATACTGAAGCAGTTAGAACTAGAAGAGAACCCACTCTTGGATAAATTAACAATATTATCGACGCAGTGCTCAGATCGCGCCTACTGGAAGAAAAAAACTAAACCACCTCTAGTTAGTGCTTATGAGGACTTGAAGATGTATTCCACGATAATATATCGATCTCAGCCATTACCTGTCTACTAAGTAGTAATGCCTATTAGCACATAGAAATTGGACATTTGCTCTAATACCAAATATCTGGAAGGGAGTGATAAGAACAATGACATAATGAAGGACTTCATCTCAAGTCTACCCGGGAGTCCAGCGTGCATGTACACAGATGGCTCCAAATCAGAACATGCAGTGGGATGCGCATTTGTCCATACATCAAATAACAAGCCAGAAGCTTACAGCCTACCTAAAGAAGCCACGGTTTTCACAGCTGAACTTTTTGCAATGGCCAAAGCTTTAGGACATGGCACAAAATTTCTAAATTCGAGAATAGCAATAATAACAGACTTCCTACTCGCCATTAAAAAATTAAATAACATCTCCAAACACAATGGCAGATGTTGGATGGCCTATGAGATACTTTGAATGGTTTCCAAACTAAGAGAGAAAGGCAGTGTGGCTACATTCATTTGGTCCATAGGACACGCTGGTATTACAGGAAATGAACAAGCAGACAGACTAGTTAAAGAAGCTGCACTCAACGGAAAAAAATTTAACTGCGTTCAGGCATCAGATCTAATACCAATGATTTGATGTGGAGTCAAGAAAGAATGGGCTACCATTACAGACAAATTCATCCCTCCATTCCAAGAGTACGTTGGTACTCCAATCGGATAGTTCTGAAAAGGTTCTCAACATTTATAGCAACGCTCAAGTTCAACCACGGGTGTTTCAGAAAACATCTGTTCAAAATCAACATAGTTAGCTCTCCCTTTTGTGAATGTGATAGAAACAACTTGGAAGATGTCAACCACCTTTTTTTGTGTGCAAGCTCCATTGGAATGAATCCACACAACTGATATCGGATTTACAAAGACATGAGGCTGATCTCCCTACAAAGATAAACCACCTTCTTCACAAAGAGAAACTGGAAATTAATATAAGTCTTTATAGATTTGCCAATGAAAATGATATAGACATATGAATAGTAAGAATACTATTTTGAGGATTGTACTTCTAACTTGGTAACATAATATGTAAAACAATTGTATCCTTTCTTGGCTGTATGGACTCCATCTGTTTGCCAATAAATAATAATAATAACTGATTTACACTTTGTTGTGTCATATCCAATCCATGTGTAAGCTATTCCTGTTGCTCGTGACAGAACAGAAACATTTCATAAGAAAATTATATTTCTTTGTTTCCTGAGAGTAGACAGAAATTAATAATATATAGTCTTAGAGAAAAGCAAGACGATATAGGTTACTATGAAAATAAATACTCAAGAGATGTTGGCTATTGGTGTAGAAGCTTAGATCGGGTACTTGTGATTATCATTGCCTAAAAGAACCTGCATCTTCAGATTAACCAATTTCGATGTAATCCCTAGTGGATTAAAATAATATACAACAAACAAAAACTGTTTGAATTGAAAGAACTGAATTATTTATAATTATAACAACTTCAAAAATCACCGACAACGTCACATTGTAAGGAACCAGGCTACTATACTGGGGTGAAGTATAGGCCTAGTAACTAAACAGAATATTTACTTGAAGTGAAAAGTTCTCTAAATCTGTGTCAATAATTTTAAATGACCATGTAGCCTGCCTGGAATACACAACTGAAATGCTTAACGGCCGCTACAAAGCTTTTTTAACCCAACGCTGAGGAAAGGTTTCAGTCTACTATGAAATCACAAAAATTCACTTGAATCAAAAAAGTTTATTTTCAGAGTCACATTTTAGAAAATAGCTGTTACAGTTGATTAGACAATCGAACAAACGTTTCCAAAAATTGTCGGTTATGAAGAGGAAGAGAACTGGCCGATACCCCTTTTTGAAAAGTTAAAAGTCATTACTAGTAGCTCATCAGAAAATTTAGCATGGTAGTCCGTCAAGCCATGCGGTCACTCAAAGTTAAACAATTTCCTGCTATTGCTTGCCTAGCTGACACACACACGCACCTTACCGAGCGCAGGTTACTTTCACATAACGTTCCCAGAGTAAAAACCAAAAGATGAAACAGTAAAGACAACCCCCTCTCCTAGGCTCCTGCATATATAACCCCATCCTCATACCACATGTATACAGACACTTATTCAAAATAGTAAAAAAATGATTGTGTTTATAGAAGGTGTTCAAACTTTAACTTCATGTAGTCTTGTCTTCAAGGTACATAAAAAGTGGTTAGCGAGAATTCTAAAATGATAAGCCTGCTTATAAACGAATTTAGTTTAACTGGTGTATTGGTAAAAATATTCTGAAAGTTAAGTAGTGATTCCCCTATTTCTATCTGAATTTATTCAATTTTTAGGCAACCCTGCTGGATTGCAAATTATCACAATAAAATTAGTACCATCTCTGTTAATTCCTGATTCCAGTGGTGTAATTTTTATTAATATCGGTTGTGTAATAGCAAAGTTATGAGTCTAACAAGATCCGGTTTGAAAACTGTTTAGCATACCCTTGGTTTCTGGTTCATAATTATTAAAGTGTTTATATCGAAAAATTGAAGTTATCTGAAATTTTTTTGAATTTAGTTACGTGTTTTAAAAGTTGTTTTATTTACGTAAGTGGCTTGGTTTAATCGCAATTTAATTTTGAAATTACCACGTTGTGATTGATGACGAAATAACTTTAACATGTATATAAAATCTGTTATACTGCATAAAATGTTCTGAAATTTTAATATGTTATACCAGATTTTTAGATCTTAGGGAATCTACTTTTTAGTTCGAGAAATTATCGAAAACATATGATAAAAAATGTTAAAAGTGAAAGTGTTTTCCACGAGGTGTTTAAAATTTTATTTATGCTTTTTACATGACTTGAAACTACAGAATTTTAATGAATTTAGCTTTCTTTTGAATTTATTATTATTTTGAAATTGCTTTACTGCCTCTAAAAGTGTTAAGAATTAGTGAAATAATCACATAGCTAAAATCTATTGGTTGCAAGTTGGATAATAATGGATAAGTTGGATAATCTATTCCAGATTAGTTTAAAGATTCTTTACTATTAAAAATGTTTATTTAGTGTTTATATTGTATGTTTAGTGACTTAACTGTTCTTAGAATGGTTTATTTATTAAGTTAGGTTGCAGTATCAGCTTCTGCATGAAACGTTTTTCACTTCCTATACTTGCAATGAAAAAACTGCTTTACCATCTTATCACAATTTTCCCTAATATCTTTAACCTCCATCCTGTATTTCCAATCAACTTGACTAGTTAAATTCACACATACAACCCTGTTATTCACAAATTTAAGTTACCTCTTCAGTCTTGTCAATACATTCCCCTTTGGACTGTTCTCCTTTCTGTAATGCTACTTGAAAATTTGCTTTACAGTCTGCAGCTAAATTATCAATACCTTCTCTAATTTCTGAACAAAACCCCTGAAATGGCCCATTAACTTTCCCCATAATTTCAGAACTAAAACCTGAAGTTGCTTATTGATTATCTCATCAAAGCAGTTAGCTAGCTCAGAGAATTTGACATCATTGTTTTGTTTCCATTTAGAAAACTTATCATTAATACTAAAGAATCTAAAAATTTCTGATTACTTTCAGAATATTTACTGTCAAGATTCAGCTCATTTTTACCATTAATTTCAAAAAATTTGGGCTCAAAACTTGAAAAATTTTCATCAACGCTAGACAGTCTACCATCAAGATTGACATTTAATTGTGTTGGAAAGGCATCTAGAACTGCCTGAAAATTGTGACTGTTACCCATATTTAAATTACTATGAAATTAATTTAATTGCAATGGAGCACAGGCTCCGGTGGCAATTTCCCTATACACCCATCTTCCCCCTATCCTGCACCCACCTACATTTGCCCTCTACAAATTTTATCTTTAAATTCTTTCAAAGTTTTCGGTAAATTATTCATCATTTCTCTTGGTAACTCATTCCAATCCCTGACATCCTTACCTAAAAACGAGAATCTTCCTACACCCTTGTGCCTGAAATCGAGTGCCAGCTTGTGGTCATGGTCATCTTTTCCCTTCCATACACTACTTTTCATACCTATTGCAGTATCTTTCCATGCCTCATCGCCAGTATATGCCCTGTACAATCCCATGACCCTCCTCATTCTCCTCCTGTCTTGCAATGAACAACACAAAATAGAGACAAGGAAAAATAAAAAAATATACAAAGGCAAATGGCTAAATACTTAGTACTCATTGTTCACTGCTCACTGGATGCTGGTGCACTTTAAGCCACTGCCTTTTAAACATTAATTGTACTTTCTTGACACTTTTCACACACTGCAAATGCAAATACACTGCACTTCCTGCATTGATCATTAAAATATGCCATCTTGAATTCTGATGAACACTGGTATCTCCAGAAAATTTGCCACTTGCCAATTTGGAAACCACAGTTGACACCGACTCTCATCTTCACTCCCAAAGGAATCATGTTCTGAGCAATCACTATTTGAGTCACTCCTCCAAATTCTCCAAACTGCATTGCATCCCTCCAACCATTCCATCCATTGCCAGGTTAACAAATGCCAAATTTTTTTACTTAATTTGTTCTAGTTGCAGATCCTTATGGTGTTATGACATCTGGCAGCCTCGGATGTTCCAGAATAACACATTTGTCCATGGTTGACATGTCAAGGAACTAGCTGAATGGTCCTTTCAGTAACGCTGATTGCAACTTAATTAATTAGTTCTTCAATTAGCAGGTTACTGTAGTCCTGCTGCCATGTGATTATACTTTTCAACAAAGGATATTGTGAGTAGATTAAATAGTTTAATGAAATAACAATGACATAACAATAAAATAGCTGATGACACACTTTTCATCTAGCTGTTTTTATTTTGGCGAAATCCTCATAATAAAACACAGATAGGCATCAACTTCATACAGATACTAAAGCACATTACAAAAATCCATCAAATAAAAACTGTTGAACTACTCTTAAAACAACTTCTGCAACTTCTCATAGACAATTACCAACAACATTTGCGGATTGTCATTTTCACAAGTTTAAACAGTTGCTAGAGAAACATTCTGAATAACGGGTGCGGCAGATGTTTCTTGAGTGCTAACAATCAAATTCATACAACAACAATTATATCTTGTACAAAATCACTCACAATCATTTAAAATTGAAATTTAATCTATTCACATGAATTTAAACATAAAATGGGCAACGTAAACCACTATAGCTTAAAATTGATCCTAAAACACAGTGGTTTATACAACATTTATAAGTACAAGTATTCAATTAATGATTAATTGACTTTTGGGTTATGCCACGTTGTTTATTTCATTACCTAAGCTTTCGACTGGTATCCTCCAGCCTTCGTCAGAGATACTGTTTATGTTGACATAGCAACGAGCGCCAAGCATCGCAGAGTAAAAGGCCACTATCTTCGTTGATGTTGTTGGTATTTTTTAAAATTTCTGCTGCCTCTTTCACCCGTCGGGGCCACCACTGGTCTTCTCTCCACAGTAGCCTCGTTTCTTGAAATTTTACTTCATGCCCGGTATTAATAGCATGGCGGACTACGGCGGATTTGTTGCTGTTGTTATATTTGTAGTGGCGGATATGTTCTTTAAGTCTCTCCGCCACAGTGACGAAGGCTGGAGGATACCAGCCGAAAGCTTAGGTAATGAAATAAACAACGCGGCATAACCCGAAAGTCAATTAATCATGAACAAAGATGGCCGTGGAAGTCTGAGGAATTATTCAATTAATATTTCACACATTATACTACTTCTAATCATATTACACATTATTTACAGAGTATCGTTTCATAAAGCAATATTCATTCCCATGAATAAAAATGTACAAATTAATAATGAATACACAATTTCTAAGATTAAAATTCAGAGAAGGCAGAGTTTGAGGGCTGTTACAGCAACTTTGCAACAAATAATGTATGAAATTCAAGAAATAAGTAGAAGCCAGGATAATTATTATACAAGAAGTAGGTGCTGTATCATCATGGGACAAGAATATGGAAATTACCACTCTGGGAAGCTTCAAGAAGATGCCAATGGATGAATAAATGAAGAATCAAGCAGATGCAGGATCACCTCTGTACAAGAATCGATTTTCAATCAGGAGTCGACCCCTACAACAAAGAAGATATCAGTGTGTGTTGCATGTTTAAAAAGTTTGTGGAAAAATTAAATTGAAGCATTTAAAGAAAAATAAAGTGTAGAGTTAGTGTAGGTGCAAAGAATAAATTGAAGGATTAACAGAAAAAAAGCTTGTATTCTTATATACAATAATTTTTTGTATCAGTGTAATTGTTTGTTTGTTGAAAGAATGACTTTATTGTTTAAAAGCATGATTGAGAGTTTTGAAAGTAATTGGGATGTAGATAGATTAATGCAAAATTTGGAAAGTATTTCTGATAATCTGGAGGAAATAAGAAAAATTAGAGTTGTTTGTTGGAGGTATTCGGATTGTATCAAATACTTTAAAAGAGATGTCGAGACAAAATGTGAAGGGGCAAAGAGGTTAATGGAATCTAATTTTAAGTCTGCAAGACTCTGTTGGAGGAATTCTGAGAAAATAGCTAGCGTGAATTTTGAGAATACTTCAAATAGAAAAGATCTGATAGTTTAGTTTGGTGGGGCATCTAATAGATTGAAAACTAGACTGAATAATGTTTTGAAAGATGGTATGAAGGAATATTGAAACGTGTGAATAACTCAAATGAAATTTATGAAGAAGCTATATGTGGGTTGAGAGTCAAGAAAAGTTAATAGAATTGGTGTAGAAAATATGAAGTCAATAGCTTCAGAATTATGCAGGACTTAGTTGAATTTAAATTAAGAGCACTCAGTTATGTTAACGTATTTGAAGAGCATCTGTTTTAGGGCAAGTAAAATGTGATTTTTCTGAATACTGTGAAGAGTTACTTCAGGATTTTGATTAAACATATGATAGAATCTAATAAATGTGAATAAGCAAATGTTTAGAATAGTAACTAATCTGCAACAAGTTTTAAAAATTTTAGGGAGTCATGTGTAATCATTGATTGTGTGGAAAAGAGTGACTGTGATTGCTGGAAATAATTATTGCCGAAATATGGAACTAAGTATCAATACCAAGGAGGTTTGTAAAAATGTTTAGGACGATAACATTAATGAGCTTAATAACAATCTTCTTGGTAACTATAGTGCTGATAACGTTGAGGTAAACCAGAATGAGGATAATAAGAATATTAATGAATCTGATAATATTGGTAATGGTGGTAAGTTTGGTGGTAGTTACAGTTATTAACGAAAATAATTCTCAAACTGACAATGCTGAAGTAATTGATAGTAATGATAATAATGTGAAGGTGACTGAGTAAACAGCTAAGAGTAAATTAATTAATGAGGACAATAATAATAATATGGAACTTAGTACAGCTATAGTAACTAGAGATGGCAATATTCAAACTAACAATGTAATGAAATAATAATTATTTTTATTAATTTTAATTGCGATGGAGCTAATGCTCTGGTGGTAATTCCCCTTGTCATCTAATTACCCCTTTTTAAATTATTATTTTTTAAAATTTTCTTTTATAATTGGAATGTTAAATTACAAATTTTAATTTTATATTCCTTAAGCGTTTTTGGTAAATTATTCAACACTTCACTTGGTACTTTGTTTCGATCCCTGACACCCTAACCAACAAAATAAAATTATCCCTCTCTCTTGTGCATGAAATTGAGTGGCAGCTTGTGGCCAAGGTCAACTTTCTCCTTCCATGTACTATTCCTAATTCTTTGACCAATATCCCTCCAAGCCCCATCAAAATCATATGCCCTGTACATTCCCAGCACTCTCTTCGCCCTCCTCCTTTCCAACAGTAATGATAAGAATGAGATGGTTTTTGAGCCAGTAGCTCTGAATAATAATGATAATGTGGAAATATCTGATGGTGGCATAATGGTTAATTAATGAAATGAAAATGCTAAGCCGAGAGCTTATTGGAGAGTGAAATTAATGTAGTGAAGGTATTGATGTTAAAATTCCTTATATTAATATGGGTAGTTGTATTAACAAGCAAATGAATATTGTAGTGGTCAAATCATCAAAGAAATCCGTAATTTGTGTAGTGAATTTGAAGGTAAGGTGATTAATGAATTTGACAGTAAGAACAATTTAATGGATATGACTAAGATAACTGATAGTGAAAATGATGATAAGAAGTGAAGTAGTGACTTATATACCAACTGTAATTTGTAATCCTGAAAGTGTCCTTTTGTATCCTGAAGTTTGTGCACCTGTTTTGCCTCCCAACAACAAAGTGGTTGCAGGAGAGATAAATGTTCAATGAATATTCTATCTAGCCAAACATTAGTAAATTACTTTTTAAACAGTGGTTTTGACAAAGTAAATGAATGTATTCATGTTAGCAATAATATATGTAGTCTTGAACATATTTATAATGTACTTAATGTCAGTGTTAATTACATCATAACTGAATCTAACAGTTAATCGCTACCCAAACTGAGCAATGGGTAGGCTTATCTGCTTAAGTAGGCCCAACAATACATTGAGTGGTTGGGCAAAAAGTAGTTCACTGGCTCACAAACAGCTGATTTATAAATACTGATGTAAGAACATTGTTTTTTAGGTCAAGGAGTCTTCTGAAATGAAAGACCTGGTAGCTCAGTGGTAAGGCGCACGCTTTCAAAGAGTTCACTGCTCCAGTCCCAGGTTCAAGTCCCGGTAGGCACAGGAATTTTTAAGCGTTGCGTCTGATCATATGAGCTACACCAGGCCACTCAGTGGTTCAGATTCCATGTTAAACTGTATGCCCCAGATAAAAGGAACTGGCCCTCGTACCTCTGACACAACGGCTTAGTATGCTTTCTTTGGGAGGATCCAACCAACTTTCGGGATGTGGACTAAGTTAGTTATATGCATCAAATTAAAAAACCTGGAAGTACGAGAAGAAGTAAATAAGTAGTTTTTAGGGTAATGGTAAACGGTAGCATACCCTGGTACCCACAATATGTGTATGATCAAATTGATTTAAACTGTAAATATGCTATTTTTTTGTAGAATTAAGTGATTTTCTTTGTGCTATTGTGTATTTTCATTTGTTTTATGATCACTGATTTATACTACTATGTATCCCATGTTGTATTGAGTTCTGTTTATTCCCATTTGTTAGATTTTGTTTATGATTATTTTTTTGATGGCTTCCTAATATGTATGTTCTATTTGTTGGTGATTTTGTAATTTAAACTAAGATTATTTTATATTGATATGAAGAGAATATTCTTTTTTTTATACTGAGTTATTGAGTATTGCCTGATGTGTTAATGTTTTAATGGTTGTTTTGATGTTGATGTTTTTGTTCGAATATGATAGCTTCATGTGAAGGAATGGAGTAAGATTATCCACTATGCATGGAAGTTTAAATGAGGGAGGCAGAATCTTGTTGTTTTTTTTTTCTTTTCCCTCATTTTTCCCCAAATGAAAAAGGTACGTGAATTTAAGTGGGGAGAGATGTTACATATTACCAGCCCACTACCCCCTTCCCACCCCCAATTAATTCTGATTAGTAATATTTTAGCGTTAACTTTCTGGCTCTTTCATATTAGGGAGTCTGCAGAATCTCCGTCGTTAGGCGAGAATACACTCACTAGCAATCGAAATATACAGTCCGGAGAGTTCATGGGAAGTAATGAGATGATATAAACTTATAGGGAGCTGGTGCTTCATTGTCAGTGTGGATGGACAATATGAGAGTTTTGGAAGGTTGATAATTTAATTTCAAATAGTAATAAAAGCATATAGTGAAGATTTCTGTATTTTTCAAACTGCAAGGAATTCTAGAATAAATTGAATTTCGTGAATCTACGCGTTATCACTTGGTAGTAATAGGACCTCTCACGGAAACTGAAGCATGTTAAGAGTAATAAATACAAAGTTGTTTGTAAGAGACAGATGAAGGGCCATCTGTCAGTAGCAACAGTAATTGTTACCAATTTAGGCAGCAATCTCTATGTAATGCCTCTTATGGTATTACCTAAACATCAGCAATACTTTTCTTCAGTTCTCCAAGTTTGATGTAGTTCATTACAGACTTCCTCTGCCCACTACTTCTGTAATTATATGGTTTATTTCTGCAGTCGTTTGTTTCCTCAGGAATAGTAGTTCCTGCTTCTATTATTGTTTTCTCTCTAATTGTGATGTTTTAGAAGTTATTTGTTTTCATTTTATTATTTGTTTCAAATTTGCCATCAATAATTTCAGTTATTAGTCATCAATGGTCAATTTCCTAGGAAATATTTCAATATATTTTTTCCCCGATCAGAATTAGTAAATTATTTTACTTTGTGCTCTAATAAATATGTATTGCATACGCCTTCACTAAATAATAATAAAAAAGGGCCAAGCAAGGGGTCTGTACTATAATGATCTTAACAAATATTTCAGACATCATAGGTATGATGGCAGTGCTTGATGTATTTTTAGGTCAGGTAGCAATTTCTGCTCTATGGCTTCCACACAGTGTTGCTGAATATGCTGCCGGTACAGTAATCCATTTTCAAATTTGCTACAGAAATACTTATCTCATCAATTAGGATGCAATTAACTATAAAACAAGACCATTTTAATATGTGACACATTAAACTCAAAATAATAACTTTTGCTTGTTTTCTTCTTAATTTAAAAGCTATAGTAGATGCAAGTACCTTTAACATATTTTATTTAAATATGGTATATGTTTGATATAGTGAGAAATTTCAAATTCTTCAGTAATAGCATCTTTTAAGATTTGATAACAAAAATGGATTAAAACTATAAAGGTTGACAATTGCTTATGTCTTTATTTTTCAGTTCTAATGATGAACTCTAATCATCCATAACGTGCAAGCTTGAGCAGGCAGGAAAAGGAAATTATTTGGGATGATATTTGATTTTTGTGTCAACAACACACATAGCGTTCAAATCTGAAGTCTGTAACAAAGCCTGTCATAGCTGGACAGACAAACATCGGTGCAACAGCAATAAGGCTTTGTTTCATTCTGAGTAAAGAAACCTAAAAAGCCAAAAAGCCAAAAATCCCTTAATGTTTCTTTTCACAACACATCTATAGTTAAAGAGTTGTTAAACGAAATGTAAAAGTAGTCTTTAAACAATTTTACTTTTCTCATAATGAAAAATTTTTCTCACAGGATTTGAAGGTGTCAGATGTGTCTTCCTCCATTAATGCTGATACATCTGGTTTAGTACCCATAAGACCATTGTTCCTCACTCCAACATGTTTTAATGGTGAGCAGACAGAAAATAGTGAAAGAAAGCCTCCAAAAAACCAGGAACACTTTTTATCCAAGGATTGTCTTCAGAATGGCAACTGCTTGAGTACTTTAATTGTTGAGACTCCATCCTCGGAATGTGCACCTACACCATCTAACACAAGTTTTACATCAAAACTTGAGCTAAACAACCCATCACTTGCAGACAATGCTCCAGACTTTCAAATGCACCACTCAGCAGAGCAGGATGGAATTATTAAAAGGAGTAACCAAGTCAAATATGTACCAGTATTCAAGAGAAAAATCTGCTTGCCTTATAATAAAAAGATAGAAACAAAAAGCCATTTGGTAAACCAAAATGTAATTACATGCTGTTCAAGCCAGCCACAGAAGCCAAATGTACAAATGGCAGAAAATTTAAATTCAAATAAAGAAAATAGTTATTTATCTCAGCTTCTGCTCCAAAACAATTATATAAGGCCTAGTAATACAGAAATAAATGTAAGTGACACTTTTCATTGATTTGATACATTTGTTACAACATGCATTATCATTAATTTTTTTTTGTATAACACATATTCTCTTTCAGATACAAGAAAGCAGAACACCACTGAAGTTCATTGCACACAAGATACAGAAGTCACCAGTCACTGGTGAACTGAATTTGAAACGGAGCGCTCAAACTTCCTCCCCATCTTCGGTGGTAAGTCAAACTTATTTTCTGGAATATCCGAAAACTGAAGAGTATATTTCAGAAATGTTATAAATACAACTGCTCAATGATAACAAAAATAAAAGGAAAAAGCTTAAACGGAGCGCTCAAACTTCCTCCCCATCTTCGGTGGTAAGTCAACTTATTTTCTGGAATATCCGAAAACTGAAGAGTATATTTCAGAAATGTTATAAATACAACTGCTCAATGATAACAAAAATAAAAGGAAAAAGCTTAAAGGCATTATAATGATAAAAGATGTCACTCCAATTGAATGCAGGAGGACTGCAGTAACACAAAAAAGCAAAATGAATACAATTCACAATATTTTTGGGGAAGGGTGAACACTAAGAATCACAATGTGAATTGCAAAAAAATATGCACAGTTTATCAATAATAGGATATTACTGGAGGTTGAGGACAGGCAGATGTATGGTGTCAAGGGCATGTTAATAATCTGAATGAAGCCTGTGCATGGGAACTAAAGGGAGATTGAGGGGGTTAGGTTACTGATACAAACAGTTTGGCTGTGATCTCTCTTTCTGATGGGCAGCTGGTTGGTTATATAACCTTTATATGGACTAGAGCAGTGGAAGAATGGTCATTCATTGTGATCAAAAGATGGTTAGGCCTAAGGTTAGACATGAACTAGAGCAGTGGCAGCACATGAGTTGATGTACGAGATGGGATGTGGCACATGTAGCATGGCCAATAATGAAAATGTGACCCCAGTGGTAGGAATGAAGCAGATATTACAAGCCAGATGAATGCTGCAGGTTTTCCAGTGGAAAGATCCACTTAGCGGTTTGCTAGATCTTCCTCCCCCTCCCTTGGGCCTTATGCCTCGCCAACATCGTTAGAGATAGGAGAATATGGGACAAGGAATGGGAAGTAATTTGCCATGACCTGTTGTAGGAAATATCCTGGCATTTGCTTTGACTGATATTGCAAAACCATGTAAAAGCGAAATCCGAATGGGTCGGACAGGAATTTGAATCCATTTTCTCCCTAATGCCAGGCCCGAGCACTACTGCTCACCCACTGGAATTGTTGGTTTGCTTAACTCAGGAGGTAAGTATTGACAAATATGTATCAAGAACTGTGGAGCAATATAAAGATTGTAATATATCAAGCAGATGGGTGCGCGACTTCCGCGGTTGTTGTTGATGTTATCTTGGTTGTCTGGGTTGAACCGCATCAATTTATCAAATCCTAACATTTCTGTTATAATTTTATGACCTTCTTCAGAGGATTCAACCAAGGTTTAACCAAGATAACATATCAAGCAGATAGTTGAAAACATGGGTTGTAATAAGTGTTCGGAGAGATTGGGTTAGCGTAGGACAAGATACAGGATTCCTTCAAATCTAGTCAAAAAACTGATTGCAAGGGTGAAAAAAACACACAAACACAAATTTAATTTATAGTTCCTTATTGAATGCAACTGACTGATCTTCAGATGAGCTTAGATCAACCATTACTATAGGATACAGCAAAAGAAGCAGCCACATGTACAGAGTGATGCTCCATCTAAAGGTTAATTACAAGTGACTTCACTCACCATCACTGGCTTCAAGGAACGGCTCCATAACTGCATTGTCAATTTAAACAGATAGAGGTTATTATAAATGTAGCTACCGCCTCTGCCAAGCCACAAATATCTAACTTTTCAACATCAATGGAGGGTCATGTTTATAAATAGCAGAAAAATATGTTCTGACATTGCTATAGGCTAACCTAAAGCTTCATTTACTGCCTCGTTTCCCACAATAGCCACCTGATGAGGAGACTTGTACAGTATTATATTATCCCATAGCATTGAAGAAAAAAATGGCATGTTATGGATGTCCATGATAACACAGCAAGTGATGAACGTCAAGTCCCAGCAAACTCAGTTTCTTAAACATAAATAGCATAAAATCCTGCTGTACAAATTCTGTACTAGTAGTTGAATTTGTAGTTTTAAATTGTCCTAGGAAATACTGCAGTGTGTCCAATGCTATCTCAGAACTTTTAGGCTGTTATATGCCATATTTCACTCTAACAGCTTCTGCACACAAAGCAAAATCTTTTCTTTGATGGTTATTGGGAGCATCCTTAACTGTACTAAATGATGGACTCTGTGGCTCTGAGACAACATGAGAAAAGTGACTCTAGTAAATGGTAGCACCTTATGTAATGGTGGATAGTATACTGGTTATTACTTTGGGCAAATGTATGTATTACCTACAATCTTCCATATTAATATATAACAAAATCTTTTAAAATAAATTACAGTGGACATTGTGTTCATCATGAAATTTAGAAATGGGAAAGTTATGTTAAATGGATACATTTGTAGCTGTTATTATTTGTTATAGTCACCACTATAAAAATAAAATTCTAAATTAATTAATTAATTTAATTTAATTGCAATGGAGCACAGGCTCCGGTGGCAATATCCCTACACACCCATCTTCCCCCTATCCTGCACCCACCTACATTTGCCCTCTACAAATTTTATCTTTAAATTCCTTCAAAGTTTTCGGTAAATTATTCATCATTTCTCTTGGTAACTCATTCCAATCCCTGACACCCTTACCTAAAAAAGAGAATCTTCCCACACCCATGTGCCTGAAATCGAGTGCCAGCTTGTGGTCATGGTCATCTTTTCCCTTCCATGCACTACTTTTCATACCTATTGCAATATCTTTCCATGCCTCATCACCAGTATATGCCCTGTACACTCCCATGACCCTGATCATCAGTGTTAAGGAAGAGATCAGCTGTGCAACAAATGATATCCATACATAAACTTCTAATTATATGTGTGCCAAGCTATGCCAAATTTCACAGTTTATCTTACTTGATTGTCGATTATCAAAAAATGGCAATTTTGATTTAAAAAGGTCATAGCAAGTTAAAATTAATATTTTCATGGCAGTATTGATGCTTCACTAGTTCTATAATACTAGATGCGCTTTTTAAAATTTTTGTGAATATGATGAATAGTAAGGTTGGTGTTTTATAATAGGATGAAAGAAGAATTGCCTCATTTGTTTCAATTGTTTGTTTGTTTAGTGTAATAGGTGCATAACAAAAGTCGACGCCAGTGAAGCAGTTTATTAATATATGTACAATATGTTCTACTGCTGTCTAGTGGCTTGGCTCTGAACTGTCTCATACGTGTGACATTCACAGTCATTACTTTTACCCTTTAAGGGTCAAATTTCAAAACAAATTGTTCTTAATTTAAAATTTTGCCTGAGTGGAGACCTTAATCTTATATATATATATATATATATATATATGGAAATAATTATACTTTGGCCTTTAACATCAAATTAAAAAAAATTCCTTTGTTGAGGTATATTGTCACCAAAGCAAAGGCCTTAATCTTTTGAAATGATACCTCATTAGATAAATGACTTGTGACACAAAAATGCATTGTAGAAATAATGATACTTTTGCTCTTTAAGGGTCAATTCTGCAAATTTCCTTTCTTAAAATCTGATATAACCAAAGTGGTGATCTTAGTCTTTAAAATGTTACCAAGGGAGATAAATGGCTCGTGACACAAATACGTGTTGTAGAAATATTGATTCTTTTTGCCCTTTAAGGTTCAAATTCCGAAAAAATTCCTTTCTTAATATATGATGCCACCAAAATTGAGATCTTAACCTTTAAAATGATACTTAATTTATCAATTTTTGTTAGGTATCCAAAGAGATAAATTACTCACGACACAAACTCATTTTAGAAATATTGACATTTTCACCCTTTAAGAGTCAAAATTGGAAAGAAATTATTTTCTTAAAGTAAACGATATGATATTATCAAAGCGGTGACTTAACTCTTTAAAATGATACCTTATTTATTGATTTCGCTTAGGTATGAAAGGAGTTAAGAGCTTGTGACAAAAAAAAAAAAAAAAAACACCCTATTGAAATAATATATACTAAGTGGTCCATGCGAAAATTTTGCAAATATGATGAATAGTAAGGTTGGTGATTTGTAATAGGACGAAAGAGGAGCCACCTCACTTGTATCAATTGTTTGTTTGTTTACCGTATTAGGTACATGACAGTGAAGCAGTTGATTAATATCTCTGTGATACATGCTGCTGATATTTAGCAGCTTTGCTCTGAACTGTCTCTTACGTGCAACTTTAACAGTTATTATTTTTGTCCTTCAAGGGTCAAATTCCAAAAAATTTTGTTCTTAATTTATAATGTTGTCTGAATGGAGACCTTAATCTTTTATATGATACATCATTTATTGGTTTTGTTTAGCTATGAAGGGAGATTAATGGCTCGTAAAAAAAAAAAAAAAAATGTAAATAATGACACTTTTTCCATTTAAGGGTCAAATTCCTAAAAATTCTTTTAAAAAAATATGTTGTGACCACAGTGGAGTCCTTTAAAATGATACCTCATTTATCTATATTGGTTAGATATCAAGAGAGATGACACAAAAACAAGTTAAGAAATAGTGATACTTTTACACTTTAAGCGACAAATTCCGAAAAATTCTTTTCCTAAAATATGTTGTGACCACAAAAGAGTTCTTAATCTTTAAAATTACAAATCATTTATCTATATCAGTTAGATATCAAGGGAGGTAAAATGCTCGTGACACAAAAACGCATTGTAGAAATATTGAAACTTTTGACCTTTAATGGTCAAATTGCGAAAAATTCATTTCTTAATATGTGTCGTCACCAATGCACATTTCTTGATGTTTAAAATGATAATTCATTAGGTAAGGAATACAGGGAAATAAATGGTTCATGTTTTTTTTGTTTTTGTTTTTTTTAATCACCTCATTTTAGAAATATTGTAATTTTTTACCTTTAAGGGTTCAATTTGGAAAAATTACCTTCTTAAAATTTGATGTGACCAAAGCGGATACCTTACTCTTTAAAATGATACCTCATTTATTGATTTTGGTTAGGTATGAAGGGAGATAATGGCTTGTGACAGAAAAACACTTCACCTTATAGAAATAATATATATAATGATTCAAGGTATTTACATCTACATCTTTTCACGAGTTAATTCCTGTATACTCCAATACCACATTAAATAATTTCACATCATTTACAAGTGCTTATTTTTAAGGTTCTTATCAGTTCTTATAACCTGATCTTTGGAAAACTGTTCCATTTATTTCAAAATGTTTCTAATCAAAGTTTCCAATGTAAATTTTGTATTAATGTTCTGTTTCAAGGCATTATTCCTACAGTACAGCCGATGTGGATTAGGTGCATACTGTTTCTCAGCAAACTCTCGCCAGCTGACCAATGGAACCATATATAATCTCAGTGTCTGTTCACCGGTGTGACTGTAAGCAGCCAATCTCAGACTCATAAATGAAATTTCAAGCAATTTGTTCTTCTACTCCACACAATCTTATCACCATTTTCAACTAAAAAATTATTTCCTTCAAATTTTCAAAATCTTTAATACCTTCCACTTAATTTTATAACCACTCTTCTCATGTCAAAACCCAAAATTAAACAGCATTTTTCTTGATGAGTTTTTTTTTTTTTTTTTTAAATCCATCTTAAGTTACCGTCCCTTTTCATCGTTACAAAATCTTCAACACATCAATTTTCTCCCTTTAACCATAATCTATTCAATAATTAATTAGCCTTGTTACCTCTAGTTTCTTGATATAATCTTAATTTCCCCTTTAAAATGCTTACTAAAAAAATATCAAGTGTTTTTAATGTCACAATGTTATGTATCCAGATCCACATATTTTAAAATCCTTGTGTTTAGTATTTTCACAAGAGTAAAGTATCACAACAATTCTCATTTTGACTTCCGCAATACTAATCTTTATTTACCTGATCTTCAGTTAACTTGAATCGTTGTTTTTAATATGGTGATGCAGTCTTATCTTTGTCTTTCAATAACTGTCCCATTTTATTTTTTGAAATAATTTTAGTTTTTAAACATACATATGTTTAGCCTTCTGGAAGTTGTGAAAATGTTAGTGAAACTTTTCCTTTCATTTTTCTATGCATTTGACTTTCCTCCGTTACCTCATACTCTCACCCATATATATGGCTAAAGCTGTGGCCTACATGACTGTTACAAACACAAAGGCTTGCCAAGAAAAAAAGAATTTCAAAGCACAGTCATCAGCAGCGAAAATAATGTGCATGGTCCTTTGGGATAGGCAGGGCATGATTTTTATGGAAGATCTGCATCCTGGTGAAACTGTCTATTCAGTCTGTTATGATATGATACTGAAAAAAGGTGAAAGTCAACATTTCCACAGACAAGCCAAAGAATTAGACAACATTTCACTTAAAACACGATAATGCAAGTCCTTATACTGGTAAGGTAACCATTGTATATATTGTAAAATTTGGATCGATTCTTCTACCATATCCACTTTATAACTTCAATTTAGCACCTTCTGACTTCCATCTCTTTGAACCTATGAAACATAGACTATGTGGGCAACATTTAGACATTGGTGCTGTCATTGCAGCTGTAAGAAAGTAGCTCGACATTTTTGGTACAGACTCATCAAACGTGCTCTTGTGAGCACTGGCAATAATGTATTATGGATTATAGTGATTATGTGCAAAAAATAACTAAATAATTAAAATTTTGTTCTACTTTGCAGTGTTGTTATACTCTTTGTATCTGTACCAGTTTCCAGAAAAAATAGGAGGCATTATATATGGATAATGCCCCATAAACAGTAACAAATAATAAAAAATATGTGATGCAATTAAACAGAAAGTTATCTAGGTAGTTGTACATATTATGTGGTTGCAATACAAATGATCAAAAAACTAATATTGAAGCTTTGTGACCTTCCACAATCTGGTAGCGAACCTTTGAAGCTTATATTACAATATTGAAGCTACTGCATATAATACCTAAAAATAAAAGAACTCTCCAAAAGTTGTTAAATATTCAAAAGTGTACACCACAAGCCCCACTGAGAATGGTAGAAGTTAAAATCTACAGGTAGTACAAATAGTAAAGAGCATTCTCCAACAAGGTGACAAAAAATAAAGTAGGCAAATGATCAGCAGAAATGATCAGCAAATGATCAAGAGACCTTTACTGCAATGATAAGGTGAGAGGAACAAGTTTGGAGCTGATGTTGCTATAAACATACACATCCATTCCAACTCTCACTCTAAAACACTTGGTTTTATCTTTTCTTCTAGCATTATATTGCACTAACCTATAATAAAATAAATAACTATAATAAAAGTACAAAATCATGAGAGAAATGCATCAGTTAAGAAGGGTGTGAGACAAGGTTGTAGTCTTATCTCTATTAATATTCAATTTGTATGTAAATGAAGCAATAAAGGGGGGGGAAAAATTCTGAATGGGGCATAAGCAGGAGAAAATGAGTATGCTACAATTTGCTGATGAGATTGTCATGTTAGCAGAACAGACTGAGGATAATGAGAAGTTGCGGAATAGATTTTGAACCAAATATAAACCAAAACAAGACAAAAATAATAAAATGTAGTAGAAATGATAGCAGTAATAGTGGATTAAATATAAAAATAGGATCTGATGTGACAGGAGAAGTAAATGAATTCTGCTACTTAGGAAATAAAATTACAACTGATGGCTGAAGCAGCAATCTTCTCACACTCGGGGAGCAGGGAAACCTGTCTGCTAGAAGAAGTTTCTATTGGCAGCAACTTGTTCCCCAAACACTTAACATATGTATGTAAATGGAGTAGACACTGTAAACCTTTTAACTACCCCTCTTGAACACACTTTTACAAATAATAATAATAAACCTCCTTGTGATTTTTTAATACAAGTCACTGGGATATTAATCCAGGTATGGATAGTTTATGTGGTCTGAAGACTCACTGAGTCACAGGGTTATTCATTTTTTTGACTACAAGGTCTAGAAGATATATAAAGCCTAATATGTCAAGACTTCCAACCTGGTATTCAGGAGGATGCAAAATCTCCATATGGCAATCCAGATATTAGTTATCCATGGTCACCTAAAATCACTCTAAGCAAAAATTGGGCTGGATCTGTCAAAAGGTAATGGCAGAATACCTTCCCATTTTTTGCCCCTCCTCTACTTCTCCCAGTTCTAATAATTTCAATGAGCCATAAAGCCTGAAGCAAGAAATAAATTACTGAAATACCAAATCCGACTCAGAAGTTTCAAAATAGTAAGTGGTTTACTCACCAGCTATTCAACTTAACACACTACTAAATGTGAGAGACAGAAGTTTGCCTTATAGAGGTCTGATCCATTCTCACAAGATGGAAATATAAGCCAAGATCTGCACTCTCTATAACATACAATTTCCTGCTGTCACACCGTCTGGTAATTATTTAAGCATATTATGAGCTTAAAGCAAGATGGTGCACTCACCAGTTCTAGCTAGGATAACTGTACCTGGTCTATGTGGGCAAATGCTATTCATGATGTTTCAATTTTAGTGATGCAGTTATTTTGTAATCAGTATATTATGTTCACAGAATAATAAATTTTGCAACACACATTACATTTATTTATCGGAGATTGTTAAAAAAGAAAAGAATATTTCTTTGACAACTGATCAATGAGATGAGTCATAAATTATACCATAGTTGGGATGGAAACTTCAGTACATTATATATAAAAAGTTATGATTGATATACTATAGATGTTGATTATTGTTCCATTTACCTCAGATGACGGCAGTTGGTGCACATTAACAAAAATATCAAAATTCTAGCAACAATTGTAAGCATATACCCAGTAATTGGTAGAATTCTGTCAGCATAAGTCTGAAAAGAAGGCTGGGTTTGAACAAAACTATTTTTCTTAGTTTCTTTCAATTTTTTATTTTGTACCATCCTGCCATTATCTGTAATATTTTCTGTGTCTTTTATCATAGTTCACTTCTTAGCAAATAGCTCACTTACTGTCTTCAGCATGTGTTACATTTATAGTTATTTATCCTTACCTACAAATGAAAACTTTCCCATTTCTTCTGCCTAAAATCCAGTACTAATTAATGGTCAGGCCCGCCGCTAGCTGTGTGAATGCCCATGTGCAATACCGATTATGGTGCCTGCTGTCTAACTACAGCCAGTGGTAGACCTAGGAGTTTCCCGAACCGGTCAAAAAAAAAAAAAAAAAAAACACCTTTGAACATTATGCCACAGCATTTCAGCTAAAAAAAAGGTCGCCCCCTACAGAAGTTTCGTCGCGGCGACAATGGAGCGGTAACTGTCAATCACTCGATTTGCTGCCCCCCTTGATATGCCGCCCGCGTGCGGTGCACGCCTTGCACACCCGCTTATGGTCGTCTTCATTGGACATACTCCTGATTCTTTGTGCAATGTTAATACAGGGCTCACTGCAAATATATTCCTTGCATACCTCTTTTCCTTGTCTCCTCTTTTGCAATGACTCCCAACTCAGCTATTTTATTACAACAGCAGTATTTTCTGTTGTGATTCGTACAAATTAGGTAATCACCACTGCAGCACCTACAACTCTTTGATACGTATAATGAATGTCCCATACTATTTTGTCACACTAATTTATTTATTTATTTATCGTATGGCAATTCAGACACTTTTAAGAACATTGATAAAATATATACAATGCAACATTACAAGATTAAATACTTATATCTAATTTATTAATATAGTTTATTGATTCCTGAGTTGCCAGCAGGAAGTCCACAGGATCACCACTGTAAGATCTTATAGGACACTCTTCAATAATATGACCAATAGTCTGAATCTCTCCGCATTCACATAAGGGGGATGGTTGCTTGCCCCATGTGTACAGGGAGTGTGCGCATCTGCCATGCCGAGTTCTGATTCTGTTGAGTGTGGACCAAGTTTTACGAGGTAAATCAAAACCTGGTGGCTTTTGTGTGATGCAAGGTAAGCTGCTGTTTTGCTGTACAGTCCACTCCTGCATCCAAGCTTTGGTGATGTTAAAATCTGCACGAATAGCATCCCTTACTGATTTCATTGGCGGTTTTCTAGAGTGAAGCCTGTTGATGTTGGCATCCTTAATATCTTGGTGGATCGGTAAGTTTCTGCTGTCCATTATTCTCTTGTACTCACGTGTAAGAGCATTTATCCGTCGCAGGTTAGGTGGTGGTATGTGGCTCAGTATTGAGAGCCATCTTATGGGAGTTGTCTTGATAACGCCTGCAATCATACGCATAGCGTAATTAAGTTGGGTGTCCACTTTTCTCACATGCGGGCTATTCAACCAGACCGGGGCACAGTACTCGGCAGCTGAAAAGACAAGACCCAGAGCAGAGGAGCGGAGAGTGGAGGCCGATGCACCCCAGGAGGTACCACATAGTTTTTGAATGATATTGTTTCTTTTTTTTAGCTTCTCAGTCATTTTCCTTAGATGTGCATTAAAGGATAATGTTCGGTCAAGGGTAACACCCAGGTACTTTGCTGTCTTATTGTGGGTAAGAATGGTTTCTTCGAACCGTATGTTAAGTTCCCTTCTAGCGAGTTTGCTACTTAGATGGAAGCAGGTAACCTCCGTTTTAGAAGCATTGGGTTGGAGTCGCCACCTACGGAAATATTTTACCATTGTTTCCAGGTTTTCTGTTAGGATTTCTTCAGACGTTTCGATTGACCTGCACCTCGTGGCGAGAACCCAGTCGTCGGCATAACCAAATTTTTTTGATCTTGTTTTCGGCATGTCTGTGATATATAGGCTGAAAAGGAGTGGAGCAAGCACTGATCCCTGCGGTAGACCGTTCTTAAGTTTCCTCTGAGAGCTGATATCACTGCCCATGACAACCTGGAACACCCGGTCATTAAGCATGTTGTCCAACAGGCGTGCAATAAGTTTGCAGGGAATTACACGAAGAAATTTATATATCATACCCTCTCTCCACACTGTGTTGTAAGCCACCGAGAGGTCGATAAATGCTGCTGAAGTTTTTAGTTTCCTTTGGAATCCAGCTTCAATATGGGTAGTTAGCGAAAGAACTTGATATACACAGCTTCGTCCTGGTCGGAAGCCTGCCTGTTCCACTGGAATCGCTTCAAACAGTCTCTGGCTGATTCTGTTATATATAAGTCTCTCCAGTAGCTTGTAGGTGACAGACAAAAGAGCAATTGGTCTGTAGTTTTTTGGGCTGTCTGCCTGCTTACCTGGTTTTAGTATGGCTATTATCTTAGAGCGTTTGAATCCCTGTGGAATGTTGCCAGACTGCATGACGTTCGTAAAAAGTTGCGCCAGCCATTTTTTGGTGTACCTGCCGCAATTTATTAGGAATTCAGGGTGTATGTTGTCAAACCCTGCGGCTTTTTTTGGTGAGGTTTTCTTAAAGGCCTCTGAAATATCTTCGGTGGTAAAGGGGTGGGAGTATTTGGTTCCTGTGGCTTCATTTTTTAAGATTTTCAGCTCTCTCTTCACTTGGATGGTATGTGCTTTATCTTTTGGTGCCCTGGATGTAGTTACTATGTGTGAGGCTACTTTGTTTGGGCTAATGGTCATTTTTTGGCATTGTATGGGGGCACAACTCACTAGTTTTTTTAATAACGACCATGCTTTCCTGCTCGACGTCTGGAAGTTGAGGCTTTCCACTGTTTCCGTCCACTTCTCCCTTCTTGCTGCATCCAGACTGTGTAGAAGCTCATCTGCTATTTCCTGATCACCTGATTCAAGAAAGATCTGGTACAGTTCATCACTGTTTTGAGACCAGCCTGGAATGTACTCTTTACGGTACCCTCTTGGAATGTGCTTTTTGGCAGTACTTAGAATGGCGCCAACAAATCGATGATAATTTTCGCTAGTAGGAGGTATCCATCCCAGGCACCTGTCTAAGTCTAATGAGAACTTAGTCCAGTTGGCTTTTGTAAAGTTCCATCTTGGGCGGAGGACAGAAGTGATTAGGGGAATTTGAGTCCCTACTTCTATTATTATTGGTCGATGTTGACTATGTGGGAACTCTGGAAGAACTTTTCGATAGGCTGCTAGGGGCCTTCCTCTGCTATCAGATGAAACAAAACATAAGTCGGGGTTGTATTCCTGTCTCCAGGCTGCTGATCTAAATGTATATCGATCCTTGGCGTCGAACAAAAGATGCAGATGTTCATCTTCTGCCCATTTTACCAGTGCGTCCCCGTTCAAGTCGTTTCTGTACTTCCACTGTTCATGGTGGCTATTATAATCACCTACATAAACGGCAGGGTGAGGCTGCGTTTGAATAACCTGGGCTGGCCAGGGCATGGCAAGTGGCTTGTAAGTATTGGAAACGGTGATGCTGCCGATTTTTGAGACGACACTATGAACGTTATCATCAATTGAGGTGGAGATGAGAGAGACGTTTTCAATGTCGTGTTTAACATAGGTAGCTACGCCATATGATCGGTGGTATTAGCATCATCAAAGTTCCATACCTGAGCTCACTTATTGCAATGGCATATTTGTTCATAAATCTCCATAATAGAAGCATGGCTTTGAGAAGCTCTCCCTACAACATGTGTTCTACCAATGCTCATTACCAAATGATCTGCCAAGACATTTACATTTCATGCCTTCAGTCAGCAGTTATTTGTCCATCTATATTACAAATCTACTGTGTGCACTAATTAATTTAAAAATAAGTTGGGAGTGTATGAGGTTCTAAAGATCTGGTATTCGCATAGTCTTGATTTCTCTACATTAAATTAAATTCAGTTAACAGTATGAAACTTGGCTGCAATCCATTTCACCTAGCAAATAAAACCAATTTGTCAATGTATCTTCCTGCAAGCACTGCAATAAATAAGAATTTCAAACTTATTTTAAAATTAATTTACCAGAAGTCTAAATTACTTTCATTCACAGATTTCTGGAAACAAGAAGCCTCGTTCTCGTCCCCAAGTACAAACTGATGTTGATGTTGAAGCCTTAGCACGTAATCACGATTTGGTCAAAGTCAATACTGCGACATTAGTCAACTGGCTAAGAGAGAAGATGGTACCATGTAAGGTGAAAGATAAAAAATCAGATCTTGTAAGAAAAGTGTCAGAGTATCTCAATATTCCTCTATGATTAAGACAGTTAAATATTTTAGCATTTCATATTTACATAATTTTCACATGTGATTTTGACTAATTATACAATATGAAAGTCATTTTCAACAAAGTAATCAAAATGAACTAGACACAACTATTTTATATACATGTAAAACATTACTCAGAAGCACATACAACCAAGATTAATTTTGTGATGGCATAAACAAAAAATATTTTATATCTTTACATATTAAGAATTTATCAATGCAGATATTTATCAAAACTAAGAATTTTTCAGTCAGTTCACTTGTAATTGTTAAAAGGCTAGATTCTAAAATTAATTCATAGTCATTTTCTTATGTGTTACAATTATTTGTAAAATCTCCTCTCTGATCGTTTTATCAATGATCCCAATTTCAGCAAGGTTGAAATCATTCAGTTCAAAAAACGTGACCATGTCAATCTAGAAGAGAAACATGAGTACATGTTCTATGAAATTTGTAACAATTTACCAGAAACAGAATGAAAAGTGACATCAAATAACAAAAAGAGTACAGATGTTATCTTGTAAATATATTTTATTTGCAGTATTATTAACTATATCTCAATTTTTTACTTGATTTCTACTGTTGATCTAAATGCAAAATAAATATTTTACTTGTTTGAAATAATGAAAAAAATATTTACTTGTCTCTTGGTATTCTTTGTTCTTAAATACATCCCACTAATTCTGCATCAAATGTTCATGCAACTTAAAAGTATTTCTTAAAACTACAGCAATCAAATGTAAATAAATTATACAATAATTTGAATATCTGAAGATTGGTTTCCTGCCTACTCATTTTTCAAAGAGTTCTTCACGAAGTTTTTAAAATAAAAGAATATACCTCCAAAAAACTAATTCATGTTGATTTTAGTACACATTAGCACTTGCTCTCTCGTTTGTGCACGTGTATCTAGATGTGTGTGTAATTCATTTACCTCCCCCCACCCTCCCACAGGGACGGCGTTTCGTGTTCGGCCCGGGTGGGTAGCCAGGCAGTTAGTGTTTCGTGTTCGGCCTGGGTGGGTAGCCAGGCAGTTAGTGGTGGGGGTGGGGTGGGGAGAGATTCCCTTGAAAATGTTATTTGGTTATCTTACTTAAAATAATATTAGTGATAATTATACAAACAAATTCATAAGAGAAATTCATTCGGATAAAAACTAAAAACTGAATTTAAAGACTTATAATTTATTCAATGTAAATTTAGTTTTATTAAAAATCATATCAGTGTTAATTGCGCAATGCAAAAACTGTAGTGCGCTTTGCTTGTTCGGAAATGAGCTGATTCAACAATTTTTCCAAATCTTGTTCGTCTGTAAGATTACGGTATACATGTAATATTGCGATATTATTTAGTCAGTCTTGAAACATTGTCGATCATGGGTAAGTCTTGAGATTGGGTAAGTCTTGAGATGGGGTAAGACGAAAACTACGTTCATTTGAATAAGACGACCCAATAAGCGTGACGAGTAGTAGAAAAAGTATGAGTCTTCTGGTCTGTTTATACTTTTGTGAAAAGTCTGCAACACCTCTCATATTTTTTTGCCTTCTCATCTTGCGTTTTTAAAATTTGCAAAAAATTGTTTCCATCATTCAGAAATCTTTCTTGGCAAAAAATCATGGTTATAGAAATTTAAAATTCTGGTACCACTAACTTTGTGGGCTGTCCCAAAACGAATCATTCTAAACGTTTTAAGAAGTGGATGGAATCGTTGTGGAATCGACTCTTTAACGACAAGAGTACTTGATGATAAACTTTAATATAAGATTTAAGAAAAAAATCGAATCGGGAGATTATCAGTTGAGGCAATGGGAATTTTACGCTAATGTAGGATTTGTAGTTCGTTGATTTCAAAGTTAGTACCTGACTGCACACTTTTCCACCAGATTGCTTCGAATTTTGAATCTCTAACATAGTACAAATTGCTTCTATCTTCTCACACGATACAATAACATATAGATTCGATTTCTATAGATCTACAATCATAACTTCGAAGCAATTAAAAATTTCTATCGTCATGGCTAAATAGAAATTACACTTAAACGATTCCATGTAGGAGCAAAATCCAGAAGCCTAGCAGCGACGGTGCTGTCTACTTCTCTACGGCAGGGTGATCGTATAAAAATTGTATTCGCTGCTGATAATTTTCTCTTACTGATTTAAGAGATTTTATTCTCATTAACAATCTGTAAAAAATGTATAGTTATGCTTACAAATATAAAACCATAATTTAAAAAGTTGGATTTAACTTGTAATCTTTAGAAGTAACTTGCTGGGCAATAGGCTGCAAAAAAAAGGCAAATCATCATTAGTCCTATTTATTTTCCGATTTTCAGTGACTTAAACTGTCCAAGTCATTTCGGCGAGTCTCGCAAGAAGTTTGCCAAATCTTTTATAGTTCCTATGCATCTTCTTGCTGTTATAACTCTCTCAATTCCATCTCGTACAGCAAGAGTGAGAATATGGGCATTACAATGCACAAATAAAGCTCGAGGCTCTTTCATTGCGTACTCTTGACTGAAATCCTGTTATTTTTTCAGAAATATTAAAAGCCTCATCCTAGCGTTTTGAGAGCGCCAAATTGTGCTTGGCGAAAATGTCAAAGACCGGATCAAATAAGATTTTTGCTTTGATGTTCGCAGTTAAAAATAATCCAATAAAGTGTTCATTTGCAATGAAATCTTCCGAAACAACTCTCGTAGAAGATGATCCTATTTCTTCCATGATTTCAGACAATAGTTTAGTTACCTTCAAATCAAGAATTTAATTCTGACAGTCATTATGAAGCCATTTGTAACAACCTCTTTGCAGCCACGACTTTAGATCAGTCACATCTTCAGCTCGAGCTTTTAAAATGCCATGTATTTTGAATTTTCATCGCTCTTGGCTCCTCTCACAGAATACCTTGTCTCGCCAAGGCCTTCAAGGTACTAAATATTTTCAACAACTATTACGGTTATGAAACATCTGTTTTGAATGAGCCGTTGATATCAATTGTGACACGTTGATATAAAACAGTTTAATTTTGTTGTAGAGGCTGTGCTCAGGTTTAAATGCAGCCCGGACCGAGAGAAAATCCTCCAAAAGTGAAATATTTCACATTTCGGGCATCTAATTCACACATACACGTCTCGTCATTTTGACGTCACTTCCGGGTCCTGGGGAGATTTGTGCACGGCATTGAGTGTGCCCACAGACGCTCGTTGTTGATATTACTAACGATTTTAATGCTTTAGCGTAGTTGGTATGAAGTTAATTAGTGCCGTAAGAGTTTAGCCGCCAATTATGTATTTTGTTGTATAACCCCATAGTGTGTCTCAAAATGAAACCAAGTCCGATCTGGGGGAAAAAAAAAAAAAAAAAAAAAAAATTTTTGGTGAAGTGTACGTTATGTGAAAAAGAATTTCTGCCATTCTACCATTGCTTTATAGAGTCATTTGAAATGTATGCTTCCAGAAGAGATTGAAAAGTATGAGAAACTAAATGCAGTTTTTAAGTTGTAGGAACAAGAAGGAAAATATCAATGTCAGTCTGGTCCAGTAGCTGAAGCAAATACGACTTCCATCAAAAGAAGAGCCTCCTAAGTGGTGTCAAATAAACACACAAATTTTCCATATTGTTGTCATTACTCCGCCTATCAGTGTTGCTACCGAAAAAAACGTTCAGTGAAGCAGCCTTAATTTATGGCGAAAGAAAGAAGCAATTTAAAGTAAGAAAAGGCTGGAAAGCTTTTGTTTTTAAAATTTAACTTTCAATTTTTAACTTTCGAATATTATTTACAGTTATTAGAAAACTATTACTATTATTTATTTTGAGTCCGCTACCACCTGGTTGATTTAATTATTAAAATAAACATTATTTCACTTGACATTTTTATTAAACTTACTAGGTAGCTAGGAAGTAAATTAAGAGCAGTGACACCAATTTACATTTTTATACAATTTCATATAACTTCTGCTTCTGTTTCCGCCTCCATAGTATAACTTCCGTTTCATCTCTAGAACATACGCGTGAATGTTCATTACCTATATACTTGTGTATACAGTAAATAACAAAAATAAGAATGTCAGCTGACTGAACAAGGCCATCTTTTAAAGTTCCAGTGGTCCTTCGTCTAAGGGCGATGCAAATTTATCCCCAACGTGCTGCTGTCTTCTAGCATTATTAACACTTGATTCGTTTCTCCTTTACAGCTTGACAACGAATTTATCCTTATGAACTTTTTGTCGAAAATACACACGGATTAAGCAGAAGCGCGTTAGAAATACACTAAGGCAACTTTCACGCATGACGGTTTTGGATGTACATTTTACCGTAACATTCTTGCTTTCACGATGAACGACTGTTTGCCGTAGATTGAGCACAGTAGGCGATAGCTTGGTTGGTTATCGTTGTTGAAACATCAAAGGAATTTTGCGCTTCTTTCATGGCGTTGTTATGTATACATAGCCATTTTACACGTTTTTTTTAAATATGAAACTAATATGTTTAGCTGATCTGCTTTCTCGTTCTTTCTTTCTCTTATTACTTTCCTTTATGCACCCTGTCACTCTCAAATTCCGGGTGGGTAACACTACCCACCATACCCACATTATCCGCCGGCCCTGCCCTCCCACTTGCCGAAGCAGCAATTATAAACCCAGAGAAGGAAAAACCAAAAATCATGTAAGAAGTGTCATTCCTTTTAGATACTTTCTTATTTCCACTATTTCCAGCTATAGATAGTTTTGTTTTTTATTTTCTAGTTTATCTTAAGATAATTTAGAAAATAACTTATCAAATATTTATAAAGCTAAAAGATGATTAGGTATTCTAATATGAAGAGATAAAATTCTACATACATGGATCCAACTTTTAGTACCGTTTTAAAGCAGAAACTTTGATTAGTATTCTATCCGAGGTTTGAAATGTAATTTTGTTGTATTCTTTACCATACAAGTAAATATCACAAATTATTGGAGTATTAATTGTTGATGTAATGGTTCAATTTACATTTCCAATGTGTAGTAATGAACTATTTTTTTTTTAACGAAGAAATAAACATGCAAAGTTACATAGTAAAACAATATTAACAGAACCCAAAAAGTGTAGTGTGTTTATCTGTGATATCTGGTAGGTTTCTTTTGAGATTAATCTCAGATATACTACACTGAGGTGACAAAAGTAATGGGATAGCAAAATGCAAATACATACAGAGGTTGGACAAAATAATATGAACACCATGTGATACAGAACAGGTTGTTGCATGTTGGCACCACTACTTCCGTGTGAATACTGCGACGCGCATGTATGGCGTAGTTGACATGGCAGGTCTTGTAGGTTATGTGTCAATGTATTATGCACTTTATTCCATGATGGTTACAACAAGCGATCGTTGAAATGCGTGATCTCTCAGACTTTGAAAGAGGACAAATCATTGGAGCTCGGTTAGCGGTAGAGTCTGTGACAAAAATCAACTGAACTGTTTAACATCCCAAGAGTGACAGTATCCACGGCAATGACAGCACACACAGAACATGGTAAAACATCATCGGAAAAGAGGAACAGTGGACGAAAACCAAAGTTAACCGATCATTAAAAAGGATTGTGACTAGACAACACAAAACTACCATGGACAGTGACAGCAGAACTCAACACACACCTAAATAATACTGTTTCAACAAAAACAATATGGCGGGAGCTCCAAAAAGATACTTGCAAAACACTTACCAACACTAAGCTGCCAAACAAGTGGTGCCACGATCATAAAAACAGGACATTTGATGACTGGAAGAATGTGGTTTGTTGTATATTGAGAGATTTTAGTTATAGTATATTCTAATTTTGGCTCGGGATAATTTTTCTCAAACTGCAGCTATGTAATGTAATTCCACCCAACGAAGCAGAGCTCAAGGTTGGGCAAAGTCACTTCCCGTGGGAAGCAGCCCCCCTACCACGGTAGCCCAGAAAGCCCTTAGCAAGGGATTTTAAACAAATAGAACTAATGTCACCTGACTTCCCCCACTACGCTCCTACTCTGGAGAGGGCAGTCGAAAACAGCCTCCGGGGCAGTCTATTCGCCGATTCTCAGGATGGACCACGTTGCCATACGGCACGCAGATTTTATTAGGTAATGGCTAATGCATTTATACCCTTCTGCTGGCTTAGAAAGAATATTCCTAGTGACAGGATTTTATTAGTAAGAGATTCCTTTTATGAGAGTTATCTTATGCAGTATTTTTCAGTTATTTCAAGTGTATGTCTATGTACCTATTTTTATTGAAGTATTACAGTCACTCCATTCTTTCAACTACATGTTTTCATTTGTATCGCTGATTCCTGCTCATTACTAGCAATAAGTGTGGGCAGAATGTGATTGCTCTGATCTTATGGCCACATATCTTCGTGAAGCTGATCGAGGAGTGGTTGATCAGAGACGAATCCAAACTTTGGCTGTGGTGATTTGCCGCTCAGTTACTACAGGTTTGGTCCAATGAATAATCATTCACATTGTTTCCTACTAGCGGCCAGGTTTATGTACAGAGAACCCAAAAGAAGCCTATGATCTGGACTGCCTGCGTCTTATAGTCAAGCATGGGGAAGGTTCCGTTATTATTTGGGCAGCTATATCGTGGTATTCAGCTGGTCCTCTCATTCACATCACTGGCCGGATGACTGCAAATGTATATCTTGACATCCTCAATGATGAAGTTCTTCCTACGACTAGCATACTGCTGCCAAAGATTGCCATCTTCCAAGATGCTAATGCGCTCATACAAACAGCCAAAGAATTTCTGTCCTGGTTCGAGGAGCATCAGAATATCATCAAACATCTTCCTTGGCCAGCACAATCGCCAGACCTCGACGTAACTGAACCATTGTGGAGAGTTTTAGAGTAGAGAATAATGAGCAGATTTTCACCTCCTACATCACTGAAGCAATTGGCGGATGCTTTGGTACAAGAATGGAACAACATTCCATTGGAAACTATTCAGACACTCTACTAATCTATTCTGTGAAGAATTACAGCTGTTCTATAAGAAAACGCTGAACCACCACCATATTAATAAATCAATAGTATGTAAATGTTAGGTGTTCATATTATTTTGTCCAACTCCTCTAGATGGCAGTAGTGCCGCTTACAAATTGTATAAATGGTCAGTGCCTGGACAGGACTTTCATTTGTGGTCAAATGCTTTGTGTGAGAAGGTTGATTATGTGATAATGACCACACAGCGAGAATTAAAGGATTTTGAATGCAGTATGCTAGTTGAAGCTAGATACTTGGGATATTCCATTTTGGAAATAGTTATGGAATTCAACATTCCGAGATCCACAGTGTCAAGAGTGTGCCGAGAATACCTAAATTCAGGCATCATGGACAACGCAGTGGTCGACTGTGAACACTTAATGAGTGTGACCAGCGACATCTGCGTAGACTTGTCAGTGTGAACAGACAAGCAACACTGCGTGAATTAACCGCAGGAATGAATGTGGGACATCCGACGGTTGTGTCCGTTAGGACAGTACAGCGAAATTTGGCTTTAATGGGTTATGGCAACCATTACTAACAGCACAACATGGCCAACAGCAGCACTCCTGAGTTCGTGACCATATCAGTTGGAGCGTAGATCACTGGAAAAAAGTGGCTTGGTCAGATGAGTCACAATTTCGATTGGTAAGAATTCATGGTAAGGTACGAGTGTGGCGCAGACCCCATGAAGCCATGGACCCAAGTTGTCAACAAGGCAGTGTGCAAGCTGGTGGTGGCTCCATAATGGTGTGGGCTGTGTTTACATGGAATGAACTGGGTCCGCTGGTCAAACTGAACCGATCGTTAACTGGAAATGATTACGTTCAGCTACTGGGAGACCACTTGCAACCATTCATGGACTTCATGTACCCAAACAAAGATGGAACTTTCCAGGATGACAATGCGCCTTGTCACCGTGCCATAACTGTTCGTGATTGGTTTGAAGAACATTTTGGACAATTCCAGCAGATGATTTGGCCACCACGATCGCCCAACATGAATCCCATCGAACATTTATGGGACATAATCGAGAGATCAGTTCGTGCACAAAATCCTCCACCGGCAACACTTTCGGAATTATGGAAGTCCATAGAACCTGCATGGCTCAATATTTCTCCAGAGCACTTCCAACGACTAGTGGAGCCCATGCCACTTCGCCGGGCAAACGGAGGACCAACACGCTATTAGCAGGGTATCCTATTACTTTTGTCACCTCAGTGTATGATCTATGGCAAGTATCTAGTCATATATGAAGCCCAAATGTACTGCATAACCTAATAACACTTAATGATTGCGTATTATGACAAACTTGTGCCAATTATGAATAGGTCAGCAATAAATTCAAGAAATGGGAGGGTGCTGACTGAACTTAAACAATTGACAGGTATACATAAAATGTAGAGAAGTTCTACGGAATTAACTAAATGGTAATTTTAACATAGTTCTTGTTTATCATCCTAATGATAATGTAAACTATACAGTTTTTACATGAAAAGTTTGTTATCTATGTTTTATAAAATGAACTGTTATTTATTTATTTCTCGTGTCCAGGACATAACAAGTTGAAAAAATAAATAACATTAATTAATTAATATTAAACTATAAACACAATTATATAGAATGTGACCAGAATTCCGCAATCTTGATGGCCTTCTCGTTTGCCCTGTAAAGGTCGTCGATATTGCAGGTTTCAGGGAGATTCCTGCATATCAGAAGATGTTGTGGGTTCTGAAGATCACCACATTCACATAGATCGTTGTCATTAGTGTACCCCCATTTTTTAATATTATATTTACATCGGGACACTTCAGTTCTTAATCTGTTTAGAGCCTTCCATATAGCATATGGCTGATTACATCCCGCAGCCGGTGCCTCTTTGATGTTCCTTCACTGTTCTTCAAGCAACGAAGTTCGCCATAGTTCTAGACGGCGTGCTCCAGTAGAAGATGTTATGGCTGTAGTTGATTGTACGAAGCTCTTCCTTGACTTCAGCCTTGTGGGTTGAGGTTCGTGTCCAAACAAAGGGTGTCTGGGGTCTGTTTCTTGTTTCCTCTTCTCCCTCTCTGCAGCTGTTTTCCTACGAATGTCAGGTGGTGCTATACCCATGATTTGGTATATTTTACTAATAGGAGTTGGTTTTAGGCAACCTGTTACAATGCGACCAGTATCATTCAATGCTATATCAACCTGCTTAGCATGTGCAGAGTTTTGCCAAACTGGTGCTGAGTATTCTGCTGCAGAGAAACTAAGTGCCAGGGCAGATGTACGAAGCACATTTGGATGTGCTCCCCAGGAGGTACTTGTAAGTTTCCGGATGATGTTGTTCCGGGCAGATACTTTGTTTCAGATCCTCACAATGGGTTTTGAATGTGAGAGATCGATCAAGCTTTATTCCTAGATATTTAGGTGTATCGCAGTGTAGTAGTTGTTGCCCCCTCCAGTTGATGTACAACTTCCTTCTGGCTTCTCTGTTTCTCAGATGGAATGCACAGACCTGTGTTTTTCCAGGGTTGGGCTTCAAGTGATTAGCATCATAATACTTGGCCATATCTTCAAGAGCTGTTGTCAGCTTCACCTCCACCGCCTCAAAGGTTGTGCCTTGAGCTGCAACTGCTGTGTCATCAGCATAAATGAATGCTCTTGTTCCAGGAATAATTGGTTGATCATTTGTATATATGTTGTACAAGAGCGGGGCCAGCACACTACCCTGAGGGAGGCCATTCTTCTGAGTTCTCCATCGACTCTTCTTATTGTGGAGGGTGACGTAAAACCTTCTGTTTTGTAGTAAACACTGGATGACTTGTGTTAGATGGTAGTCTTTTGTGATGGAATATACCTTACTTATCAAAATTTTGTGGTTGACTGTATCATACGCCGCTGTGAGATCGATGAATGCCACACCTGCAACCTGTCCTCTTTCAAAAATGAACTGTTAAAAAACATTTTTTTTTCTTTTTGCCGTCATGGTTTGATGAAATCCTCCATCTCTTCCTAACTTTAGCTAACCTCTTCATCTCTACAGCTTACAACCCAAGTCCTCAATTATCTGCTTCATATACTCTAATCTCTGTCTTCCTCTACAGTTCTTACCTTCGACTGTTCCCTCCACTAACTAATTAACCAATCCAGCATGTCTCAAAATGTGACGTACCAGCCTGTCTCTTCTTTCTGTAAGCTTCTTCCACAAACTTCTTACCTCACCCATCATTTCCAAAACTCATCCATTTTGTACTTTGTCCACTTAATTTACACCATTCTTCTGTAGCATTAAGTTTCAAATGCTTCTATTTTCTTTCTTTCTGGTATTCCTAAGTCCATGTTTCACTACCATAAATTGCTGTGTTCCACACATAGAGTTTTAGGAGATTCTTTCTAATTCCTAGATCAATGTTTGAAACTAAAAAATTTATCTTTTTCATGAAGGCTCTTTTTGCTAGTGCTATTCTGCTTTTAACATCATTCCTGCTTTGGCCTTCGGTTGTAATTTTGCTTCCCAAGTAACAGAACTCACTTACTTCTCCTATTGCATCCGATCCTATTTTTATATTTAATCTACAAGTATTGGTATCATTTCTGCTACATTTCATCACTTTTGTCTTGCTTTAATTTATATTCAGTCTAAAATCTGCCTTCAGTATTTTGTTCATGCTGTTCAGTAACTTTTCAATATCTTCAGCCTGTTCTGCTAACAAGACAATGTCATCAGCAAATCGTAGCATACTGATTTTTTCCTCCCTAAACGCTTATGCCACATAAAAATTTTTCTTTAAATTTCTTTATTGCTTCTTCTACATACAAGTTGAACATTAACGGGGATAGACTACAACCTTGTCTCATACCCTTTTTAACTGATGCATGTCTCTCATGGGTCTCTACTATTATTATAGCCACTTGATTCTTATGTAGTTTATAAAGTATTCTTCTATCTCGATATAGTAGACCTGACTTCTTTATAATTTTGAACATCTTGTCCACCTAACATTATCAAAAGCTTTTTTTTAATCAACAAATGCCATAAAACTATTTTTTTTTTTTTTTTTTGATCTGCCCTTCAAGTATTAATCTTAAGGCCAGAATTGCTTCCCTTGTACCTCGACTTTTTCCTAAACCCAAACTGATCTTTACCTAAAATCTCTTTTACTACCCTTTCCATTCTTCTGTGTATAATTCTGGTTAGTAATTTTGAAGCATGTGATGTTGGACCAATGGTGCGATAATTCTCAGATTTGTCGGCTTGTGCTTTCATTGGAAGTGTGAAGACGATATTTTTATTAAAATCAGTTGGAATTTCTCCTGTTTCATAACTTTTTGATATCAAGTTGAATAATCTTTTGATTCCTTCTTGTCCCGGGGATTTAAGAAAATCTGCAGGGATCTCATCAATTCCAACTGCCTTATTTGCTTTCAAGTCATTCAGAGCTCTATTAAATTCTGTCCTCAAAACAGGATCTCCCAATTCATCAACGTCGACATCGCCTTCCTTTTCCATTATGCTACTGTTCAAGTCGTCCCCAACATATAGTTTCTCAATGTATTCCTTCCATCGTTTAGCTCTATCATCTGAGCATGAAAGAGGTTTCCCATCAGCAGCTTTAATGTTCACACCTCTTTTCTTCATTTCTCCAAAATTCTGTCTATCTTTCTATATGAAGCATCTACTTTACTTATAACCATTTCCTTTTCTATTTCTTCACACTTTTCTTGTAGCCAATTTTCTTTTGCTTTTCTGCATTTCCTGTTTATTTGACTTCTAAATTGACTGTATTGCTCTCTTCCTGCTTCATCCTGAGCATTTTTGTACCTTCTCCTCTGATCCATCAGCTCCAAAATTTCTTCTGTGATCCAAGATTTTCAGGCGGCTTGTTGCCTAAAGCCTAACTAGCTTTCATTATTTCGGTCTTTAATGCATTCCATTCGTTCTTAGTTGAGCTCCTTTCAGAGTTACTTCTTAGACCTAAGTCTACCATTTCTGCAAATTTTTCTCTCGTGCTAGATTGTTTCAGTTTATTCACTTCCAGTCTGTTCAGCTTATACTGCTTCCTTATTCACTTGAATTTCAACCTGCACTTCATTACTATCAAATTATGGTCAGAGTCTATGTCTGCTCCTGGGTACACTTTACAGTCTAGGATTGATTCCTGAATCTCTGTTTGACCATGATATAATCGAACTGATATCTGCCTGTATCCTCAGGATGTTTCCAGGCATATATCTTTCTTGCATGGTTCTTAAACAGTGTGTTTGCCACAATTAGCTTATATCTTTGACAAAATTCTAACAACCTGCTTCCTCGCTCATTTCTTTCTCCTAGACCAAAACTTCCCAGATTATTCCCTCTTTTCCTTCTCCCACTATTGCATTCCAATCACCCATCATTAGTAGATTTTCCTCCCCCTTCACATATTGGATAAATTCGTCAATTTCGGCGTATATTTTCTCTATTTCTTCGTCATCTTCCTGTGACGTTGGCATATACACTTGTGCTAACATAGTTTGGGGTGGGCTTAGATTCTAACCTCATCAAAATAATCCAGTCCACTAAACTGCTCATAATAACTCACCCGTTTCCCTACTCTCTTATTCATTACAAATCTACACCCGTGACTCCACTGGCAGCTCGTGTGCTAATTATCCTGTGTTCCCCACACCAGAAATCCTGTGCATCTCCCATTTTATCTCACTAATCCAAACAACATCTAACTTAAGTTGTTCCATCTTTCTTTTAAGTTTCTAACCTACCTGCCCTACTTAGACTTCTGACATTCCACACTCTGACTCGTAGAATGTTTCTATCCATTCTGATGACTCCTTCCTGACCAGTCACCACCAGGAGATCTGATTGGGATGAATATTTTACCCAGGAAGAAGCTATCATGATATGTAATTTGAGAGGATTACAAGTCCTCAGGATACCCTTTTTGGTCTCTAATACAGTGGTTTCCCGTTGCCTTCTGCATCCCCATGCCATTGCTCATTTCTGATTCATCCACCTTTAGGGGCCCGTTTCCAACCCCAAAGGCAAGAGGGTGCCCTGGACCACTCCCCGCTCTTCCACTCCCCTTTTTGGAGACCATTTGGAAGCAGTGGGTGACTCCTTATACCGGAAATCTTTCAGTCGCCAAAGCCTCGTCGTGCAAACAGGATGCACCACGTGAAGGAGAGGTTGACATTTGGTTGGAAAAGACTAGTATAGT
>JARYHS010009186.1:213814099-214134183 GCA_031002005.1 Vandiemenella viatica | reverse complement strand
ATCGCATCAGATCACTCCGCCTTAATGCGCACGGCTAAACAAACGTCAGAAACGTGCAGTCTTCCGTATAGGTATATATCATTTATACACAATTAAACGGAGGCGCATCAGGTAGAACTGGTTTAGGACGAGAAACCAGAGGTGACGTACTATTTACCAGACTTATTCGTTATACGACTGCCATTTCCACACTGAAAACCTCCCCTTGTGAGAGACCTAACTTTGGAGAATCAAACTAGCCTACAGAAATATTAAGCGGCTAAATGCACGAAAGTTTGATAAATTACTTCAAGTGGTTACTCTTCAACTTATGAAAAAGATACACTGATAAAAAGTGCGATTCCATGTAAGACAAAACTAGAAATTAATTTGTGTTATACGACAAGTGGTGATGGCCTGAAGCCTTTAGAGTGTCATTCATAGTTAAATTACTTTCTATATTCATCCTTATTTTTTTTTTCTGAGATGTTCCTCAGATGAAATGATCAATACAGTTTCATCCAATTCAGTTAATAACCTCCAGAAACGATTTTTTTTATTGATAATTTATTTATTGTTATTCGTGTCCAATAGTCCTTTATATTTCTGATAAACATAAAAGAACATAAAAACCAACCATATGGTTACATTTCCTTCCAGGTTCTCCATGGTGACAAAATAAAAATATGGAAAGCCAAAAACCGGTGTAACACTACTTCTGACAACAGTAAAAAGACAAGCGATTGAGCTGTCAGACGAAGCGACAACAACGCCGTGTAGCGGTGACTGGGTCACGTGACCGCCACACTCTCGCGCTACACGCGATGAGAAGTGAGCATATTCAAAACAAATCGCTGTTATTTTATAGCTGCTGGTCGGGTCAATAGCAGCGATTACTTTGTCACACGATGCGATTAATCGCTGTTATTCATGTAGCAGCGACACAAATCTCTCCGTGTGACCGAGGCTATAGGACTTTAGACCCTATGTTTCGTCATACTCATTAGCATTGGGAGAGGTTGGGGGATAATGAAAAGGAAGAAAATCGGCCATGTTCTTTTGAAAGATTCGTCCCGACATTCGCTTACGGTGATATCGGAAAACCATGAAAACCGAAATATGGATGACCGGTATGGTAATTTGAAACCTCGTCCTCCCGAATATTGGGCCCAAGCGTTACCCTTGACTCACTGAGCTCAATGCTTGGCTAACGTCAATTCGTTGCCAAGATGGTCGGTGCTCGTACAGGCTCAAACAAGTGAGAACGTCCCCTTCATTGATCAAATTCGGATAACCAAACCATATTCCAAGACAGCTGCTAAATAAGTGCTCCATTAATCACAACACGACTTTGCATCAAATTAACTCTTCAATTTGATAAAATTTTAGAACCATTCTGTCGTCGGAGGTCGGCAACATTAATATTGACATCGTTTTCACCCCCATCTCTTACAACGGCCTTAAAACAGGTTCAGCTTGATTCCACGAAACTGTGTGTGTGTGTGTATAGGGGGAGGGGCTCCATCGCAATTAAAATACATTATTTGCATCGTATCGATGCCACATGGCTGCATTGTTCACTGAAATGGTAACTAAAACGCAATAATCCCCGTTCACCACACAACGACCAATGACACATTGATGCGATTAACGTAGTAACTTAAGGATTCACATGTTACACAAAAGTCAGACATGCTTTATTAACCTGAGAGAAACCCAAATTTAGTAATGGTATGCTATGTGTTTATTCATATTTGATTTGGGGATTCATGTTTCAATAAACACAGTTATTTTATCAGCTATTAGTTATAGCTGTCGTGTAATTTATGGCAAGAATATATCCCGTTATTTTTCATTTATTAATACTTATCATGAATAACAACGACCATAAAACAACTGCAAAAACTATCGTATACCTCAAACACCTGCTACAACGTTATGTGTAACAACCAAGTCATCATTATGCCTGAAGCCAACAAAAGACTTGTAGTCCCTTCAATATAACGAATGATAGCGTGAGTGTGTTCGCTGCCAGGCTTTAAACAGATCTGGTAAATACATCAATATCTGCCTGTATGAAACCTTAAAGATGCTCATTTTGTGTTGAGATTTTGCAACAAAAATAAATAAATAAATAAATAAACTGCACCAAACAGCTTAAAAAAAGGATGTAAAAAATTGAAACAACAATTGAATTTATGTGATTGCTTTATTTTCACAATTTCACTTCAAAAAAAGAATCGTTAAATCTTAATTTTTCTTACCCAATTTTCAAATACATGGCTAGTCAAAATGATTGCAGCGATTTTTCTCTTTGGCTGTCCTATTGCTGTTATAAGACAAGTGGCTCTGCAAGTTTCGATTCTAAATACAAGCTTCCCGGGGGCCGCTAAAGCGATAGAGAACAAGATGGCTGAAAGTGAGATAGCGTATGTTGTTCTCGAATTTCATTGACTCAGTCTGTAGTAACTGTTTAGCGACACTTAGAACAAAGTTCGACAAGGATTTCCCGCATTCTAACACCATTCGGCGTTGGTATAAACAGTTTAAAGCCTCGGGAATCCTTTGTAAAGGTAAAACAACGGTCGCCCTCCGGTTCCTGAAGAAACCGTTGAAGGTGTGCGCGCCAGTTACGTTCGTAGCCAACAGAAGTCTAATGCTCGAGCGAGAAGGGAATTAGGTATTCCACAGAAGACCGTTTGGAGAGTCCTACGGAAGTGATTGTGTATGAAGCCTTACAGGTTACAGTTGCTACAAGCACTGTGCGCGTCGTTTCAATTCTGTGCCCAATGTCTAGAACAAGACGAAACATTCACAGAAAACTTGTGTTTAGTGATGAGGCCACTTTTGATGTGAGTGGAAAAGTGAACAGGCATAATGTGCGCTTTTGGGGGAGCGAAAACCCCCATGCTTATGTGCAGCATATTCGCGACTCTCCAAAAGTGAACGTGTTTTAGGCGATCTCACGAAAGAAACTTTATGGGCCTTTTTTCTTTAATGAGGTGACGATCACAGGGAAAATCTATCTGCAAATGTTGCAGAATTGGCTCATGCCACTTCTGGAAGCTGACAGTGAAGATTTCATTTTCCAGCAGGACGGTGCTTCACATTTTTCTCTAGTTGTCCATAATTTCTAAACACCAGGATTCCAAACAGATGGATTGGTCGTGCTGGGGATGATGATCGTCAGCTGATGTCATTGTTCCCCTGACCTAAACCCCTGCGACTTCTTTGTTTGGCGTTTCGTTATGGACAAAGTGTTCGTGCACCCAGTAGCAGTTAATCTGCCATACCTGCGGGTTCGCATCACCAATGCATTTGCTCTCATTTACAGAGACATGCTGCATTGGATATGGGAAGAACTCTATTGTAGACTTGATGTGTGCAGAGTCACTAAAGGTGTACATATTGAGCATCTGTGGAACTCAAAAAACTTTCAAAATTTGTTTATATATCTGTGTAATCTTGTAAGTATATATCAAACAATAAATGTGTAGTAATTTCTGAAATCACTGCAATCATTTTGACTATGTACCACAAGAAGCATCAGGTTGATTAATAACCTCTGTGTCATTAATAATCATCATTGAGAATAATCAGCCAGCAGATCTGTATGTCTGCTCATAATTAAATTTAAAATAATAATTAGTAAAGAGTTAATTTGTAACCGATAAGTTTATTTTACTTCGTTATTCATTGTTATGTAATCTGTTCCAAAGACTATATCTTTCTTACAAGCAACGATTATTAAGTAATGAATCGAAACATGCATCCATTTGCATTATTGCAAATGCCAATTTCATTCTTTGGCAAAGAACGTTGTGGAACTATATCTGATTCTAAGGCCGGGAATTACGAAGTAACGCGAACATAGTTAAGAATTTCTGCAGAATTATTTTTGTTTTTCCAGAACATTTAGTACGGCGTACCGTAGCAAACATCAGTGACATGCGGCCTGATAAATATTTGGATAATAGGGTCTTATTTTTTGCATCAGTACCCAAAAAGAATGACCTTACCTGTGTGGTAGTTTCCATTAGTCCCGCAGAGAAACCTGATGTATCAGCTAAATCTAATTATCACTGGCAGATTTTAAAGTGCAGGTAAGCTTTTTTCTCTAAAAACCTGATTGGTTCAGATACGCTTAATTCGTTGTATTTTAGTATTTGATGTTGCGTTGCAATTCTTCTTGGTACTTGAATGAGTTTTGTAAAAAAAATTAAAAAAAGGGTCAAGCTCATGTTGCGACACATGATGTCAGTAACACGCGATAAACCGATTGTATCAATGCGCATGTGATGAAAGCTCTGATTTTGTAGCTGCAATATTAGCAGAGACTGCGGGTTGGGTTGAAATGCATCCTGGCAATGCAGAGTGACAATTTAAACTTCATGTTATAGCATAAGATACGTAGATTTTAGAGAATTTAAGCTGCAATCATGTAAAGCCACCTTGTGATGCCTTGTATGGCGATGTAAAATTCACCCGAAAAATTTAGAATCTTATACAAACGAAAGCAATAGAAAGTCAGTACTACCTAATTTGTGACAAATAAATGTCAAATTAGCTGCAGTCTAAAATATTACATAATTGAAAATTTATTACTTAAAATTTACGATTTTGCTATCTATAACAATCATACCTTTCAAGTTTAATATCATTACTATTTTAATTTTGTCTTTATATTATTTGTTTGTTGAGGATATAAAGGTCATGCATGGATTTATTTCTCATAAACAGTGCTAGTAAAACTAATAAGCTGAGCTGCTGAAATTTTAATTTTGTCTTTAATCAGACATTTTGTTCGTAAGGTAGTCTGAGGGTAGAACCAGAGAGAAGCTCGTACGAATTGCGTGTTCAGTTTGGTAGCATTAGAAATCAGATATCACGCCGAGAAACATATTTTATTCTTTTGGGTGAACCTTCCCTAAACGAATGCAATAGAAGTATTTTTTGTCGGCACTATTTAGCGGTACGCAGTACTATTCGCAGCTAATGGCCGCTTGTGATTGGCCATGCACATCAGTGCCAGTGTCTTGGCTGCACATTGATGGGACAATTACTAATGTACTTCGTAGGAGAAGCCATTAGATTCAGGGACGTAGCTATCATAGGGCTAGGCGGTGCAGTGCACCGGGGCCCTCAGGCTCAGGGGGCCCCTGAGCGCATCCAAGAGGGCCCACGGGCAAATTGGCGACTTTTTTTAAAAAAAGTTCTGAGGGCTTTGTGAACGTAGATACCTACTGTTCAGGGGGCCCGTACCAGCAACTTGGCAGAGCTAAAAAAAAAAGTCGCCCATCTGGCCAGAGGGCCCAAAATAATTTTATTTTGCACCGGGGCCCTTGTTGACCTAGCTACGTCACTGATTAGATTTAACGTTTTAATATTTTTATTTCACCTTGTGAAATATTTCATGTGAAAATACACTTTTTTTTTATCTTGTACAACTCGTTGCACAATATTTGATATAAAAAACTTTATTTCTTCTGCTATATTCGAGCATTAATTTTCCACTGTTGGCCAGCATTGATAATACCGGTACCAGTACGTCTCATACAGTGGTGTCTTTAATTTTGTACCAGTAGTAATATAGGAATTAATTCATTAGCGTTTAGGTCTTAACGCAGCTTGGACTACAGTGAAACGTAATCATCGCACACGATATTGGGGATACTCAATTTCCATGTCGTACCTATCGCTTTTACTGTGGTACAGGCTGCATTACAACGTAAACGCAAACTAATACTGACGAAATAATATTTTATAAATATTTCTTTAGCGTTTGGTCGTAATGCATCCTGGACCGTTGTGAATCGTAACCATAGAAGTAAAAATAGGAAACGATATTGCGGATAACCAATGTTCGAATCGCATCTATCGCTGTTACTTGTGTCAAGGCTGCATTAAAATCTAAAGCAAACGGTTATTGACGAAATCATATTTTACAGCAATTTCAACCACGCGAGTAAATATGGGTGAGCGGAATGAAATGTACATCGATGGATGCGGGACTAACAGACTGAATAATAGCTTCTACGGCTTTTATCATTAAACCGAATAAGTTTCCAGGCTAATTTTAATACTAATTAAACGATTAGTAACCACAACACAGGGATTAATAAATAAAATAAGCAGCCAATAAGACACTGACTGCCACACGTCAAAGCGGCCGATTAACCGCAAATGGTAATGCGCATCTCTAAATAATGCCAACGAAAATTACTTCTACTGTATTCGTTTATGTACGGTTCTTGGTGTGATGTCTCATTTTTATTGCTACCAAAATGAACTCGTAATTCAAATGGACTTCTCCTTGATTCTACCCGTTTGGATTAACTGCTTCAATATGTGTTCCCCACATTTTATGGATAAGACGTCTTAAATTAAATTAAAAATTACGAAATATGGTACGGCTACATCACTGCGAAATGCTACCAGCCATGACCAAGACCACAAGCTGGCACTCGATTTCAGACACAAGGGTGTGGGAAGATTTTCTTTCTTAGGTAAGGGGGTCAGGGAACAAGTCACCAACAGAATCTATGATAATTTACCAAAAACATTGAAACCATTTAAAGTTAAAATTTGTAGAGGGCTAAAGTACGTGGGTACAGGAAAGGGGGATACAAATGTATAGGGAAATTGCAACCGGAGCATGCGCTCCAACACAATTAAATTTAATGACATAAATACTGTCGACACAAGGATCATATTGATCTAAACTGTTTTGTTTTTGCTGGAGGTTGTGTTTAGGCTGAATTGCAGCCTGGACAAGAAGAAAAAAACATTTCTTGAAAGTTATTTGTGAATTAGATTCTACGACGTACATCTTGGAAATGCTGTATTTGTTTAAAATAAAAGCTGTTGATTCCTTCTGTCAATACAACACTGCGCAGGTAGCTGAAAGCAGAGACAATGGCTGAAAAGCAAGCAACAATAAATATTGCCTGTTTTTTTTTTTTTAAATTTATGCGACTTTGAATGACACAGAGAAACTGACAGAAGGCACCGTCCATTCCTCCGATAGAGATTTGTATTAATTTTGTAGTGCTGGGGCATCCGATATCTGTCCGATATTCTGATATTTTGGCATTTTTAATTTAGTTTGTGACAATTTTTCCATAAAGTATGAGTGGGGAAGCTAAAGAAGACATCAGATTGAAGCAGTTAATTCAAATTTCAAGAATTTAATATGATTTATCCATAGGTAATAAAAGTCATGTAGTCCCCAAAATAAGTAGGTGGCTGGAGAAATTGTCCTCAAAGAATTTAAGATTAAAAACTAATTTGATGAACTGAGGGATAGGTGTGTACTGAAATTGCCACTGGGGCATAGGCTTAATCACAACTACAGGAAAAAAAAATAGTGTTAGTTAAGTATTAGACCTATCTTACTGAATTTATAGTTTAAAAAATTTAAAGATATTTTTTTATAATAAATATTTTAAAAATCTTTTGTAGGACATGAAATTTTAATTTAATTAGTTTTTATAGAGTGCATGTGCTGGTGGTAATTTCCCTAGTCACACTTTTCCGCATATCTTTTTTATATTGTCTTCAGGTATAACTTCACTGGATTTACTAATATTCCTTTCCTTTATCATTAATACTTGAGAACTGTACACACAGTTAGTCTAGTGCACATTTGTAGTAAATTTTCTTTGATAGTTGAAGAATTGTGTAATTTTCTTCATATATTTATACCATTCTCTTTTATCAAGCAATTCCATTACTTCAACATTTAGGACATTGTCAGTCTTTCTGGTCTGAAGTCACATAGTTTTTTCTTGTAGTCTGCTTTATCTTCAAATTAAAGAAAAGAAGTGAAAAATCACAGTAGTAGGGAACTGAATAAAACAGAAGAGTTTCTGATGTGGCAGTAGAATTATCCATACATTGTTACTCAAATAAAATCTGGATTATAGGGTTGAATAGCAATCATCATGGTTTCTCAAGAGGACTTCTATTTTTGTTTTGCTATCCAGATTGCTGTATTTCCTTGCAATCTCTCTCTAGAGCTGTCTAGTGGTTCAATAGTTTAGGTGTCTGCCTGGAGTTCAAAAGGTACGTGGTTTGAATCCCAGGCTTGTCTAGGATTTTTAAAGGCACTTAATTTGACTTCTATCGCTGACAATTTGCTGTGTATGTGAAGTTACACCAGAATGCTTCCATGGTTCAGATTCCACATTAAATTGGGGTTCCCTATTCCAAGCAGGCTTGCCAAGAGGCTATGATGGCCAGATGGTGCAGTCAATAAAAATTGTGTTACCAGGTCATTATGATCATATGAGCCTTTGTCTTTACCTTCTCCCTCTATTATATACACGCCATCAGCCACTTCAATATTAAAATGATGTGACTCCTTAGAGTTATCTGGAGAAGGCTGCTCAATCTCTACCTGAACTCATACATATCCCTGCCTCATTAACTCAGCTGGTTGCAGCACTGTGATGGTGTCTGGTGCTGTTTGTGGAAGAATTTTGTCATCCAAAGGACTTGGCTGACAAAGCAGTTTATTTATTTGTTTATCAATCATGTTTCATGGACCCTGCTGAGGAAGGACCTCTGGGATGTAAAATATGTCACAGTTAATACACATACATACAATATGAGTCATAATCATAGCAAAAACAATTATACATTCCAAAGACAAATAAAGAGAATAACAATAAACAATTTTTACAACTGAATTTTGCAAAAGTCATATTGAATACAATTAATTAATTTGTTCAAATTCTTGACTGAGCAGAAGGCGTTGCCAATAAGATAATCTCTCAGTTTTTCTGTAAATAATCTTTATTATCTGCAAACTGTTGTATACTCTTAGGAAGTTTATCAAACAGATGTAGCAGAATAATTAACTCCTCTTAGCACTTATGACAGAGATGTTTGTGTTTTGTGCAAGTTATTTCTGTTTCTTGTATTGAAATTGTGTACCTGAATAAGAAGTAAAGAGTTTAAAATGATCTATGACAAAGCACAGAGAGAATATATATACAGAGAAGTCATTGTAAGAATATTGAGTTTTTTAAAAAGTTGTCTGCAAGAGTTCTTGGTTTTATACACAGCTTTTCTGTGCTATGAAAACTTTTTTACTTTGTGAAGAGTTTCCCCAAAAAATTATGCCATATGACATACTGAATGAAAATATGAGGAGTAAACCTGTTTCGTTAATTCTAGATCTGCTGTTAGAGAAAGTGTTCGTATTGCAAAGGTGGCACTACTTAACTTCTTCAGTAGTGAAGTGATATGTTCATGCCAACAGAGTTTCTCATCTATTTTAATACCAAGGAATTTTATACTCTTTGTTTCTAATATTGTGTTATTTTTATAGCTTACTTGTAAATCTGGCTGTGCATAATTTTTGTTTTAAACCTAATATAATGTGTTTTTTTCAAAATTTAATTTTAATGAATTTGCCTTAAACCAATTTGCTACTTCACTAAGTACTTCATTTACATTAAATTCTAGATTGCTGTTTGGTGTTTTTCTCACAGTCAGGTTAGTGTCATCTGCAAATAAAACACTCTTAACTTTGTCAGATAAGTTTCCAGGAAGGTCATTGATGTACAACAAAAAGAGGAGGGTCCTAGGACAGAACCTTGTGGAATTCCATGTTTTATTTTCTCCCAGTCTGATGAAGCATCTTTACTTATTTTAGTAAAAAATGGAACTTTTTGCATTCGACTTTCCATGTATGATTAAACCATTTACCTGCGTTCCATAAATACCATAGTATTCCATTTTTTCAAAAGTATTCATGATTTACACAGTCAAATGCTTTTGCAAGATCACAAAATATTCCTACAGGGCTCATTTTATTATTAAGTTCCTCAAATGTGTTATTTAAAAATGAATATATAGCCATTTCTATAGATGATCCTTTTTGGAACCCAAATTGATTTAGTGAGGATATTATTTGAACATGTTTTATTACTCTACAATACATGACTTTTTCAAAAATCTTTGAGAATCCTGAAAGTAATGAAATGGGACTACACATGTTGATTCTCCTTTTTTAAACAACGGTTTTACAACTGCATATTTTAGTCTATTTGGAAACACACCTTGAATTAACGATTCATTACAAATGTGGGCAAGTACACGATCGATACAATCTGAACATCTTTTAGTAATTTTTGAAATATTGTCATAGCTGGAAGAATTTTTAGGTTTTAATTGTTTAATGAGTTTATTTATTTCTGAGACTGTTACTGGTGGCAATTGCATTTCCACAAATCTATTTGGGTAAGCAGTCTGAAGAAGCCTAGGGCACTATGTGGGGACTGCTTTTCTATGCCTAATTTCTCTACAACTGTAGTAAAATGTTTGTTAAATATTTCACAAACTTCCCCTACTTCACTATGACAGATCCATTTTGTTCTATTTTTATGTCTTTAGAGTGATTTACAGATTTTCCTGTTACAGTTTTTATTATATTCCATATAGTTTTCATCTTATTGCCTGAATTCTCTATTTTCTTTGATATACCTGTTCTTGGCCTTTCTTATTACATTTCTTAGTATTTTAGAATAAAGTTTATAATGAGCTTTAAGTGTATAGTTATCTGATTCTCTTACTTTTAAGTACAGGTCTCTTTTGTTTTACAAGATACTCTAATACCCTTTGTTATCCATCCTTACCAGTTCATTGTTTGGAGTATTGACAACTTTCCTTTTTTGAAACTTCCTTCGAAAAGTGTTAGAAATATATTGAGAAAGGAATCAAATTTTGCATTCATTAACACCCTGTGCATTGTACACTTCTGACCATTGTTCATTATTTAAGGAATCTATGAAATGTTTTATATTGTTTTCATTAATTTTCTTCTATAAACCCAGCTTTTCTCTATCTGTTTAATAGTGTTTCTGGACTTGATACATAGCAGCTGGGCATCATGAGATACCATTTATTACTGGAAGTATGTCGTAATTACTGTACTGAGAAATATCCATAAAAAAATTATCAATTGCAGTCCTGCTATTATTTTGTATTCTAGTAGGAAAATTTACAAGTGTTAAGTTAAAAGACAACATCAAGGCTTCCATATCTAGCCTCTCATTGCTGTGATTGAGAAAGTCAACATTAAAATCTCCACATAAAACTATTTGTTTGTTATTTTTGAAACATAGTAGCAAAGACTCTAACTGTGATAAAAACAGACTAAAATTTCCTGAGGGGGCCCCTGTAAATTGCTATTACTATGAGCTCTTCCTTACCATATTCTAGTTTAGTAACACAGCATTCAAAGTGTTGTTCTATACTTACTTACACCTACACTGTTGCATTGAATATTATTTTTAACAAAAATGGCAACTCCACCTTTCTCCATTTTACATCTACAGAAATGAGAACTTAGTTTATAATTTGGGATGGACAGCTGAGATATTCCTGTGTCAGACAAAATGATGTTCATGATATGCACAAAACATCTACATTGAAATTTTGAATCTCTTCTAGGCATAAGGTAATGTCATCAGTTTTACTAAATAATTCCACCTTATATTTTGATGGAGAATAGTGGTCTGAACTCTTTGATTCAATGAATTTAAATTGTTTACTTTATTAGTACATACTGGTATGCCAGATGGAATTTCTAATTTCAATAAGTTTTGATCAGGAGAGATGTTAATTTATTTTACACATCTTAATACATTTATTTTATTTACCCTAAAAAAAAGGCCGCGACTTAACACCACTTATAACAGGAATACCTGTTTCACTCACCTGGCTTCCCCTGATCTCATCAGCAATAAGAAGTGAAAGCTTCCTTTTATCTTTGAAATTCAGATGGATTCCATTGCGAATATAACTGTCCCTACCAATGCAGGCCACATCTATCAAACAAATGTGTGAATTTGCTGGCTGCCAGAGAACCCTTTCCAATAATGCATTTGTACGCCTATTGTTATGCCATATCCAGGGTTTATAGATGGTGGCACACAATTCCTAAATTATCGTGTTAAATTCCATTCCTCTGTGTAGTGCATATGGAGTGAGGACATACAGCACTGTTGATGGTGATTTTTCTGTCAAATGGGGATGTTAACTGTCCTGGCCTCTCTGGTATCTTTCAGAAGAACAGGCATGAATGGGCCAGCTATTTGGTTTCACACTTCCCTTCATCAAACAACACATTATACTGAACACACATATTAGCACAGTCATCCACACCTACAAAAACACATATGAGCACACCCTGGGGTAGGCAGTGGGAAAGCAGTTCATCTTCCCAAGAGAGTTCCCATGAAGAGGTACAAACTCCATGGGAATTGGCATGGCATAATAAGAAAAATAATAAGGTTGGGTATGGAAAATAAACCTTTCACATACTGCAAATGAAGGCAGCAGGACCAGGACAAACAGAAAAAACAATCCCATTTTACATGGAAAGGACAGATAAATTACACTCAACATTCTCCAAAGTTGAAGGGAGGAGGACAGCAGCAACACAAAACAATAAACAAACAAAGAAAATACAATATTTCGGGTTAAACCTTTTGTCAAGTTAAAAGAAGTAAGTGGCTGAGCTTGTGCGAGCTTTGTGTTCAAAGCACTGCTGGCTTCCTCCCTTCAACTTTGGTGAGTTGTGGGTGTATTTTATCTGTCCTTTCCATATAAATATTGCTTTGTGGCAGTTCTTTCCTTCCATTGTTACCAATCACATTTCACAATATTTTGGAATAAAGATCTTAGTTATGCTGGAGGTGAGACACATGACAAGGGGATCAAATGTGATGCGTACACATCAAGATTTACAACATGACTGAATACAAGATTAATTAGGTAGGAAGGGTGAGGAGGGGGAGGGTGGAGTTTATCAATGCTAATTTATGGGAAAGTATAATAATTTTAATAACTTGTCAAAGTAAATTAAATGAATTAAAATTTTTCTTTCTAAATAAAACATATAAAATATTTTGAATCTGTTAAAATAATAATAATAATTGTGTGTTTATATTAACATAAGTGACAGACTTACAGGTGGGGTATGAATGGAGATTGAAGCCATGGAGTTTCCTGGTGACAAGAATATGATGGTAGGTCATTCCAATTGACAGAGTTGCGAAGTGGTAAGGGTGTTGGGAAAAACTCTGACAACTATCACTGTACAACGGTGTTGAGATTGTTAAAGTTGTGGTAACTGACATGGACTGCTACTGGACGGTCTAGGTTGGCAGTATAAACTATTTGCCTGTCGGTAAGTAGTCAGGCATGGAAAAGATCCATGTGCCTGTCTATGAGAGTCAGAATGTATTTGTGGACCAAGTTGTTCTTCAGATTGGGTGCTCTGCTGAAGCTTGTGCATAGGGCAGTGGGTAGGATTTTGGGAAGAAGAACACACATTTTAGTGAAGTTACGCCCATAGCAAAGGGTCTGGTTAATGAACTCAAAGCGAGAAAAAGAATTGAGTGATGAATGTGGGGCTGCTGTTAGCTTCAGGAGATTTAGGAGTTGTAGGAATTTAAGTAATGGGGTAACAGGAGGAAATTAGGGCTTGTGTTAGTTTTTGGTAACAGCTGGAAAGTGATTCATGATTGCAACAAATGTGTCTGCCAAGGATTGGAAGGCTGCATGAAAGGGAACTTTTAGTGTGGAGGGAATGATGACTGTCAATGTGTAAGTATTGTTGTAAGTTTGTCCACTGCTACCTATTTCAGTCTTGCTACAAGGGTATATTTTCCTGTTGTTAGAAATGCCACTTGCGCTATGATAAACCTCATTTACCAAGTTACCTGCTTTCACTGTACAGCTTTTTACATTGCCTTGCCACTAACAACTGTCAATCTGGATGAACGGCCATAGGCAAATTCTTTATAGTGCTAACTTAGACCATCCAGTTTCAGCTTGTGCCAATTCCCACCACTCCAACAATCTCAGCACTTCTTTTACTATGAGAGATGTCAGTTTTTCTGATATTACTATCTCTTGGGAGCCACATAGAAGGGAACTAACCTACCAATAAATCCTTGACACCAGGCATCCCCCTGTCCTCAATCTCTATTAACATGCCAGCTCTCAACTTGTCTCTTATGTTGTTATAAATATGCAATCAATTTCTTATTTTTTTTATCTAAAAAATGATCTAAAATATTTAATACAATTTTTAAATTTTATCTATATCTATGAAATGGAAACCATGTATATTGGTTCCAGAAAAACTTAAAAACTGCTGTGTAGATTTCAATGGAGTTTTAAAAATTAGAATCTGAATTGAATCATTTGGTATGACTTATGCTTCAGTGTAATTTAACAAGGAAGTGAAAATTTGAATGAAACACCAACTAGACCAATACATCATACTATAATAGCCATATTATAGCATGTAATGTTTTCTCCCTAAAATTTTGTTTTTAATCTTTAAAACAGATATATGGCTGTATTGAATGTGAAGAGGAAACTACATAAAGAGGAAAGTATGTAAATTAATTTTAATAATAAAACGGAAAAAACATTCAGAGAGTTACTTTGCTTCTTGAAGGTATGATCGCAGATCACACATCTACAATCTCTGTATTTGGAAGTGAAATTATATTCATTTTTAATAGCGAGTAATGCATATCTGATGGGTCCAAACATGAACGTGAACTTGTATAATTTATTGTTGAACTAGCTGGGTTACCTGGCTATGCTCAAGGAGTTGATATGAGATTGTGTGGTAGTTGGAATGAAAGGATAAACTTTAAAATATAAGAGGTATTTTTTTTTTTATTGAAAGCATATTTTAACTATTTACAATACTTGTTTGTAAACAACATTTTTCATTTTGTTTTCTGGGGTATATATGTACAAATTTTTCGAATTTCCTACTCGAGAGCTATGTATAGTTGACCGTGAGAAAAGCAGGAGTCTTTGAGGTTGATACTGCAATATTTGTCCTTTTGTCAGCTCGAATTATAACTTTATAATCATCAGAAATCATTTGGTCTAGTGCTGTTTTGAATATGTGAATCAGTTGATTGTATTCGTGTAAGATCCTCTGTACACCTTGGATTATTTCTGGTCTCATCATTGATCAATTTCTCTTTCTCCATTTCTGATGAAATATACTTGCAGAAATTAATGGTCTTCGTTGGATAGTGGTAGCAATGATCCCATTTTGTGTTAGATTTTTTTCTTGGATGGAAAAAAACACAATCGATTCTTCTCTGTAAGTGTTGATCGAAGTGACACCGAAAAGGTAATTTGTAAGCAGGCGTTGTATGCTTTTATATTTTGAAGAAAGTGTTTCGATTCTAGAGTTTCCCTGATCATGTAATACAGAAAATCCTGCGGAGGTGCTTCCAGTGGTAGTAATCGAATTTTTTTCCGTTCATGCAACAGAATTCTGGTGTTTCTTCACTGAATTTTTCGCGTTGCAAAATTGGCAGATGTTATCAATTTTTCTGATTACGACATGTTTGTGTTCGTTACATTCTTTTGTCAGGTCATAGTGGAATGCTTCATTTGTTAGGTTTTACTGTTTACTTGTCCTTGTCTGCATTTCTTGTAGGGTGATATTTTCATGGGTGGCTTGCATTCACAGTCTTTTAATATAAGATTGTGTCACAATTCTTGTTTATTTAATTCATTCATTTTGTTGTTCTTTGGTTTCTCTGCTTCTCACGGTTTTCAATCTCGTTCGTTGGGAATGTAAATGTACCTCTCACTCTTTGACCGTTTTGTTTTTGCACTGTTTTTGTTTTGTTTTTGTTTTTGCTGTTTTGCTTCAGAACTAGCAAGATCACCTCGTCTTTTAAGTTTGGGAACTCTATAAAATATAAATCAAATCAACTTTTTATTAACAAATACACTAAGTAAACTTTTCACACTTTATTTTCGATTTATATTCAGCCACTGTATCACTTTGACTATTCACACTTCACTGTGCAGCTGTATTCTGAACAGCACACCCTTCAGGTAAAAACATGAATCATCTTCACTGTTTGTTGTTATTCATTCACTGCATTCCTTTTTTGGTTATTCCCTTCATCACAGATTAGAAAGTGACGTTCGACCCATGTAGTCCCCACCCATACAAAAAAAGGCTTCGAATAGTCCACAATGTTCCAGAACATTCCACATTTGAGAGCGTTCTGGAATGTTCCACAATGATCTGTGATGTTCCAGAACATCCTGGAACATTCTGGAATGTTGTGGATGCTCTCAAATGTTTTAAAAATTTCTAGAGGGCGAAACTTCCAGCCCTTATATCTTCAGTAGCATGCCCTTCAGGTAAAAATGGGAACCTTCTTCATTGATTAGGGATAGAGGGTTACCACACCATGTAACTCCCTTGATCGTACTGGAACTCATTTTCGAATTTTAGCAGCATGCACATTGTACACTTACTTTTATAATACGTATATATTGATGATTTTGTTTTTTTTTCCACAATTCGTGAAAAAAAATTCATTGTTTCTATGGCTGTAGTTATTTTGATGAAACTTGGTACACTTTCCTGACAGGGTGGCTAAAATTATTATAGGAATAAATCAACCCCAGCCCATGCTACACCAGGGGTTAGTCGTTCAAATATGTATGGAAAATGGAGTGACTGATTTGAAATTTGGTTCATAGCTGCTGAAAACTGACCTGTGTTATAGGGCAATCAATCTAGATCATACCGGGCAACACTGGGAACTCTGCAAGTTAATAAATAAAACTGATTTTAATTCATTTTATTTAGTTTGACTGATCATTACAGAGATTATACTTACCCACTAAAACCCACCAGCTTCATCTTTCACTCAATGTGTACACATCAAACTCTCTTTCCATATGTCTTTGCTAAATGATTAGATTATTTTTAATGCTTAATAGTGGTTTAATTGTTACTATTATCAGATGAAGTGCAAAGATCATGACAAAGAAAGATGCAAAAATATTGAGATGGCAGTAGCACTGTGGCAGAAATGTATAATTTGCCATGCAGTATTGGGGCTTTCATTTGCACCCATGAGATTTGCTGTTGTGATATGGCCACATACATAAATTAATAGACTTTGATTGCAGAATGGTAGTTAGCACTAGACACATGGAGTATTCTACTTTGGATATTGATTGTGAATTCAACATTCCACAGTGTCAAGGGTGTGCCTTTAATATGTAATGTCTGGCATTACCTCCAGCCATGGACACTGTACTGGCCGACAACATCTATTTAATGACAGAGACCAGTGATGTCTGAATCAGGGTGTCAGTGTTGACAGTTAAAGAAACCTGCATCAAGGAAAAGAATACTCACTTTGGGGTGAACTACAGATATGGCAACAAAAGAGCCTTCGGTCTATCGACAATATGGCCAGCTTCAATTTTTACATTAATTTTTACAATTTCTGCTTAACCTATTACAGTAATATAATCAAACCTTATTTCACCATGGATCATTTAATCAATCAGTGATAACACAATAAGATGACGATTAAATTTAATAACATTATCTTACCAAATAAAATGAGTAAAGTCTATAGACTCTGTGGAATCCGATAAAGGGAGCATGCTAGTATGACATGATTGATATCTGCTATTTCTTTTTGATCTGCCTGGCAAAACGGCAAGTGTACTACGCTGATTTTGTGAAGATGTTTAGGGTAGCAACCATGTACAAGTCGCATGCTTATAAAGGATGTTTTAAATCTTTTGCCCAATTTAGAATCTTTAAACCAGGGTTTAGAAGGTATATGGGGTTGGATTGACGAATAAACTATCCTTTAATGTAATCTTGGTTGTCCGGGTTGAACCGCGTCAATTTGTTGAAACCTAACGTTTCGGCCATCATTTTGTGGCCTTCTACTCTGAAGAAGGCCGCATCAATTTGTTGAAACCTAATGTTTCGGCCATCATTTTGTGGCGTTCTACTCTGAAGAAGGCCACAAAATGATGGCCGAAACGTTAGGTTTCAACAAATTGACGCGGTTCAACCCGGACAACCAAGATTACATTGACAACGACTGCGGAAGTCTGCGCACCCAAACTATCCTTTAATTGTTTGTGTTGAAGACCATGACCCTGACCATTTGTGAAAATACTCTTTCTAATGATTGTTACAAAGTCGTAGTGAGGCAGCTGAGTATAATGATGCTCTCCGTGTGTTGTACTTTCCTGGTCCAGTTGGTCTACCTTTTCGTTATGCTTGTAACGATAGTGTTGCACTCCCGAATAGATAGGGAGTGCATCATCAGAACGAAAGGGAATATCGCTGAAAGGCGAGGTGACAAGGATGCTGGTTCGCCGGATTGGTCACATGAGCAGGAATGGTGTCGCGATTGGCCGAGTGACGTGAAGTGGCAGAAAAGCCATCTTGGAGAACAGAGTCTATCATGTGCTCGTGATGAAGTCGGTTCTGGTATAAGTGTTCGGTCATGTGCTGTTGATGTCTTTGACTGTACTAATTAGAAATGTTAAACATGTGTGCTGAGGCAACTGTAGTTCACACGCTAATCTGCAGTCTGAATACTAAGCGTAGTCCGATACAACAATAATCAAGTCTGGTGCCGACATTCTCTGTATAAAAATGTAATAAACACAACTTTGGAGTTCGGCACTTGAGTGTTCTTAATAAACCTAACATTAAACAATTATAAACCGGTAAATAACCAGTTATAAACCGTTATATACTGTATAGCCCCGTACCCCTTGATCATTAATAAGCACCACCATTGTTTTCTTGCCCAGTGTGTAATACCTGCAAACAGTCAAGTTAGCTGCACAGCTACGCTGGCCGTATGTAGAATGTCTTTCCTGTCAGTAACTTTGGCTCTTGTCTCAGAAGTACTGCCGATACAGTCCTATTGTTGACTTGGTCTTACTTCTTTTATCGTATTTTTCACAAATAATTACAAGTTTTTCCTTTCTTGTTACTTTAACCTGGCCAACAAATGCAATTTTTTTTACAAAATTGACTTGAAATTATCCCCAAGCCAAAGTTTGTCTGGCAACTGCATGGGAGCCATGTAACATAAAAAAAGCATATACCGTTATCGTTTTATTCTATTAATTAATTACACAAGTTCGGACCTGGTCGCCACCAACAGAATGTTGGAAAGAGTTCTGAAAAGTTTTAGGTTTCAGATAAGAAATCAGAAGCATCTGCAAGACAACAAACACTTTTAATCGTCACCAACATTTGCTGTGAACACCACTTTACAATATGACCGTGGAGTTTTTATATCGTGACTTCGTATTTCCAAAGATTCAGGTTCTTGCATTTGTTAACACTTCCACCAGCTCGATAATAAGTTCGACCACCGACAGTTATTAACTATGCGAGATCACACACACTGTTCCTCACAATGAAGTGGCGGTCTTTTTCCGTTTTGCCACCTACTTTCACTTTTCTGAACTATTTAATATCCCGCACTAATTAAATAATACTTCGCGTTTGTTTGTCGGAGCTGAACACAACACGACGTGCTTCCCGGTAATCACGCCCGCTCCTTCCTGAGTCTTACTCCCGACTGCCGAACTCAGCACGTGATGCCCCTGGCACAGATATATCCTATATACTCACAACAGCTACAGAAATTTCTAGATGTATCAGTCAATGGTCCCCCTGCACTGACAATACTCTTCATAAACCCGTCTTTAGCCACCTTCTTAGCTATTATTAAGTCCTTGTTTAGTTAATTTAAATATTCCCAATGTAAGCACCTTAGAATTTGGTTAAATTCTACCTTTCTTGGCCATAGGGCATAAGGGAGGAGGTAAGCCTTCCAGTAAACATAAAGTTTTTTACCTCGTAACTACAGGACATGGGAGTCACATTTCATGCAGAAGCCGATACTGCAAACTAACTCGGAACATACGCTGATTTAAAAGCAATAAAGTCACTCAGCACATAATACAAGGTCTAAATAAACAATTAATAATAGTAAATAACCTTTAAACTAACCTGAACCAGTGTAATCCATAGTTATCCAATTGGTAAACAGTCGATTTTGGTTACGTGATAATATCACTAATTCTCGACACTTTTCGATGCAGTAAAGTATTTTCATAATAATAAGAACCCGAAAGGAAGTTAAATTCACAAAAAATCAGTAGTTTCAGGCAGTATGAAAAAAATAAACATAATTATAAACATTTTGTTGAAAACACTTGCATTTTCAATACTAAATAACAACACGTTTTCTAATTTCCCGAGCTAAAAAGTAAATTTTCTGTAAGAATAAAGAACCTGGTACAACATATTTAAGTTTTAAAGCATTCCATTCAGACTAACGAATATTAAATCAATTTTCAAGTTATAACGTCTTAAATTGAAACGTGGCAATTTTCAAAATTAAACTGGCAATTATTAAGACCACTTCCATAAATAAAATAACTTTTAAAACATGTAATAAAATAAAATAAAAATTCATACAATGACACTTTTTCGATAGAAGCAGTATTTTAATAATTATTAACAAGAGACTAGTTTTTTTTTAATATGTCTTCCAGGCAGTACCCACCCCATTTTTATGAGGTTAATAACTCCTGTAATACACCACCGATAATAATAAAAGTTACAGTTTTTAAATCAGGAGCACGCACCGAACACAATGACATAGGTTTAAACATGATAATTTGTAATCCAGTAGGAACTTCTAAAATTATGGAAATCAAGTAACAGTTCGGGGATGTACCAACATTTTTCAGGAAGTCAATTACCATTACGCACACGCTTTTTAATTTTTTACAGTAAACTGAGTAAATTTAGAATTATGGTTGTCATAAACTCAACAAACCTACACAAACCAGGCTATACACTGTAAAATTTTGAACACTGTGTATAACAAAATTTTGTCAGACTATTTTTAGAAAGCGAGGTGCCATAGAAGGCGTGTGTCTAAGGCTATGTAATGAGGTGTGGAGGCAGCCTGTTAGAGCCTTTTATTTTATGTCGCGAAGCAGACCATGTGCTAGATTGTTTCAAGAAATCCGTTGGGAGGTGCCAGTGTTGGGTGACGATGATGGTTTCCGGAAGACCTTGAGTTTGTAATGACATTCTCGATTCGTAACCATGTTGGATTTTCAAGTGGGACAGTGGTGTAATCAGTGACTATGAAACTTTAACTTTTCAAATGGGGTTTAGTCTGTTATTTATTCCTCTTCTTGACTTACGATTTTGGGAGATGTTTAGTCCGATTTTGCCATTTCAACTATAATAGTGATTTTCAAATGTAACATTGGAATAAATTTAAATTTTTTTATCAAGGTAACTGTGCATTTTTTTTATTTTGTAGTGAATATTAAACCTTTTCTTTCCTGACGAAATAGGGAAGTGGCGACGGCTAGGCTTTACAGTTGATTTATCCAGGCTCACTCACTGTCATTCAGTTTTATTAACCCTTTCATGGCTACAGGCTTACATGTATGCCCTGCCGCTAGAAAGACCAGATGGCTACAGGTGTACATGTATGCCCAGCGGACGGGAAGACCAGACGGCTAATGGCATACATGTACGCCCAGCAGGTGGGAAGTCCTGATGGCTAACGCCATACATATACGCCCGAGCTCAGAAGCAGGTAAATGGCTAATTGCTGTTGACCGCATTTCTGAGAATACTGAGAATTTCTGAGAACACTGTTATACTCTGGACTTTCTGTAGGAAAACACTTTAGTTTTCACCTTCCCTGGGCCCTTACTGCTTACGAGTCTAACATTCGGCCAGTTCTGTTTTTTCTTCTAGTGAGACGACAGCTTTCGTATCTGTAGCCTTTGCCATGTCGGGACGCAGTATATCGGTTAAGGAAATCATGGATATCCTCATGAATAGTAGCGACAAAGATTGTAGTGATACTTCAGAGCTTTCTTCCGACGAAGAGCTGGATACGTCTGGATGTAATGTTGAATCCTCGACATCACGAACAGAAGATTCTTCCTCTGAAGACGGAAAAGGAAATGAAGTAAGTGAAACTTCGTCGGGAAAAATAAAGTATGACTGGTCGGAGAATCATCCTGTAACGAAACGACACCGTTTTGTGAACACATTTAGCGGATTGAAAGTAGACTTCGAAGAGTCAGCAAGTCATTTAGATTTCTTTTTGTACTTCATGTCCATGGAATTTGTTTCTGCCATCTGTACACAGATCAATAATTATTATAAATTTATTACTGAAAAAATGACGACTGCACCCAGTAGATTAGCACGCTGGAAGCCTATAGAGCCAGCAGAATTTTATTGCTTCCTAGCATGTTCTCTGCTTATGCCAAGAAGTTAGAAGTAAATGAATATTGGTCAAAAGAGTCTTTGCTTAAAACACCAATATTTTCTAACATAATGGCCAGGGACCGGTACAAGTTGATCCTGCGTTTCTTGCACTTCAGTGACAATTCCACCACATCTCAAGATATCCTTGTGAAAATACGTCTCATTGTAGATCACACAAAAAATAAATTCCGCGAAGCATGAAGCAGGAAGACACTTACTGTTGAGCTTTTTACTATGCAGAATCTAGTTTAGCCCTTAACTGCAAACTGACCTATAGACTTATCACAAAATGAGTTATACTCATATATCGCGTGTTTAATTCTGCGTCAGGCTATGTGAGACAATTTGGTTTTAAAGATCAATAATTTTATTTTATAGACGACTATACCAAGAAGTGTCCGAGTTTTTAGGGCGCCTTTGCTAGGAACTTCTCACTTTAAAACTATGTATCTTGAAATGTGTGTGTCTGATGTTAATGAACGTTTAATAGCTTATATTATATATTAGTAGTGCAAAATGTCAAGGTAAAGAATTTTCCAAATCTTATATATATATAAAAATAGACGTGTTTTTTCCTATATTTCACTTTTCAGCCACCACTACCTAGCACAGATCACTGATGTTTGTGGGTGGAGTAGCATGGACATTCCTGTCGTGCACAACGTTGGCCGAATGCCGATAGCTGTGGGGATGTGGGAGATATAATGATTAAAGTTGGTCAGTGCAGGGCGTTTTCATATTTCGACCAAAAATTCGTATCTCCGTATACTTCTCTTTCCTGCCACAACTACATAACATAGACTTTTGGTGTATGTGTGTGGTAGTAGAATCGTCTTTCCAGTCGTGCACTATGGTTGTTAGATGTCGGTAGCTATGGGGATGTGGGAGATATGGGGGTTGAAAGTGGTCGACCTGTGGCAATTTCATACTTGTGCCAAAGACAAAAGTGTCATGGTGTATCACTTTTCAGCGAAAACTATAGATCACAGATAACTGGCGTTTGTGTGTAGTAGTAGCACAGAGTCACCTTTCGATCACAACAGCGGCCGAATTTCAGAAACTGTGGTACTGTGGTAGATATGGTGGTTGTAAGTGGCCGACCAAGGATATTTTCGCATTTCGACTGTCTCCGCATATGTCACTTTTCTGCCACAACTACATAGCATAGAGCATTGTTGTTTGTGTTTGGTAGTAGAATCGTATCTCATGTAGTGCACTATGGTTGTTAGATGTCGGTAGCTATGGGGGTGTGGGAGAAATTGGGGTTGAAAGTGGTCGACCTGTGGCTGTTTCATACTTCTGCCAAAGACAAAAGTGTCATGGTGTATCACTTTTCAGCGAAAACAATAGATCACAGATAACTGGCGTTTGTATGTAGTAGTAGCACAGAGTCACCTTTCGATCACAACAGCGGCCGAATTTCAGAAACTGTGGTACTGTGGTAGATATGGTGGTTGTAAGTGGCCGACCAATGATATTTTCGTATTTCGACTGTCTCCGCATATGTCACTTTTCTGCCACAACTACATAGCATAGAGCATTGGTGTTTGTGTTTGGTAGTAGAATCGTATCTCATGTAGTGCACTATGGTTATTAGATGTCGGTAGCTATGGGGGTGTGGGAGATATGGGGCTTGAAAGTGATTGACCTGTGGCAATTTCATACTTCTGCCAAAGACAAAAGCGTCATGGTGTATCACTTTTCAGCGAAAAATATAGATCACAGATAACTGGCGTTTGTGTGTAGTAGTAGCAAAGAGTCACCTTTCGATCACAACAGCGGCCGAATTTCAGAAACTGTGGTACTGTGGTAGATATGGTGGTTGTAAGTGGCCGACCAATGATATTTTCGTATTTCGACTGTCTCCGCATATGTCACTTTTCTGCCACAACTACATAGCATAGAGCATTGTTGTTTGTGTTTGGTAGTAGAATCGTATCTCAAGTAGTGCACTATGATTGTTAGATGACGGTAGCTATGGGGGTGTGGGAGAAATGAGGGTTGAAAGTGGTCGACCTGTTGCAGTTTCATACTTCTGCCAAAGACAAAAGTGTCATGGTGTATCACTTTTCAGCGAAAACTATAGATCACAGATAACTGGAGTTTGTGTGTAGTAGTTGCACAGAGTCACCTTTCGATCACAACAGCGGCCGAATTTCAGAAACTGGGGTACTGTGGTAGATATGGTGGTTGTAAGTGGCCGACCAAGGATATTTTCGTATTTCGACGAATGGCATGTGTCTCCGCAGATTTCACTTTTCTACAACGACTACATATCATAGAGCATTGGTGTTTATGTGTGGTAGTAGAATCGTGTCTGTTGTCGTGCACTATGGTTGTTAGATGTCTGTAGCTATGGGGGTGTGGAAGATATGGGGGATGAAAATGGTCGACCTGCGGCAATTTCATATTTCTGCCAAAGACGCATGTGTCACGGTGTATCACTTTTAAGTGAAAACTATCAATCACAGATCACTGGCGTTTGTGTGTGGTAGTAACACAGAGTCTCCCATCGATCACAACGTTGGCCGAAATTCGGTAACTGTGGGAGTGTGTGAGATATGGTGTTTGAAATTGGTCGATCATGAATATTTTCGTGTTTCATCCAAAGACTTGTGTGTATCCGTAAATTTTACCTTGCTGCCGGAACTACATAGCGCAGAAGACTGGCACTTGTGTGTGGTAATAGTATCGAGTCTCCCATCGTGCACTAGGGTGGTTAGATGTCTATAGCAGTCAATATATATTCTTTACAATCACGAACGAAGTCGTGGGTACCAGCTAGTACAAATAAAAAAAGGATCTCACCATATTCCTAAATTACCTTTTTCTCTGTCTCTGTCCAGAATAAACTTACAGCAGGAAACAGGGGTTAACTTTAAAACACTTTTTCTTGGTCATTAGAAACTTCAATCGCTGAGATAGTACAGTGTGACAATGATTTTATAAGGAGTATTACTGAAGAGTAGTTGTAAGTGCACTACGAACACGTGATTAGCCCAGAGCAGCCGTAGCCTGCAGCAGCTGTCGGACCACTCAGCCGCCCGCCAGCCAGGCACACAGTGGGTCCGCTCGCACCAGCTACCGGGGAGGCAGGACGCTCGGCACTCGTAGCCGTGAAAGGGTTAATGAACATTTATCAGAACTTGAAGCAAGTCAGAAGTTAGTTAAGGTGATTAAACCGATACTTGACCCCGGGTATCAGCTTTATCCCTTACACCTACTACCCTGCTGTCTCTTAACTCTGTTATGTTCTCTTCTTACCAACCTATTTAACCTCCTCACTTCCCTATTATAGTATACAGGTTCTCTACATCTCTTTATTTTTTGTTGTGGAATAAATTTTTCTTCCCCCTTTCTTATTATCTCCCTGAACTCTTCCCACCATGACTGTACTGTACTTGTGTGCCTTACTTCCATTTACTGAAACATTCTCTGAAATATCTCTTCAAATTCGAAATTTTTGCCTTTTTATGATTGTGATTATTTAAGCCTCCAATTTTGGCTGCTCGTTTACTGAATCCTCTAATATCCTAAAGAACTGTTTCATGATCACTTATTCCTTCAGTTACTTGATGCCTCACAAGGTTATCATCGGGCTTTATAAGGAATATATCCTAAATATTTTGTCCCCTAGTGTTCTGCTCAACCACTTGTGAAAATCCCCCATTCCTTATGAGGCTATTTGCAAATCTGTGTTCCCTTGTGTTATTAATCTTATTTCCTACCCAGTTTATACCTGGTAAATTTAAATCCCCACCAATAATGACCATTCTACTTACACCTTCCTCTGAAATCTGAGTATGAATTTAATTCCCCCCCCCCCCAAGAGCCTCATCTTTATCTGTCATCCTTTCACTGAGGTAAGCAGCCAACACCCTGATTTTTTCTTTTTTGTTACCCCAGAAATCTACATCAAGTAACTCATGGTCATGATCTAAGAACAACAGTGAACTGTGGTAGTTTTTGTTAACTGGTATTAAACCTCCACCAACAATTGCTCATCTACCTCTAACTTAACTCTGTAACCATCAGGAAAAACCTCGCTGTCTAGTACTTCTTCTTTTAACCAACTCTCTACCCCAGTTATTACTTGTGGTTTGTGTATCTTTATTAAGTTTGCAAATTTGATTATTTTGTTCATTATTCTTCTACAGTTCACCAGTAACACCCTTATTACTGGCTTTATATTTGCAGCATTAACCTTCTCTTTCCCAGTTTTACCCCAGTCAGTTATTGTTTCAGCAACCTCATCTATTTCTTTAGCATCTGTGATTTTCCCATTGTTGATCTACAATCAGTATCACTGTGGTCATCTATTTCAATCCCTTCACCAGCAGCCCCTATCCTAAAAAATGGACAATCCTGAGCCCATCATCAATGGAAATGGGCTCCCTTACTGCTTTTGCCAACAACTCAGAAGGTACCCCCTTGCCCCTTCTATTTAGGTGTAGGCCACGCCTAGCGAAAACCCACCTACCAATGGTGTTCACAGGCACAACCCCCAAGACGGAACTAATGCCTTTCCCAAGCAGCACTTCCATTTCCACATTTATCCACATCACAGCATAGTTCAATTGTGGCCGGTCATGGCGACTTAGGACCTGCCGTGGTATGCTGCGCCTCCTTCACCACCTTCCTCAGGTCACTCTCTTTGCTATAAGTTGTATTTCTATCAGCACTAATCCCCACACCTCCCACTATTACTACTATATCATCCTTAGTGGAACTCCTACAAATTGAACCTATATCCTCTATTACCTGACCTAACATTGCACTAGGTTTGAAAAAATTGTGACCTAGTAACCTGTACCTAACTGATCCTGCAGAAGAGGGCCTACACTTCTCCCATGGCTACTACCTAAAAGCAGAACCATTTTTCCCCCTTTTCTTGCCTTGCACGCCCTTATTCCTGAAGGCCTGCTGCATCTTGCCTACTCCTAAATCTACATGAGGTTGTTCTCTTGTCAAAAGAGGTTAGATGGAAGCTGATTGATTACTCTGTGCGAGATTAGTTTAACCTGCAATCATTTCATAAGTTCAGTGAGAAGTCTAATGTCTTTCCATTAAGCTGGTACTGAGACATGTAACCAAACATTTGCTCAATAGATCTGATTTAAATTATCAGGAAGTCTACAGAGTTTTATTTCAAGAACATAGATTTTTCACTTGGAGTTATTACAAGTGACTGGCGGCCATAAAGAAGAAGGCAGGTTTAACAATTTCCTGTTACCAATCTCATAATCCATTTCTTTGCCTGTTTTCACCTTCATGTATATCTGTTCAGTTTTCTATGGAGAGCTTTTGCAATTGCTATTTTTCCAGACGAAGAAGTGCAGGACCTTCAAATCCACCTCTAATCCAGAGGAACAGGTTATTTTTTCTTTGGGGTTTCCTTCCCTTAAACTGGCGGTTTTAACAAATTAGATGCCAGTTGCCCCTTACTGTGGTGCTAGTTTTGATCCACCCTAATTATTTAATTATCCCAGTGGCACCAATATCTGGGAGGTGTTCCCTATACACCATCTGGTGAGGTGCTCAACGAGGGATTAGGAAGCCCCACAGGCAAAATTAAATAATAAGTAATAATAACTTCAGAAATAATGACAGACAGGGAAAGTAGAACACCACTCACGAAAGGTGAAGGTTGAAGGACAATGACAAACACATTTCACATTATTCCAGTTTAAAATCTTGTTAACGTACACAGATGATCCATTTGGTATGAAAATTGGATATGTGCATTCCAAGAGTCGCCTTATGATAGTTTACCTGCTAAATTTTAAACATATATTTAATTCTGTATTATTTGTTCTTATGTTGCAGACAGCTTATATTTTCGGTTCCTGAAATACTTGCATCACCTGTTATTGGAAGCCAAATGCTCATCTACATTATAATGAGTGATGCGTACCGATCAAAAGGAGATATCCAAAAACAGCTGCAAAAGCTTAAATTGACAGTAAGTGTCTGTTGGACTCCTTTGTGATCTCAAAAGCATTCTACATTCAGAATAATTATAAGGACTAGTTTTGATTTAGAGATTTTAGAACATAGTTTTGTTAATATTCTTTCTTTGACCACTACCTGAATGACTCTTTATTTCACTCTCTGATAATGAGGGAAATCAAATAATAAATAATTTAACATTCATCAGAACTAAAAGAAGAATTGCAGAGAAACACCAAATAAATCATTATGGCAACAATGAGTAGGAAAATGTTTTAAGGCAACACGAACACAGTAGAATAGTGAGAAGTAAACATATTAATGACAAAAGAAAACATAACTAACTTAAAATATTCCAAACTGTTCATTATGATACTTTCTATGTTTCCCTCCTGCCTTCATTTAAGTGTTGGGTTTACTTCCAACATTAATTTTGTTTTCAAAGTAAATCATTATTTTGAAAACAATGAAGGATGGGAATGGGGACCCACCACTCACCATATATAATTTGCAATTTTCTAACAGAAGTTTATTCACACATGGGTTTACTTCTATGATGTCATGGCTTTACACTATTCTCAAATTTAACACAGAAAGTGCTTGAGAACACTTCCTTTAATATTTTAGCTTCAAATACTTTGTCTACTTGCTCATCTTGATACACTATACAGAATAACTAATACTCTTCTTTTTTTTCAGGTACTTTCAGTTTAACTTCTGAATCAGATCTTTGTGTTCCATTCATTTTGTCATATTCTCTTTGGCAACTACAGTAGGTTGAATATAAAAATAGGATAGGTATACTAGAAGAGGTAAAGGAATTCTTTTATTTAGCCAATAAATTTACAGTTGATGACCAAAGCAGAAAACAATCCCAAAAGCATAACTCCAGCAAAAAAGATTTCTTGAAGAAGATAATATTTTCATTTCAAACATTTAAACCTTTCCAAAACTATATATACGAGAGTGGATCAAATAGAAAGGGGACTTTTTTTACTGAGCGCTCAATAATGGTCCATATGGCCAAGCGCTTCTACTCATTTGTTGGGGATGTCAGTAGTGAGAGACTGATTGTTGGCCTTATCATGTGCAGTCAGTAGTGCAGCTAACAATGTTGAATCAAGATGTGCACCCCTCAATTGTGCAACATATAATTATTAAATTTCTCACTTGTGAAGGCAAGAAACCAACTGAAATTCTGCGGAGATTAAAGGCACAGTTCAAAGGATCATACAATGTCAAGAACTGGTATGTTTGCCTAGCATAAGGAGTGATGAAAGATCACGAAGCGGTAAAAAATGAGAACCATGGTAGTAATCCATGGAAGAAACAATTTGTGACTTTATTTTGCACGCTGATTTTTTTTTCATGTACATCGTACCATCAATGTAGCATACTACGGCAACCTTTTGGACGAAGTTAAGCTTGCTTATCGCCGATTAAGACTTGACTAATCGACAAGAGATGTGTTTCTTTTCCATGACAACGCTTGGCCCCACACTGCAGCTCTCAGTCAAGCAAAATTGGAGATAATGTACTGGACATCACTCTATCATCCTCCTTACAGCCCTGACCTATTGCCCTGTGATTTTCTCTCTTCGGATCACTGAAAGAAGCACTGGGAGGCCGACAATATGAAAACAGTAAATCGGTGGAGGGCTTTGTGCACAGTTGGCTACTGACGCAACCCCCTTCCTTTCTGATGATGGCATCAAAAAGCTTCCGATACGCTAGGAAAAATGTATTTCTAAAGCTGGAGATTATGTTGAGAAATAGTCTGTACTTGGTTCATTTTCAATTGTAATTTAAAATAATAATAATAAGTTCCGTTTGTTTTTGATCCACCCTTGTATGTAGCACATAACTTTATGGAGACTAGAAAGAAGTTCAAGAATTTTAATTGTGGTACAATAGAAAGATGATGAAAAATTAAGTGGACATATAAAGTACGAAACGAATGTGGTTTGGAAATGACATTGATATACGAATTTCACAAAAACAAAGAGACAGGATGGCTGGTTGATTTTTAAGACATGCAGGATTGATTAATTTGTGGAGGGAATAGTTGAATGTTAGAACTATAAAGAAAGACAAAGATTAGGATTTATAGGATGGTATTTGTGTAACAACTGTATTTTGAACAAGATTGGTACAAGATCAATATGAAGGTAACCATCAAAGCTTTGAAACATGTTCCTAATGAAGAATGTGTTTAATATATTCACCCTTCTGTCTAATAGCTTCTTGTTGAAGCTCCCCTATGTTTCTGATGACTCTTTGAAAGAAATCTACAGATATTGCATGAATTGACTTGAACTGCAATGGAGTGCATGCTCCAGTGGCAATTTCCCAGTCTTTTAATTATCTGGTCTTATTAAAATAAATTATTATTGTCTTATATACTTTAAGTGTGAAATTTCTCCTCCCATCTACTTTAGCCATTTATGAATTTTAATTTTAAATTTCTTCTGTGTTTTTGGTAAATTATTCATCACTTCCCTTGGTAATGTGTTCCAATCCCTGATACCGTTACCCACAAAAGAAAATTTTCTATCTCCTTTATGCATGAATCACAGTGCCAGCTAGTGCCCATGGTCACCTATTCCTATCCATGCACTACTAACTCTTCGACCAGTATCCCTCCAATACCCATCACCAACACATATCTTGTACACTTCCACCACTCTCTTCGCCATCCTCCTGTCTTCCTATGACTCTCAACTCAGCTCCTTTATCATATCAGCTACTGACTGGGTCTACTGTAATTTCAACAGACAAATCCAGCTGCTATCCTTTGCACACCCTACAACTCCTGTATTTGATAACCAAAATGTGGGCCCCAAACTACACCATCATATTTAAGCAATGGTCTGACCAAAGTTTTGTAACCCTACTCCCTCACTTCTCCTCATACATCTTCTCCAGTGAATAAATAATTTCGCAAATTTTTCCTACCACCTGCACAGCTGAGATGATATCAAATTTTACACCCAGATATGATCACTATTTGTGGATTTGTAGACATCATTTCATGAGTTGAGTAGAACAATTGTTTCACGACCTGGCTAAGTAGCATCCCTTGTTTTCAGTTGTAACAAAGAAAACTGGAACGGTGATCCCATGGCTTGGCACTGTGACCCATACATGCACTTTTTCCCATCAAGTTTCTTAATCATAATTCATGGATGTCCCACGCCCAAAATCGAATGTTCTGTTTGCTTACAATACTGCTCACATGGTTAGGTTTCATTTGAAAATCATGCGTTGTGTGACACAATCTTTTCTTTGCTGCCAAAACTGTACTCTCTGCTCCTTATTTCTTGTTGTAAGATTGTGTCATAACCATTTTCTAAGGAAACAAATGGAAGTTATGCTTGAATACTTTGCTGCATTTATTAGGCACAGCATAAATCTAAATAAAAATGGCAAGGGGATACTTTCTGAATTGTTGGCTAAAGGTATGAGGGAGCCCACTTCCAGCTATGATGGGGTCTGTAATGAGCCTTTTTTAGGTTAGAGGTTTCTGGTGAGGGGGATAGAAGTAGCAGAGGAAAGGGATACTGAATGCAGATTTGCATTGGGAAAAAATCATAAATGCAAAAGAAATAGTTGAGGCCGATCAAACAATTAGAGATGGGTTTGAAATTGGGAAGTTGAAGTTTAATGATGGAAATCTCACAAAGCCAATTATAAGACTCTTGTGAAACTATAGGAGTATAATGAACAAAGTAATACAATTTGATAAATTAATAAAGATACACAAGCCATTAATAATTATAAGATGGAGTATTGGTTAAAGGAAGGAGTGCTAGACAATGAGGTTTTTCCCTATGATTAAGGAATGTACTGCAGAGACAGAGGAGTAATTAGTGAAAGGGCTTTCATATTTATTAGTAAAGACTACTATAGTAAATTGATATTCATAGATCATAGCCATGATGGCATGGGTGCTGGGAAGGGGGTGCAAGGGGGTGCACTGGCAACCCCCTGCTATGAAAGAAAATACACAGAAAAAGATTAAGAAACTAAAATTTTATTATTAAATTCACTGTTTGAATAATAACTTAAGACGCCTAGGTTGTTGTACAAATTTCTTCAACACCTTGTCAATAAATTCAGTATCCTTAGCTAGTAAGTAATAAGTGTTGTATATAATGTATATTAAACAAAAAAAAAAAACAGATGCACCCCCCTAAAAGTAATCCTGCTGGCACTCATGATGAGGGGTAGATTTCTGTGGTGTTCAAAAAGCAAAATCATGATTTAAACTGCTTGCTGCAATGGAAGAATGAAGATGAGGCTCATGGGGACAAACTAAACAAAAATTCATAGTTTAGTTGTGAGTGCAGAATAGTCATTAAAATTAACAGGTGTCAACTGGGAAGGAAGTAAGATTACTAACACAAGGGAACAGAAATTCGCAAATACCTTACTAAGGGATGTGGTAGAGTAGAGCACTAGGGGACCCAACAGTTTGAATATATTCCTAATAAAGCATAATGATAATCTTGAAAGATCTCAAGTAACTTAGGAATTAGTAATCATGAAGCAGTTCTGATGCATATTAGAGTATTGAAGGTGGTAATAGGTACAGTTATAAAAAGGCACATATATCAGAACTCAATGGATATTTCAGGGAAAGGTTCAGTATATGGAGGGAAGGAACAAGTACAGTGGAGTTCAAGAAGGTAATAACAATGAGAGAAGAAATGTTTATATAGCAAACCAAAAAAAAAAAGAATATTACAAAACCCACATATTATAATAGGGAAGTTAGGAGGTTAAAGAGGCTGGAAAGAAGATAATGTAACAGAATTAGGAGACAGCAGTGCACTAAGGATTACTTGATAAACTAAACAAGGAATTATTAGCCGCAAAGAATGAAGCCAAAAATAGAGTAGAAATATGTAATAGAGAAGTCTGTATTCAAACTAAAATACATAATTCTGGACTAAAGAAAGTCATGAAACACACAAACAAACATGAATGCCGAATAATGTGAAAATTTTGGGTTTATGCCCTTCATCAGGACAGTGCCTTTTTTATGTTAGAGGCTGCCACTTAGGGAATAAAAAAAGGCGATTCAAAGCTTGACAATTGCACATGCATGCTGAAAAAAGTCACTAATGCTAAAGAAATAGAGAAAGCTATTGAAACAATAACAGACTGGGCCTCACCTAGGAAGGCTAAAGGATAAGGCTGAAAATATCACAAAATCAATTACATTAGATTACATTACATTAGGCGCAGTCCACACGTACTGCGCCTAACGGCCTGTTTTTCTACTAGTGAACAAGGCAGATGTTGAAATATTGTGTAGTTGTTTGTCAGCATAAGTGTTCCATCTCATCGCAGCCGTCCACTTTGGTATGTGGTGGGTTAATTTCCCTTTCTTCTCTTAGTTACAACACTTTGGTAATTTGTGGAAATTAACACTGTACAAAATCAGTAACTAATATGAAAAGGATCTAGACTAGGAGTAATTGGAAGGCAGGAGGAGGGCTAAGAGTGTACAGGGCGTATATTGGTCGAAAAATTAGGAGTTGTGCATGGAAGGGAAAAGGTGATCATGAGCACATGCTGGTACTTGATTTAATGCATAAGTGTCTGGGAAAATTTTCTTTTAAATTAAATTAAATTGCAATGGGACGCATGCTACAGTGGCAATTGCCCTAAACACCCATCTTCCTCCTATTCTGCATCCACTTACATTTACCCTTTACAAATTTTAACTTTAAATTCTTTCAACGTTTTTGGTAAATTATTCATCATTTCTCTTGGTAACTTATTTCAATCCCTGACACCTGTAAGAAACTGGCTTTTATTATCATTCCTAGATTTGCCTCGGGTGGATATTACTCACCACAGAATCTATGGAATATTATCTTGGAGTTTCTGGTACTTAATTGGTCCGTATGATTCAAACAACATACAATAAACTAAGGAGAACTTCATTTCACTTTTCTATATATTTCACTCATCATTTGCTTCGCAAATTACACATTCAACAAATCATTAAAAACTCAATATTATCTCGATTACTATTCGAGCGAGGAACACCAATTCATGCCTCTGCCCGCCATCGTTTCTATCTCTGGACTTGCTTCTTCTTCTTTCTCTGTCAAAGATGTTCTTGTAACACACTGCTCTTTACTCATGCTTAGTAACTATTAATGTATCTTTTTCTTTTACAAAAAGAAAATAAATTAAACACACACAAAAAAATTCTTACCATTAAATATACAAACATAAAACAATAAAACTGAAATAATCCAAACAAAAATGATAGGGACGATGTTTCCTTACACACCCTTACCTAAATAAGAGAATCTTCCTGCACCCTTGTGCCTGAAATCGAGTGCCAGCTCGTGGTCATGGTCATCTTTTCCCTTCCATGCATTACTTTCAATTCTTACACCAATAACTTTCCATGCCTCTTCACCAATATATGCCTTGTACACTCCCATGAACCTCTTCACCCTCCTTTTGTTTACCAATGAATCCCATTCCAGCTCTTTTATCATATCTGTTACTGATTGCATTCTGCAATAATTTCCAGAAACAAATCTAGCAGCCCTTCTTTGCATCTTCTTCAACTCCTGTATTTGATACTCATAATGTGGGTCCCATACTACACTACCATATTCAAGGAATGGTCTGACCTAAGTTTTGTAACCCAATTCCTGTATTTCTCTCTACATCCCCTCATCACCCTCTCCAACAAATGCAGAATTTTTAAACCTTTTCCTACTACTTGGCCAATGTGAGCTGCCCAGTTAAACTTGTTATCAAATGTAATGCCAAGATATTTACATTTCAAGTCTTCAATAAGCAATTCTTTCTCCACCTTATAATCACAATAAACCTTTAGTTTTTTATCTGTGTATCTAATAAGCTGACGCTTCTTTGAATTTATCTTCATCCCATGTTTACCAACCCAGGTAGATATTCTCTCCAGATCACCCTGCAACTGTTTACAATCCTCAACCGTTTTGGTCCTTTTATATAGCATTATGTCATATGCAAACAATCTAATTTCTGATAGTAAACAATCAACACAACTATTCATTAGAATTTTTTTTTTTTGCTGTCGTCAGTCTTTAGACTGGTTTGATGCAATCCTCCATCCCTTCCTATCCTGTGCTAACCTCTTCATTTCTACATACCCCTTACAACCCACGTCCTCAATTATCTGCTTCATATATTCTAGTCTCTGTCTTCCTCTACAGTTCTTACCTTCCACTGTTCCCTCCACTAACAAATTAACCAATCCAGCATGTCTCAAAATATGACCTACCAGCCTGTCTCTTCGTCCTGTAAGCTTCTTCCATAAACTTCTTTCCTCACCCATCATTTCCAAAACTCGTTCATTTCTTACTTTGTCTGTCCACCTAATTTTCAGCATTCTTCTGTAGCACCACATTTCAAATGCTTCAAGTTTGTTTCTAGAATAATAAGTAGCAATGGTCCCTATTCGTTACCCTGTGGCACTTCCATTTTTACTTCCACTTCTTTTGATACCACATTCCCTACCCTAACATTCTGTTTCCTACCTTTCAAAAATTCTTCTATCGAGCAAATCACTTTCTGATCCACTCCAGTAGATTTTAACTTATTTACTACCATTTTATGGCTCACTTTGTCAAAAGCCTTTGAAAGATCTAGTGCTACACTATCAATTTGGCCTCCTTTGTCCATTTCATTTGAAATATCTTGAATATATATCCCACCAACTGAGATTCAGATGAATATTTTTTCCTAAAGCCATGTTGCCTACTTGAAAACCACTTATGCTCCTCACATATATTTCTGATGTGGTTGCATACCAATCTCTACCACTGACGTCAAGCTAATTGGCCTATAATTTACGACTCTATTTCTCACCCCTCCTTTATGTACCGGCACTACTATCGCACTTTTCCAATCCTCTGGTAAGCAGCAAGTATCAAGACTCAATTTAAATTATTATTCTCGTATCAAAAACATCAAAATACACAGTTAAATACATACGTCGGCGCATTTCAGTACTTCTGTGTGTCTCCTGTACACATAAAATGTGGCATTTGTGTTGATTGCATAGGTCTTGTAGCAATTCTTCCTTGGCTGATGACATGCCTTCAATGTTGATGGAGACAATCTTTAACTGTGGCCCTGACAAGGGCTCGCTTATTGATGTTTCTGGTGTGAAAGGTTTGGCCGGCATTATACCGTTGCCCAGGGATCGCCCGATTGCTTCTGATAACGTTTTCAAATCGCAATCTTCGGGGAGCCACCTTTCATGATCCCCCAATTTAAATAATATTTTAAGATAAGGTATAACGTCACATCTGTAGTAATATTATCTGCACCAGCCTCTTTATGTTTTTTCAGTTTTCTTTGTTCCATCATGATATCATCAGGATGAATTTCAAATTTTATGGTCTGCTCATTTCTAATTGTTTTGTTAAGGTCGTTATCCGAATCAGAACCACCTGTTTCTGATTCACTGTCCCTAATGCTCTCACTAAATCAGTTACTTGACATCTCTGCCTTTTTCAAATCCTTCATAAGTTCTTGTACATTGTCAGGGACAACGGCCGAGGTAGGGGGGTTGGTATCGGCTTCATCACCTGAACTCGAAGTCTTTCAAAAATATTCAAAGTCCTGAAAAGTTCTGTTACCGTGTTAAACCATATGGTTGCTAACTGTTGAAATGACCACAGTCGCCACTTACAGATTTAACCTCCTGTAAGAAAGGTGCTATTGTAGAAATGAAAGTCGAAAGTCAAATAACTGCAATATATTCTTGAAATTTTCCACGTAAATATTAAAGTTCACAGTTAGCAAAGGCAATCGGATATAAACCGTTCACCAAAAATCACAGATTGAGAAACAGAGCAAACACGCACTCCCCCAAAATGAAAACGAAATTAGAAAGTCACATTGCCGAAAACTGCTAGGCGGTATATGGACTGTGCCGAATCTTGAAGATGGCGGCGGTCACTGTTGTTGGGCATAGTGCCAAGACTCACTCCCCCCCCCTCCAACTGCTTCCCCGCATCTTCCACGCGTCCGCACTCTTACATGTTTGACAAGAGACTGAAAACCCGAGCTTAAACCTGCGCGCGCTACATCGCCTATATAGCTTTACCTCACGTGATGCCGCACTCCGGCTGAGTGCCTCCGCTCGCTCAAACATTCACATATGTTTAATTTTATAAGATATCTACTAAGTGTTCGATTTAAAATGTGAAACGGCAAGAGTTATTGGGGTATACGGGTGTAGTGGTTGATGAAAAGTTTTAATTTATTTTAGCTTTAATTCTCATGTCTGATGACATGACCAAATATGGAAATCTTTACGGTGTTTCACCACAGGTCAGCTTTTTTAGAAACTTTTAAATCGGCTTGAGTTAAAAACATGAACCTATGCCCAAACTGTGGGCCCCGATTTTAGCCTCTCAAAAATATAAACTTTATTTAGATCTGTCAGGAATTAATCAAGTTATTGCAAAAACAGTGATTTCCCAAAATCCTCCATATTTATGTTTTTAAGTGTAGCACTGAAAGTATTTTGATTATTAAACCGGAAAAATTACCAATGTGTAGCCTGTATTAAACTGCGTATTTTAAAGGTTATTTCATCTCTGTAGGTACTGTATCATGGACACAATAAATTGTTCTATTACTTACACGTGTGTTATTGCAGAGTGTTTTAGAAAATTCGCTAACATCGGTTCTACTGCTTTAAATGACCTGAAATTAATGTATATGAAACTAGAAGAATGGATCTTTCAGACAAACTACTTTTTAAACCGGAATCTAAGTAGGCTTTTAAATGAGAAAATGTTAAAGTCGAGTGATTTATTTTAGGTGTTCAGATTTAAAAATACTTAAACTGTTGGAAACTACAAGATTTAGTTGAATTTACTTCTCTTTAGGATTGCTTTAATTTATTAGTTACTTCCTATCGGGTGACAGTGGTTAAAATCAGTGAAAAAGCATATTATGTGTATGGTGCCTATGGCCAGTTACTTTGAAATTGGATTAACAAACAGAAGGTCAGTAAAATGTCTTTTTATTGGTTATAGAAAATTAATTACGTGTGTTTACTGGCATTTACATGTACTTAGCGCTTTTAAAATGGTTTAATTTTATTGGAATTAATTCTAAATGGCTCGAAAATTTTGTCTATTTACCGGCTCCCGGTTTTCACTGATATTTCATATATTACAGATTAGAACTACTTGAAACTTATTTAAACTGAAAGATTAGATTATTTACTGTGTTTTTAGCTACTTTTTAAGTCCTGAAATTATCTAAAAGGTCTCAAATCGTTTATGTAAACTGTCTATGAAAATGTGTTTACAAACTGCTTTAAATCTCACCGAAACTACATATTACTGTGATGTTATGGTTATTTTAGGTCTATGCCTGGCTTTTATTAGTACTTTACCATCTTTACTGTATAAAAATCTCTCCCGAAATACCAAAATCTGGTATATGTCTAAATTTTAGGGTTAGATTCACTTATATTGAAATTAACTATTTATCTTTGGAATAATGCTTAGTAATCATAATAAAAGGTTTATTTAGGCACTCTATTTACTATTATTTACCATTTACTTCTTTTAAATCCGTTCAGAATGTCTCCCTAACCAATGTTAGGATCTGGTATTGAAAGTTTACTTTTATGTGGGATAACCTATTTCCTGCTGAAATATCATTGATTTATTGCATTTTATGTTTTATTTATGTTGGCTATGTGTTTATTTATTTACTTTACTGTACTAAAAGTGTTGTTATCTCGATTTTACCTGTTACCGCGTACTAAAGTTGGCCGGATTTTAACAGAATATTGAAAATAGAACGAGGGATACCTTACAACATCCTTATCTAAAAGTGTCTCAACACCCTCCCTACCTCTCAGTTTTCTAACATAGTTATAGAAATTTATAGATGAATCAGTCAATGGTCAACCTGTACTAACAATACTCTTCATAAATCGATCTTTAGCCACCTTCTTAGCTATTATTAGGTCCTTGTTTTAAATATTCCCGACTACCCTGCTGTATCTTAACTCTGTTATATTCTCTTCTTACCAACCTCTTTGACCACCTCACCTCCCTTTTATAGTACACAGGTTCTCTATTTCTTTTTATTTTCTATTTTGGAATAAATTTTTCTTCCCCCTTTCTTGCTAAGGGAGTCAGGTATTAGAATAAATTATCAAGGGAAGTGTTGAATAATTTACGAAAAAACACTGAAAGAATTTAAAATTAAAACTCATTTGGGATAAAAGTTAAATGGATGGGGAATTTATACACAAATGATATAAAATAATAATATTAGTTAGAATAACAAGAAAGGGGTAAATAGAAACCAGGGAAATTACTACTGAAGCATGCTCTCCATCGCAGTTAAATTAAATCAAGTCTGCATAGAGCAACTAACAAGTTACTACTCAGTGGTGGTTAGCTGTGTGGAAGGCAGTGGAGTGTAAGGGGTGAAATTCAAATTAAGAACAGGAAAATGAATGCAAAAAAAGGCCTAAATCACAAAAATTCTAAACATAATAAATTAATTATATAATATAAATAGTATTGAAAATGTAAACATATACATTAATTAAAGTATTAGGTGATTACTGTAGGGGAAAAGGATAGGAAACATTGGAACGAATGAAAGGGACTGCTATTTCAGGCCTGATGGATACGTTGTACTTCAATGCAAATGAACAAGTGCTAACTGGAATGACTATAATAGCACAAAATGTAACAAGAATTTAAGTTATTCCTGTTGTGTGTAGTGGCATGGGGTACAACTGGATGGTCAGGATTTTGAGTAAAAACCATTTACTAACTATTCATTCTGAAGGATAATAATTGAGTCATTGTCATTCCAATGAATGAAGCAGGGCACTTGTTCCAGGAAGTTGTTAAATGGGATGTTTGACAGGTTGCATTCCCTACAAAGGGAATGGTCTCTCGGATGGTGTGACTGGTGAAAGGATGATAGCTGCGTGAATTTTTTAAAGTTTTGCAGTGCTGAATGTTGTGAGTCAAAGACCAAAAAGATTTTTTGGTTGAATATAGACCTGTAGTTAACTAGAGTTTGGGGCTCTCCTGTAGATAGTTCTATGGTTGGGAAGATCTTGGGGAGGAAGGACAGGACTGAAGGAAATCATGTGATGAGTGGGTGTACACTGTTCGTGTTGTCGAAATTCTTGGTGAAGGAATGGTAAAGTACATATTTCTGCCATTGATATCAAGACAATATGTGAGAGATCATTTAGCATGAAATTGTTTGCAACTGTCAGATTGGTTATACTTTTGAAGGTTAGTTCTTTTGATGTGGACAGAAGTACAGATGTAACCATTTTAAAGAGACATATTAACATATAGGTATGCTCAGGTTCTTAGTGTGGAATAAAGTTTCCAGAAAAGACCCCATCCATTACTGAGAAAGGGATTTAAATCTGAAAATTTTATATTGCCTCATGTTCATGGCTTCCCCCCCCCCCCACCCTCTTTTTCACTATTTGCTGTCTTTTTATAGATGTACACACGTACAACATATCCACAAGTCTTTCCATAATTTCAAATTTTTATAGACCTCAACATTCATAGATAATGCCCAATCAAATCCATTAGTCTGTTGACATGATGGTAAAAATTATATATCTAGCATACAGGGGCCACCTTAATTATGTTAACAGTTTCAGAAGATTCTGCTATCCATTATGGGAAAAATATGAGCATAGGAAAATACCAAATGCTGTGGTACATACAGATGATCTGGCGAACTGTTATTTTGGTCCGTCACAACCTATCCATCTCTCAGAAAATTGTTCATTTGCATTTTTTGAACATGTGTGTACCACTGGAGCAGTTCACAGTTGTATACTGAATATTGCATAATTAAATATTCAGATATTCTGGTGAATCTAGTACCAAAGCACTTTTTGAAGATTTTAGAAAACATTTTTAACTAAGCTGAATATTTAGATAACAAGTATCATTCAGTGCCAAGAGGATAGCTGATGAAAATTAGTACTCAAGAAAAACAAATAATAGAAAAACAGCATAACGTAAATAAAGAATCTTTGGTGCTTATGTATACTAACCTTAATACCAATTGTACCAACACAAGCCTGGAATTCAAACCTAACCCCAATACTATTTTTTTATTGAAAAAAAGTTTTGTTAAAAATGTGTAGTTAGCATTTCATGTAAAGAAAAAATATTGAAGAAAGCAAAACATAAATGTTTTTGAAGACAATGAAAAAAGTTTGTACCATATCAGTTTATTCTTATTTCTCGTTTCTGTGTAATAGAATAACTCAATCACTTTAGTTTCAGGAACCAGTTTTCTTGTCTAACTCTGTTTATGAGGCATGTCTTCGTTACACACTTGTGGCACGGATAGCCCCACTTTGGAATCAAGCTGGTATTTATTTACTGCAGGGGCGAGATTTTCTCCTGACTGAAGGCCCCATGAATGCAATAAAATTAGAAATAGGAATGACAGGTAATCAAATTGTAAACAAATATTTTTAAACAACCAAGAGAGGTTCTATAAATTTTAAATAAAATGTAAAATGAGCAAAGATTATTCTTTCACGGATCTGATATTTCAATTAATGCAATTTTAACATTCATGTCAATGGTGGAAACTACAAGCAAGACCTTTGAACCAATAAGATAATAAATGAGGGTAAATCTTATAAAAATGTAGGTAAAACTTAAATCATGCCAGTATTTTCCTAGACAGAAGTGTTCTTGTAGTGGGTTGCAGACTTACAAGGAATGTCAGTTTATATTCTTCAGTGAACATTGTATTTATAGCTAGTGATTTCTGGGAACTGCATGTGCCATAACCATCAGGTTCTAAAAAGTTGAACAATCCATGTGGCGGGTTGGGATGTGACCACATATGTCTCGCCTCTCACATGCAGGGGCATAGCTACTATGGGGCTAGGCGGTGCAGTGCACCGGGGCCCTCACGCTCAGGGGGCCCCCAAGCATACCTCAAGGGACCCCTAAGCGCACCTCTAGTGGTTCAAGCGCAGTTTAGAGGGCCCACAAGCCTTCACGGCAAACTGGCGACCTTTTTTAAGCTCTACCGTCATCTAAGGGGCCCCTGAGAACACAGGAGCCCCCCACTAAGGGCCCTCGTTGCTTCGGGGGGCCCAACCACTGCTCAGGGGCCCCTAAAGAACAATTCAAGGGCCCCCATCCTCAGGTCAGGGGGCCCCTACGAGCTCACAAAGCAAAAAAAAGGTCGTCCATCTGGCCTGAGGGCCCAAAATAATTTTTTTGCACCGGGGCCCTTGTTGACATAGCTACGCCACTGCTCACATGATTATGTCTCATGTTGAAATAATGTGCAATTTGTTTGTTTTTGTGTTTCTACGTGTTCGTCTTGCCCTTTTATGTATTTGTCTCGCCCTTCTGCCTTCATCTGTGGTAAGAGACAGGTATCTGTTTCCCCCCCCCCCCCCAATCCTATCTTATTAACATTACAAAAAGACTGCTAAGTTAGCTCACAATTAAACTTTAGTTAAAGCTCTACAAATCAGTAGTTAAATACATGTAACACCACATACCGAAAAGATCACAAATAGTATGAATACCAAGAAATAAGTCAAATTGAAATCTTATATCTTTAAACGAGCAATTCTTGTATATATATATATATATATTTCGGATTTCGGAAACGGCTGTGACGATTTGGATGAAATTTGGTATTTAGATAATGTTTTGACTTTTAAGATTACCTGAATAGTTGTCTTCCCTACTAAAAAGCGAGTTTACAAAATGTGAACAATTTTGTCACTCCGTATATCGAAAACGGCACTAGCGCCATCTCGTAGACAATTCAGGTACCAGAAAGCATACAAATAGAGTTTCTTTGATTCCAAAGAATAAGTAAACGAACAGTTCTTGTATACTGGCTGACCCGTGGAAATATTAGCACTGCAAGTTCAATTGTAAAACATTTAAAAAGAAAGATAATTAAAAATTTATCAATGGTTTTATCAGAGGTGATAACTTTACAGAAACTTCTTTGAAATTAATATTACCGGTACCAGTTATAAAGTAATCATCGTTTACTTTTTGACTATAAATAGTGGTTGTTAGTTAGCCATTAAACTAGGTACCACCTTAATTATAAAACATCTTCCGATTTCTGTTCAATATACAAGATTTCGAGTAGAGTTTGATAATAAAGTGCATAATTAAATATTAATACATCTACAAATTCCTGAAAAGCCGCGTGCGAATGCACATACGAAAAAACGGGTTCTGATAAATAGAATCTTGCCTTTTGAATCGTCTGACCTTGTGCTTTATTGTTTATAACGAAGGTTACTTCTTATGGGAATTGTTTTATTATCATTTTGAAATGCTGATCAGAAGATGTGAGATTACTGCGAGGTATGAACATAGTTTTATCGGAGTGGATAAATATAGCACAGATGATGTTCTATTGACGTCACAACCTGATGATGAATTCTCATAGTACTCGATGAAACATATCGAAAATAAATAATAAATTTTCTTGGTTTTCGAGATATAGCATGTCAAAAATCAGTTATAGGTATAGTTCCTTGTGCTTTTGGCGACGTTTCTTTTGGTCCAGGCCGTATTTCAACCTAACAAAAAACCACTAGGTACAAAATAAAACATTGAAAGTACATTTCCACCATATAGACATAGTGCTTTTGGTGGATTTTTTTCTGGTCCAGGACGGATCTAATCCTAACCTCTTCACTTTTGAGATTTAATATCCCCAGAACTAAGTGAGATATCAGAAAAATAAATTCCTTATTTTCGATTTGTCTCGACGAGTTTCATACGAATTCATCAAACTTGGCTATGGCGAAATTTGTCTTCTGGTTCAGGTCGCACTTCAACCAACCACGTCAATTTTGAGATACGATATCTCGAGAACTAAGCGAAATATTTTTAAAAAAATATTTTTTACCTTCAATTTTTCTCATCGAGTTACATTAGAATCCATCATCAAGGGTTATCGTAGAATCCTTTGAATTACCACAAATCTCGCACCATTAATTAATACCAAACTGGCATTAAAATGTCTGTTTAACATATTAATAGATTTTTTTTTTTTTTTTTTTTAAGCAATTTGTGAGGCCGTCTCGCAAATGGATCTAGCGATTTGGATGAAATTTCACATGTAGATATCGTTTTGATTTTCAAGTTTTTAACACGATTTTTTTTTTAAAAAAAAAAAAAGGAGCAATTTTTGTATTTGGTTTCTCGAAAACGGCTCTAACCTCATTACGTAGAAGTTTCAGGTACCAGTAAGCCTACTGATGTTAGTTAAACTTCTCTTTGGTTAACTGTGCACCTCAAAACGCCTAGGAAGCCTTCAAGCCTTATACTTTAATCAAACTTTACTCGAAATCTTGGATACTGAACAGAAATCGAAAGATACCGAGCGAAGATCGGTCACCCAGGTACTGATATTTATCCTCGCTAACAAAAATCTGAGATCTTAGTATTGTACAATGCCTCTGGAAGCGGATTTACCACATCCAGCCAAAGTATCTCCATTTTGGACTCCTGTGAATCCCCTCCTCCCACACGTCCTTTTTACACCAACAATAATAGATCTATAGTACATATTTTTGTGCTTTGTGTAAACTAGTAGTAAAATGCACAATTATGGCACTAGAAGTAAAAATGTTCTTCACAAGGATTATAAGTTGTCATACAACAATACAGTTACTAATGGCACACTGGAATAATTGTTGTCATGTCACAGTTACAACAAACATTCAACACCAAAGCCTGTGTGCGGTTGGTCATGAGGATATTGTGGTGGTAATACAATAACAAACAGAAAGTGTAAAACTCATTGTACATAGTTTTCTGTCAGTGGAATTTATGAACAAAACAAATGTACTGTAAATCTGTAAATAGAACAAAGTTGATGCTTCTGTAAAATAGTGTACAGCAGGGGTGTAGCTACCATAGGGCTAGGCGGTGCAGTCCATGGGGGCCCCCACATTTATGGGGCCCATAAGTGCAATTGAGGGGGCCCCTGAGCACAGATGAGGAGGCAATTAAGCACAGCTCAGAGGGGCCACGGGCCTTCAGGGCAAATGGGCGACTTTTTTTTTTTTTTAGCTCTGAGGGCCTTGTGAACCTAGATACGCTACTGCTGGGGCCCCTAGCCACAGGCCAGGGGTCCCCAAGCTCAGCTCAAGGGAGCCCCTACCAGCAACTTGGGAGAGCTAAAAAGGGGTCACCCATCAGGGCCCAAAATAATTTTTTTTTGCACCAGGGCCGTTGTTGACCTTGCTACGCCACTGGTTCATAAAAAAGTATTTAAAACATTGTTTGGACTATTAACGCTTCGGATAATTGAGGTTCGGATTATTGACGCTCTACTGTATTTGATTTCAATGTCAAGGAAAAATGGTGACAAAGCCTGAACTCTGCATTGGTGAAACATCAAGATATTGAAGCTAATGGGATTCCATCTGAAGAGAGACCAATGGTTAAACTAAATCACCTAAGAACAAGCCATGCCAGATGCAACGGCCTGCTCTATAAGTGGGGACTTGAGGATACCATTTCAAGATGTTTTCAGTGAAACAACTTCCTTCATAACATGGCTGCAACAACTAGATATCAATTTGTGAATGCTACCAACATTCTTGTCATTGTATATAGTTATATGTATTACATTAGTTGCTTATCGATACGAGAAATAAATAAATAAATTGGAAAATTGTTCTTGAACCCCAAACATCAATATTATTACAAAAGGTAGGGTTATTCATTGTAGTATCATTATTGTTTCTGAAACAAATTGTCATCAGTGTATTAGTTTTGTTGAAAATATTTCAACTGGACACAATTATTTCGAAATTCAAGATAATACTGCTATTCATTAATATTAATAATCATATATATTATTTCTATAAGGTATTTTTTTTGTCACAAGCCTGTATCTTCCTTCATACTTAACCGAAATCAATGAATGAGGTGTCATATTAAAGCTTATGGTCTTCACTTTGGTCACATGATATTTTAAGAAATGAAGTTTTTGGAATTTGACCCTTAAAGGGAAAAAAATGTCATTTTTTCTAAAATGAGTTTTTTTGTGTCTATAGCCATTTATATCCCTGGATATCTAACCAAAATTGATAAATGAAGTAGGATTATGAGGATTAATGTCTCAGCTTGTGACATCATATTTTAAGAAAGAAAGTTTTTGGAATTCAACCCTTAAAGGGAAAAAGTATAAATTTTTCTATAACCCATTTTTGTGTCACGAGTGATTTATCTCCCTTGATATCTAACCGATATAGATAAATGAGGTATCGTATTAAAGAATAAGGTCTCCGCCATGGTAACATTATATTTAAAGAAAGGAAGTTTTCGTAGTTCGACCCTTAAAGGGCAAAAATGTTAATTTTTCTAAAATGCGTTTTTTGTATCTCGAGCCATTTATCTCCCTGAATATCTAACCGAAATCGATAAATGAAGTAGGATTATGAGGAGTAATGTCTGAGAGTTGTGACATCATATTTTAAGAAAGAATGATTTTGGAATTCAACCCTTAAAGGGAAAAAGTATAAATTTTTCTCTATCGAATTTTGTGTCACAAGCTATTTATCTCCCTTGATATCTAACTGATATAGATAAATGAGATATCATACTAAAGACAAAGGTCTCTGTTGTGGTAACATTATATTCTAAGAAAGGAATAATTCGTACTTTGACCCTTAAAGGACAAAAATGTCAATATTTCTAAAATACGTTTTTTTTGTGTCTCGGGCCATTTATCTCTCTGGATTTCTAACCAAAATCGATATATGAAGTAGGAGTATGAAGAGTAATGACTCAGCTGTGGTGACATCATATTCAACCTCACTGTTCATCGCATTTTATTCGCGAAATTTTCGCATGGGTTGTCTAGTCAGTAATATATTCATCAACTAGTTCTCTCCTGGCCTAGAATCCATTAACTAGATCCTTTGCCATGGGCATGAATTTCTATGTTCCTTCCTCAAAATGTGTGCACTCCTTCCCAAAATGCTACCCACTCTTCCCCCGTACTTGCTTTAGCGGACCACCCAACACGACATCTTGGTCCACAAGCGTCTATCTTCTTATTCTCATAGAACTCCACGTGGATATTTTCCCTACAATAGACCCCCACTGCAAAACATGCAGCATGTATCCAGCCACCATTACCTATTCTACCTGTAATCCTGTCAGAGGGGGATCGTTTAATATTATACACCACCAGCACAACCATTCACCTAATTTAGCAACTAATCTGTCTTCACTGCATTGCTTCTTATACCAGTCTTACCAATTAACAACTGTCCTACAGGATGAATGCCCACAGGCAAAATGTTTACACCGCTATCCCACACCATCAAGTACCAATACATACTAACTGACATGATTCCAACAATTTTAACACCCATTTTACAATTAGAGCTTTTTTTCTGGACACCACTACTACTTCAGAAGTCTGTAGATGGAAACTGGTTTATCAACACATCTTAGAGTCCACTCTTCCCTTACAGCTTTACGCCTCATCGACGGCTAAGGTCATTAGAGGCAGGATGGGACTGGAGACAAGGAACGGAAAGGAATTCGGCCATGGCCTTTTTGAAGGAAGCATCCTGGCATTCACCTCGAATGATTTGGGGAAACGATGGAAAACCCAAAACTGGATGCCTGGACGGGGATTCGAACCTGCGACCTCCTGAATGCGAGGCCATAACATTAACCGTTCACCCACCATGTTTGGCGTTAGAGTCCAAACACACCTCTGGCCTCAATCTACGCAAGACCACCTGCAAACCTGCCACTTACAACTTTATAAATTACAGACAATTTGTATACGAGGCGTATTTTTTAAGTAAGTACCGTTTTGTCACACCGTGGCTGCAGCGCTATGGTCGGCGTTCCGCGCATGTGCACTGGGTACCTGCATCTCTTGCCTACGCACTGATGCCATTAAAGTCTAATTCTTCCTTGTTTACATTGTTCACTGAGTGTTTAAGATGCCTCCGATAACCGTGAGTCCCGCCGACTGTGAAGTACGGGCTGTTATAAGGTTTCTTTGTGCTAAAGGCCTAAAACTGTTCGATATTCATCGTGAGATCTGTGCAGTTTATGGACAAAACATTATGAGTGTTGGAGTGGCGAGAAAGTGGGTGAGAGCATTTAAAAATGGCTGCACAAATGTGCATGATGAACAACGGAGTGGGCTTCCTTCGGTCGTTAATGAAAGTTTGGTGCAGAAAGTGGACAATAATGAGAGAGAAAACAGACGCTTTACCATTTCCTCCTTGTGTGATGACATTTCTGATGTTTCTCATAGTGTTCTGTATGGCATTGTGACTGAGCGCTTGAATTACCGAAAATTGTGCTCACGTTGGGTACCGAAAATGTTAATGGAAGTGCACAAAACCAAATGTTTAGGCAGTGCATTGACTTTCCTTGAGCGGTACCACAACGATGGTGATGATTTCCTAAACCAACTCGTTACGGGCGATGAGACATGGGTGGCCTACGTCGCACCTGAATCAAAGCAACAGTCCATGGAATGGCAGCATTCAGATTCACCCAAAAAAGTGAAGTTCAAGCAAACGATTTCTGCCCGGAAAATCATGTGCACACTTTTTTGGGACAGAAAAGGAGTATTGCTTGTGGAATTTCTGCCGCATAATGAGACAATCAATGCAGCAGCTTATTGTGAGACATTGAACAATCTGCGCCATTCAATCCAGAACAAAAGACGTGGCAAGTTGAGCAAGGGCATCGTTTTGCTGCATGACAATGCCTGTCCACATGTGGCTAATCAGACCAAAGATCTCATCACATATTTTTGATGGGAAGCTCTAGATCATCCTCTTTACAGCCCTGATCTGGCACCCAGTGACTACCATCTGTTCCTGCACTTGAAGAAACACCTGGGCAGTCAGCATCTTGAAGACGATAACGAAGTCAAAACAGTTGTGATGCAGTGGTTAACAAGTCAGGCGGCAAACTTCTATGAGGAGGGTTTTCAAAAACTGGTACTACGCTATGACAAGTGCCTCAATATTGAAGGGAATTATGTAGAAAAGTAGAGTAAGGTACAGGCTTTCATGTAAAAATAAAATTATTGATATATATTTGCATGTCTTTTTTTAAATTTCAAAATGGTACTTTATTAAAAAAACATGCCTCTTATATTTTCCATTATATTTTATATATCTTTCTAATTTTATTTATATACTAATTTGCTTTTCACTCCTGTAATAAATCAAAATTATAGGTTTAAAAAAAAAAATTTTATAACAACTGATCATCACAAATGTTATTTGTTCCCACAATTATTGTTAGTCAACTTTCTCCATCTCACCACTGGTGCAATCCCAATCATTCCCTCATTTTACCTTTGGTTCATTCTTGTAGTAACTCTAGATGTGTACACATCTTTTCCCCTGCAAAATGTATCACCTCCTACATATGTAAGGTTATTACCTGAAATATTGTAAAGTTGTTTGTGTTTGTCTAGAACTCCTGCCTTCATCTGTGGTAAATGATGGGTAATTTATAGTTCATATATTTATAAGGGTTCTCTTTCATTAAAAAGATTTTTTATAAAAAGATTTATAAGTTTGCAGAAACTGTAAACAGAGGTCCAATAGAAATCTGCTCAACTGAAAAAATTGTAATAAACGGCAGACAGGCAAAGAATTTATTTCAGTAAGAAAGCAACATAATGAAAATGTTTGATCACTGAAGAAATATTAAAATTTATGGATCAGTGGAAGGGGGGAAAATTCGTAACAGGAAGGACATAGCAGTAGTTCTTACATTTTAGAAATGAAATAACCAACAACCAGTGGTGTTAAGAAGTAGAGAAACATAAGGAAGATAAATGTAACATGGAAAGATGTACCCAGAAGTAAGGCTGTATGTATTAATGTCCAACAATAGGATACAATTAGGTGTATCTTCACTGTTGTCAGCATGCCAGCAGTCACAACGTAAGTTTTTTTGGCATCTTACTATAATTGTAATATATAAAGTAAATGTGCTATAGGTAACATAAAAATAATGGAAATTAAATTATACCAGTAAAAGTTCTCCTTTGATCTCCATGTATTGCATTTTTAGTATTATTACATCTCTGAAGTAGTTTCTTTTTGTTTCGTTGTATCCCCATACAACCCCTCTTTGTATTCAAAACATTCAGTACATTCAAGTGGTTGGTTTTACCACATACACACTTTTTAACATAGCCATGTGCTTCCTTTCTTCTTTCCCATCACTAAGCAATTACCTGAAATAGGTTTGCTTTCATTTACTCTTTTAAATTCTCAGAAAGAAATTTCCATTTTGATACTTTTGTCACTATGAGTAATACTTGTAGGTATCAAATAAATTATATTGAAACAGAAAAATGAAAAGATAGGGAAAAAAAGATACAGAAACTGAAGGCAGGAGAGAACAAAGAGAAATACCAAATTTTTTTTATGGAGAACAACACCCACAGGGAAAATGAGGATAGTGGAAGAGGAGTGGAAAGAATTTAAAAGGATGTTAACTGTAGCTATAAAAACATTAGAAATATGGAAACAAACTCCATGGTAAAAGATGCAGTAGAATTGAGAAACAGGGCTTTTAGAGAATGGTTCAAGTGGAGGACATTAGGGACAAGAGAAAAGTGAAAGAAGAAAAGAAGGTCAAAAGAGTGGTAGTAGAGGACAGGAGGAAGTGGCTGAAGAAATTGACAGAGATGCTGAAAGAGGATAGAAAAGAAAAAGGAAAGTACTGAATGAAATGGTAAAAATGAAGAAGGATTTGAGCAAAAACCCCCATGTGCTGCATGAAAATGGAAAGGAAATAAAACAATACACAAAAAACAAAAAGAATTTGCTCAATGTAAATTTGACACAGGATGAGACAGTTGGGCAGAAGAAGCAGGTGGGCTACAATTAAGAAAAAAGAATAGGACATTTTATAATGTAGGAAGAAGTGCAAACAGGTTTGTATAAAATGGAAAGGCACCAGGGTTAATGAAGTGAGTACAGAGTAGTAGGAAAGAATTATGTGACGCGAATGATATGGAAGGAGAGTTCAAACCTGGAAGAAGGAAATAAGTGTACCTATCTTCAAAAATGGAAGTTGAAGAATTAAAGAGGACATACACTGATCAACCACTGTGCTAAGTTTATGAGAAGCTTCTAGAGAATACATCGCAGGGTTGAAAAACAGTTAAGAGAAGAGCAGTATGGCTTCAGGCCAAGGAGTTCAAAAGTAGACTTGATATCTGTGATAAGTTTTTTTTTTATTATTGTTTTATGCTTGCCGAGGTCATTAGAGGCAGGAAAGGACTGAGGAGAAGAAATGCGAAGGAGTTTGCCCTTTTGAAGGAAGCATCCCAGCCTGGACTGATTTGGGGAAACCATGGAAAACCCAAATCTGGATGCCCACATGGGATACGAACTGGCATCTCCCGAATGTGAGGTCAGACATCTGTGATGAGGCATCAGCAGAAAATCACATTGAAAGGATCTGTCATTGGTCTTCCTCAATACTGAGAAAGCATATGATTGTGTACACAGGAAGAAGGAATAAAATGCATGGAAAACAGGGAGTTCAAAGAAATAATGACAGAATTAATCCAACGTAGTATGAGATATGTAACAATATTGTGAGAAAGGACAAATCGGTGGGGACAAAGAAATGGATTAAAGCAAGAAAGTGCCTGTGGTCTCTAGTTTTAACCTCGGTCATGGATAATATAACAGAGAAGGTGCCAGTGAGGAAGGAGGAAGATAACCTAATAACAGAGGTCATAGTGAACAAGAAGGAAGTAGTTTAATGGCTGTTAGATGTATGGGGAGACAATGTTTGTCAATATTGCATGAAATTTAAGGTAATAAAAAGAGATCAAATGGTTAAAACCAGAAAGAATGAGATAACCAAGGGAATTATGATGACAGGAGAACAACTGAAAGAGGTGGATAGTTTTAAATAATTTGGAAGTATTGTTGAGAAAAGTTGAAGAATCAATGGTAATATCAGTGAAGGAACAAGGCAGACAGAAACATTTTTAAGAGATGTCAGAAACCTGGTATGTCACTAGAAAGTGCCACAGAGATACTGCCGAAACATGGACAGTGAAGAATTGGGATATCAGTACAATTTAAGCAAGCAAATTGAAATGTCTAAAAAGCAGATTAGATATTACAAGTATGGACAGAATAAGGAACAAAAAAAGATTATGGACAAAATTAAAGAAGAATCGCTGCAGGAAAGGATAGAGAAACTAAGATGGTACATGGTGGTCAGGCGAATCTTTTTGTCCTCGCTCTGCCACTTCCCAAGAGGTACAGTAACATGTGGGTAAGACTCTAAGCCACGTGAGTGGTAGTTCGCATAAATGATACTCCAGAAAAGTATATACAACATTTATTTACAATATTACGTTACAGGCATTTAATCCTTCCATTGACTGACCCTTTTGTATGTTCAAGTCAGTTACTCCCTCCTTCTAGTGCCCGAGTAGTTAGCCTTCATCCCAGCTATATTTCCCTAAAGTGGTTTCATCCCACCTGTTGTACTGATGATGATGGTGTAGACTGCTAGGCTGTTCCCATAGCTGCTGCTGCCTCTGCTGGCAGCCAACAGCTTGCCTCGACGTCTGCCATGGCCGATCTCCAATCGACCTAAAAGACAAGAGCCTAGGGTGACGAGCGACAACCCATCCTCTTTGCTCCATGCACTCTGGTTTTGTTTCTCTTTCCCCCACTATTTTCATGTGGTAGGGAAAATTTACATCCAATAGCTGCCTCCATGATACTCCCATCTTTTGCCAAATGACATCATTGTTCAGCTTATTTTTGCTGAATAACTGACCTACTCTGCTGGTTATTGCCTCCACATTGGTACATCCCAATGTCTGCAAGTTTTTATTCTTTCTGTTGCAACTGGCCTGGCTCTGCTTTCACTGTATGAAATCATAAATTATTCTAATTTACCTAAGAAAGAACCTGTTATGAATATGTTAAGAGAATAGGGAGCATAGAATACCAAGGGAAATATATGAAATGAAGAGGCAGAGGAAGACGAAGAGATAGATGAATGGGAGTTACGGAATCTGTACTGAAGAGAGGAAAAGACTGCACCTAGACAGTGATTGGGAGTTGGTGGGAAGAAAGAGGAAAATGGAGAAGCTTGTTATGGCAGGGGAAAAAATGTTGATGGCTTGAACAAAAGATTAGGAGAAGAATTTGGCCTGAACACATATAAAAGTAGAACTAAAGCCATTCACAACAGAAGTAACAAAAGAGTAAATTTTAAAAATTATAATAAATTAAAAAATGTGATTGAAGGATACATGATAATGAAATCTGATTAACTCAAGCAAAGAGAGCCATCTTCAAAAACATAAGTCTCATCAAAGCTTGAGCCTGAAAAGAACTAAATAGAGGCTTTTCTGTAAAGTTTGCAATCTCCATTTTATATATATATTTCTGTATATTATTTCAAGCTGCTGTCAACAAGAGAAGGAACTATGGTGCTGAAAAAGTGTGCTAGTCACAGATAATCTTACAAAAAGAAAGAAGAGAGATGATGACAGCACATATTCTGACACCAAGATTGGATGAATTGATTTGAACTGCGCATTGTTCGGTGGCAATTTCCTAGTTGCCTATCTTCTTTTTATTATTTTACTATTATCTTATATACTTTAATTGTTAATTCCTCCACCCATCTATTTTTGCCATTCATAAATTTTAAATTCCTTCAGTGTTTTTGGTAAACATCACTTTCCTTGGTAATTCATTCCAATCCCTGATACCCTTATCCACAGAAGAAATTTTTCCCGCTACTTTAGACATTTAATCAAATACCTGCTTGTGCTCATGGCCATCTTTTCTTTCCAGGCATTAACTCTTAGTTCTTTGACCAATGTCTTCTCAAGCCTCATCAGCAACATATGCCCGATACACTCCCAGTAGCCTCTTCAACCTCCTCCTGTCTTTTGGACACACAATGCAGCTCTCTTTCATATCAGTTACTTAGTGAGTGCTGGTGTAATTTCCACAGTCTTGAATCTTAATCATATATATTATTTCTATAAGGTATTTTTTTGTCACAAACCTGTATCTTCTTACATACTTAACCAAAATCAATGAATGAGGTGTCATTTTAAAGCTAATGGTCTTCACTTTGGTCACATCATATTTAAAAAAATGAAATTTTCGTCATTCGACCCTTAAAGGGCGAAAATGTAAATATTTCTAAAATGCTGTTATCTGTGTTACGAGTCATTTATCTCCCTGGATACCTATCTGAAATCGTTTAATGAAGTATCATTTTAAAGTAGTGACGTCATATATTAAGACAGAAATGTTTTGGAATTCGACCCTTAAAGGGCAAAAGGATCAATATTTTTGCAATTCGTTTTTGTGTCACGAGCGATGTATCTCCCTAAATATCTAACCGATACAGATAAATGAGGTATCATATTAAAGAATTACATCTCCACCATGGTATCATTATATTTTAAGAAAGGTATTTTTGTAATTTGACGCTTAAAGGGCAAAAATGTTAATTTTTCTAAAATGCGTTTTTTTGTATCTCGAGCCATTTATCTCCCTGGATCTAACCAAAATCGATAAATGAATTAGGAATATGAAGAGTAATGACTTAGCTTTGGTGACATCATATTCAACCTCACTATTCATCGCATTTTTTTCGCGAAATTTTTGCACGGGTCGTCTAGTCTTTCATATAATAATTTACCAAAAATGCTGAAGTAATTATAAATTAAAATTCACAAATTGAAAAAGTAGATGGGAGAGGAATTTAACACTCAAATTATATTAGATAACAAAAAAGTAAATAAAAAGGGGGTAATTAGATGACTAAGGGAATTGCCACCAGGGTGTGTGCCCGGATACAGTTAATAATAATTTCAGTAGGAATAAACAGGGCAGGAGAAGAAAACTTCATTTATTTGGAGTAGATAATCGAGAATGTGTGTTAGAATGGGTATACATGTTAGGATGTGTTTTAAGACAGTATGTCATAAAAATCTGTAAGAAGGTGGCAGAGGAGATTAAGTTACAAAACTGACCAGTATCTTCAGATAATTTGTTACTAATGATCTGATGGCAAACAGAATGTAATGATTAAATGTATCACTTTTACTCACATAAAACTTTATTTTTTACAACTGTCTTAATTTTTCTGTATGAATTACCAACCTCTTAGCATTTCATGCTAGCTTTTATACTCTCATTCAGTGATTGAAAATTAATTTTAACTGAAACTTACTTTAGATTTTAGTTTACAATTATTTGATTACTTTCCTAAACATCTAGTCTTGAAAGGAAGATCAAGAAAAACAAAACACATGCTAATCTGTAATGTGTTACATAATAAATGATATAAATCAGAAAGCATAAATATCAACAACTTTGGAATAAAAAAAACTAACTTATTCCACAAAACAAAGGTTGATTGGAGGCATACTAAGCCATTGTCAGAGGGAGGATGGTCAGTTCCTTTCCTCTGGGACCACCAGTTTAACGTTGAATCCAAAACACGAAAAACATCAAATAGAAGAATTAATTAAACTAGACGACCCGTGCGAAAATTTCGCGAATAAAATGCGATGAATAGTGAGGTTGAATATAATGTCACCAAGTTCAGTCATTACTCTTCATACTCCTACTTCATTTATCGATTTTGGTTAGAAATCCAGGGAGATAAATGGCTCGAAACACAAAAAACGTATTTTAGAAATATTGACATTTTTGCGCTTTATGGGTCGAATTACGAAAAATTCCTTTCTTAGAATGTAATGTTACCACGGCGGAAACATTAGTCTTTAATACGATATGTCATTTATCTATATCAATTAGATATCAAGGGAAATATAAGGCTCGTGACACAAAAATACGTTGTAGAACAATTTATACTTTTTCCCTTTAATAGTTGAATTCCAAACACTTCTTTCTTAAAATATGATGTCAACAAAGCTGAGACATTATTCCTCAGAATCGTACTTGATTTATCGATTTTGGATAGATATCAAGGGAGATAAATGGCTCGAGACACGAAAAACGCATTTTAGAAAAATTGACCTTTTTGCCTTTTAAGGGTCGAATTACGAAAAATTCCTTTGTTAAAATATGATGTTACCACGTCGGAGACCTTATTCTTTAATATGATACCTCATTTATCTATATCGGTTAGATATTAAGGGAGATAAATCGCTCGTGACACAAAAATGCGTTATAGAAAAATTTATACTTATTCCATTTAAGGGTTGAATTCCAAATACATTCTTTCTTAAAATATTATGTCACAAAGCTGAGACATTACTCCTCATAATCCTCCCTCATTTATCGATTTTGGTTAGATATCCATGTAGATAAATGGCTCGCGATACAAAAAACGCATTTTAGAAAAAGTGACATTTTTGCCCTATAAGGGTCGAATTACGAAAAATTCCTTTCTTAAAATATAATGTTACCATGGCGGAGACCTTATTCTTTAATATTAAACCTCATTTATCTATATCGGATAGATATTAAGGGAGATAAATCGCTCGTGGCACAAAAACGCATTGCAAAAATATTAATACTTTTGCCCTTTAAGGGACGAATTCCGAAAAATTTCTGGCTTAATATATGACGTCAATAAAGCGGAGATCTTAATCTTTAAAACGATACTTCATAAAACGGTTTCAGATAGGTATCCAGGGAGATAACTGAATCGTAACACAGAAAACAGCATTTTAGAAAAAATTAAATTTTTGCCCTTTAAGGATGAAATTCCGAAAACTTTCTTGCTTAAAATACGATTTAACCAAAGTGGAGACCATAAGTTTTAAAATGACACCTCATTCATTGATTTCGGTTAAGTATGAAGGAAGATATAGGCTTGTGACAAAAAAATACCTTATAGAAATAATATATATGATGCTATTACAAAATGTATTGAACATATCTGCAGAGGATCAACACGCAATATGCAAATACTTAAGCATGTCGCCAGTTATGTACTGGGTACCATCCATCTGTAAGGATTTGACCCTTGTGGGCTTCAATTTATGAATATAACTGACGTTCCCATTGTATAGTGGGTCTTGCTTGGAATTTATTTCCATGTAGTCTAAAGTTTAAATTTTTGGGGGAAATCCATTTAGCATTCATTTTGTAAATCATTTTGGTAGTAAATGTTTCTGTATTTCTTGATTTTATAAATTAGCTTTTATATCTACAATTTTCTTCAGATAACTAATATATTGATACAACTTAAATATTTATTTTTTCTTGCAGATGAAAAGATGCTGCTGATTCTTTGGCCTCTGAGAGTAAAACTGCCCCACATGAAATTAGAGGATCTAGAAATTACTATGCCAATTTATCAAGGATTTATTTCTCATAACATTAAAACAATATCAGAAATGTCAATTGGGCCACAGTGGATTCATGTTCTACCAAGGTAATGATTTATTATTAATTTCTTGTACTTGAATTTCAGTGTCAGACATATCTGTGGAACATGTACATTTCTAACAGCTTGAAGAAAGGTCGTATTGTGTCAATATCACATCAGTTACCAACAAACTGCCCGTTTAGATCCTACAAGGAATTAAAGCGGCACTGGAAAAATCTGGTAAGAATTTATATCAAAATCTGTAGCTGTATGATTTATTTGAACACTAATTTAATACACATCCTAACTTAAAAATTTCAGTATGGCTACAGATTGCCAGAAGAAGAAGAACATATAACTTTTTACAGTATATATTTTCCACCTTTGGGTCCAACTCTCTTCACCTATCCAAATTTATGCATCTGTCCAATGAACCTAATGTTGCTGAGACAAGTAAATCATGAAGATGTGCTACAGAATTTTCTTCATGATATTAACAGAAAAATGCCAAACGTGTGTGGGCAACCATTTGGACTGAGCTGCAATCTGGGATATGCCATACCAAAACCCTTGTCTTTGAATCAGGTTAGTCACAAAACCACTATTAATAAGTTCAGTAAAATTCACCAAAGATATATATTACAAAAATTTTAATTATAATAGGAATTCTCCAAAAAAAATGGAGGTGGAATTAATTTCTCCTGGATGAAGTCTTCTTTATGTGTGGAATCTATATTTTTTAAATTAAACTGATATGTAGTGCACATATTGTGTTCCACTGTGTTTATATTTCAACTGACAAGGCTCTAGATCTGTAGGAGTATTCCTTTCAGGCAGTGGAATAAGTCATACATGATCAGTAGATAGAACTGCTAGATGTGACTCTGTGTGGGAGATTTTAACATCTTATATATTCGTTGGACAGATGCACATTTGTTTCCAATTCCTTCAAGATGTAGCCAAGGAGAATTTTTTTAACAATCTTTTCAACTTAACTCTTTCAGATTTTGAATTATTTGAATCATTCACTGATATTGACACACTTTGAAATGAGCCATGCTTATGCATTCACCACTGAAAAAAATTGGCAGGATGAAATTAACATACTGGTTTGCCTACACAATTTATTCAGCAGGTCATGGAGGGGGAAAAAAGGATACTTAATCATGAGTGATATGTGCCATGTTCAGCATAAGAGACTACTGACATTTGTTATATAGAAAATGCTGAAATGACTATATTGAAAAATTACAAGATAGTACAGTGGAATTTGGATAATTCAAAGTTGAAGGTACCAATAAAATATTCGATTTATCCAAAAATTCTAATTGGAGAAGGTACATCTTCTTGGTTTAGATTTAGGTCCAATGAATATTTGATGAAATCATTCTTAAGAAAGAAAAATATTTATTGAGAAATATTGTAACATGTTAAAGAAAAATACATCGCATTAATTTTTTCCTAATACTATTATTGTAAGCACACATTTACGTGCACATATTATTATTATTAATCATAATTGCCCTTGAGGACAGTGTTTAAACTCAAATTATTCAGTTTTTGTTTGTATTTCTATTCTCTTCCCAAACCTCTTTGTACATTAACTGTGTCCCTGTTTCCTTTGTTCAGACTATTTTGTTTCTGTTTTCTTCTGTATTTTAAATTTTGTGTTCATAATTCTGTTCCTGAATTGTACCCTTTCCCGTGTCATTTCCTTGCTGATCCCTGCATAATTCAAGTCCTCGTAGATATATTTAATTAAGTTTACATTACATTTGGTGTTAGATTAGATTGCAATTACTGTGCTCATAAGTTCACAATAACACAATCATTATTTGTAAAATTATACTTTCACGAAGAACTGTGAATTTTCGGATTGTTTTACAGGGTTTAGTATTTTAAGGTTAGAAAACATACACGACTGGTTAACGATAAATAGCTTTACTTGCATTGCTTTGTCCTCCAATGTATCAACGAAATTCAGGCTGAAATATGTCAGTAGACTTGCCAAAACCATTTAGAAGGGGTTCAACCTCATATAGTTGTATAGTAAATGACCTTTAGGAGCATTTTCTTAACAGTAAAGTACTTTTTAGTTTGATTTTGAATCCACTGTCATAAAAGGTTGTAAGAACCCAAGCTGTTCATTGAAATATTCGGATGACACTGAGTTTATTTAAGGTTATTTAAGGTTTCTGTTTCCTTATGAAAAAAGTTCACTTGAATAAAAATTTGAAGTTTATTTTCAAAGTCACATTTATAAAAATTTGTATTCTACAGTTGAGTAGGCAATAGAACAAACGTTTCCAAAAATTGCAAGGTTATCAAGAGAAGAGAATACCGACTGACCCCTTTAGAAAATTTACAAGTTTATAGTCATTAACAAAACTTGATATGGCGGTACATCGACCAACCGGAAATTATCCCACCTAACTAACAGTCATTCAGCACACGCCCGACACATACTCGCGCAGGTCTACTAAGCACTACATTCCCGGAGTAAAGACAACCCCCTCTACGAGGTACCTGCTTATATACCCCATCCGCGTGACATCAAGTATCCAACTACTTACCCAAAATAGTATAAAATGATTGTGATTATAGGAAGTGTTCAAACTTTAACTGCATGTAGTCTTGTCTTCAAGATGTATAAAAATTGTTTAGTGAGAATTCTCAAATGATTATCTTGCTTGTAAATGAATTTAGTTTACCCAGCGTGCTGATAAAAGATTCCGAAAGTTAAGTAGTGATTCCTGGATTTATAACTGAATTTATTCAATTTTTAGGCAACCCTGCTGGATTGCAAATTATTGCAATAAAATTAGTACAATTGTGTTATCTGTTAATTCCTGATTACAGTGGTGTAATTTTTATTAATATCGGTGGTGTAATAGCAAAGTTATGAGTCTAAAAAGATCGGGTTTGAAAACTGTTTAGCAAACCCTTGGTTTCTGGTTCATAATTATTAAAGTGTTGTTTATATCGAAAAGGTTAAGTTATCTGAATTTTCTTTGAATTTAGTTATGTGTTTTAACAGTTGTTTTATTTATGTAAGTGGCTTGGTTTAATCCCAATTTAATTTAGAAATTACCACATTGTGATTAGTGATGAAATAATTTTAACATATATATAAAATCTGTTCTACTGCATGAAATGTTCTGAAATTTTAATATGTTGTACCAAATTTTACGATCTTTTAGTAAATTTACTTTTTAGCTTGAGAAACTACTGAAAGCATATGATAAAAAATGTTAGAAGTGAAAGTGCTCTCCATGAGGTGCTTAATGTTTTATTTACACGACCTGAAACTACGGAATTTTAGTGAATTTATCTTTCTTTTGAATTAATATTATTTTAAAATTATTTTATTACATCAAAAAGTGTCGACAATTAGTGAAATGATCACATAGCAAAAATCTATTGTTTGCAAGTCGGACAATAATGGATTAACCTATTACTAGTTAGTTTAAAGATATTTTTACTATTAAAAATGTTTATTTATTGCTTATATTAAATGTTGTGGGTCTTTACTACTTTTAGAATGGTTTATTTATTTAAGTTAGGATGTAGTATCAGCTTCTGCATGAAACGTTTCTCACTTGCTATACTTGCAATGAAAATTATATGTATACTGGAAAGCTTACTCCCTCCCTTATACTTTAAGCTAAGCAAACCAGAATTTACCAAAATTCTAAGGTGCTTACAAGGTGTTAGATCCAGATAAAGTTGTTTTTCAAGTGTCACAGATTTTGCTACACCCATTTTCACTAACAGAACTTACTTTAAAGTGTATTTTATATGCCCCAAAAAAATTAGTTTAAAAGTTATTTCAATTATTGTGATGTAAAAACGTGTGCTCAGGGGAAGCCAAATACAAGATTTAAAATTACTAATTAATGTGAAGAGTTATATTAGATTTTTATAGCCAGAGTTGTAGTCAGCATCGACAAGGATGTCCGAAACATAATTTCGACCAATTAAGTAAATTATAAATACAATTTTTAATTAGGCAAAGAAAACCAAAATCTAGAATAAAACCAGTTTTGGGGATAGATAAAATCAAGCATGTTAAAATCATATAGTCAGTTGTAGAAAAGTTTATTTTAATAAGAAAAAGATGTTCTAAAGTGTATCGTCGCAACATTATTGGTTATGCACTGAAAGTGATGACGTGACTGAATTAATTTTTAATTTAGTAGGAATGTCCTGGAGGAATAAGTAAGGTCAAAATATTTAGAATAGGTTGCCCGAAGAAATGTGTTAGTTGAAGTCTAAAACATAAGTGGTTAATTAGATATCAGATTTTAAAGTCAAAAGCTGACGTCATGAGTTTTGAATTCTTACTTAAGGAGGGTCAGCCATGTTGCTTTTAGTCAGTCTTTCATCAGCTTTCATCAAGAACAGTCCGCAGTATTATGTAAGGTAGTCTTCTCTCAGTTTTTGTCAAGGTCAGCTCATGACAAGCAGGGTGAGCAATGCCACTTGGTAAGACTTTAAAAGTTTACAGCAAAGTCAGTTCACGGTGGTACAGGCGAGCAATCTCTTTTTAGCAATGACTTTAAAACTTTCATAAAGTTCACTCTAATTTTGGATTGAAAGTGCTGTATGTGTTCACAAGAGTGAAAGCTTAAACCTAATGTTGTGTTTTTGAGGATAACCAGATTCTTCGGAGTCCGAATCAGCCTTACAAATTAACAGTGTAACTTGATACCAGTATTAGCATCAACTAACTTTGGGAATATACTGCAATTATATACCAACAGTGACTTTTATTCCAATTTCAGTTACTTTACCTGTTACAGGATAAATTAACAGCTTGGCGGCCATTTTGAAAGAACTCTATGCATCTTCAACATAATAGTATTGGATAATTATCAAGGCACCACGATCAAGTTAATGCTAATGTTGCAGTACCCCAACCCCAAGCAACATTTAGTCATTACAACACAGGTGATTAAACACCTCTCAGATACAAGGATTGGTGCATGGTGAATAATTTATCAAGAACACTGTAGGAATTAAAAGTTAAAATTAATAGAGGGCAAAAGTAGGTGGGAAGAGGAAAGGTGATAGATGGATATGTATGGAGATTACCACCGAAGTGTGCACTCCATCGCAATTTTAAGAATTATTAGTATTATTATATTCAGGTTCACTTTGCTCTTCCGCTCTACATCAGATAAATCTGCACTTTTCTTATCAAACACTTGATCCAAATACTTCCACATTTTCATCCATAGTGATGTATTCATCAGATATGACATTCATATGATAATTCCATGCATCCAGCATCATCTTCTCTCGTGAACTCAGCATGATCATTTTTCTAGAATCCTGCATTTCAAAAATAATTTGCTACTGCTTTTGGTAACTTGAGATCATGCTTTGAGACACATTCATGCTGCTTTTGTTCCTGAAAGAAACTAGCAAAAGATTTTATATGAGAAGGCAGTTGTAAAAATTCTTGAGATTTTTTTATGATACCCTGGTTCATCGGTTGCACAACTGAAGTTATATTCGGTGGGAACAAATAATCTTTAAATTGTTATGTGAAGTGCAGCTGTCACTAAAAAAGATTGTTCCATTCTTTTTATGATAAGTTGTGTCACATTTTAGAAGCAATTCTTTAAAAAGCTCTAGTCATCCAAGCCTTTTTATTTGATATGTGCTCTAGTGGTATTGATTTAACATTTTTGAAACTTATTCGAAAACATATTTGAAACTTATTCTTGGGGGGGGGGGGGGGAGATTAAATTCATACTCAGATTTCAGAGGTGAAAATAGAATAGTCATTATTGGTGGGGATTTAAATTTACCAGGTGTAAATAGGGTACAGTAAGCTTAATAACACAAGGGAACAGAGATTTGCAAAAGGGAAGGAGGATTTACTCAATTGGTAGAGCAAAACACTAGGGGACAAAAATATTTTGGTTATTTTCCTAATAAAGCCCAATGATAAGCTTGTGGGTGTCAATTAACTGAAGGAATAAGAGACCATGAAGCAGTTCTGATGGATATTAGAGGATTCAGTAAACCAGCAGCCAAAATTGAAGGGGAAAATAGGTACAATCATAAAAAGACACAGCTAGATATTTCAGAGAACGTTTCAGCAAATGGAAGGAAGGCACAAGTAAAGTAGATTCAAGGAAATAATAAGAGAGGGGGAAGAAAAATTTATTCCAAAGCAGAAAATAAAGAGAAGTAGAGATCCTGTGTACTATAATAGGTAAGTAAGGAGGTTAAAGAGGTTGATAAAAAGAGAATATAACAGTGTTAAGAGACAGAAGGGTAGTAGGGGGGATATTTAAAAGAACTAAACAAGGACTTAATAATAGCAAAGAAAGTGGGTAATGATGGGCATGTGAAGAGTATTGTCAGTGCAGGACCATTGACTGATACATCTATAAAGTTCTATGGCTATGTTAGAAAACTGTGTGGAAGGGAGGGTGTTGAGACGTTTATAGATAAGGATAGAGAAGAAGTTACTGAGGATTTGAAAAAGGCAGAGTAAGTAACTGGTTTAGTGAAAGCATTAGGGACAATAAATCAGAAATGGGTCTAACTTGGAAAACGAGCTTAACAACCCAATTAGAAATGAAGATACCAAATAATTTGAAATTCATCCTGAGGTGTAGATAATATTACTACAGATATCTTCAAGATAGCCAGATGTGACATTATACCTTATCTTGAAATATTATTTAAACTAGACAACCCGTGCGAAAATTTCACGAATAAAATGCGATGAATAGTGAGGTTAAATGCTTGTAATATAATGAAATGTAGAAACGTACTTTTGTAGCATTTTTTTTTAGTGTAATAGGTACGCATCAAAATACTCACAACATATTACAAAACAGTTAGGAAAGTTTAAAACACTCTGTATTTATGTCAAACAGTCACTGACCTTAAGAGAATAAAACCAACATCTCTGAAATATTTGTTGCTGTGTAAATAAAATGTTTACATTGGAATTGTATAGCAAAATGACAGTGTTTCCATAACAGAAAAAAAAAATATCCAAATAGCTACTTATTGAAAAAAAAAGTTTATTGACATCTCTGTGGTATCCGCTGATGAAATCTAGGGACTTGGCTCTGAACAGTCTCATACGCGTTACCACTTTAAGCACCAAATTCCGAAAAATTCTTTCTTAATTTATGATTTTACCTAGCTGGAGACCTTAATGTTTAAAACAATATGTTATTTATCGATTTCGGCTAGGTATCGAAGAAGATAAATGGCTTGTAATAATAATAATAATAATAAAAACACGTTGTATAAATAATAGTGATACTTTTGCCCTTTAAGGGTCGAAATCCAAAAAAAATCCTTTTATAAAATATGGTGTGAAAAAAGCAGCCACCTTGGTCTTTAAAATGATGCCTCATTTATCGATTTCAGTTAGTTATCAAGCGAGGTTAAAAAAAAAGTTTTGAAATGATTATATTTTTGCCCCTTAAGGGTTGAATCAGGAGAAAGTTTTTTCTTAAAATATGATGTGGCCATAGCAGATAATTTAATATTTAAATTGATACCTCATTTATTGATTTCGGTTAGGTATCAAGGGAAATAAATAGCTCCTGACAGAAAAACGCGTTGTAAAAATATGGATACTTTTGCCCTCCAAGGTTAGAATTTTTGAAAATTTCTTAAAATGTGGTTACGGAACCGAAGACAATACGATGACCTCAATCATTCAAGTGATACCTCGTTGATCAATTTTGTTTGATTTTCAAGGGAGATGAATGACTCGAGACACAAAAAATGCATATTTTGAAATACTGATATTTATGCCCTTTAAGAGTTCAATTCAGAAAAAATCGTGATGTAAAGTGAAGTAACCACAGCGGAAACCTTAATTTTTAGAATGATACCACATTTATCTATTTCGGTTAGATATTAATGGAGATAAATGGCTCGTGACATAAAAATGCGTTGTAGAACCATTTATACTTTTTCCAATTAAAGGTTATATTCCAAAAACATTCTCTCTTAATATATGATGTCACCAAAGCTGAGTCATTACTCTTCAAACTCCTACTTTATTTATCGGTTTTCGCTAGAAATCCAGGGAGATTAATGGCTCGAAACATAAAAAACACATTTTAGAAATATTAACATTTTTGCCCTTTAAGGATCGAATTACGAAAAATTCTTGCTTAAAATATAATGTTACCACGGCAGAGACCTTAGTTTATAATATGATACTTCATTTATCTGTATCAGTTAGATATTAAGGGAGTTAAATCGCTCATGACACAAAAATACGTTGTAGAACCATTTATACTTTTTCCCTTTAAGGGTTGAATCCAAAAACGTCTTTCCTAAAATATAATGTCACCAAAACTGAGACATTATTCCTGATAATCTTACTTGATTTATTGATTTTGGATAGATATCCAGGGAGATAAGTGGCTCAAGGCACAAAAAATGCATTTTAGAAAAATTAATATTTTTGCCCTTTAAGGATCGAATTACAAAAAATTCCTTTCTTGAAATATAATGTTACCATGGTGGAGAACTTAGTCTTTAATACGATACCTCATTTATCTATATCGGTTAGATATCAAGGGAGATAAATAGTCGTGACACAAAAATGCGTTATAGAAAAATTTATACTTCTTCACTTTAAGGGTTGAATTCCAAAAACATTCTTTCTTAAAATATGATGTCACAAAGCTGACACATTACTTCTCATAATCCTACCTCATTTATTGATTTTGGTTAGATATCCATGGAGATAAATGTCTCGAGATACAAAAAACGCATTTTAGAAAAATTGACATTTTTGCCCTTTAAGGGTTGAAATACGAAAAAAAATTCTTTAGATATAATGTTACCACGGCGGAGACCTCAGTCTTTAATATGATACCTCATTTATCTATATCGTTTAGATATTAAGAGAGATAAATCTCTCGTGACACAAAAACGCATTGCAAAAATATTGATACTTTTTCCCTTTAAGGGTCGAATTCCGAGAAATTTCTGTCTTAATATATGACGTCAGTAAAGCGGAGATCTTAATCTTTAAAATGATACTTCATTAAACGATTTCTGATAGGTATCCAGGGAGATAAATGACTCGTAACACAGAAAACAGCATTTTAGTAATATTGACATTTTTTCCCTTTAAGGGTCGAATTCCGAAAATGTCATTTCTTAAAATATGATGTGATCAAAGCTGAGGCCATAAGCTTTAAAATGACACCTCATTCATTGATTTCGGTTAAGCATGAAGGAAGATATAGGCTTGTGACAAAAAAATACCTTATAGAAATAATATATATTGATATCTTTAAACGAGCAATTCTTGTATATATATATATATTTCGGATCTTGGAAACGGCTGTGATGATTTGGATGAAATTTGGTATTTAGATAACGTTTTGACTTTTAAGATTACCTAAATAGTTGTCTTCCCTACAAAAAAGCGAGTTTACAAAATACGAACAATTTTGTCACTCCGTATATCGAAAACGGCACTAGCGCCATCTCGTAGACAATTCAGGTACCAGAAAGCCTACAAATTGATTTTCTTTGATTTCAAAGAATAATTAAACGAACAGTTCTTGTATACTGGCTGACCCGTGGAAATATTAACACTGCAAGTTTAATTGTAAAACATTTAAAAAGGAAGATAATTAAAAATTTATCAATGGTTTTATCAGAAACTTCTTTATAAAGTAATCATCGTTTACTTTTTGACCGTAAAAAGTGGTTGTTAGTTAGTCATTAAATACTACCTCCTTAATTATAAAACATCTTTCGATTTCTGTTCAATGTACAAGATTTCGATTAGAGTTTGATAATAAAGTAAAAAGCCGCGTGCGAGTGCACATACGAAAAAAAGGGTTCTGATAAATAGAATCTTGCCTTTTGAATCGTCTGACCTTGTGCTTTATTAATGTTTATAACGAAGGTTACTTCTTATGGGAATTGTTTTATTAGCATTTTGAAATGCTGATCAGAAGATGTGAGATTACTGCCATGTATGAGCATAACCTTTATCAGAGTGAATAAATTTAGCACAGATGATGTTCTATTAACGTCACAACCCGATGATGAATTCTTATAGAACTCGATGAAACATATCGAAAATAAAGAATAAATGTTCTTGGTTTTCGAGATATAGCATGTCAAAAATCATTTATAGGTATAGTTCCTTGTGCTTTTGGCGACGTTTCTTCTGGTCCAGGCTGTATTTCAACCTAACAACAACCACTAGGTACAAAATAAAACATTGAAATTACATTTTCACCATATAGACATGGTCATTTTGGTGGATTTTTTTTTCTGGTCCAGGCTGGAGCTAATCCTAACCTCTTCACTTTTGAGATATAATATCCCGAGAACTATGCGAGATATCAGAAAAATTCCTTTTTTTTTCGATTTGTCTCAACGAGTTTCATACGAATTCACCATCAAACTTGGCTATGGCGAAATAAGTCTTCTGGTTCAGGTCGCATTTCAACCAACCGCGTAAATTTTGAGATACGATATCTCGAGAACTAAGCGAGATATATATAAAAAAATATTTTTTACTTTCAATTTTTCTCGTCGAGTTACATAGGAATCCATCATCAAGGGTTATCGTAGAATCCTCTGAAATACCACAAATCTCGCACCATTAATTAATAGGGCCTATCAAACTGGCATTAAGATTTCTATTTTACATAATAATAGCATTTTTTTTAAAAGTAATATGTGAGGCGGTCTCGCAAATGGATCTAGCGATTTGGATGAAATTTCACATGTAGATAACATTTTGCTTTTCAAGTTTTTAACACGATTTTTTAAAAAAAGAAAGGAGCACATTTGTATTTGTTTTCTCGAAAACGGCTCTAACCTCATTACGTAGAAGTTTCAGATACCAGTACGCTTACTGATGTTAGTTAAACTTCTCTTTGGTGAACTGTGCACCTCAAAACGCCTAGGAAGCCTTCAAGCCTTTTACTTTAATCAAACTTTACTCGAAATCTTGGATATTGAACAGAAATCGAAAGATACCGAGCGTAGATCGGTCACCCAGGTACTATATGATTGAGTCTGGATACTTGCAGCTTACCAGAGGACTGGAAAATTGCGATAGTAGTGTCGGTACATAAAAGAGGGGTGAAATTATAGGCCGATTAGTTTGACATCAGTGGTAAGTAAATTAATGGCAAGATTGATATGCAACCACATCAGAAATTATGTGAGGAACGTAAGTGGTTTCAAGTAGGCAACATTGCTATAGGAAAGGATATTCATGTGAATCTCAGATGGTGGGATATATGCAGGATATTTCAGATGAAATGGACAAAGGAGGCCAAATTGATAGTGTAGCACTAGATCTGTCAAAGGCTTTTGACAGAGTGAGCCATAAAATAGTAGTAGACAAGGTAAAAAGTATTGGAGATGATGAGAAAGTGATTTGTTGGGTAGAACAATTTTTAAAACATAGCAAACCTGAAGTTAGGGCAGGAAATGCGGTATCAAAATAAGTGGAAGTAAAAATTGGATTGCTGCAGGGTAGTGTACTGGGACCATTGCTATTCATTATTCTAATTAATAATTGTTTGATTGTTTACTATCTGAAATTAGATTGTTTTCAGATGACATAATGCTATATAAAGTGATCAAAATGGTAGAGGACTATAAACAGTTGCAGGATGATCTGGACAGGATATATAGTTGGGCAGGTAAACATGGGATGAAAATAAATGCAAAGAAGAGTCAGCTTATTAGATACACAAATAAAAAACAAAAGATTTATTATGATTATAAGGTGGGGAAAGAATTGCTCTCTGAATACTTAAAATGTAAATATCTTGGCATTACATTTGATCACAAGCTTAACTGGGCAGAGCACATTGGACATGTGGTAGGAAAAGGATTCAAAATTCTCCACTTGTTGGAGAGAGTGATGAAGAGATGCATGAGAGAAGTAAAGGAATTGGGTTATATAACTTTGGTCAGACCATTGCTCGAATATGGTAGTGTAGTATGGGACCCACATTTTGAGTATCAAATACAGGAGTTGGAGAGGGTGCAAAAAAGGCTGCTAGATTTGTTTCTGGAAATTATCGCAGAACGCAATTAGTAACAGGTATGATAAAATAGCTGGAATGGGATTCATTGCAAGACTGGAGGTGGGTGAAGAGGGTCATGGGAGTGTACAAGGCATTTACTGGCAATGAGGCATGGAAAGATATTGGTGTGAGAATGAAAAGTAAGGCATAGAAGGGAAAAGATGACCATGGCCACAAGCTGGCACTCGATTTCAGGCGCAAGGGCGTGGGAAGATTCTATTTTTAGGTAAATTTGTAGAGGTTAAATGTAGGTGGGGGCAGGATAGGGGAAGATGGGTGAATGGGAATTCGCCACTGGAGCATGTGCTCCATTGCAATTAAATTAAACACATCTCTCAGAGACTGCCACAGAACTCCTCTGCTCCTTGGCCCCCGACTGGTACCCAGAAAAACAGGCTGGCATTAAGAACCCTGAACTAGACCACCCCTTGTTTCAACCATTCACCATAAAGGAAACGGAAAATGCACTTAAGAAATCAATCAACACGACACCCGGAAAGGATCAAATACAATAAACAATAACTGATAACCTTCTGAGATGCACCTTCCTCAAAATTATGTACAGGGTTTGGATGGAGAGAGTCCACATTCCTCCGCTAAAAGCAGTAAGGGTGGTCCCAATCCATAAACCACATAAAAACCTCAGTGACAGCGGATCATACTGGCCAACATCACTTCTGTTATGCGCCTTGAAAACGTTAGAACGGATGATTAAACTCAGACTGGAGTGGTATGTGGGACACCATCACCTCCTACCGGACACCCTGCTTGGTTTCAGAATGGGGAAAGGCACAAATGAAATCATAGCACAATTAGTAACAGATATTCAAATCAGCAATGGAAAGAACTTTTACCTAATGGCCTTCTTCACCAATCTATCCAAAGCCTACGACAACATAGTACTCCCTCTACTGGCGGAGAAACTTAGATGGTTGTCTCTCCCGGAAACTTTCATGGCAAATTTAATAGTGCTGCTGGAAAATAGGGAGTTATTGATTATTGGAGGAGAAGTAGTCGGTCCTAGGTTGACAAGTAAATGACTGCCTCAGAGATCTATACTGTCCCCCCTTCTCTTCAATACTTATGTCAGTGACATGCACTCAAAAATAACTCAGGAAGTAAAGTTGTTACAACATTCGGATGATGTTTGAATTTACATTAGTCAGCGAACATTACAAGCTTGTAAGGGAGTTTTAAGAATTGCAATGAGTAAAATGAAGGCTTTGATGACACGCAATGGCTTCGTCCTCTGCACAGAAAAGTCCGTAGTCTGCATATTTACAATACATAGGGTACCGCAAATATCAGACATCTCACTGGCACCCCACTCTTTCCCAATCAAGAAAACAGTCTCTTACCTGGGCTTAAAAATGGATTCGAACCTTAAATGGTCCAATCATCCTCAGAAAAAGCAAAACTGCCATGAACTTAATTAGAGCCATTACCGGAAAAACATGGAGAGCGGAAAGGGTACTCAAAATGAGACTATATTGAACGCTCGTAAGACCACATTATGATTATGGTTGCATGTGTTTTGAATCCACAGAGCTCTTGGACAATGTTCTGGGGCCATGCCCTCTACGGCTACAAACGCCCTGTTGGTGGAATGTCTTGAACCCCCATTACACATTCGGAGAACATACCATTCCAGAAAATTTATACTGAAGCAGTTAGAACTAGAAGAGAATCCACTCTTGGATACATTAACAATATTATCGACGCAGTGCTCAGATCGCGCCTACTGGAAGAAAAAAACTAAACCACCTCTAATTAGTGCTTATGAGGACTTGAAGATGTATTCCACGATAATATATCGATCTCAGCCATTACCTGGCTACTAAGTAGTAATGCCTATTAGCACATATAAATTGGACATTCGCTCTAATACCAAATATCTGGAAGGGAGTGATAAGAACAATGACATAATGACTTCATCTCAAGTCTACCCGGGAGTCCACCGTGCCTGCACACAGATGGCTACAAATCAGAACATGCAGTGGGATGCGCATTTGTCCATAAATCAAATAACAAGTAGGAAGCTTACAGCCTACCTAAAGAAGCCACGGTTTTCACAGCTGAACTTTTTGCAATGGCCAAAACCTTAGGACATGGCACAAAATTTCTAAATTTGAGAATAGCAATAATAACAGACTTCCTACTCACCATAAAAAATTAACTAACATCTCCAAACACAATGGCAGATACTGGATGGCCTATGAGATACTTTGAACGGTTTCCAAACTAAGAGAGAAAGGCAGTGTGGCTACATTCATTTGGTCCAAAGGACACGCTTGTATTACAGGAAATGAGCACGCAGACAGACTAGCTACAGAAGCTGCACTCAACAGAAAAAAAAATTTAACTGCATTCCGGCATCGGATCTAATACCAATGATTTGATGTGGAGTCAAGAAAGAATAGGCCACCACTACAGACAAATTCATCCCTCCATTCCAAGAGTACATTGGTAATCCAATCGGATAGTTCCGAAAAGGTTCTCAACATTTATAGCAACACTCAAGTTCAAACACGGGCGTTTCAGAAAACATCTGTTCAAAATCAACATAGTTAGCTCTCCCTTTTGTGAATGTGATGGAAACAACTTGGAAGATGTCAACTAGCTTTTTTTGAGTGCAAGCTCCATTGGAATGAATCCACACAACTGATATTGGATTTACAAAGACATGAGGCTGATCTCCCTACAAAGATAAACCACCTTCTTCACAAAGAGAAACTCGAAAATAATATAAGTCTTTATAGATTTGCCAATTAAAATGATATAGACATATGAATCTAGTAAGAAGATCTCTGTTTTGAGGGTTGTACTTCTAACTTGGTAACATAATATGTAAAACAATTGTATCCTTTCTTGGCTGTATGGACTCCATCCGTTTGCCAATAAATAATAATAATAACTGATTTACACTTTGTTGTGTTGCCTCCAATCCATGTGTAAGCTATTCCTGTTGCTTGTGACAGAACAGAAACATTTCATAAGAAAATTATATTTCTTTGTTTCCTAAGAGTAGACAGAAATTAATAATATATACTCTTAGAGAAAAGCAAGACGATATAGGTTACTATGAAAATAAATACTCATGAGATGTTGGCTATTGGTGTAGAAGTGTAGATCAGGTGCTTGTGATTATCATTGCCTAAAAGAGCCTGCATCTTCAGATTACCCAATTTCGATGTAATCCCTAGTGGATTAAAATAATATACAATAAACAAAAACTGTTTGAATCGAAAGAACTGAATTATTTATAATTATAACAACTTCAAAAATCATCGACAGCGTCACATTGTAAGGAACAAAGCTACTATACCGGGGAGAAGTATAGGCCTAGTACCTCAACAGAATATTTACTTGAAGTGAAAAGTTCTCTAAATCTGCATCAATAATTTTAAATGACCATGTAGCCTGCCTGGAATACTCAACTGAAATGCTTAGCGGCCGCCACAAAGCTTTTTTAACCCAACGCTGAGGAAAGGTTTCAGTCTACTACGAAATCACAAAAATTCACTTGAATCAAAATTTGAAGTTTATTTTGAGTCACATTTCAGAATAGCTGTTACAGTTGAGTAGGCAATCGAACAAACGTTTCCAAAAATTGTCGGTTATGAAGAGGAAGAGAACTGGCCAATACCCCTTTTTAAAAAGTTAAAAGTCATTACTAGTAGCTCATCAGAAAATTTAGCATGGTAGTCCATCAAGCCATGCGGTCATTCAAAGTTAAACAATTTCCTGCTATTGCTTGCCTAACCGACACACACACGCACCTTACCGAGCGCAGATTACTTTCACATAACATTCCCGGAGTAAAGACCAAAAGATGAAACAATAAAGACAACCCCCTCTCCTAGGCTCCTGCCTATATAACCCCATCCGCATACCACATGTATACGGACACTTATTCAAAATAGTAAAAAATGATTATGATTATAGAAGGTGTTCAAACTTCATGTAGTCTTCTCTTCAAGGTACATAAAAAGTGTTTAGTGAGAATTCTCAATGATAAGCTTGCTTGTAAACGAATTTAGTTTAACCGGCGTATTTGTAAAAAGATTCCGAAAGTTAAGTAGTGATTCCCCTATTTCTATCTGAATTTATTCAATTTTTAGGCAACTCTGCTGGATTGCAAATTATCGCAATAAAATTAGTACCATCGTGTTCACTGTTAATTCCTGATTCCAGTGGTGTAATTTTTATTAATATCGGTGTGTAATAGCAAAGTTATGAGTCTAACAAGATCCGGTTTGAAAACCCTTGGTTTCTTGGTTCATAATTATTAAAGTGTTTATATGAAAAAGTGAAGTTATCTGAAATTTCTTTGAATTTAGTTACGTGTGTTAACAGTTGTTTTATTTACATAAGTGGCTTGGTTTAATAGCAATTTAATTTTGAAATTACCATGTTGTCATTGATGACGGAATAACTTTAACAGGTATATAAAATCTGTTCTACTGCATGAAATGTTCTGAAATTTTAATATGTTATACTAGATTTTTAGATCTTTTAGGGAATCTACTTTTTAGTTCGAGAAATTATCGATAAAAAATGTTAAAATGAAAGTGTTTTCCACGAGGTGTTTAAAATTTTATTTATGATTTTTACACGACCTGAAACTACGGAATTTTAAAGAATTTAGCTTTCTTTTGAATTTATTATTATTTTGAAATTGCTTTACTGCCTCTAAAAGTGTTAAGAATTAGTGAAATAATCACATAGTAAAATCTATTGGTTGCAAGTTGGATAATAATGGATTACCCTATTCCAGATTAGTTTAAAGATTCTTTACTATTAAAAATGTTTATTTAGTGTTTATATTGTATGTTTAATAACTTAACTGTTCTTAGAATGATTTATTTATTAAGTTAGGTTGCAGTATCAGCTTCTGCATGAAACGTTTTTCACTTCCTATACTTGCAATTAAAAAACTGCTTTACCATCTTATCACAATTTTCCCCTAATTTCTTTAACCTCCATCCTGTATTTACAATCAACTTGACTAATTAAATTCACACATACAACCCTGTTATTCGTAAATTTGTGTTACCTATTCAGTCTTGCCCATACATTCCCCTTTGGACTGTTCTCCTATCTCTAATGCTACTTGAAAATTTGCTTTACAGTCTGCAGCTAAATTATTAATACCTTCTCCAATTTCTGAACAAAACCCCATAATTTCAGAACTAAAACCTGCAGTTGCTTATTGATTTTCTCATCAAAGAAGTTAGCTAGCTCCGAGAATTTGGCATCATTGTTTTGTTTCAATTTAGAAAACTTATCATTAATACTAAAGAATCTAAAAATTTCTGATTACTTTCAGAATATTTACTATCAAGTTTCAGCCCATTTTTAAATTCCAAAAATTTACCATTAATTTCAAAAAATTTGGGCTCAAAACTTGAAAAATTTTCATCAAAGCTAGACAGTCTAGCATCAAGATTGACACTTAATTGTGTTGGAAAGGCATCTAGAACTGTCTGAAAATTGTGACTATTACCCACATTTAAATTACTATGAAATTAATTTGATAACAACTCAAAATAGAGACAAGGAAAAATAAAAAAATATACAAAGGCAAATGGCTAAATACTTAGTACTCATTGTTCACTGCTCTCTGGATGCTGGTTCACTCTAAGCCACTGCCTTTTAAACATTATTTGTACTTTCTTGACACTTTTCACACACTGCAAATGCAAATACACTGCACTTCCTGCATTGATCATTAAAATATGCCATCTTGAATTCTGATGAACACTGGTATCTCCAGAAAATTTGCCACTTGCCAATTTGGAAACCACAGTTGACACCGACTCTCATCTTCACTCCCAAAGGAATCATGTTCTGAGCAATCACTATTTGAGTCACTCCTCCAAATTCTCCAAACTGCATCGCATCCCTCCAACCATTCCATCCATTCGAATCCATTGCCAGGTTAACAAACGCCAAATTTTTTTACTTAATTTGTTCTAGTTGCAGATCCTTATGGTGTTATGACATCTGGCAGCCTCGGATGTTCCAAAATAACACATTTGTCCATCGTTGAAATGTCAAGGAACTAGCTGGATGATCCTTTCAATAACACTGATTGCAACTTAATTAATTAGTTCTTCAATTAGCAGGTTACTGTAGTCCTGTTGCCACGTGATTATACTTTTCAACAAAGGATAATGATTAACATAGTATCTGATTTGATTAAATAGTTTAATGAAATAACAATGACATAACAATAAAATAGCTGATGACACACTTTTCGTCTAGCTGTTTTTATTTTGGCGCAATCCTCATAATAAAACACAGATACTAAAGCACATTACAAAAACCCATCAAATAAAAACTGTTGAACTACAACAACTTCTCAAAGACAGTTACAAACAACATTTGCGGATTGCCATTTTCACAAGTTTAAACAGTTGCTAGAGAAACATTCCGAATAACGGGTGCGGCAGATGTTTCTTGAGTGCTAACAAACAAATTCATACATCAACAATTACATCTTGTACAAAATCACTCACAATCATTAGAAAACACTTTAAAATGGAAATTTAATCTATTTACATGAATTTAAACATAAAATGGGCAACGTAAACCACTATAGCTTAAAATTGACCCTAAAACACAGTGGCTTATACAACATTTATAAGTACAAGTATTCAATTAATATTTCACACATTATACTACTTCTAATCATATTTCACATTATTTACAGAGTATCATTTCATAAAAGCAATATTCATTCACATGAATAAAAATGTACAAATTAATAATGAATACACAATTTCTAAGATTAAAATTCAGAGAAGGCAGAGTTTGAGGGCTGTTACAGTATCTTTCCAACAATTAATGTATGAAATTCAAGAAATAAGTAGCAGCCAGGATAATTATTATACAAGAAGTAGGCGCTGTATCATCATGGGACAAGAATATGGAAATTACCACTCTGGGAAGCTTCAAGAATAAATGAAGAATCAAGCAGATGCAGGATCACCTCTGTACAAGAATCGATTTTCAATCAGGAGTCAACCCCTACAACAAAGAAGATATCAGTGTGCGTTGCATGTTTAAAAAGTTCGTGGAAAAATTAAATTGAAGCATTTAAAGAAAAATAAAGTGTAGAGTTAGTGTAGATGCAAAAAATAAATTGAAGGATTAACAGAAAAAAAAGTTTGTATTCTTGTATAAAATAATCTTTTGTATCAGTGTAATTGTTTGTTTGTTGAAAGAATGACTTTATTGTTTAAAAGCATGATTGAGAGTTTTGAAAGTAATTGGGATGTAGATAGATTAATGCAAAATTTGGAAAGTATTTCTGATAATCTGGAGGAAATAAGAAAAATTAGAGTTGTTTGTTGGAGGTATTCGGATTGTATCAAATACTTTAAAAGAGATGTCGAGACAAAATGTGAAGGGGCAAAGAGGTTAATGGAATCTAATTTTAAGCCTGCAAGACTCTGTTAGAGGAATTCTGAGAAAATAGCTAGTGTGAATTTTGAGAATACTTCAAATAGAAAAGATCTGATAGTTTAGTTTGGTGGGGAATCTAATAGATTGAAAATTAGACTGGATAATGTTTTAAAAGATGGTATGAAGGAATATTGAAACGTGTGAATAACTCAAATGAAATTTATGAAGAAGCTATATGTGGGTTGAGATTCAAGAAAAGTTAATAGAATTGGTGTAGAAAATATAAAGTCAATAGCTTCAGAATTATGCAGGACTTAGTTGAATTTAAATTAAAAGCACTCAATTATGTTAATGTATATGAAGAGCATCTGTTAGAAAGAAAGAAAAAATTTGTAGAGGGCAAATGTAGGTGGGTGCAGGATAGGGGGAAGATAGCTGTGTAGGGAAATTGCCACCGGAGCCTGTGCTCCATTGCAATTAAATTAAATTAAAAAAAAAAAAAAAAGAGTAAAATATGATTTTTCTGAATACTATGAAGAGTTACTTCAGGATTTTGATTAAACATATGATAGAATCTAGTAAATGTGAAGAAGCAAATGTTTAGAATAGTAACTAATCTGCAACAAGTTTTAAAAATTTTAGGGAGTCATGTGTAATCATTGATTGTGTGGAAAAGAGTGACTGTGATTGCTGGAAATAATTATTGCCAAAATGTAGAACTAAGTATCAATACCAATGAGGTATGCAAAAATGTTTAGGACAATAATATTAATGAGCTTAATAACAATCTTCTTGGTAACTATAGTGCTGATAACATTGAAGTAAACCAGAATGAGGATAATAAGAATATTAATGAATCTGATAATATTGGTAATGGTGGTAGTTACAGTAATTAACTAAAATAATTCTCAAACTGACAATGCTGAAGTAATTGATAGTAATGATAATAATCTGAAGGTGACTGAGTAAACAGCTAAGAGTAAATTAATTAATGAGGGCAATGACAATAATAATAATATGGAACTGAGTACAGCTATAGTAACTAAAGATGGCAATATTCAAACTAACAATGTAATGAAATAATAATAATTATTATTAATTTTAATTGCGATGGAGCTAACGCTCTGGTTGCAATTCCCCTTGTCATCTAATTACCCCTTTTTAAATTATTATTTTTTTAAATTTTCTTTTATAATTGGAATGTTAAATTACAAATTTTATATTCCTTAAGCGTGTTTGGTAAATTATTCAACACTTCACTTGGTACTTTGTTCCAATCCCTGACACCCTAACCAACAAAAGAAAATTATCCCTCTCTCTTGTGCATGAAATTGAGTGGCAGCTTGTGGCAAGGTCGACTTTCTCCTTCCATGTACTATTCCTAATTCTTTGACCAATATCCCTCCAAGCCCCATCAAAAACATATGCCCTGTACATTCCCAGCACTCTCTTCACCCTACTCCTTTCCAACAGTTATGATAAGAATGAGAAGGTTGTTGAGCCAGTAGCTCTGAATAATAATGATAATGTGGAAATATCTGATAGTGGCATAATGGTTAATTAATGAAATGAAAATGCCAAGCCGAGAGCATATTGGAGAGTGAAATTCGTGTAATGAAGGTATTGATAGTAAAATTCCTTATATTAATATGGGTAGTTGTATTAACAAGCAAATGAATATTGTAGTAGTCAAATCATCAAAAAAATCAGTAATTTGTATTGTGAATTTGAAGGTAAGGTGATTAATGAATTTGACAGTAAGAACAATTTAATGGATATGACTAAGATAACTGATAGTGAAAATGATGATAAGAAGTGAAGTAGTGACTTATATACCAGCTGTAATTTGTAATCCTTAAAGTGTCCTTTTGTATCCTGAAGTTGGTGCACCTGTTTTGCCTCCCAACAACAAAGTGGTTGCAGGAGAGATAAATATTTCAATGAATATTCTATCTAGCCAAACATTAGTAAATTACTTTTTAAACAGTGGTTATGACAAAGTAAATGAATGTATTCATGTTAGCAATAATATATGTAGTCTTGAACATATTTATAATGTACTTAATGTCAGTGTTAATTACATCATAACTGAATCTAACAGTCATTCGCCCCCCAAACTGAGCAATCTGCTTAAGTAGGCCCAACAATACATTGAGTGGTTGGGCAAAAAGTAGTTCACTGGCTCACAAACAGCTGGTTTATAAATACTGATGTAAGAACATTGTTTTTTAGGTCAAGGAGTCAGCTGAAATGAAAAATATAGTATAAAGAGTGACCTGGTAGCTCAGTGGTAAGGCGCTTGTTGTCAAAGAGTTCACTGCTCCGGTCCCAGGTTCAAGTCCCGGTAGCCACATGAAAATTTTTAAGCGTTGTGTCTGATCATATGAGCTACGCCAGGTCACTCCGTGGTTCGGATTCCATGTTAAACTGTATGTCCCAGATAAAAGGAACTGGCCCTCGTACCTCTGACACAACGGCTTAGTATGCTTCCTTTGGGAGGATCCAACCAACTTTCGGGAAGTGGACTAAGTTAGTTACATACATCAAATTAAAAAACCTGGAAGTACAAGAAGTAAATAAGTAGTTTTTAGGGTAATGGTAAACGGTAGCATACCCTGGTACACACAAGATGTATATGATCAAATTGATTTAAACTGTAAATATTCTATTTTTTTTTTTTTTTTTTTTTTTTTTTTTTTTTGTAGAATTAAGTGATTTTCTTTGTGCTATTGTGTATTTTCTTTTGCTTTATGATCACTGATTGATACTACTATGTATCCCATGTTGTATTGAGTTCTGTTTATTCCCATTTGTTAGATTTTGTTTATGATTATTTTTTTGATGGCTTCCTAATATGTATGTTCTATTTGTTGGTGATTTTGTAATTTTTTTAAATTAAACTAAGATTATTTTATATTGATATGAAGAGAATATTCGTTTTTTGATACCGAGTTATTGTGTATTGCCTGATGTGTTAATGGTTGTTTTGATTTTGATGTTTTGTTCGAATATGATAGCTTCATGTGAAGGAATGGAGTAAGATTATCCACTATGCATGGAAGATTAAATGACGGAGGCGGAATCTTGTTGTTTTTTTTTTTCCCCCTCATTTTTCCCCAAATGAAAAAGGCATGTGAATTTAAGTGGGGAGAGATGTTACATATTACCAGCCCACTACCCCCTCCCCACCCCCCATTAATTCTGATTAGTAATATTTTAGCGTTAACATTTTGGATCTTTGATATTAGGGAGTCAGCAGAATACCCGTCGTTAGGCGAGAATGCACTCACAAGCAATTGAAATATACAGTCCGGAGAGTTCGTGGGAAGTAATGAGATGATATAAACTTATAGGGAGCTGGTGCTTCATTGTCAGTGTGGATGGACAATATGAGAGTTTTGGAAGGTTGAACATTTAATTTCAAATAGTAATAAAAGCATATAGTGAAGATTTTTGTATTTTTCAAACTGCAAGGAATTCTAGAATAAATTGAATTTCGTGGATCTACGCGTTATCACTTGGTAGTAATAGGACCTCTCACTGAAACTGAAGCATGTTAAGAGTAATTAATACAAAGTTGTTTGTAAGAGACAGATGAAGGGCCATCTGTCAGTAGCAACAGTAATTGTTACCAATTTAGGGAGCAATCACTATCTAATGCCTCTTATGGTATTACCTAAACATCAGCAATACTTTTCTTCAGTTCTCCAAGTTTGATGTAGTTCAATACAGACTTCCTCTGCCCACTACTTCTGTAATTATATGGTTTATTTCTGCACTCGTTTGTTTCCTCAGGAATAGTAGTTCCTGCTTCTATTATTGTTTTCTCTCTAATTGTGATGTTTTAGAAGTTATTTGTTTTGATTTTATTATTTGTTTCAAATTTGCCATCAATAATTTCAGTTATTAGTCATCAATAGTCAATTTCCTAGGAAATATTTCAATATATTTTTTCCCCATCAGAATTAGTAAATTATTTTACTTTGTGCTCTAATAAATATGTATTGCATATGCCTTCACTAAATAATAATAAAAAAGGACCAGGCAAGGGGTCTGTACTATAATGATCTTAACAAATATTTCAGACATCATAGGTATGATGGCAGTGCTTGATATATTTTTAGGTCAGGTAGCAGTTTCTGCTCTATGGCTTCCATACAGTGTTGCTGAATATGCTGCCAGTACAGTAATCCATTTCCAAATTTGCTACAGAAATACTTATCTCATCAATTAGGATGCAATTAACTCTAAAACAAGACCATTTTCAGTAAACTATTATTAATATGCAAAACATTAAACTCAAAATAATAACTTTTGCTTGTTTTCTTCTTAATTTAAAAGCTATAGTAGATGCAAGTACCTTTAACATATTTTATTTAAATATGGGATATGTTTGATATAGTGAGAAATTTCAAATTCTTCAGTAATAGCATTTCTTTTAGATTTGATAACAAAAATGGACTAAAACTATAAAGGTTGACAATTGCTTATGTCTTTATTTTTCAGTTCTAATGATGAACTCTAATCATCCATAATGTACAAACTTCAGCAGGCAGGAAAATGAAATTATTTGGGATGATATTTGATTTTTGTGTCAACAACACACATAGCGTTCAAATCTGAAGTCTGTAACAAAGCCTGTCATAGCTGGACAGACAAACATCGGTGCAACAGCAATAAGGCTTTGTTTCATTCCGAGTAAAGAAACCTAAAAAGCCAAAAAGCCAAAAATCCCTTGGTGTTTCTTTTCACAACACATCTATAGTCAAAGAGTAGTTAAACGAAATGTAAAAGTAGTCTTTAAACAATTTTACTTTTCTCATAATGAAAAATTTTTCTCACAGGATTTGAAGGTGTCAGATGTGTCTTCCTCCATTAACGCTGATACATCTGGTTTAGTACCCATAAGACCATTGTTCCTCACTCCAACATGTTTTAATGGTGAGCAGACAGAAAATAATGAAAGAAAGCCTCTAAAAAACCAGGAATTTTTATCCAAGGATTGTCTTCGGAATGGCAACTGCTCGAGTACTTTAAATGCTGAGACTCCATCCTCGGAATGTGCACCTACACCATCTAACACAAGTTTTTCATCAAAACTTGAGCTAAACAACCCATCACTTGCAGACAATGCTCCAGACTTTCAAATGCACCACTCAGCAGAGCAGGATGGAATTATTAAAAGGAGTAACCAAGTCAAATATGTACCAGTATTCAAGAGAAAAATCTGCTTGCCTTATAATAAAAAGATAGAAACAAAAAGCCATTTGGTAAACCAAAATGTAATTACATGCTGTTCAAGCCAGCCACAGAAGCCAAATGTACAAATGGCAGAAAATTTAAATTCAAATAAAGAAAATAGTTATTTATCTCAGCTTCTGCTCCAAAACAATTATATAAGGCCTAGTAATACAGAAATAAATGTAAGTGACACTTTTCATTGATTTGATACATTTGTTACAACATATATTATTATTATTATTTTGTATAATACATATTGTTTTTCAGATACAAGAAAGCAGAACACCACTGAAGTTTATTGCACACAAGATACAGAAGTCACCAGTCACTGGTGAACTGAATTTGAAACGGAGCGCTCAAACATCCTCCCCATCTTCGGTGGTAAGTCAAACTTATTTACTGGAATATCCGAAAACTGGAGAGTAGATTTCAGAAAACTTCAGTGTCTAACTGAAATGTTATAAATACAACTGCTCAATGATAACAAAAATGAAAGGAAAAAGCTTAAAGGCATTATAATGATAAAAGATGTCACTCCAATTGAATGCAGGAGGACTGCAGTGACACAAAAAAGCAAAATGAATACAATTTCCAATATTTTTGGGGAAGGGTGAACACTAAGAACCACAATGTGAATTGCAAAAAAATATGCAAGGTTTATCAATAATAGGATATTACTGGAGGTTGAGGACAGGCAGATGTATGGTGTCAAGGACATGTTGATAATCTGAATGAAGCCTGTGGATGGGAACTAAAGGGAGAGTGAGAGGGTTAGGTTACTGATACAAACAGTTTGGCTGTGATCACTCTTTCTGATGGGCAACTGGTTGGTTATATAACCTTTATATGGACTAGAGCAGTGGAAGAATGGTCATTCATTGTGATCAAAAGCTGATTAGGCCGAAGGTTAGACATGAACTAGAGCAGTGGCAGCACACTGATGTACGAGATGCGATGTGGCGCATGTAGCATGGCCAATAATGGAAAAGGTGACCCCAGTGGTAGGAATGAAGCAGATACTACAAGCCAGATGAATGCTGCAGGTTTTTCAGTGGAAAGATCCACTTAGCGGTTTGCTAGATCTTCCTCCTCCCTCCCTTGGGCCTTATGCCTCACCAACATCGTTAGAGATAGGAGAATATGGAACAAGGAATGGGAAGGAATTTGCCATGACCTGTTGTAGGAAATATCCTGGCATTTGCTTTGACTGATTTTGCAAAACCATGTAAAAGTGAATGGGTCAGACCGGAATTTGAATCAATTTTCTCCCTAATGCCAGGCCCGAGCACTACTGCTCACCCACTAGAATTGTTGGTTTTTTTTTTTTTAACTCAGGAGGTAAGTATTGACAAATATGTATCAAGAATGTAGCAATATAAAGATTGTAATATATCAAGCAGATGGGTGCGCAGACTTCCGCGATTGTTGTTGATGTTATCTTGGTTGTCCGGGTTGAACCGCGTCAATTTATCGAAACCTAACATTTCTGCCATTATTTTATGGCCTTCTTCAGAGGACTCAACCAAGGTTTAACCAAGATAACATATCAAGCAGATAGTTGAAAACATGGGTTGTAATAAGAGTTCGGAGAGATTGGGTTAGCGTAGGACAAGATACAGGATTCCTTAAAATCTAGTCAAGAAACTGATGGCAAGGATGAAAAAAAACACAAATTTAATTTATAGTTCCTCATTGAATGCAACAGACTGATCTTCAGATGAGCTTAGATCTACCATTACTATAGGATACAGCAAAAGAAGCAGCCACATGTACAGGGTGATGCTCCATTTGAAGGTTAATTACATGTGACTTCACTCACCATCACTGGCTTCAAGGAACAGCTCCATAGCTGCATTGTCAGTTTAAAAAGATAGAGGCTATTATAAATGTAACTACCACCTCTGCCAAGCCACAAATATCTAACTCTTCAACATCAATGGAGGCTCATGTTTATAAATTGCAGAAAAATATGTTCTGACATTGCTATAGGCTTACCTACAGCTTCATTTACTACCTCATTTCCCACAATAGCCACATGATGAGGAGACTTGCACAGTATTATATTATCCTATAGCATTGAAGAAAAAAATGGCAGGTTATGGATGTCCATGATAACACAGCAAGTGATGAACGTCAAATCCCAGCAAACTCAGTTTCTTAAACATAAATAGCATAAAATCCTGCTGTACAAATTCTGTAGTTTGTAGTTTTAAGTTGTCCTAGGAAATACTGCAGTGTGTCCAATGCTATCTCAGAACTTTTAGGCTGTTATATGCCATATTTCACTCTAACAGCTTCTGCACACAAAGCAAAATCTTTTCTTTGATGGTTATTGGGAGCATTCTTGACTGTACTAAATGATGGACTCTGTGGCTCTGAGACAACATGAGTATACTGGTTATTACTTTGGGCAAATGTATGTATCACCTACAATCTTCCATATTAATATATAATAAAATCTTTTAAAATAGATTACAGTGGACATTGTGTTCATCATGAAATTTAGAAATGGGAAAGTTATGTTAAATGGATACATTTGTAGCTGTTATTATTTGATATAGTCACCACTATAAAAATAAAATTCTAAATGATCATCAGTGTTAAGGAAGAGATCAGTTGTGCAACAAATGATATCCATACATAAACTTCTAATTATATGTGTGCCAAGCTATGCCAAATTTCACAGTTTATCTTACTTGATTGTCGATTATCAAAAATGTCAATTTTGATTTTTAAAAAAAAGGGGTCATAGCAAGTTAAAAATTAATATTTTCATGGCAGTATTGATGCTTCACTAGTTCTATAATACTAGATGCGCCATACGAAAATTTTGTGAATATGATGAATAGTAAGGTCGGTGTTTTATAATAGGATGAAAGAAGAATTGCCTCATTTGTTTCAATTGTTTGTTTGTTTGTTTAGTGTAATAGGTACATAACAAAAGTCGACACCAGTGAAGCAGTTTATTAATATATCTACAATATGTGCTACTGCTATCTAGTGGCTTGGCTCTGAATTGTCTCATACGTGTGACATTCACAGTCATTACTTTTACCCTTTAAGGGTCAAATTTCAAAAAAATTGTTCTTAATTTAAAATGTTGCCTGAGTGGAGTCCTTAATCTTTTAAATGATACCTCATTTATCAATTTTGGTTAGGTGTCGAGGAAGATGAATGGCTTGTAACAAAAATATATATACGGAAATAATTATACTTTGGCCTTTAATATCAAATTAAAAACATTCCTTTGTTGAGGTATATTGTCACCAAAGCAAAGGCCTTAATCTTTTGAAATGATATATCATTAGATAAATGACTTGTGACACAAAAATGCATTGTAGAAATAATGACACTTATGCTCTTTAAGCGTCAATTCTGCAAATTTCCTTTCTTAAAACCTGATATGACCAAAGTGGTGATCTTAGTCTTTAAAATGATACCTCATTTATCTATATCGGTTAGTTATCAAGGGAGATAAATGGCTCGTGACACAAATACGTGTTGTAGAAATATTGATTCTTTTGCCCTTTAAGGTTCAAATTCCGAAAAATTCCTTTCTTAATATATGATGCCACCAAAATTGAGATCTTGACCTTTAAAATGATACTTAATTTATCAATTTTCATTAGGTATCCAAAGAGATAAATTACTCACAACACAAACTCATTTTAGAAATATTGACATTTTTGCCCTTTACGAGTCAAAATTGGAAAGAAATTATTTTCTTAAAGTATACGATATGATATTATCAAAGTGGTGACCTTACTCTTTAAAATGATACCTTATTTATTGATTTTGCTTAGGTATGAAAGGAATTAAGAGTTTGTGACACAAAAAAAAAAAAAAAAAAAAAAAAAAAAAAAAAAAAAAAAAAAACACCTTATTGAAATAATATATACTAAGTGATCCATGCGAAAATTTTGCAAATATGATGAATCGTAAGGTTGGTGATTTGTAATAGGACGAAAGAGGAGCCACCTCACTTTTATCAATTGTTTGTTTAGCGTATTAGGTACATAACAAAAGTAGATGACAGTGAAGCAGTTGATTAATATCTCTGTGATACATGCTGCTGATATTTAGCAGCTTTGCTCTGAACTGTCTCTTAAGCGCAGCTTTAACAGTTATTATTTTTGTCTTTCAAGGGTCAAATTACAAAAAAAAATTTTCTTAATTTATAATGTTGTCTGAATGGAGATCTTAATCTTTATATGATACATCATTTATCGGTTTTGTTTAGCTATGAAAGGAGATTAATGGCTCGTAAAATAAATAAATATATATATATATATAACAACAATGAAAAAAAGACGCTAAGTAGCGGAAAGGAATCAAATTAGGATAGGGAAATGAGCCACCACTTACCTTTAGATGATGGATGTGGGGCGCGAACACACAGAAAAGACACAAACACAAATAATAAAGAAATTTTAGGAAAAAACCCTTCGTCAACAAGAGAACATTATGGGAGGTGGGTGCAGCCGGAGATTGCCTCACAGAAAGACCGCCGGTCAAGAAAATGGTGGGGGTAAATTCAAACATCGGAAAAGTAGAGGGGCAGTGAATCAGAGCTCATACCCGAGCAAAAATAAATATCCAAACTAATTTCTGGTTGGTGGGAAGATCAAAATATAATTAGAACTAAATATATATTGAAAAAATTTATATAAAAAATATTATACAAATAAAAAATATATAATAATAATAATATTTATGAAGTAAACATCACCTCAGGTTAGTGGTGGTTCAATATAGGTAATGGAAAGGAGAGGAATAAAAAAAGGTTAAACATATGTACTACTAATAATAATGACCAGGTATTATCTTAAGTTGGGACCAGGTGGTTGCCTTGTGCCAAGTTTGTACTGGTAGGCAAGTTCCCACCTTCTGAGTTCAGAGAAACTGCTGCTATTAGGGAGAACTCTGATAGCACGGACTGTGTAACAAGAGTTTAAATTATTCAAGTCGTGGGTTATGGCATGGGCAGCAACTGGGTGCTTTGGGTTCTGTGTGAACACCGTCTGACGGTGGCCATTCATTCTTATGGAGAGTGCATGTGTGGTCAAACCTATAAATGAAGCCAGGCAGTGGTTGCATGTTAACTGGTATATTACATGCGTGGTTTCACAGGTGGCGTGTCCTATGATAGGGAAGCTTTCCCCTGTGACCGGGTTGATGAAAGTGGTGGAAGCATGGTGTATGTCACACATCTTGCAGCGTGGTCTATTACATGGGAAAGAGCCTTGGGGTTGACTGTTAGGAAGAGGAAGACTGTGTTCGTGGACTAGAAGTTCGCTGAGGTTAGGAGGTCTGCTGAAACAAGTTCTAGGAGGGGCGGGGAGGATTTTAGGAAGAATGGATCTCATTTCAGGGCATGTTTGTAAGAAATCATAGCCCTGCCGGAGGATTCTGTTGATGGATTCGAGGCCTGGGTAGTACTGTGTGACCAAGACTGGATTGTGGTTGGTTTTTGCGGGTCTGGGATGATTGATTGGCTGATTCAGTTGTGATGTAGCACGTAAAAGCTGTTTGTTAACCAAAGCTGGAGGGTAGTTGCGAGATATTAATGCTTCTGAAATACTGTTTGAATAATCAATGAGATACTGTTGGTTAGAGCATATGCGACTTCCTCGAATGCCAAGACTGTAGGGGAGTGAACGTTTGGTATGGTATGGGTGGCAACTGTCGAAATGGAGATACTGTTGAAGATTGGTTGGTTTGATGTGAACTGAAGAGTTGAGATAGCCATTGGATAGGGACAAATCCACATCCAAGAATGTGGCCTGGGTGTGGGAGTAGGACCAAGTGAATTTCAGCATGCTAAAGTTATTGAGATGGTTCAGGAAATTTAGCAGTTCATTTTCTCCATGCGTCCAAATCATAAATATCATCAATGAAACGAAGCCAAATGAGGGGTTTGAGAGGGACTTCCTCCAGAAATGTCTGTTCCAGCCGGCCCATGAACAGATTAGCATAAGAGGGGGCCATGCGGGTACCCATGGCAGTTCCGCAGGTTTGTTGATACATGTTGCCTTCGAAGGAGAAGTAGTTATTATTAAGGATAAGGTGGGCTAATTTGATGAGGAAGGATGTCATAGGAAGGCTGTTGGGAGGGCGCTGGTCCAGAAAGTGTTCCATGGCCCTGAGGCCATGCCAGTGTGGAATGTTTGTATACAAGGACGTGACGTCAATGGTAACCAGTATTGAGTCGGAAGGAAGAGGTGTGGGTAAGGTAGAAAGCCGGAAGAGAAAGTGCTGGGTGTCCTTTATATGAGAAGGGAGCTGATTAACAATGGGCTGTAGGTACTGGACAACCAAGGCAGAGATGCGCTCAGTATGGAAATAATGACACTTTTTCCCTTTAAGGGTCAAATTCCAAAAAATTATTTTCAAAAAATATGTTGTAACCACAGTGGAGTCCTTTAAAATGATACCTCATTTATCTATATTGGTTAGATATCAAGAGAGATGACTCAAAAACAAGTTAAGAAATAGTGATACTTTTACACTTTAAGCGACAAATTCCGAAAAATTCTTTTCCTAAAATATGTTGTGACCACAAAAGAGTTCTTAATCTTTAAAATTACAAATCATTTATCTATATCAGTTAGATATCAAGGGAGGTAAAATGCTCGTGACACAAAAACGCATTGTAGAAATATTGAAACTTTTGACCTTTAATGGTCAAATTGCGAAAAATTCATTTCTTAATATGTGTCGTCACCAATGCACATATCTTTAAAATGATACTTCATTTATCAATTTAGGTAAGGAATGCAGGGAAATAAATGGTTCATCACTTCATTTTAGAAATATTGTAATTTTTTACCTTTAAGGGTCGAATTTGGAAAAATTACCTTCTTAAAATTTGATGTGACCAAAGCGGATACCTTACTCTTTAAAATGATACCTCATTTATCGATTTTGGTTAGGTATGAAGGGAGATAATGGCTTGTGACAGAAAAACTCTTCACCTTATAGAAAAAATATATATAATGATTCAAGGTATCTACATCTACATCTTTTCACGAGTTAATTCCTGTATACTCCAATACCACATTAAATAATTTCACATCATTTACAAGTGCTTATTTTTAAGATTCTTATCAGTTCTTATAACCTGATCTTTGGAAAACTGTTCCATTTATTTCAAAATGTTTCTAATCAAAGTTTCCAATGTAAATTTTGTATCAATGTTCTGTTTCAAGGCATTATTCCTACAGTACAGCCGATGTGGATTAGGTACATACTGTTTCTCAGCAAACTCTGGCCAGCTGACCAATGGAACCATATATAATCTCAGTGTCTGTTCACCAGTGTGACTGCAAGCAGCCAATCTGAGACTCATAAATGAAATTTCAAGCAATTTGTTCTTCTACTCCACACAATCTTATCACCATTTTCAACTAAAAAATTATGTCCTTCAAATTTTCAAAATCTTTAATACCTTCCACTTAATTTTATAACCAATCTTCTCATGTCAAAACCCAAAATTAAACAGCATTTTTCTTAATAAGTAATTTTTAAAAGATCCATCTTAAGTTACCATCCCTTTTCGTCGTTACAAAATCTTCAATACATCAATTTCCTCCCCTTAACCATAATCTATTCAATTATTAATTAGCCCTGTTACCTCTAGTTTCTTGATGTCATCCTAATTTCCCCTTTTAAATGCTTACTAAAAAAATATCCAGTGTTTTTAATGTCACAATGTTATATATACAGATCCACATATTTTAAAATCCTTATGTTTAGTATTTTAAAATCCTTATGTTTAGTATTTTCACAAGAGTAAAGTATCACAATAATTCTAATTTTTACTTCTACAATACTAATCTTTATTTACCTGATCTTCAGTCAACTTGAATCATTGTTTTTAATATGATGATGCAGTCTTATCTTTGTCTTTAAATAACTGTCCCATTTTATTTATTGAAATAATTTTCGTTTTTAAACATACATATATTTAGCCTTCTGGAAGTTGTGAAAATGTTAGTGAAACTTTTCCTTTCATTTTTCTATGTATTTAACTTTCCTCCGCTACCTGATACTCTCACCCATATATATGGCTAAAGCTGTGGCCTACATGACTGTTACAAACACAAAGACTTGCCAATAAAACAGAATTTCAAAGCAGTCATCAGCAGGGAAAATAATGTGCATGGTCCTTTGGGATAGGCAGGGCATGATTTTTATGGAAGATCTGCATCCTGGTGAAACTGTCTATTCAGTCTGTTATGATATGATACTGAAAAAAGGTGGAAGTCCACATTTCCACAGACAAGCCAAAGAATTAGACAACATTTCACTTAAAACACGATAATGCAAGTCCTTATACTAGTAAGGTGACCATTGTATATATTGTAAAATTTGGCTCGATTCTTCTAACATATCCACTTTATAACTTCAATTTAGCACCTTCTGACTTCCTTCTCTTTGAGCCTATGAAACATAGACTATGTGGGCAACATTTCCGAGACATTGGTGCTGTCATTGCAGCTGTAAGAAAGTAGCTCGAAATTTTTGGTACAGACTTTTATGAGCTCATCAGACATGCTGTTGTGAGCACTGGCAATAATGTATTATGGATTGTAGTGATTATGTGGAAAAAATAACTAAATAATTAAAATTTTGTTCTACTTTGCAGTGTTGTTATACTCTTTGTATCTGTACCAGTTTCCAGAAAAAATAGGAGGCATTATATATGGATAATGCCCCATAAACAGTAATAAAGAATAAAAAAACATGTGATGTAATTAAACAGAAAGTTATCTAGGTAGTTGTACATATTATGTGGCTGCAATACAAATGGTCAAAAAACTAATATTGAAACTTTGTGACCTACCACATTCTGTTAGCGAACCTTCGAAGCTTATATTCCAATATTGAAGCTACTGCATATAATACCTAAAAATAAAAGAACTCTCCAAAAGTTGTTTAAATATTCAAAAGTGTACACCACAAGCCCCACTGAGAATGGTAGAAGTTAAAATCTACAGGTAGTACAAATAGTAAATAACATTCTCCAACAAGGTGACAAAAAATAAAGTAGGCAAATGATCAGTAGACCTTTACTGCAATGATAAGGTGAGAGGAACAAGTTTGGAGCTGATTTTGCTATAAACATACACATCCATTCCAACTCTCACTCTAAAACACTTGGTTTTATCTTTTCTTCTAGCATTATATTGCACTAACCTATAATAAAATAAATAACTATAATAAAAGTACAAAGTCATGAGAGAAATGCGTCAGTTAAGAAGGGTGTGAGACAAGGTTGCAGTCTTATCTCTATTAATATTCAATTTGCATGTAGATTAAGCAATACAGGAAATAAACAAAAAATCTGAATGGGGCATAAGCAGGAGAAAAATTAGTATGATAAGATTTGCTGATGAGATTGTCATGTTAGCAGAACAGACTGAGGATAATGAGAAGTTGCGGAATAGATTTTGAACCAAATATAAACCAAAGCAAGACAAAAACAATAAAATGTAGTAGAAATGATAGCAGTAATAGTGGATTAAATATAAAAATAGGATCAGATGTGACAGGAGAAGTAAATGAATTCTGCTACTTAGGAAATAAAATTACAACTGATGGCTGAAGCAGCAGTCTTCTCACACTCGGGGAGCAGGGAAACCTGTCTGCTAGAAGAAGTTTCTATTGGCAGCAACTTGTTCCCCAAACACTTAACATTTGTATGTAAATGGAGTAGACACTGTAAACCTTTTAATTACCCCTCTTGAACACACTTTTACAAATAATAATAATAAACCTCCTTGTGATTTTTTAATACAAGTCATTGGGATATTAATCCAGGTATGGACAGTTTATGTGGTGTGAAGACTCACTGAGTCACAGGGTTATTCATTTTTTTGACTACAAGGTCTAGAAGATATATAAAGCCTAATATGTCAAGACTTCCAGCCTGGCATTCAGGAGGATGCAAAATCTCCATATGGCAATCCTGATATTAGTTATCCATGGTCACCTAAAATCACTCTAAGCAAAAATTGGGCTGGATCTGTGAAAACGTAATGGCAGAATACCTTCCCATTTTTTGCCCCTCCTCTACTTCTCCCAGTTCTAATAATTTCAATAAGCCATAAAGCCTGAAGATAGAAATAAATTACTGAAATACCAAATCTGACTCAGAAGTTTCAAAATAGTAAGTGGTTTATTCACCAGCTATTCAACTTAACACACTACTAAATGTGAGAGACAGAAGTTTGTCTTATAGAGGTCTGATCCATTCTCACAAGATGGAAATATAAGCCAAGATCTGCACTCTCTATAACATACAATTTCCTGCTGTCACACCGTCTGGTAATTATTTAAGCATATTATGAACTTAAAGCAAGATGGTGCACTCACCAGTTCCCAGCTAGGATAACGTGCATGTATCATATCTGTACCTGGTCTATGTGGGCAAATCCTATTCATGATGTTTCAATTTTAGTGATGCAGTTATTTTGTAATCAGTATATTATGTTCACAGAATAATAAATTTTGCAACACACATTACATTTATTTATCGGAGATTAAGAAATTGTTTAAAAAGAAAAGAATATTTCTTTGACAACTGATCAATGAGATGAGTCATAAATTATACCATAGTTGGGATGGAAATTTCAGTACACTATATATAAAAAGTTATGATTGATATACCATAGATGTTGATTATTGTTCCATTTACCTCAGATGACGGCAGTTGGTGCACATTAACAAAAACATCAAAATACTAGCAACAATTGTAAGCATATACCCAGTAATTGGTAGAATTCTGTCAGCATAAGTCTGAAAAGAAGGATGGGTTTGAACAAAACTATTTTTCTTAGTTTCTTTCAATTTTTTATTTCGTACCATCCTGCCATTATCTGTAATATTTTCTGTGTCTTTTATCATAGTTCACTTCTTAGCAAATAGCTCACTTACTGTCTTTAGCATGTGCTACATTTATACTTATTTAGCCTTACCTACAAATGAAAACTTTCCCATTTCTTCTGCCTAAAATCAAGTACTAATTAATGCTCAGGCCCGCCGCTAGCTGTGTGAACGCCCGTGTGCAATACCGATTATGGCACCTGCTGTCTAACTACAGCCAGTGATAGACCTAGGAGTTTTCCGAACCGGTCAAAAAAACACCTTTGAACATTAATTGTTGCCAGCCGAGTGTCGCCTGCTGCAGCAGTTCAGCTAAAAAAAAAGGTCGCCACTACAGAAGTTTTGTCGCGGCGACAATGGAGCGGCAACTGTCGATCACTCGATTTGCTGCCCCCCTTGATATGCCGCCGCGTGCGGTGCACGCCCGCTTACGGTAGGCCTGTTAATGGTCATCTCCATTGGACATACTCCTGATTCTTTGTGCAGTGTTAATACACAAAGAATATATTTCTTGCACTTACCTCTTTTCCTTGTCTCCTGTTTTGCAATGACCGCCAACTCAGCTATTTTATTACAACAGCAGTATTTTTTAATGGCATTCGGCCATGTTAGTCATTCAGCCAGCTCAATGTGATTGTTTCTCTTACAGTGTACAGATTTCTTATAAGTGTGATTATATCCTCTTTTGTATAAGGACGACACAAGACGAACACAACATTCAATTAAAACCACCCATGCCCTAGGCTGGACTCGAACCGGCGACCCATGCAACGAGAAGCAAGCACACTGCCCCTACACTGCCGGGGTCGGCAATGCAGTATTTTCTGTTGTGATTCATACAAATTAGGTAATCACCACTGCAGCACCTCCAACTCTTTGATACATATAATGAATGTCCCATACTATTTTGTCACACTAAAGCAAGTGCATCATCAAAGTTCCATACCTGAGCTCACTTATCGCAATGGCATATTTGTTCATAACCATCCATAATAGAAGCATGGCTTTGAGAAGCTCTCCTTACAACATGTGTTCTACCAATGCTCATTACCAAATGATCTGCCAAGACATTTACATTTCATGCCTTCAGTCAGCAGTTATTTGTCCATCTATATTACAAATCTACTGCCTGCACTAATTAATTAAAAACAAGTTGGGGGTGTATGAGGTTTTAAAGATCTAGTATTTGCATAGTCTTGATTTCTCTACATTCAATTAAATTCAGTTAACAGTATGAAACTTAAGCTGCAATCCATTTCACCTTAACACACTAGCAAATAAAACTAATTTGTCAATGTATCTTCCTACAAGCACTGCAATAAATAAGAATTTCAAACTTATTTTAAAATTAATTTAACAGAAGTCTAAATTACTTTCATTCACAGATTTCTGGAAACAAGAAGCCTCGTTCTCGTCCCCAAGTACAAACTGATGTTGATGTTGAAGCCTTAGCACGTAATCACGATTTGGTCAAAGTCAATACTGCGACATTAGTCAATTGGCTAAGAGAGAAGATGGTACCATGTAAGGTGAAAGATAAAAAATCAGATCTTGTAAGAAAAGTGTCAGAGTATCTCAATATTCCTCTATGATTAAGACAGTTAAATATTTTAGCATTTCATATTTACATAATTTTCACATGTGATTTTAACTAATTATATAATATGAAAGTCATTTTCAACACAGTAATCAAAATGAACTAGACACAACTATTTTATATACATGTAAAACATATTACTCAGAGGCACATACAACCAAGATTAATTTTGTGATGGCATAAACAAAAAATATTTTATATCTTTACATAATAAGAATTTATCAATGCAGATATTTATCAAAGCTAAGAATTTTTCAGTCAGTTCACTTGTAATTGTTAAAAGGCTAGATTCTAAAATTAATTCATAGTCATTTTCTTATGTGTTACAATTATTTGTAAAATCTCCTCTCTGATAGTTTTATCAATGATCCCGATTTCAGCAAGGTTGAAATCATTCAGTTCAAAAAACGTGACCATGTCAATCTAGAAGAGAAACATGAGTACATGTTCTATGAAATTTGTAACAATTTACCAGAAACAGAATGAAAAGTGACATAAAATAACAAAAAGAGTACAGATGCTATCTTGTAAATATATTTTATTTGCAGTATTATAAACTATTTCACAATTTTTACTTGATTGCTACTGTTGATCTAAATGCAAAATAAATATTTTACTTGTTTAAAATAATGAAAAAAATATTTACTTGTCTCTTGGTATTCTTTGTGTTTAAATACATCCCACTAATTCTGCATCAAATGTTCATGCAACTTAAAAGTATTTCTTAAAACTACAGCAATCAAATGTAAATAAATTATACAATAATTTGAATATCTGAAGATTGGTTTCCTGCCTACTCATTTTTCAAAGAGTTCTTCGCGAAGTTTTTAAAATAAAAGAACATACCTCCAAAAAACTAATTCATGTTGATTTTAGTACATATTAGCTCTTGCTCTCTCGTTTGTGCACGTGTATCTAGATGTGTGTGTAATTCGTTTATCTCCCCCCAGCAATTATAAACCCAGATAAGTAAAAACCAAAAATCATGTAAGAAGTGTTTTTCCTTTTAGATACTTTCTTATTTCCACTATTTCCAGTTATAGATAGTTTTGTTTTTTATTTTCTGTATATCTTAAGATAATTTAGGAAATAACTTATCAAATATTCATAAAGCTAAAAGATAATTAGGTATTCTAATATGAAGAGATAAAATTCTACATACATGGATCCAACTTTTAGTACTGTTTTAAAGCAGAAACTTTGATTAGTATTCTATCCTAGGTTTGAAATGTAATTTTGTTGTATTCTTTACCATACAAGTAAATATCACAAATTATTGGAGTATTAATTGTTGGTGTAATGGTTCAATTTAAATTTCCAATTTATTGTAATGCACTATTTTTTTATTATTATTATTTTTTTTAAATGAAGAAATAAACATGCAAAGTTATATAGTAAAACAATATTAACAGAACCAAAAAAGTGTAGTGTGTTTATCTGTGACCTCTGGTAGGTTTCTTTTGAGATTAATCTCAGATATACTACACTGAGGTGACAAAAGTCATGGGATAGCAAAATGCAAATGCACAATTTTTATTTTTTTAACTAAGAAATAAACATGCAAAGTTACATAGTAAAACAATATTAACAGAACCCAAAAAGTGTAGTTTGTTTATCTGTGATCTCTGGTAGGTTTCTTTTGAGATTAATCTCAGATACACTACACTGAGGTGACAAAAGTCATGGGATAGCAAAATGCAAATATATACAGAGGTTGGACAAAATAATATGAACACCATGTGATACAGTACAGGTTGTTGCATGTTGGCACCACTACTTCCGTGTGAATACTGCGACGCGCATGTATGGCGTAGTTGACATGGCAGGTCTTGTAGGTTATGTGTCAATGTATTATGCACTTTTTTCCATGATGGTTACAACAAGCGATCGTTGAAATGCGTGATCTCTCAGACTTTGAAAGAGGGCAAATCATTGGAGCTCGGTTAGCGGTAGAGTCTGTGACAAAAATCAACTGAACTGTTTAACATCCCAAGAGTGACAGTATCCATGGCAATGACAGCACACACAAAACATGGTAAAACATCATCGGCAAAGAGGAACAGTGGACAAAAACCAAACTTAACCGACAGAGACCAACGATTATTAAAAAGGATTGTGACTAGACAACACAAAACTTCCACGGACAGTGACAGCAGAACTCAACACACACCTAAGTAATACTGTTTCAACAAAAACAATACGGTGGGAGCTCCAAAAAGTTAATATTAATGGAAGGGCTGCAGTTGCAAAACACTTACCAACACTAAGCTGCCAAACAAGTGGTGCCACAATCATAAAAACAGGACATTTGATGACTGGAAGAATGTGGTTTGGTCCAATGAATAATCATTCACATTGTTTCCTACTAGTGGCCAGGTTTATGTATGGAGAACCCAAAAGAAGCCTATGATCCGGACAGCCTGCGTCCTATAGTCAAGCATGGGGAAGGTTCTGTTATTATTTGGGCGGCTATATCGTGGTATTCAGCTGGTCCTCTCTTTTAACTGCTTAACATCTCCTATAACAACTAGGTCTTTAGAGATGGGAAAGGATGGGGGGCAAGGAATGGGAAGGAAATCGGCCTGGCCTTTTGAAGGAAGCATCCCGGCATTCACCATGGAAAACCCAAATCTGGATGCCCGGATGGGGATTCGAACCGCCGTCCTCCCGAATGCGAGGCCAGAACGCTAGCCGTTACACCACCGCGCTCGGTCTGGTCCTCTCATTCACATCACTGGCCGGATGACTGCAAATGTATATCTTGACATCCTCAATGATGAAGTTCTTCCTACGACTAGCATACTGCTGCCAAAGACTGCCATCTTCCAAGATGCTAATGCGCTCATACAAACAGCCAAAGAGGTTCTGTCCTGGTTCGAGGAGCATCAGAATATCATCAAACATCTTCCTTGGCCAGCACAATCGCCAGACCTCGACGTAACTGAACCATTGTGGAGAGTTTTAGAGTAGAGAATAATGAGCAGATTTTCACCTCCTACATCACTGAAGCAATTGGCGGATGCTTTGGTACAAGAATGGGACAACATTCCAATGTAAACTATTCAGACACTCTACTAATCTATTCTGAGAAGAATTGCAGCTGTTCTACAAGAAAAAGCTGAACCAACACCATATTAATAAATCAATAGTATGTAAATGTTAGGTGTTCATATTATTTTGTCCAACCCCTGTAGATGGCAGTAGTGCCGCTTACAAATTGTATAAATGGTCAGTGCCTGGGCAGGACTTTCATTTGTGGTCAAATGCTTTGTGTGAGAAGGTTGGTTATGTGATAATGGCCACACAACGAGAATTAACGGATTTTGAACGCGGTATGCTAGTTGGAGCTAGACGCTTGGGATATTCAGTTTTGGAAATCGTTATGGAATTCAACATTCCGAGATCCACAGTGTCAGGAGTGTGCTGAGAATACCTAAATTCAGGCATCATGGACAACTCAGTGGTCGACCGTGAACACTTAATGAGCATGACCAGCGATGTCTGCATAGACTTGTCAGTGTGAACAGACAAGCAACACTGCGTGAATTAACCGCAGGAATGAATGTGGGACATCCGACGGGTTTGTCCGTTAGGACAGTACAGCGAAATTTGGCTTTAATGAGTTATGGCAACCATTACTAACAGCACAACATGGCCAACAGCGGCACTCCTGGGTTTGTGACCATATCAGTTGGACCGTAGATCACTGGGAAAAAGTGGCTTGGTCAGATGAGTCACAATTTCGATTGGTAAGAATTCATGGAAAGGTACGAGTGTGGCGCAGACCCCATGAAGCCATGGACCCAAGTTGTCAACAAGGCACTGTACAAGCTGGTGGTGGCTCCATAATGGTGTGGGCTGTGTTTACATGGAATGGACTGGGTCCGCTAGTCAAACTGAACCGAACGTTAACTGGAAATGATTACGTTCAGCTACTGGGAGACCACTTACAACCATTCATGGACTTCATGTACCCAAACAAAGATGGAATTTTCCAGGATGACAATGCGCCATGTCACCGGGCCATAACTGTTCGTGATTCGAGACATTCGGGACAATTCCAGCGGATGATTTGGCCACCACGATCGCCCGACATGAATCCCATTGAACATTTATGGGACATAATCGAGAGATCAGTTCGTGCACAAAATCCTCCACCGGCAACACTTTCGGAATTATGGAAGTCTATAGAGGCTGTATGGCTCAATATTTCTCCAGAGCACTTCCAACCACTAGTGGAGTCCATGCCACTTCGCTGGGCAAACGGAGGTCTGACACGCTATTAGCAGCGTATCCTATTACTTTTGTCACCTCAGTGTCTGATCTATTGCAAGTATCTAGTCATATATGAAGCACAGATGTACTGCATAACCTAATAACACTTAATGATTGAGTATTATGACAAACTTGTGCCAATTATGAATAGGTCAGCAATAAATTCAAGAAATGGGAGGGTGTTGACTGAACTTAAACAATTGACAGATATACATAAAATGTAGAGAAGTTCTACGGAATTAAATAAATGGTAATTTTAACATAGTTCTTGTTTATCATCCTAATGATAATGTAAACTATACAGTTTTTACATGAAAAGTTTGTTATCTATGTTTTTGAAAATGAACTGTTAAAAAACATTTTTTTCTTTTTGTCGTCATGGTTTGATGCAATCCTCCATCTCTTCCTATTTTGAGCTAACCTCTTCATCTCTACATACCCCTTACAACCCAAGACTTCAATTATCTGCTTCATATATTCTAATCTCTGTCTTCCTCTACAGTTCTTACTTTTGACTGTTCCCTCCACTAAATAATTAACCAATCCAGCATGTCTCAAAATATGACGTAACAGCTGTGCTCCACACATAGAGGTTTAAAAGGTTCTTTCTAACTCCCAGATCAATGTTTGAAACTAAAAAAAATATCTTTTTCATGAAGGCTCTTTTTGCTACTGCTATTCTGCTTTTAACATCATTCCTGCTTTGGCCATCAGTTGTAATTTTGCTTCCCAACTAACAGAACTCACTTACTTATCCTATTTTTATATTTAATCTACTAGTATTGGTATCATTTCATCACTTTTGTCTTGCTTTAATTTATATTCAGTCCAAAATCTGCCTTCAGTATTTTGTTCATGCCGTTCAGTAACTTTTCAATATCTTCAGCCTGTTCTGCTAACAAGACAATGTCATCAGCAAATCGTAGCATACTGATTTTTTCCTCCCTAAACGCTTATACCACATGAAAATTTTTCTTTGACTTTCTTTATTGCTTCTTCTACATAAAAGTTGAATATTAACGGGGATAGACTACAACCTTGTCTCACACCCTTTTTAAATGATGCATGTCTCTCATGGGTATCTACTATTATTATAGCCACTTGATTCTTATATAGTTTAGAAAGTATTCTTCTATCTCGATATTGTAGACGTGACTTCTTTAAAATTTTGAACATCTTGTCCACCGAACATTATCAAAAGCTTTTTCTAAATCAACAAATGCCATAAAACTATCTTTGTTTTTCTTGATCCGCCCTTCAAGTATTTATCTTAAGGCCAGAATTGCTTCCCTTGTACCTCGACATTTCCTAAACCCAAACTGATCTTCACCTACTATCTCCTCTACTACCCTTTTCAGCCTTCTGTATATTATTCTGGTCAGTAATTTTGAAGCATGTGATGTTAGATTAATGGTGCGATAATTCTCACATTTGTCGGCTTGTGCTTTCTTTGGAAATGTGAAGATGATATTTGTATTAAAATCAGTTGAAATTTCTCCTCTTTCATAACTTTATGATATCAGCTTGAGTAATCTTTCGTTCCTTCCTCTCCTAGGGATTTAAGAAGTTCTGCAAGGATCTCATCAATTCCAACTGCCTTATTTGCTTTCAAGTCATTCAGAGCTCTATTAAATTCTGTCCTCAAAACAGGATCTCCCAATTCATCCATGTCGACATCGCCTTCCTTTTCCATTACGCTACTGTTCAAGTCGTCCCCAACATACAGTTTCTCAATGTATTTCTTCCATCATTTAGCTCTATCATCTGAGCATGAAAGAGGTTTCCCATCGGCAGCTTTAATGTTCACACCTCTTTTCTTCATTTCTCCAAAATTCTGTCTACCTTTCTACATGCAGCATCTACTTTACCTATTACCATTTCCTTTTCTACTTCTTCACACTTTTCTTGTAGCCATTTTTCTTTTGCTATTTTGCATTTCCTATTTATTAGATTTCTAAATTGCCTGTACTGCTCTCTTCCTGCTTCATCCTGAGCATGTTTGTACCTTCTTCTCTGATCCATCAGCTGCAAAATTTCTTCTGTGATCCAAGGTTTTCGGGCAGCTTGTTCCCTAAAGCCTAAGGTTTTTTTGCCAGCTTTCATTATTTCGGTCTTTAATGCTTTCCATTCGTTCTCAGTTGAGCTCCTTTCAGAGTTACTTCTTAGACCCAAGTCTACCATTTCTGCAAATTTTTCTCTCGTGCTAGATTGTTTCAGTTTATTCACTTCCAGTCTGTTCAGCTTATACTGCTTCCTTATTCGCTTGAATTTCAACCTGCACTTCATTAGTATCAAATTATGGTCAGAGTCTATGTCTGCTCCTGGGTACACTTTACAGTCTAGGACTTGATTCCTGAATCTCTGTTTGACCATGATATAATCGAACTGATATCTGCCTGTATCCCCAGGATGTTTCCAGGCTTATATCTTTCTTGCATGGCTCTTAAGCAGTGTGTTTGCCACAATTAGCTTATATCTTTGACAAAATTCTAACAACCTGCTTCCTCGCTCATTTCTTTCTCCTAGACCAAAACTTCCCAGATTATTCCCCTCTTTTCCTTCTCCCACTATTGCATTCCAATCACCCATGATTATTAGATTTTCCTCCCCCTTCATATATTGGATAAATTCTTCAATTTTGGCATATATTTTCTCTATTTCTTCGTCATCTTCCTGTGACGTTGGCATATACACTTGTGCTAACGTAGTTGGGGTGGGCTTAGATTCTAACCTCATCAAAATAATCCAGTCACTAAACTGCTCATAATAACACACCCGTTTCCCTAATCTCTTATTCATTATATAGCCAACACCCGTGACTCCACTGGCAGCTTGTGTGCTAATTATCCTGTGTTCCCCAGACCAGAAATCCTGTGCATCCTCCCATTTTATCTCACTAATCCCAAAAACATCTAACTTAAGTTGTTCCATCTCTCTTTTAAGTTTTCTAACCTACCTGCCCTACTTAGACTTCTGACATTCCACACTCTGACTCGTAGAATGTTTCTATCCATTCTTATGACTCCTTTCTGACCAGTCACCAACAGGAGATCTGATTGGGGTGAATATTTTACCCACGAAGAAGCCATCATGATATGTAATTTGAGAGGATTACAAGTCTTCAGGATACCCTTTTGGTCTTTAATGCAGTGGTTTCCCGTTGCCTTCTGCATCCCCATGCCATTGCTCATTTCTGATTCATCGACCTTTAGGGGCCCCGTTTCCAACTCCAAAGGCGAGAGGGTGCCCTGGACCACTCCCCGCTCTTCCGCTCCCCCTTTTGGAGACCATTCGGAAGCAGTGGGTGACTCCTTATACCGGGAATCTTTCAGTCGCCAAAGCCTCGTCCATGCAAACAGGATGCACGACGTGAAGGATAGGTTGATATTTGGCTGAAAAAGGCTAGTATAGTCTCTCCCAAACCCAAATTTCATGTATGCTTCAACAAAATTTTAGCAACAATGAGGTAGTAAGAATTGCTGAGTGGTAATAATATGGATAGTCAAGATAAAGCAGACCCATAACTTATCAAATTTCAAGGAAGGAAGATGTCACAAAAAAACTACACAAAAACGCTATTTTCGGATATGCCTGAAATATTGTGTTTATATAGTGTTTATCCTTCCTTCTTTCAACTCTGGTAAGTGGCGGGTTTAATTTGTCTTTCCTCTCCATCACATTAGAAAGTTCAATACATTACAAAAGGTTTGAACAAGGACATGAGTACATATCAATTGTTAGGGACTGTTCTTAATGGACTTGATTATTCTCTTGTTCAAAGACAGGCATAAACATACTAACATAAAAAAAACTGATGCTAACGCAGATGAATTTGATGAAATAAAAATTTTACTGGACAATATTATCAGGAGACTCCCCCTGCCTACCCATTACTTATTCCTGTGGTACAGTTTCCAATTCCACAATGCTTGGACTTATGCTTTCTACCATGTTGATTCATGCCCCCTTCCCCCTTTCCCCTACCACAAAATGCCGACTGATGATCTGAGCCTCCAGTTAACTGTCAGCCCCCGTCATGCAGGTACCTCATTCTATTGTTGATGAAGTAAAATAAACTAAAAAATTTCAGTGTTCATGTCTGTTCATGTTTCGATGCCATCCTGCCTTCAACTGTGGTAAGTAAAGGTTATTCTTGTATCTGTTCCGCTATTTAGTGCCAACTGTTTTTAGATATGTAGTGACATTGAAAATGCTGTTAGGCAATGAAAATAAGGAATGATGGGTTAGATACACTCATTACGGTTGAAGGTAGGACACACACAGAAATATGAAAGCACTTTACACTGCACTAAACCTTAATCATGACTAGAGGACAATTTATGACAAGGAATAGGATGTGATGCTACTTGGAAGAGGCATTAGTTCTGTTTTGGGGATTGTGCCTGTAAACACCATTGGTTTTACTAGGCATGGCCTACACCTAAATAGAAGGAGAAAGGGAGTACTTTCTGAGTTGATAGCTTAAGCTGTAAGGGAGCCCACTCCCAGTTATGATGGAGTCACGATTGTGCCTTTTTTAGGTTAGGGGCTGCTGCGGATGGGATAAAAATAAATGATCAAAGGGATACTGGTTCTAGATGCACTATGGGAAAAAAATACAAATGCTAAAGAAACAGATGAAGCTATTGAAATAATAACAGAATTGGGTAAAACAAATATTAATGCTGAAAATACCACAAAGCCAAAAATGAGGGTGTTATTGGTGAACTGTAGATGTATAATGAACAAAGTGATAGAATTTTCAAACCTAATAGAGATTCATAAACCACAAGTAATTATAGGGGTAGAGTCTTGGTTAAAAGAAGAAGTACTAGACAATGAGGTTTCCCTGAAAGTTAGAGTGTACCGCAGAGACAGAGGAGCAATTGGTGGAGGGATATTCATACTGGTTAGCAAATATTACTATAGTTCTCTAGTGTTCATAGATAATGACCATGAGTTACTAGGGGTAGATTTTTGGGGTGATAAAAAAGAAAAAAAATCAGAGTATTGGCTGCTTACCGTAGTGGAAGAATGAATGATGAAGATGAGATTCTAGGAGATTTACTAAATTCACTAGAATGGTTATTATTGGAGGGGATTTAAATTTACCAGATGTCAACTGGGTGGGAAATAAGATAAATAACACAAGGAAACAGATTTTCAAATACCTTAATAAGGGAAGGAGGTTTTACGCAAGAAGTAGAGCAAAATACAAGGGGACTAAACATGTTGTCTATCTTTCTAATAAGGGTGTCAAGTAAGTGATGGAATAAGTGATCACTGTGCGGTACTGATGGACATAAGGGGATTCCGTAAACCAGTGGCCAAAATAGAAGGGGGGGAAAAGGTATAATTACAAAAAGGCTGAGACTTTAGAATTGAAGAGATATTTCAGGAAAAGGTTCAGCAAATGGAAGGATTGCACAAATACAGTGGAGGCAAAATTGGAAGAGTTAAGGAGGTAATAAAAAATGTTCAGGAAATGTTTGTTCCAAAGCAAAAAATAAAGATAGGTACTGAACCTACATACTACAATAGGATAGCGAGAAGGTTAATGAGGCTAGTGAGACGGGAACACAACAGAGTTAAGAGACAGAATGGCAGTAGGGAATACTTAAAACAACTAAACAAGCAATTAATAAGCACAAAGAGAGAAGCAAAGGATGGGTTTATGAAGAATACTATTAGTGCAGGAGGACCAATGAACGATGCATCTAGAAACTTGTATGGCTACATTGGAAAACAGGGGAAGGGAAGATATTCAGATTATTATAGATAAGAATGGAGTTGAAGTCACTGGGGATTTTAAAATTTTAGATATTGAGTGACTGGTTTAGTGATAGAGCTAGGGTCAATCATCCTGCGATGGGAGGGAATGAATCAGAGGAGAGTCACCCTAAAAGTATAAATGAGGAAACTGAAAAATTTCAAATAAATTCTCAGAAAATTACAAGGGAACTCAGAAAGCTAAAAAAACGTATAGGGGCTGGTGTAGAATAGTATAACTACAGATTTATTAAAGTTTGTGGGATACGATACTGTACCTTACCTTGAAGTTTTATTTAAAACGAGTTTGGAGTATTGCTGCTTACCAAAGGATTGGAAAAGAGCAATAGTAGTACAGATTAAAGGAGGGGTTACAAATAGGATTGAAAATTGAAGGCTAATTAGTTTGACATCAATTATAGGCAAAATGAGGGAGAGATTGATTTGTAACTATACCAGTCTATATCAGCAACTATGTCTGTGAGGAAAGAAACTGGTTTTCAGATCGACAACATTGCTTTAGCTAAGGATATTCATGTGCATCCCAGATGGTGTGCTATATGCAAGATATTTCAGATGAGTTGGACAAGGGAGACCAAGCTGATAGTGTGACAATAGATATTTCTTAGGCGTTTGACAGAGTGAGTCATAAAATGATTTTAAGTAAACTGAAATCTATTGGATTGGATGAAAAAGTTATTTGTTGGGTAGAGGAATTCTTAAGAGCCACAAAGCAAAGTGTTAGAATAGGAAATGCATTATCAAAAGAGGTGGAAGTAAATATGGGAGTGCCACAGGGTAGTGTATTAGGACCATTGCTGTTCATAATTCTAATTGGCCGTGTTGATGGATTATGGTCAGAGTGTAGGTATTTTGTAGATGACATAATGGTATACAACAGGATCAAAACAGGTGAAGACTGAACAGCTGCAGGGTGACCTGGATAGAATTTCTAAATGGGTTGGTCAACATGCAATGAAGATAAATGCCAAGAAAAGTCAGCTTATTAGGTACACAGATAAAAACAAAAGGTTAATTATGATTATAGGTTGGAGTCAGAATTGATTGATGAAAGCTTGAAGTGTAAATATCTTGGCATAACGTTTGATAACTAACTCAACTGGGCAGAGCACATTGGGCAGGTGGTAGGAAAAGGTTACAAAATCCTTCATTCACTGGAGAGGGTGATGAGAGGATGTACCAGAGAAGTTAGGGAGTTGGGTTACAAAACTTTGGTCAGACCATTGGTTGAATATAGTGGTGTAGTTTGGGAGCCACATTTTGGTTATCAAATACAGGAGTTGAAAGGTATGCAAAGAAGAGCAGCTAGATTTGTTTGTGGAAATTATTGCAGGACCCAGTCAGTAACTGATATGATAATGGAGCTGGGTTGGGACTCATTGGAAGAAAGGAGGAGGGTGAAGAAAGTGCTGGGAATGTACAGGGCATACGTTGGTGATGGAGCTTGGAGGGATATTGGTCAAAGAATTAGGAATAGTGAATGGAAAGGGAAAGATCCACATGGTAGTTTAGGAGTCAGAAAATGAGTATTTGAGGACCAATATGTTCTTGAGAATGGGTGGTCATTCATCATCTGAGGTAGTTAGTGATTAATTTACGTATTCTAATAGGTAATTCTGTTACATTTTCTAGCACCTATTGTTTTCATGAAAAGCACGTAAATAGGAATGAAAAGAACAAAGTAAGGATAGCAGGGGTGATAATGGAGGGAGATAGTAAGTCTGTTGCATGGAATGGATCTATGGACAGTTTGAGACAATTTCAAGGTGAGTATTTATGGCCTGATATGTTATTGAGATTGTGTGGTTTGCTAGAGGATGTACAGGGGGCAGTGAGCAGGATTTTGTAGAGTAGGATGTATGTTTCTGGGAAGGAACATAAGAAGTGGGATGAATGTTTCAAGAATAAAAGTTTAGGGAAAATGACTCATCACTCACCAAAGTTGACGGCAGCGACAAGAGGAGAACATATATAAACACACAAATCAACTCAATATTTCGGTAAAACCTTAATCATGATGGAGAAAATGAGTCATGAGGCTCGGGAGGTGTGCATACACCAAGGCTTGCTACACGACTAGGTGGATTATCAATATGGCAACCCTCGGCGTGTGCACACCTCCCGAGCCTCATGACTCATTTTCTCCATCATGATTAAGGTTTAACCGAAATATTGAGTTTATTTGTGTGTTTATATATGTTCTCCTCTCGTCACTGCCGTCAACTTTGGTGAGCGATGAGTCATTTTCCCTGTCCTTACAATTATATTGCCTAAAGCAGTTTCCTTTTTCCTTAGTTTAACAATAAAAGTTTGCTTTATTTGTCAAATACTAACTGAAGTTCCTGGGCTACGGTAAAGTGGCAATGGCAGCCACTATAACTATCTTAATAACCAATTTTACTTGAATCGCTAGTATCCTCTCATCATACTGACTTTAAATAAAATAATTAAAGAACAAAATGAAAAATTAAAATTATTCAGAATTGTAGATATTTATTATAATACATATTAGGCTCCATAATTCCAGTATATCAGAAATTGCGAGAAACGTACCTCATGCTGCAGAAACTGTTTAACATAAGGATGCAGTCCTTTTGCACACAAGAACTCCACAAAATTGTCATTAATGTGTGTAAAATCGACTTCACAGCTCTCCATTTCGGGTGATCTAAAAATGCCAGAGAAGACTGAAAAAATTATAGTTAATACATGGTTCATGTTTTTGTCATAAGAATCTACGTATCTTTCTTACTGCAGTGCATCTCGGATAAAAACCAAAACATTCTTCTAAATAAAATATCATCTAATGCTCTGGCAAATAAAATAACAAAACCAACTCCTATTTAAAAATCTGCAATATAATAGTTTTATGGGAAAGTACTTACTAAAAAATGAAAGGGTATATAAACAGAAGCAAAGGGCTTGCCACACATGACAAAAAAATGGTGCAACTTGTGTGGAGAGAGAGAGAGAATGAGAGAGATGCTGGCAACTAGCTGAAAATGTGGCAGCTGAATAAGTGGGTGGAGGAGATAATTCCTTTACACGAACAAATATTATCTAAAATAAATAATATCCTCTAGACCAAAATTTTTCTAACAGCCTACTTTTCCCACTTCCCTATTGCATCTAATTCAAATACAACTCAGTCATATGACACTTTCATTTATTATCGATATCCGATGAAATCCCTTTCCTGGGTCACATATATAGATACTTTTATGACCCCCCCCCCTCCTTAGTGTCCTTAACAATCTTGACTTCTACCACTCTAAAATTCATCTGGTCCCATTCTTACACCCATATCAATTTTCTAGGCACCTCAGTACCTCTGTCCACACTAAACAAGTCAACATACAGTAATACCTCCACTCTGACAGCTGTTACCTATTTTAAATTAAAAGCTGCCTATCTCACAGCCATGACTGTAGTATGTTTCAACCATTGTTCATTGCCCTAAAATTCCAGTATCATTCAAGTTATATTATGAATTCCCCAAATAAACTTGGTACATAAAACACTTTCCAAAAACACATTTACAAACACTAGTCTAAAGCAAATAAATTTCAGTATACTTCTTGCTTTTACAGAGCCTTAAATCTATAAAGCATGACCTAGAACAGGGCTACAATTCCTTCAGTAAATTTTAGATACAAGATTTATCCTCCAAAAATCCACCAAGAACATTCTTCAGACCACCTAATGTCAACCAAAATTTAGTCCAAAATTGCCAAAAACCCTCATTTTTATTTATTTTTTTTCCATCAATATTTTGACTGGTTTGATGCAGTCCTCCATCTCTTACTACCTTAAGCTAAATCCATCTCAACATACCCCTTACAAGTTGCATCCTGAGTTAACTGCTTCACATATTATTATTTCTGTGTTATATTACAGTTCTTAGATTCAGCTGTTACGCTCACTAAAAAATTAAATAATCCTGCATATCTCAATATGTAACCCACTGTCCTGTCTCTTCTTTCTGTAGGACTCTTCCAAACACATCTTTAATCTCCCATGATTTCCAAAAAAACACTCATTTTGTACTTTATCTGTCCACTTAATTTTCAGCATCCTTCTTTACCACCTCATTTCAAATGCTTCCAGTTTTTCTTCTTTCTAGTATCCCTAAAATCCATGCTTCACTACATAAAATGCTGTGTTCCACAAACATAGTGTATTAAAAAAAGTTTTTAAGTCCTACACCACTATCTGAAACTAGAAGTTTTCTCTTTTCCAAGAAAGCTCTTTTCACAGGTATTATTCTGCATTTAAAATCATTCCTGCTTCAGCCATCAGTTGTAATTTTACTTCCTAAGTAGACTTCTTCTAGGGCATTTGATCCTAGTATTAATGTTATCATTTCTTCTATACTCATAATTTTTGTCTTGCTTTGGTTTATATTCAGACCAAAATCTTCCTTCAGTATTTTGTTCATGCCATTCAGTAACTTCTCAATTTACATCTACATATATACTCTGCAATTCACAAATCTGTGGGTGGCAGAGGGTGCTCAGCACCAAACCTAATCTCTTTGTTGTGCATTCCAATCCCTAACGGTATGAGGAAAAAAAGAATTCATATAAGAATCAGTGCGGCACCTTATTTCTCTAATTTTATCTTTCCTGTCATTCCGACCCAAATAGGTTGGTGGACGAAGTATTTCACTACACTTGTAAGTGAAAGTGGGAGTATGCATGTTTACCAATAAGTTTATACGAAACGTGCATCGTCTATCTACCAGAGACTCCCAGCCTAGTCTACTAATTAGTTCTGTAACGCTTTCATAAGGACTGTAGCAAGCGGTCACGAAACGAGCAGCTCTTCTCTGTACTCTCAATCAGCCCTTAACGAAATGGATCCCAGGTGGCACAACAATAGTCCAAATGTGGACACACAAGAGATTTGTACACTATCTCCTTTGTATGTTCATTACAATTTTTCAAAATTCGACCTAGGAACCGCAGCCTAGAATTAGCTCTACCTACCAACGTATTAATATGTAAGTCCCATTTCATGTTCCTTTGTACTGTTACTCCCAAATATTTCATAGAATCGACCATATCAATAACTGAACTGTTTAGATCTTCACCTACTATCGCTTCTACTACCCTTTCCATTTTTCTGTATATTAATCTCGTCAGTAATTTTGAAGAAAGTGATGTTATACTTATAGTGCGATAATTCTCACATTTTTCAGCTTGCTTTCTTTGGAAGTATGAAAATGATACTTTTATCACAATCAGTTGTAATCTCTCCTGTTCCATAACTTTTTGATATAAGTTTGAACCACCTTTGGATTCTTTCTTCTTCTGGGGATTTCACAAGTTCTGTAGCAATCTCTTCAATTCCAACGGCCTTATCCGATTTCAATAGAAAATGACAAAGTAAAGGGAAAATGAGTCATCACTCACCAAAGTTGAAGGCTGCGACGAGTGAAAAACATATATCACGAACAAAACCATATACAATATTTCGGTTTTACACTTTATTCATATACTAGGGAATGAGTCATGTGGTTTGGGAGGTGTGCACACGCCGAAGTATGTCACATGACTATAAACTTTGGCATGTGCACACCTCCCGAACTACGACTTGTTCCCTAGTGCATGAATAAGATGTAAAATCGAAATAGAGTATATGTTTTTGTTCATCATATACGCTTTTCACTCATTGCAGCATTCAAGTTTGGTGAGTGATAACTCATTTTCCCTTTCCTTTGTCATTTATATTGCCTAAAAGCAATTTACTTTTTCCTTAGTATCATTACCTGATTTCAAATCATTCAAAGCTGTATTAAATGTATTCTCAAAACTGGCTCACCTAGTCATCAGTGTCAACATCACCTTCTTTTTGCAGTAGACTGTTGTTCAAATCAACCCAATCATACAGTTATTCTACGTATTCCTTCTATTGGTTAACTCTATCTCTTTATCTGATTACTAAATTGCTCTCTTCCTGCTTCATCCTGAGCATTTTTGTGCCTTCTCCTCTGATCCATCAAATCCAATATTTCTACTGTGATTCAAAGTTTTTCATACAGCTTGTTCCCAAAAGCCAAGTGTTTCTTTACCAGCTTTGATTATTTCTATTTTCAATGCATTCCATTCGTCCTCAGCTGAATTCCTATCAGAGTTATTTCTAAGAACCACGTTTACCATCTCTGCAAATTTTTCTCTCTTGCTAGATTGCTTCAATTTGTTCACTTCCAGTCTGTTCTGCCTGGGCTCCTTCCTTCTCTTGAATTTCAGCCTGCACTTCATAACTATCAGATTTTGGTCAGTCTGTGTCCATTCTTGGCTATGCTTTACAGTCTAAAATTTGATTCCCGAATCTCTGTTTGACCATGATATAATCTAGCTGAAATCTGCCTGTATCCCCCAGAAGTTTCCAGGTGTATATGCTTCGTGCATGATTTGTAAATAGTGTATTTTCCATGACAAGTTTGTATTATTCACAAAATTCTAACAACCTGCTTCCTCTTCATTTCTTTCTCCTAGACCAAAACTTCCAACATTATTCCCTTCCCTCCCTTCTCCCTCCTCTCCCTTCGCATATTGGCTTAATGCTTCGATTTGTGCATATATTTTCTCTGTTTCATCATTTTCTTCATACAACATTGGTATATACACTTGTACTGAAGTAGTTATCCATTCCAATTGCAATACAGTTTGTCAGGTATCTAATAAATTTTGTAACTGCATGACAACATTTTATTCTCAGAACCGTGAGTTAGATTGGATAGTATTGTATTTCATTTCTATAGTTAGTTACTATGTTAATTTAAGCGAGAGAGCAGATTTTTACAGTTTTTGAGATAGTGTTTTGTATTGCATCAGTCTTCAGCATTCGCCTGGAGTAGCATTTCGAAAGTTCATATTTAAATTATTTATTTTCGGCTAAACTATTAAAGTTACGAAATGTTTTATAATTATTAAAGTTGAAGTTTGCTATAAGATCTAGCGATATGAAAAATTTCAGAGAGATAGCATTATTTTTATTGTCAAGGTCAAAATTGGATGACGAAATTTTTAGACATGCGATTTGATATAGGATTAGCCTTCCAGGAACTACCCATGTGAAAAGGAAGTCCGGGACTTTCCCACAGTTCATGAGAGAGCAGGTAGGCGCCTAGAAACTTCCCTCGCCTCATTCGTTCAGACACTGTGAGTGCGTCAAAATGTAAGCTCAGTCTGCAAACTCGACAACATCAAGTAGCTTAGTAGGCCTGCAAGTTTCATATTAAGCACTATTGTGCAAGAGTTTATTTTTGGCACAATGTAGGTTCGCGTATTTACATTTTATTACAATGTAGCAGTGAAGGAGTATTAAGCCATGGGGGGCCTCGGGATTTCTTAAGTGTCGGTCACTGGCTAACCAAGTGCCATAACAGAAGCGTGTGACGAACTTTTACTTACTTACAAGTGATAATCAATTGTACTTTGAACTTTGGGGTGTGGTTTGGCTCGAGTCAGTTAATCGAACTTGCAAACTTTCCTTCTGTGACTTTTTGTCTGATTGCCTATTCAGTTATTGACTTGTAAGGTTTCAAGAATATAGTGATTGCAACAACAACGGAATTTTAAACATCATTTACCTATTTCCTTTCCTCAGCTTTTCGTTAAAATAAAGCTAAGTGGCGACCTGGTAATGTAAAGTCATAACTGGACATATCCAATACGCGTGGTCAGAGTTAAGACAAAGCCTATATGCACCACCCAACTGCAAGTTTCCATCTTACAAGTTTTGATGGTAAAGCACAAATATTAATGATGAAATACCACTTTGTGGTATCGAGCTTGACTGAAAATAAATTTGTTAAGCTACGTATGATCTTCATTGCAGTTTATTTACTACGACGTATATAAAAAATTAAAATTTTTAAATAGCAAAAGTAGCTTCCTAGCAATAATTTAGTCAAACAATTGAAGATAAGAGAAATGAAAACATGAAATGGGAAAGTAGGCGAGTAACGAAATTACTCCATTACAATTAAATCAATTACAAATCAAAACTGATACAGTATATTTAATAGAAGCTTTAAGTACATTCCAGTTTAATGTATTTCTCTCCATCTGTAAATTAGCCGACTTGGAAGATGAATCGGAATGTCCTAAAGTTGAAATCCGTGGATATCTATTAGCTTAAGGATTGAAACGAAGGAAATAACTCACTTCTTTAACAAGACGCTGCCAGAAACACGAAGTTTTACAGTCTTTGATGCTGCCATTTCTCAATGTTTAAATGAAGTATAAAGTATATGTAGTGCTACACCATCTACTTAGCCTCTGGTGTCCATTTTTTTCTGAAGTATCTTGTATATGGCCTACTAATTGAGATTAATATGAATATCCTGGCCTAAACACATGCTGTTGATTTGCTAACGAGCTTCTCTTTTCACAAATATTTTTGATGTAATTGCATATATATCATTCCATCAATTTACCTACTTCTGATGTCGAACTAATACTACTGCCACACTTTTCAAGTCCTTGGGTAAGTACCAATTCTCAATCTAAATAATATTACAAAGTAATGTACAATTTTGTATCCACCTATCTTTAATTTAACTGTTGCAATAGTTTTTACACCAGACACACTATTTTAAGCTTTCCAGGTTCCTTCATAATACCTGCAGGATCCATTTTAGATTTTTTACTCCATTTATTTCTAATTATTCCCAAAATTCTTCCCACTGCTCCCCGCACTTGCTTCAGCAGACCGCCCAATCTGTACAACATCTTGGTCCACAAGTATTTACCTGCCGACTCCCCAAGACCTCCACAGGGATCTTTCCCATGTTACAGACCCCGCTGTAAAACTTGCAGCATGCACCCTGCCACCACTACTTACTCTAATCCTGTCACAGGCGAATCTTTCCCTGTAATTGGACATGCCACATGTGCTACCACTCACCTTATTTACCAACTCACCTGCATCCATTGCACTGCCTCTTACATTGGTCTCACCACTCAACAACTTTCCTACAGAATGAATGGCCACAGGCAAACAGTTTATACTTCCAACCCAGACCATCCTGTGGCAATTCATGCGAACTTCCATAATTCAAACAACCTCAACACCTGTTTCACAGTCAGAGCTATTAGAGTTTTTCCGCATACCACCACCCCTTCAGAACTCCGCAGATGGGAACTAGCCTATCAACATATCCTTGACACCAGACACACACGTTAAACCTGTACTTGCCATCTCTCATTTCATTTTACAGTCTGTTATTTATTTTTTATTTTTTTATTATTTTTTTATTTTATTTTTTATTATTTATTTTATATATATATCAATTCTTCTATCTCCCTTTATTTTCAATTACAACTTTTTAAATTAAGCTACACAAAGATTATATTGATTTGTTTCACTTTTATCGCTGGTCAAGTCTATGCAAATAACAATGAATTTCACACATCTAATGATGCTGCCGCCGATCTGTGTCTTTTGTTTATCGTTTTTCTGCCAGTTTTGTTTGCTTGGTGGATGCAAGTTTTTAAAACATAAGAAAAACATGAAAAACAAGTTTTATTTCTTACTGCACACCATACAAAACACCTCTCACTTGTTACTAACTTAAAATTAATTTGCCTTGTTGTAAGGGAGTGTGCACAAACTATGTGACTTGGTCCGGGGGGGATTGCTGGAAGGCTACGTTGGGCTACATGGGGGGAGGGGAGTTCCGAGCCAGGCCACATAGCTTTCCTTTCATAACATTTTTCACAGTTAAAATGAGGAACAGAACTCACAACAGCATGTTAATATTTATTTCCCTCAGTTAATTATCTCCGTATGTAATTTACAATCGTCTGACAAGAGGAAACAATACAAAATGTCTTCTGGAATCAAAAGGGAAAAAAGCTACGTGCTACATGGGGAGGGGGAGGGGGGTAGAGGCAAAAGCCGCGTAGGACTACGTGGGGGGAGGGGAGGTTCACAGGAGGCCAAAACAGAGCTTCGTGGTTTATGCACACTCCCTAAGATGTTAGGTCAATTCTTCTTGATTCGTCATTGTGAAATGTTTACTGAAAGTTTTCACCAGAAATTCCGTTTCCATAGAAGCATTGTTTTGAATATGTCAAAAGTGTAGTGCTGGAAGCAAAACCAACATATCTGCAGTTTGCAAGATAAGTCTAGAAACTCTTAAAAGAAGTATCAGTGCTACAACAAACTTTTTGAACCATGTAACAATGCTTCAATAGGTTACTTTTTTTTTTTTTTTTTTTTGCTATCCTTGTTTTTTAGTACAGTTATTCTGATCTAAGACCCAAATGCCAAAAAATGATTTAGAAAGTCTCTTATTATGTATATATTGTTAGAGACCTTTTATAGAAATATGAGAAAACCAAACCTCAACATACAAAGAAGAGGAACTGTGCAGTTGGCAATTCGAAAAATAATGAAATATACCACTAGCAATTATCTTACTGAATTAAATTAATTTTGGCAAGTTAGTTGCGAATTTTGTAGTTGATACTTTGTCACCAATATGGACTGTGGAAAATGATTTGTACAGGGCTGTAATTGCAGCCGATGTTCCTCAGTTATCAAAATCACCAAAAATTTTGTGCCACTGCACTTGCAATTAAAAAATTGCTGAGGGGTATATGGAATCCAAGGAAAATGCAAAACTAGCTTTAAAAGCAATTGATTTTGTATGCGCTAAGGTATTTGGTATTTGTTGTTATTACTTAAATTTCGGCAGTTACTAGCGTAGAACAGTAGTGTACTAAAATAAACTGTAAAGAACGCGTTATTGCGAACAGCAATTCTTTATTACACATTCAATGCGCAATACAACAGACAACATAGACCAGCGAGATTACAGATAATGCAAAGAATAATTTAATGTCTGTGCATTGCACTGATAATCTCTACAATCCCCCCCTCGGAAGATCATTGACTTATGGATGATCATTCTGCACTTTGGAGATTATGCCACCTGGACCTGATCCACCAGAAGACTACGATGTGACTAGTGTAGTCTGTGACACAGCGCCTTCGTGAAGATGTCCGCAACATTTTGTTCGCTTGGGACATATCGGAGTTCCACTGTCCTATCCATCACCTTTTCTCTTACAAAGTGATGTCTGATTGCAATGTGCTTTGTCCTGGATTTGTCAACATAGTTTCTAGCACGAGCAATAGCCGCCTGACTATCGCACCATATTGTAGTTGCACTGTCACTTATTTCTTGGAAATCCAAGGACTTTAATAGTTCTTTTACCCAAAACACTTCTCTTGCACAAGATGCCAAGGCCACATATTCTGCCTCCATTGTGCCAAGTGCAATCACAGTTTGTTTTGAAATTTTCCAGTTGATTGGAGCACCTGCAAGTATAAGCACATATCCACTAATGCTCTTGCGAGATTTTGTACAACTAGACCAATCTGCATCAGCATACACTACAAGACTTTCATTAGTTGTACAATATGTAATCCCATAGTCTTGTGTCTCTTTTAAATACCTCAGTATTCTTTTAGCTGCATTCCAGTGACACTTGTTGAATTGCGAACAATACTGAGCCAACTTGCCTACTGAAAAGGCAATATCAGGTCTAGTTCTCTGCGATAAATATAACAGACCACCAATGAGTTCCTGTAAGGAAGGTTCTTGAGGTCTTCTTCATTACACTCGTAGAGAAACTCTGGCCTCTGCTCCATTGGGGTTTTAATTCCTTTGGCGTCTTGCAGTCCAAATTCTTTCAACATTTTGTTGACATATCCTTCTTGTGAAAGGGTGACGCTACCATCCTCTTTCTTATTGAATTTTATTCCCAGTAGATGCGAAATCGTTCCTAGGTACTTAATATTAAAGCATCTCTCCAGAAGTTCTTTGGCACTACTTCTCATTGATTCGTTTTCTGTCAATACAAGTATATGATCCACATAAACAGCTAATATGGCCTTTCCTTTTCCTTTCTTGAACTGATATACACACGGATCGACTTTATTACGAACAAATCCAAGACTTTCTAATGTTTTGTTGAGATGTTGATTCCAGCATCTTCCTCTTTGTTTCAAACCATATATTGATTTGTTCAATTTACAAATCAGTTTTCTTTACCTCTTTGTATAAACCCTGCAGGTTGTTCTATATACAAAGTTTCCTTTAAATCACTATGAAGGTAAGCAGATTTGACATCATACTGGTCCATGAACCATTTTTTCTCAACACCAATAGCTACAAGTAACCTTAGAGTATCGAAGCCTGATACAGGTGCATACACTTCTTCATAATGCACTCCCTTCTTTTGAGAGAAACCCTTTGCAACCAAGCGTGCTTTGAAACGTTCTGTTTTGCCTACTGTCTTCCGTTTAAACACCCATTTGCGTTTAATTACATTTGCATTTGGAGGTTTTATAACCAATGACCAGGCGTTGTGCTTCCTCAATGATTCTATCTCTTCATTCATTGCTTCCAACCATTGCGCTGCTTCAGCAGAATTGATAGCCTCGTTGAATGAAGATGGTTCCACTATATTATTAGTATGAACCATATGAGATTGTGGTTCTATGTTACCATCTTTCTTTGATTTTATCGAACACCTTTCTCGAAGAATCATACTGTGTTGCTTTAGCAGGTTTGCATTATGTTTCGTAGAATTTCCCTTTGGTTGTCCTCTCTTCTTAATTTGAACAGTTGAGTGTCCTTCACTCTGTTCACCTTTGTCTGAAGTTTCTTCTTCTTCACTTTCTGTGTCTGAAAATCCTTTGAAGTCTTCTTCTTCTTCACTTGACAGATTTTCTTCAGAATTGATCATCACATTTTCTTCAGGATTACTGCCTGAAATTCCATCACTGCAGTCAAAAGTGATAGCTTCTTCTCTGTCCAATTGTTTCAAGCTAGAATCTTCTGGTTTACTAAAGTGTTCTGCTTCATCACTTGTACTCTCTTTGAATACACAGTCACGTGACTCCACAACTTGTTGAGTATCTGGCATCCAAATCCTATAACCACATCCATATATTGCGTATCCAACCAAAATTCCTTTCTTGGCCCTTGCTGAGAGTTTTGAGTGGCACTTCTGTTTAGGAATATGCACAAACACTTCACATCCTATTGCCCGAAGGTGAGCGACACTTGGCTTCCTGCCAACCCATAATTCATATGGAGTTTTAATTTCATTATGACTGTTTGTGACTCTGTTCCTGATATATGCTGCAGTATATATCAGTTCTGCCCAAGCTGCTACTACTGATTTCACTTCTCACTAAATCCATCAGAGTTCTGTCGATCTCTCGGCGATTCCATTTTGCTGTGGTGTGTAAATCATTGTCTTTTCATGCACAATGCCATTACTCTTACAGAAGATATCCCAATTTTTTGAACAAAATTCAAGTCCATTATCTGTTCGAACTCGCTTTAAAGATTTGCCAGTTTGTTTTTCAACCTGGATCTTCCATGCTTTAAACTCAGCCAGTACACTTTCCTTTGTTTTAAGAAATCTGATGAAAGCATATCTGCTAGAATCATCCACTATGCTAAGAACATATCTGTTGCCACCAAAACTTTTCACATCTATTGGTCCCATGAGATCTGCATGAACAAGATTCAAAATTATTCCATCATTTTCAAGTTGCTTGATGGATGTGTCACAAATGGCAGTTGTGTCGCTTTTCCTGCTAAACAGTAATTACATGGTGTAGGAGTTGTCAACTCAAAGTTAAAACCATTTACAGACTGTGTTTTGACCATTTTTATAATCTGATTTTTGCTAACATGCATTAGTCTTTGATGCCACATATCCAATGTTTTTAACTTTCCATTTTCATAGTGTAATGAGCTTACTACACTCTTCTTTAAATTAGGTTCTGTTCTCACCACATACAAGCGACCCATATTCTCTGCTTTCAAAAGTAAATTCCTACTGTCATCGTAAATGCAACATCCATTTTTATTAAAAACAACTTTCTTGTTATTTTCAGTTAACTGTTTAACTGACAAAATTCCATGGCTGATGCCAGGAACTAAAAGAGTGTTTTTAATTTGTATATCACTTTTTGTGGAATTATTACCTACAATCTTTGCATTTAGACTACCTTTTCCAATTGTAGGTGTCATTGCGCCATTTGCTGTCACAATATTTTCAGTACTCACATTTTTACTAATCCAAGAAAAATACTTTTCTCTGGAGACATGTGATGAGTAGCACCTGAGTCTATGACCTAAACATCGCTATTCAATATAGATGATCCACATGAAACACTTGTTGTCGATGCACTAGATGAACATTTACTGCTTGATTTATTTGGACATATATTTTCAAAATGACCGATTTCTTTACAGATAAAACATTTGCCTTTGCCTTTTCGTGTTCCTTTCTTACAGTGTTTGCCATCTTCGCTGCTAGATTTGACATCTTTACAATTAGATTTAACGTCTATAATTTTTGTGTTACCTTTCTTCACGAATAATGCAGACTGTTTCTTGCTATCGTTTTTTTGTCGTCTTGAATCTTCGACAAGAAGACATCTTTTCACTGTAGCACATGTAAACTCGCTTTCTGGTAGGTTACACAAAGCTGTTACAACAGAATCCCATTCCTCAGAAAGTCTGCACAAAATTGTCATAGCTAAATCTGCATCTTCTATAGCGTTGCCAACACTAGAAAGATCTGCAACAGTACTATTTATCTGTCCCAAATATAATTCCATTGAATTATAATCACTCAGTTTCAATTAATACAATTTTCGCCTGAGTTGCACAGTACGAAATTTGTAGTCACGCGGTGCATACAACCGTTCCAGCTCACTCCATGCTTCCTTAGTATTCGTTAAGTGCTGAATATGCATCTGCTGTTCGTCGCGCACAGAAAGTGCGATCTTTGCAAAAGCTTTATTTTGTCTCGATGCGTAATTACGTTTTACAGTTGTGTCTGCGTCGGCAGTCAGTTCTTCTTCACCTGGATCAACAACTGTCCATAAATCACTTTCCATCATTACCATTTTCATTTGGTAATTCCATGATGCGTAATTTATACCATTCAATTTGGTTATAGTCATAGACCCGTGATCAGACATTTTGAACTGATCTAAGCAACTTTTGTCTCACGTAACCTTCACGCAAAAAATCCTTAGCCAACTTTTTTGAATCGACGCTACAACTTAACAATTGCACAATCAATTTTACAGTTTATAACACTTCTGCGCCGTAACTGGGCCCATAACCAATGTTATTATTACTTAAATTTTGGCAGTTAATAGCGCAGAACAGTAGTGTACTAAAATAAACTATAAAGAACGCGTTATTGCGAACAGCAATTCTTTATTACACATTCAATGCGCAATACAACGAACAACATAGACCAGCGAGATTACAGATAATGCAAAGAATAATTTAATGTCTGTGCATTTCACTGATAATCTCTATAGTATTCACCCAAGAGAAGCTATCTTGATGTAAAGGTTTACTGGACCGATTTGAAAGAAAAAGTGTTGCACTTTTTTGCTGGAGATTTAAAGGCTCTCATACATTTGATAAAGTAACTGAATTTATTGTTGATATACACTATGAGTTTGATTTGAAATTATCAAAAATTGTGAAGACAGTTACTTTCAATGAATCAAATATGATCAAAGGATTTGAAATAAATGGGAAACATGTTTGTTAACACACAAAATATATGATGGAAATTCAGCTAACATTGAATTTTTTAAGTTGTTGGTGAGGTGTTATTACGGAGAGTGTTTTCCAAACCATCTGATGATTTTGAGGAATATCAACTGCCTAATCATGAACGATATATTACCCACATATTGCATTTAATTGCTTTACAAATTATAGACGTCAAAACAGCTCATACAAGAAATTTCATAACATGGCAACAGTAAATCTCAAGCACTTCAAAATCTGTGTTTAAGGTCTCCAAAAGTGGGCAAAATAAACTTAGTCTACTAGAAAATAACCTACCACTATGTCCAACACAATGCAATTTGTATTATAATTCTATTCGAGATCTTTTGGCAACAAAGCAGGCCCGGAACAAAATTTTTAGAAAATTAGGTGTGGCCGCTTTTAATTAAATTGAAATTCATTTTCTCAATGAATAAATAAGCTGTGCAAAACCTATTGAAGACATCAGATGTGTCAAGGCAGACAAAGATAAATTCTATGAACATTTACTGACAGAGTTAATAAGAATGCAATGGATGCTAAGCAGTTTACAAATGGATGACCGTACACAGTGTGGTGTGCTGATAGTTGTAACTAAAGGAAGCTTTACAAAGCATTTTGAGTGATTCCATCAATTAGAAGAAACCAACACAAAGGATTACAGGATGGTATCATTTTTTAATCCAAACGATTGCCAAAAGAAAACAGAATTATTATTATTTTTTATTTTTTTGCTGAAGTTTAGAAGGAAACATCATTGATGTTTGCAAAAAAAAAATAGTTGTAATATTATATCATTGGGCCATAGATTGCTACTGTGAGTTACAATATCACAGCAGACTCTCTGATGGTATATAGTTAGCACAGCTGGGCACAAAACAGTTAATCCGTTAATCGTTAATTAACGAAGTTAAAAAAATTGCGAAAATTGAACTTTTAAGTTAACCTAAAAAATCATTAACGGTCTTCTTAACTTCCGTTAAATTGGACTTTAGTCCGTTACATAGGTTGTTGACGTCTTTTCGTTTGTTTGAACTGTGCGCCACGCCACCACTCGTATGCAGGGCTGCCAGATTGTATAATTGGATACAAAACTTGTATAATTTGGTTACCTCTTGTATCCTGTTTGTATAACAGATTGCCTTGTATAATTGGATACAAAAATGAGCACTTAAAAGTAAAGTACATTCCAGCAATTTTTAAAAATGTTTGCCCTTTGTTTCATTGAGTTGGCAACCTTTCCTGCATATCTATTTCCTTTTTGTTATTCAAAATTTATCAATGCATACATTGTTTACTTTTCGTGGACTTTTTTTGCTCCCAGCACTTTCACTCACGTATGTAATCAATGGATGACCCCTTTGTATAATTGGGTTTCATTCTGTATAATTTCAAAGACACAGCGGTATAATATAAGTTGGCTGTACTGGCGGCGTGACTATTTTATATTGTGAATTCTGCAAACGTAAATAAATTAAAAACCTATCTTATTGACAAATCAACATTATTATCTGTAATGAGGTGTATTAATTTGTAAACATTGTTAACAATTAAAAGTTGCAAAACAACACCCCTGCCATGTAAAAGGACGTCGCTGACTAACTTCCGTTCTATTTGTTCACGTAAAAACATGCAGGCCATGATTTAGTGAAACCAGGCCGGGTCGTCTAAAGGGGCCTTTAGGTCACAGGTAGGCCGTGGCACAAAGGTAACCGTAACAGGCATTGGTCTTAGATTTTAGGTTGGCCGCAAATTTCACTGGTCGCAGTTTTCACATATTCAGGTGTCCCAGTCCAACTTGTTTTCTATAATATTGTTGCTTTTCATTCTGCATTCATGTTTTTTTTTTTTTTTTTTTTTTATTTTTTTTATAAAGTCACGAGTACCTTAATTGTTTCTTGTAAGACAATTTGCAAGTGTTATGTTGATCACAGTCTCAACAAAGATAAAAACAGACAGGAATACCACTTCGTTGTTGTGGCGATAGCGTAACCACAATTTGTTAATTTTTATAAATAAATCCACAATTGCATCATGGTACATAGCACCTTGAGATAGAGAGCAGTTATACCTACCGTACTATAATACTAATACATCAGTACAACTTTTGACTAGTTAACTTTAACGGATAACTTTAACTTGCGTTAAATTTATAAACATTTAACGCTTTAACGATTATCGAAGTTAACTTTTTAAGTAGCGGAATAATGATTAACGAAGTTAACGTTTGGATTAACTGTGCCCACCTGTGATAGTTAGTAGTAAAGCAACAGCCGTGTATGGTGGAATAAATCTGTTTTAAGGTAGTTGTGTTGAAATGTAGACAATAAGAAATGTTAAATACATATAGAATAGAAAAATGGATGATTTATTAATGAAATGATTAAAAGTTTAAAGGGAACTGGAATAAAAATAATCTAGTATTTCATTTTAGCAAAAAATTGGTAAGATAAGTACAATTTGTTTTTGTACAAAAGTGATAGTAATCTTACAAGTTCTAAAAATTAAACAAGAACTGTTCAAAGTACACAAATGAAACTTGGGAAAAAAGTTAGAGAATGACTCCTATTATATGTCTGTAGAGGGTTAAGGTTTAGTAGCTAATGTCAATGTAAACACTACTATACACCTAGAAATTCTGCAGTATTTAAAGGATAATGATATTAGTTTAGGTACTTAGATAAAAATCCAACAGCAAAAAAGTGTTGCTACAAAATAATACGTTTGGCAAGTTCCGCTCGAGTAGAATAAGGTATGTAATGAGACCTCATACACTGAACTAGGAGGATGTCTGAACAAGTAGTAATGTTAAAATCTATGTATAAGTGAAATAAATAACATACATAATAACTGAAAAAAATATTTTATTTTAATAAAAGTACTTTGAAAATACCCTTTTCTATTTTGTATTTAAATACAAATCATTTTGTATTTAAAATAGAAAAAAGTAAGTATTTGAATTTTGTATTTAAGTGCTTTCTAAAACTATTTTGTATATCTCTGATTATGAGTGCTATACAGGATAAGACCCTGGTAGAGATGCCAGCTCTGAGTGTCTAACCCAGTTACACTACAGATTAACCCCTACAGAGATAAGTGCATCATCCTGTCCATAGGACCTTTGAGGACTTCACATATTCTAATGCTGGATTTAGTTTGCTACTTCAGGTATCGGATGAGGAATTATTAACTGGTGCAGCTGAATCTGGCTCCGGGATGGAATATTTAATGTGATATAGGTGGCAGAGCGTCTGGGTATGACCATATGAAGTTTAGAGAGTGCATGTCAGTGAGGGAGTTTAGGTAATAACTATGTATCCAGATCATACAAACACCAACTATATATCTGAACCACACAGTTTTAATGTTTTATCAGACCTTTCCAGATAAAGGTTGACATAGGAAGGTGCCATGCAGATCCCCATGGCAGTGCTGTATACCTGAGGGTAGATGCGGAGCTGAAAGGAAAAGAAGTTTTTGGATACAATAAAGCGGGTGACCGATATGACGAAGGCAGTGCTTCAGAGAGGCTCTTGACCAGATACTTTCTGTGAAGTATTTTTGTCCTACAACTTTGGTAATAGATGGGCCTACTTTATTTTTTATTTCCAAATTAATGAAGAAAGATATTTATTTAATCAAATACATTTAACTGACAAAGAATTAGTGTAATCTTTTTGAAATTTAATAAATAATTGTCTTCTCTCAGAAAATCAGTGATATAAGTCCATGGGTATTTATCATATTCATGTACACAATGTTGTCAATTGTTAATTCTTTAGTGATGATATAATTTTTGCTGTCCCTGATCATGTTATATATATGTAACTGCAGCATTATGGAGTCAAAAGGATGAGACAACTCAGAAAAGTGATTGGCTGTCTTATATAGTTTGCAAGAATCCACGAGTGTAGTTCTACAACTTATTTTCAGACATACACTAGTCCACAATTTTTTTCAGTATACAAATATTATTATTGATCCAAGATTCACTAACCCTGATGTGTAATCACTTATGCATCACAAAAGAAATGGCTGCTCAGGAAGCCAAAGCATTTACACGGCACAGTAAACAAATCAGACGACTCATCCATTAAATTTGTTCAGTTGTGAGTGGAAGTGCGTAAGGCAATGCATGAAACTTTTAAAGAATTCCAAGTCAGGAATTTAACTGAAGATATGATTACTAATTTAAAAAGTTCAGATTGTATATCAAATTTATAAGAGGCTCTCATAATGTTATTCTGTCACTGATTAAATAAAATGGGGAGTTATTGGAAACTAGTACTGAGAAAGCAGAAATTTTGAATAATATTTTTTAACAAAGCTTTCACGACATATTTATCATAAATACCAACAAAATTATGAAAGACCTTGTTCTTGGCATAGAGGGAATAACAATATTGCTTAGGAATGTAAAAATCAATAAGGCTCTTGGACCAGATGGTATTCCTACTAGTTTCTACTCTAGGTACACAAAGGAAATTTAACTGTATTTGATAAAATTATATACCTCCTCTATGGATCGAGGAAACACACCAGCTGAGTGGAAGACCGCCATTGTAAGTCCAATGTTTATAAGTGGGAATGTTAATGACCTTCAAAGTTATAGGTCAATCTCATTAACTTCAGTATTTTGCAGGATTTTAGAACATGTCATCTATTCAAAAGTCATCCATTTTATGGATGAAGGAGAGCTTTTAAACTCAATTCAACATGGATTCAGAAAAGGCCGATGCTGCCAAACATGACTTGCACTTTTAATTCACCACTTGTGCCATATTATAGAGTGATACCAGATTGGCTTAGTTTTATTAGATTTTAAATAGCTGTGAGTCGTACTAGGTTACTTAAGAAACTTCACAATTATGGCATATCAAGACAAATATGTGACCGAGTTGATTTCTTTTTTAACTGCTTAATATCTCTTAACAGCGAGGTGTTTAGAGACAGGGGACTGAGTTGAAGAGTTTCTGAAGGATAGAACACAGTGTGTATTTCTCGACAGTGAGCATTCACCAATGACCGAAGTGTGGTCTGGAGATCCCAAGGAGAGTGTGGTAGGGCTCGTTGTTTCTCATATACATAAATAATTTGTATGACATGATAAAGAGGAATAAAGACTATTTCACAATGATGATATTGATGATATTGTTGCAATGATGATATTATTTATCATTAAACAAAAACCAAGGATGACTACACTTTGTTACAAGCTGATGTTATTAAAATAATCGCTTGGTGCAAAGACTGGCAGCTGAAGTTAAAGTGCTAAGACATGCATGTAAGTAAAAAGGTGACACCATTTAGCCCTGAATATACAATTAATGACACCATTCTTAGATTCCACTAATTACCTAGGGGTAACAATTCATAATAATTTGTTGTGGAATGAACATATTGAGAAGGTTATTGGGAAAGGAAACCAACCATATGCTCCGATTTCTAGGTCATAATTTAAAACAGTGTACACTGGAGGTTAAATCGATTGCATACAAAGCACTTGTGCGATCTTACTTAGAATATTATTGTTATATATGCATCTCCCAACAAAAGTGGTTAATAGATGGATTAGATAAAGTCCAAAGAAGGGCTGCCTGGTTTGCGACAGGTATTTACAGCTGGAGGGAAAGCATAAGTGCAGTTAAAGAGCTTTGTATAAAGCAAATTGTATTTTTTTTTTTTAAATATTATTATTTAATTTTACAAACCAATAATCTTGACAAGAAACAAGTTTCAAATCAGAAAATAAAATATAAATGAGGAAACAGGAAGGATAGATTAGTTACCACTGATGGTAGGATATCGCAGATCAAAACGTTAAAAAAGCAAAAGGATGCAGGATTGCGCGTACCATGTGTTAGTGAGAGAAAATCCTCACAAAGTACATGTTTAAAAACTCAAAACTGTTTCCCTCTTTGAAATCAGCAACAACCTGCAATCATCTAATGGTAATCAGCCTTTCCTTATTTATACTGTATGTAATATAGACCAATTATAACTTAAACATAATACTAAAATTAATGGAACAATTTTCACTATGTGAGAATTTGCAGATTTGTCATCTACCAAACATATTCTAACTAAATTTTAATTATGCAAGCCTGTCTGATATCTAGTCGTATATAATGTATAATGGTTACATAAATGAATTAGAATATCTAAAACAAAACCAAACTCCTCCCTTCATCATTGGTGAGTGTTGGGTGTATTTTTCCTTTCTTTTCCATGTAAAACCAAGTATTTAATATTTTTAAAATGATTGGTGTTAGTCAGAACTTCATTTTACCTCTGGATGTGTTCAAAAGAAAATCTAAATGGACATCCGATTGATCTACTGCACTCACCCAGTTTTTAAATATTGCTTGATATTTTTAGATTCTCCATCATGGTGTATAATGGCCTTAGATGATGACACATTCTTCTTATGAAAGTATTTCTCCTCATGATCATTATCACACAAATAATATTCAGTTCTGTCATTACCAATCCTACGTATCCTTAGAAGAAAAAAAGTTTAAATTAGGCTATAAAATTCTATTAAAAAATTAGTACCTCTTGAATGGAAGACAAAAACTTACTTTCTTGTTAAACTATTCCAAAAGGCTTTCCTTTTATACTTTTGTTGTTTTTTTGTATCAGTCAGTTCTTGAAGCTGTAATGGATCACTGTATGATAGTGTCTTTTCTTGTTGTGGGTGTGCAGGATAGATCGTACAATCCTTATAAAAAATACAGCATTTGCTGGTTTGCTTTTTGTGCAAACAGTGAGTATGACTATAGCTGTGAGTATTGCTTCTATCAGAGTGATGCAAACTGATCTTGGGAGAGGAAAACAGTGAATTGTTATTGGATGACATACGTAACAATTTAAAGTCATAAATTCCAATATTATTAGCCAACTCCTCACTGTTATCAGCATCACAAACAAATTGACTGTCTCTTCCTCGTTGCTGAAAAGCATTATTATTTTTAACATTATGACAAGATTTACATAATGATGTTCTCAATTTGCAAGGAGAATGATGACTACTAAAATTGATATATGTTCTGGATGGTGATGAAATTGATGACTGAGAAAAGTATTCTGTGCTAGTTTCAGGAAAATGTGAAACATTCATTAAAGTATTTTTAAAAACTTCACTTTTATTTTTAATGGATGAATTATCACACTTTGAAGGTGTACCAGTTCTGCACAGCCCTGCTTCTTTAAAGCAACTACTGCTTGTATCACAATGTCTCTGCAGATATATTGAAGGTATCTGAATGCTATGTTCTGAAGAACATTCATTTAATCTCGATATCACTTTGTCTTTAAGCATTTTTATAAGCTGCTTGTGACCTTTTGCTTCTGCAATATCAAGTGCAGTGTGACCAAAGGCATTGGTAAGATCAGGCAAAGCTCCTCTTTCTAAAAGCAAAGCCACTACAGGTAGATGTCCATTAGATGTAGCCAACATCAAAGGTGTTGCTCCTGTAATTGAAAACAAACAAGTGCTGTACTGTCTGTAAAATGATTTTAATTTAAGTAGGAAGTGTACAATGAAAAAGTAAAACTTAAGTATGGTTTTTAAAATAACATTCCAGATAATTAGTTAATCTAAATGTATATTTCATTTTGTAATCATTACAATGTTATAAGTTAATATTTGTAGAAAGTGTTATGGGTTTCACTTCTCCCGAGATGAAACTCTTCCTTTCACAAAAAATGAGTAAGCTGTCATATACTTCTGAAGGATATTAAATGCTGTGAAAAGTTCAGCCTTTTCTGTGAAGTGCTGAAACAAATTGAAAGAGTATATACATTCCCTGTACTCAATGAACTTGAAACGACATGACACTGAGTAAGCAGAAAGTGTGAACTATGATTTATTATCAGTCTAGGCTGAGCCATGCTATTGATAATGTTGAATTACGTAAGACTGAAAATGAAGTATTTGGATTTAAAAGCACAGAAAGTGTTAAAAGAAAAAAGAATGGTTTCAAGGCATTTATTGGGTATCTTATCTAAATCTAATGCTTATAGTAGTAATAAAAGACTCAATGGGGAGATTTTACCTATGTTGTAATACAGTTTGGGTTCAGTTTGATGTGCAGAAACTGGATTAAGAGACCTAAATGAAACTAGAAAATGGTGCATTATAAAATTTGCTTATAATTTTGGGAATGGAGACGAACACATGAAGTGTGAATGGTCAAGTGGTGGAGTACCCACATCTTATATCAAAGCCCTAAGACTTGTGATGAATGTTTTATTTTCTTATGTCGGACACATGATAAACTTGCGCCATAATCTTTTATTATTGAGTAGACTAAAAAGGATTGTTGTGATCTGAATAGCTGTACAGGATATGGTTCTATAGTTTGCAGATATAATCCGTTATTACAGATATAAAAATTAAATGGGATAAAACTGTTGCACACAATCTGTCAGTTTTACACCCCTACTTTGATGAATTTAGATAGCCTTTGTCAAAATGGGGTTAATAGTGGTAGCTCCTTACGGCATCCGCATACTGTATTGTTTCCTACACAAGTGAACAGTGTGTGTCTCCAATACATGCAAGCCATGTCGCTCAAGACTGCTGAGCTTGGACTACTCCATAGGTGCTAGGGTAATAGGTGAACAGTTCAACCAGCTTTCTTATGAAAACAAAATGTAAGATTTTACAGACACTATTGGTTCCTTTACCAAGGCAATTCTTCACAGCTGGTCTCGTTATTCAAGTTTAATTAGATATAGAACTATATTGGTTTTGTTGAAGTGCTGCCATGGTGGAAACGTGGAGTTTTGTGTCTGAAAAAGATAGTACATGGGAAACTTCATGAGCCACTAGGGAACATTTGGGATACATAACAATGAAAATTATTTGTTGTCTGTTATCTTGGTTGTCCGGGTTAACCGCGTCAATTTATCAAAACCTAACGTTTTCGACCATCATTTTGCGGCCTTCTTCAGAGGACTGTCAAGGCTGGGATGGCTGAAGTCTGCACACACACTATTTGTTGTCTGTTATAAACTTATGTGATAATGGTGAAAATATGCATATGTAAACTGTAGAGAGAAATTTTCCTTTAACTAGAACTTGTAAATCTATGGATTAAATAGCTTAAGGTCCAACGGATGGCTGTATATTTTGTTTTTTTTTGTTTTAGCATGTTATTGCAGTTTAAAACAAAAGGTTAATTATGAATATAAGGTGGGGGAAGAATTGCTTGCTGAAGACTTGAAATGTAAATATCTTGGCATTACATTTGATAACAAGCTTAACTGGGCAGGACACATTGGAGAGGTGGTAGGAAAAGGTTTCAAAATCCTGCACTTGTTGGAGAGAGTGATGAGGGGATGCATGAGAGAAATAAAGGAATTGGGTTACAAAACTTTAGTCAGACCATTGTTCGAATATGGTAGTGTAATATGGGACCCACATTTTGAGTATCAAATACAGGAGTTGGAGAAGGTGCAAAGAAGGGCTGCTAGATTTGTTTCCGGAAATTATAGCAGAATGCAATCAGTGACAGATATGATAAAGGAGCTGGAATGGGATTCATTGCAAGACAGGAGGAGGATGAGGAGGGTAATGGGAGTGTACAGGGCATATACTGGCGATTGAGGCATGGAAAGATATTGCAGTAGGTATGAAAAGTAGTTCACTGAAGGGAAAAGATGACCATGACCACAAGCTGGCACTCGATTTCAGGCACAAGGGTGTGGGAAGATTTTCTTTTTTAGGTAAGGGTGTCAGGGATTGGAATGAGTTACCAAGGGGAATGATGAATAACCTACCGAAAACGTTAAAAGAATTTAAAGTTAAAATTTGTAGAGGGCAAATGTAGGTGAGTGAAGGATAGCGGGAAGTTGGGTGTGTAGGGAAATTGCCACCGGAGCGTGTGCTCCATAGCAATTAAATTAAATTAAAAATTAAATTTTTCTTAAATAAAACATGTGTTCTAAAAGAATTTATTTTGTTCATACATTAATCTTAGAGTCTTTAATTAATTATCAATTCATACAAATAACTTTAATTTGTGGAGGTTACTCATGTTCTGACAAACAAATCTATATCTTCAGTGAATGACTTCTTAAGTAAATTTATATCTTAAAATTGAAGCCCACTGAAACTTATGAGATGCTTGATATATAAAAAAAACCATGCAACAACAACCTATTACAAGGTGTGGAATGGATTTGACAGAAATGGAGATATCATAAAATGCACTCTAGAACAATTTTAAGTGGCTGTGCAAATGCTACCAAGACCTGGATGGCCAGGTGAAGTTTGGATAGAAACTATAGGTGAGCAAATGCACTGAAAAGAAAAAGGGTCTTACATTTGTTCAAAACTAGCATGGTACTATGAAAGTATTTTTCTTGTTACGAATTATGGTAGAGGCGTAGGAATGTTCCTGATCTCAAAGAAGGTGGAAGACCAACAGAGCAAAATAAACCAGATACTGAACCTGCTTATCAGTTAAGACAAGAATTGGTTACTGGACAAGAAAACCTGAAACTGAGTCTGAATGAAAAGTTTCAAGAGTTGAGGCAAGATTTATGAGGGCTGAAAAGATGTTTAGAAGGACAGAAAGATGCTGCATGTATACATGTGGTAACCAGAGAAAGTAAGATTAAGATAGAAATTCATAAAAAAAAGTAGGGGAAAAGGCAGAAGAATCAAAATGGGAGCAAGAGAAAAAATAGCCAGAAGTTGGAAAAGAAAATTCAAGAATGAAAGAGAAAAAATCAAGATGTGAAGCATTTGGAAGATGTAAGACAATACATGTCAAATACAGATGATTCAGAAGATAATGTTGAAGACAGAAAGAAAGAAAGAAAATGGAGTTTATGAAGAAGCAATATCAACAATGAGCCAGGCAAAGAAAAAAAACAAATTGAATAAATTCATGCAGAACAAAAATATGATTGATTGAATGACGAGGCTAGGGTGGGAGGCAAAAGTACAAAGTAACACAGACGAGAATGACAGAAAAGAAGACAAAGATGAAGAAGAAAGGAAGAAAATAATAGTCAAAAGAAAGATGACAATGAAGAGATCAAGTAAGTACAAGAATTTGACAAGGAAAACTGCTTAACAAAGAAGGGAAAAAAATGTAAGTGATAACAAGAAGAGGAGCTACAGAGAAAATATCAAGTTGTCACGACAAGACAAACAAACTTAATAACATAATGGAAGGTGTCAGAAGTTTTAAGTGAGGTTTGGATTTACATAACGAAGGTAAAAATGTTGTGAAATGTAAAAAGAAGAATATTAAGTTATTAGTGAAATTTTTGGGTTTGAAGATTATGAGTTGATTGATACAGGAAATGAAGCTACTGTGATATCTTGATCATTGTATAAGTTGAAAGAAAGTGATGGAGATGCCAGATGGTAAAGTGAAAATTGTTGGAACAACAGGGAAATTATAAAAGTTAATTTGAAAGCAGATTCTGTTGCAGTTGAGCATGGCAAAGTCAATATGGAGCAGGACTGTCTAGTGATACTAGGGCTAAATGTCAATTACATTTTAGGTATGAACTGACAAAACTGATATTTCCTTGTGACAGTAACAATACTGTTTGTATTTTGGTAGCAATAATAAATGAGCATTGTTAAAATTAAACTTATCTGTTAAGCTTGAGAATTATAAAAACAGATCTTGTAAAATTTTGGCATAAGCAAATTTTAAAGACAATTTTGACCATTTGGCATATATCAGGTTGCAGTGTTATCTGTAGTGACTGTCAGTCATTCGGCGAGAGTGGACCACAGTTCTGATGTGAACATTCATCATAGGTTTCTGCTGCAACATCTGAAAGGTTATATGGCTCAGTGCCCTTCAGATATTAACATATGAAAGGCTGAGAAGGCTAGGATAAATTACGATAAATATACACGTTTATTTACATTAGCAGTCTTCTGATGGCATATGTGAATATGTGCAATGTTTAATTGGCTTTATATTTTTTTTTTAAATGGTCATGTGTTTAAATGGCAAGTTAGAGACAGGACCAAGGACAAGAGTGAGCATGTAACTTATGGGCACCTTGCAGCCCAAACTAAAAAGAGTATTAATAATATCTCTACAAGACTACGCCCATGTTACTACAATCACATGATTGACCATCTGATTGTCCACATCCTGCTATCACAGTAAACTAGCAGTTGACATGACTGTGACTTTCACATCAGCTCGCTGCAGTGTAAGGAGAGTTCAGCCTCCTTCATGTTTTCATTCATCTCTCCAGCCATGTTAGGGGTTACTAAAATTTTGCATTAGTCAAAAACCCTTTTAATTCTATTTATACAATGGTTCTTCACACTATGAATTAACACTTTATTAAACCAACGTTTTACAGAATTTGTATAGAACAATTTAAATTTTAATTTCTATTATGAGCGCAAGTCAAAAATTATTCGGACTTTCAAAATAAAACACTTTTTCAGTTGTCATACTGCTTTCGACGAATGCGTGTTTGCAGTTGATACTACAGTGGCGACGCGCCTCATTCGACCTTCATCACAACAATACTGAGACAGCAGTGACAGCATAAACATGTCCAGACTGCTAGCAGTTGGCACAAAGGAGAAAAAAAGGGCAGTGATACGATTTCTTTGATCAGTAGTAAAAGGGGCCAAAATTCATCGTAGACTTTTAGTACTGTATGGGGCAGTACATTGTTGTGGACAAGTGTTTTCGAATGGATCAAGAAGTTCAAAAGTGGCCGGACACCTGTGACGTAAGAATAGAGAGCAGGGCGTCCGTCAATGATCACCACAGATGACAAAGTAGAGCAAGCTCGATGGATGGTTTTCACAAATAGGTGAGTTACTATCAATAATGTAGCATTTACTTAGAACATCAGTCATGGTTCTACCTGTAACATTATCCATCATGAACTCAGCTTCTGTAAAGTTTGATTGTGATGGATGCCAAGACAACTCATTGAAGAACACAAACTCAAATGTCTTGAGGTATGCCAACGCTTACTCAACCATTACAACAAAGAAGGTGACTTATTTTTGGAAAGAATAGTAACCTGTAATGAAACATGGGCTCATCACCATGAGCCAGAATCAAAATACCAGAGTATGGAGTGGAAACACCCTGAATCACTGGTGAAGAAAAATTCAAGAGTGCGCCAATGGCGGGAAAGGTTATGCTAACCGTGTTTTGGAATGCAAAAAGACCTATACTGGAAGATTACATGGAGAAGGGGAAAACTACCAACAAAGAATATTATTGTACACTTTAGTCTAACAATTAAACTACCAATGATGAGGTCTTTTGTCAAAGAAAGTGTTGCTGATGCACAATAACGCTCACCCTCACAGGGCTCAACTCACCCTTGAAACCATCAACAAATTGAGTTTTGAGGTGCTGGAACATCCAGCATCCACCTTACAGTCCAAATCTTGCTCCGTAGGACTTTCATTTGTTTGGGCTACTATGAGGTCATCAGTTTTCCTCGGACCAAGAGGTGCAGGAAGCAGTGCTTCAGTGGCTTTGTAACCAATCAAAAACCTTATTTTTTGGCAGGAATACACAAGCTTGTGGACCACTGGACCAAGTGCATTACAAAGGAGGGAGACTAATTGAAAAATAATGAATAAATCAAACTGCGTTTTTTATATAAATAAAGTGTTTTATGAAAAGTCCGGATAATATTTGACTCGTCCCCGTATTAGTTTATTTCATGAGTATTTAGTACAACCTTATCATTCTCTCCATTACCTTAACAGAGTTGATCATGCACCTCTTAATTTACGATTATTAATGACCATCTAATTGCACACCTTCATACTTACTTACATGAATGATTTTTTTCCCCACAATGAACTTATGACTAATTCTAATTCCTTAACATTAAATCTTTTCTATCCCAGAGCCCTGTTTACTTAGTAATTACAAAGATACTGTATGCAATAATTCATAAGCTGTATTTAGCAATGCTGTGATCTCTCACCTTTGAATGCTTCTGACATTTCTCCACCTATTCCCCCTAGCTTTCTCACTTTTCTCACAACTGAGTCACCCTTGTACACACTATTAATTATGGAGACCCTTGACTCTCCTTTTTTTCCAAACTTACCTAGTCCTTTGCACATTCCCTTGTATGTATTAAAAATATAGAGTTATTTGAACCCCTAATACACCTCTTATTGTAGACTTCGTGCATCTTTCCGCATCATCTCCTTAACACCCTTCACTAGAGGTTTTCTCTTACCTCCCTTCTGCAATACCCTATTTTACCCTCCATTTACTTGTGGCATTCTCTAATCATTTTGCACTAATTCACTTTGTTACTATTACTTCAATTCACAAAATCTCTCTCTCATTTGCACTGTGCTGGTTCTACCTTGTGACCAAAATTCCTCTATCTTCCCACTCTTCCTCTACCTTCCCTCACTTTAATTTAGCATTTTCCCAATCGGGAAATACCACCAGCATTAGACATAGCTCCTCGATAATTCTAATGATGACCCATTCATCATCTTCCTTTAATCTTCAAATAATCCTACCACTAATGTTTTAAATAACATACTTCTCCCCTATCTTCTTCTTATCTCCTATAGCATTGCTGCACTCACTCTACCTTTCATATATAACAATGCTCTGTCACATACGGCCACTGACGTAATGCTCTAACATTAGCGATACCTAGTCATCTTTTCATATTTCCTCACAGACACACACTTCCCGTGTTTAAGTGGATCAAGTTGTTGCACCCAGTTTGCTTGTTTTCTTCCCAAATTCTCTTCAATTCGCACATCTGCTGGTGACATCATTTAGAACCTCCAATTCTTGCCTCTCCTAGGCAACTTCATTCTATTTCATACAGAATTTTTTTTATTATTATTACTATTATTTTTAACCCCCAAGAACTGTTGCTAATTTTCTATAGACATTTGCCCGTCTTCCACATATCATAGAAGCCATCTTTTGATTTCTCATTATAATCTTCTATCCATATCTTTTTAACACCTAGCCATTCATTCCTTCCATATCCTAGGAACACTGTTTCTAGGATTTCTCATATAAATTATTATCAGCCTTAGATCTTTCTCTTATATATACTGATTACATTTGTTTTTCGTTTTACTGCTGCTCTCTGTAACGCATTATGTTTTACTGCCCTTTACTTGCATATTGTGATGTTAAACATTTAATATTCCCTCCACATTCTCATGTTCCCCCAAATTCACATTTTCTAATCTTTAATACATTATATTAAAGTTTAATTTATAACATCTTTCAAAGTATTTTGGTTACTCTATGTTCAACTCTTCCCCTTAATACTAACCAATTACATAATTCACTTGCATGTGATAGTGTTTTTAATGGTTGAACACTTTTTTATTAGTATTATGGTTACAAAAACCGATGATTTGTGTTTCTGCAATTTGCAATTTCTTATATCTAAGCATTATTGTAAATTTCTCTATTTTAACTGTGCTAATATTAACTTTTTCAATTGATGTTTTCTTTTGTATTACACTGCAACTGAATCTCTTTACTGAACTACCTTCAACATTTCATTTAGATTACAATCTTGTGTTATTTCTTATGTCTAACTGACATGCTGATTTTTATTCGAGTTTTACTTTTCTTCCAAGTTTTACCCATCCCCATGATGTGCTGTTTATTACTATTACTAAAGGAACTCTTATGCTATTACACGTTTCAAGTGGAAGAAGTCACAAGTAACTGCCAGTATGCATTTATTTGCCTTGTCCTCTTACTGTTGCAATTGTAACTCTAATCCTCAATTACATCAGTTTCTTTGTACACTTCCTTTTAATGACCAACATGAACTTGAAACATTATTTCTTTAACTATTAAAATTTGATGTGTGAGTGGAGACTTTCCTGGTATACTGATTCAATGTTAGCTTCACTGGAGTTAAGCCAGAGAGTGTCAAGTGTTGTAAGCTGGAAGTTACTGCCTGAAGCTTTCCACACCTGATGAAAACAGCAGAGTAAACTGTCGAAACGTTGTTTTTTTTATGATGTTATCCGGTTGAACACCCTTAAAGCTTACATTGTATTACAATCTTGATAGATACTGTTCAACTGCATTTAATTGCTGATAATTCCTTTTATCTCTACTCAACTCCTAAAAATAGGCTCAATAATCAAATAACTACTCTGTCTAAACTTATCATATTAGTTCAAGCATTCATTGAACTAGTAACTTATAGTATCATGGCATCACATATATTTTATTGTAATCAACAATTTCATTGATTCACTTCTTTGTTAGGAATTCATGTGAGATTTACACATTTTCTTCTATAATTTCCTGCTATAATTACAAGACAATACAACATCACTGCTTTGCTTCAATTTCCCAATATGCATGACTTAATTAATAACTTTTGAATCATCCTCTTTTTATTCTTCTATTGACAAAATCCAATAGTTTAATAGGGCCAATTGGAATGCTGACTTACACGTGAGAGTAATGAATGATATTTGCTTTATTAATCTTCTCTCTCTCTCTCTCATCTCTATATATATATATATATATATCATACCCATAGTTCTATTATTACGAGGGGGGATCAAATATAAACGGGATTGTTGTTCCTGAACATCAACAATTGGCAGTACTGGCCCCGCGCTTCTGCTATGCTTAGGCGGGACCATTAGGAGTGGGGAGAGCGTGCTGTTAGATATTTCTCGCCATTTAGTCAGTAACGCTCACGATGTCGGAGCAAAATGTGCACCCCTCCACTGCGCAACGCATTTCTTGCTCTTGAAGGAGTTACAGCGGTGGAAATTTTCCAGAGAATGACTGCACAGTTCGCTGATCAAACGTTTTCAAGGATGCGTGTGTTTTTCTGGCATAAAAAGTTCAAGGAAAGACGAGAAAGTGTGGAAAATCAGCAACACGGTCGTCGTCCCCAGACCAGCGTTACAGACGAAAACATTTGTGCGGGTTAAAGACATTATTGACGTCGATCGACGGGCGAGAGTATCAGAAATTGCAGAACAAGTTGGAATAAGTTATTGGAGCTGTCAAGCAATCATCACAAAACACCTACTGTTCCTGTAAAGTGTGTTCCAGATGGTTCCCTCACCTTTTTGACCGAAAATCTGAAGTTGAGACATTTGGAAGTCTGTCAGAGGCTTACAGCAAGGTTTGCGGAAGAAGGTGATGCATTTTTTAGTCGGATCGTCACCTGCGATGAAACATGAAGAAGCCAGTAAAGAGTGGCGGAGGAAAGGGGAGGCAGCACCAGTGAAAGCCAAGACTCAACTGTCAGCTGGCAAGGTTCTTTCAACCTTTTTTTTTTTTCCTATCGGTGAGGCATTTTGCTGATTGATTTTTTGCATGAGCGACGCACAATCAATGCTGCTTACTACTGCGAGTTGTTGAACAAGGTGAGAGTTGCATATTGCCGCAAAAGAAGAGACCAACCGATTCGACAGATCATTCTCCTCCACGACAATGCGAGACCTCATACTGCATCTCTAACTGTCTCTAAACTACAGGAAATGCACTGGACTACACTTGATCACCCTCCTTACAGTCCAGACTTATCGCCCTGCGATTTCCATTTGTGCGGACCTCTTAAAGAAGCTCTAGGAGGGCAACGATTCGAAGATGACGCGCGTGTGGAAGACTTCGTGTGCGTAACTGGCTGGTGACTCGAACCTGTTCTTTTATGATGAGGACATCAAAAAGGCTGCCTATATGCTGGGAAAAATGTATTTCCAAAGAAGGCAACTATGTGGAAAAATAAACTGTAATTACCTTGTGTTTTTCAATAAATGAATATGAATAAAAAATAAAATCCCGTTTATATTTGATCCCCCCTCGTATAAACTGTTTCCTTTTCATTCCTTGTGATAAAAATTCTCAATTTTGTATCTGGAATGGTCAGTGTCCAATTTCTCAATGTTTTGAAAAAAAAATATATTTACTAAAATCAAGCAGAGATAATGAATAAGAAGCTTTCTATCTTCGGTCACATCATCATTTATGAAGCAAGTGGGGTACAATGGTTGAAACATTATTTACTGTGCCAACATAATGGAAAATAACATAATTGTCCACAAGACAATGACTTAAAGATTCAGTTATCATACCTCTGATGAAATGACTTAACTAATCTCCTACTTCTGATGGAGGGATGGTTCTCAAAATCAGTTCTGCGATTTGGTAACTCAAATTTCAGATATGCAGTTTGTATTGAATGGTAAACAGTTAAATAATTAAATGAGACCCAAGGCATCAGATAAATGCTAGTCATTGAAATATCACTTTTTCACAACAAAATTCAGCGGTACACCTGTGAAGACTTCATTGCGATCATATGACTTTAAAAACAAGAGATTTCACTGAGAAAAATTTATTAGTGGAACTGTACAGCATGCTGAATGACGTATTCCAGAATTGGTACCTCCTTAAGCAGAATATGATGGCATTGGAGCCTGAAACCTGATGAGACTATTTCAAATTTGAAAGAACCAAGTAGCTTTAGGGTGAATCGTAAACTTTCATTTTTAGAAGGCTTGATTTTTTAAAGATTTGCTGCAAAGATTTGAAATACGAACCTGAAACAGCATCTTTTGCATTTATATCACACTCAGCATTCATGATTAATCTAATGACATCAATATGGCCAAACAAAGCAGCAATACGAAGAGCGTGAGTCATATCTATGATCTTGTGACTCAAAAGATCTTGCATTTGATGGCAAACTATATTCATCATGTCAATGCTACCACTTGCTGATGACAGCAGCAATAAATCAGCACCTAAAATAATATTAAATATCAGCATTAATTTAGTGTAATAAACATGCAAGTATACATCAAAGAAAACAGATAAATATTTAAAAATTAGTTTAGTAATTAGAAAGTTAGTGGAAAGAAGGTAGCTAAAATTTCACTGTACACAGGAGTCGAATGTAGCAAAGCTTATTTTATTACCTTAAATGATGAGAAATTATTCGTATTTATCATAAACTATTAAATTCCTCTCAGCATCCTATTCGTGGAATACTTCAAAACTGCCTTTTAAATAGTGGGTAAAAATGTTCTCACGACTAAGTAATTTACTTTTTATATGGAAATAAAAGATACTATGCCCATAATAACTAATCAAAATTGGAGGGCAGCCCTTCTTCAAGAAAATAGAAAAATGTGACTGAGCTCGCGCAAGTGCCCATTGTCTGATCAATACAGCCATATAAATGATGGTTTTGATGATTGGAGATGGTGGGGGAACAAAAATAATATCAGTGGAAATGTTAATCATGCAAAATATATAAAATGTAGATAAATAAATAGAAATATAATTGTAAAAATATATATATGAAACTATCTACATATATACTCTGCAATTCACAAAATTGTGGGTGGCAGAGGGTGTTCAGCACCAAAGCTAATCTCTTTTATGTGCATTCCAATCCCTAATGGTACAAGGGAAAAAAGAATTCATATAAGAATCATTGCGGCACCTTATTTCTCTAATCTTATCTTTCCGGCTCAAATAGGTTGGTGGACGAAGTATTTCACTACACTCGTGAGCGAAAGTGGGAGTACACAAGTTTACCAATAAGTTTAAACGAAACGTGCATCATCTATCTACCAGAGACTCCCAGCTTAGTCTACTAATCAGTTCTGTGACGCTTTCATAAGGACTGTAGCAAGCGGTCACGAATCGAGCGGCTCTTCTCTGTACTTTCTCTATACTTTCAATCAACCCCTTACGAAACGGATCCCAAATGGCACAACAATAGTCCAAATGTGGACGCACGAGAGATTTGTACGCTATCTCCTTTGTTTATTCATTGCATTTTTTCAAGATTCGACGTATGAATCGCAGCCTAGAATTAGCTCTACCTACTAACGAATTAATGTGTAAGTCCCATTTCATGTTGCTTTGTACTGTTACTCCCAAATATTTCGTAGAATCAACCATATCAATAACTGAATTGTTTAACTCATATTTCTGAACAATTGGATTATTTTTGTTAGTTATGCTCATTGTCTTGCACTTTTTACAATTTAGCGTAAATTGCCACTCAGCGCACCAAGCCAAAATAATATCCAGATCACGCTGAATTTCTAAGCAATCGGCCAAATTCCTTACTTCCCTATAAATAACCGCATCATCAGCAAACAATCTAAAAAGGCTTTTCACATTGTCTCCGAGATTATAAAAATTAAGAAAAGAAGTGGTCCTATTACACTTCCTTGAGGTACCCCCGATGTAACATCTAGAATAAAAGAACTTCCTCCTTCAACGATGACATACTGCGACCAACCAGTTAGAAAATCCTTGATCCATTTACAAAGCTGATCCGATATACCGTACGCTCGAAGCTTTGCTAAAAGGCAGTTGTGTGGCACAGAGTCAAAGGCTTTCTGAAAATCTAAAAAAATTGCATCTACTTGTGAACCTGCATCAATAACTTTCACTACGTCATGTGTAAATAGGGTCAGCTGTGTTTCACATGATCTTTTCTTCTGAAATCCGTGTTGATTTGTTGTCAGCAAATTATTATCGTCTAGAAATTTCATAATGTTCGAGCATATAATATGTTCCATAACTCTACTACAAGCAGATGTTATAGATATGGGACGATAGTTTCCAGGATCACTTCGATCACCTTTCTTGAAAATCGGTGTTACTTGCGCGATTTTCCAGTCTGAAGGTACGTTTCGCTCTTCCAATGATTTACTGAATATATCAGACAGAAATGGCCCGATTTCCGCCGCATACTCTGAAAATACTCTTACTGGAATTCCATCCGGGCCCGGTGCTTTCCCCCACTTCAGGAACTTTAATTGCTTTATGATACCTGCAGTATCTATTCATAATGATTCCATCACTAACTTGACACGGCGTGGGAAAACAGGAATACTATCTTTATTTTCATCAGTAAATGAATTTTTGAATACAGTATTTAGTACGTTAGCTTTATCGCGGATTTCATTAACCTCGGAACCTTCACAAATTAGCGCTGGAATTGGTAGAACTGACTTTTTGTACATACGACCAAAATTTCTTTGGGTTTTCTGTGAGACTCTTAGACAGAGAGTTGGAATGAAAATCGTTGAAGGCCTCGCGCATTACATTCTTAATACGTCCTCTTAACTCAGCTAAGGTTTCTAAATCGCTGTGACACCCCTTCCTTCTTGAGCGTGCGTGTATCCTCCCTTGTTTTTTGAGTAATCTTTTGATTTCGCATGTGTACCACGGTGGATCATCCTCCTACTTATTGTCCGCTTCGGTATATGTATATCCATACCTTCCCTGACTATTCGTAGAAATAGATGCCACATCTCTTCAACGGTGTCCTTTGTTGACTTGAAGTTATGGTAATTATTCCTCAGGTAGGTTCTAAAACACTCCTTAGAAGCCTTACTGAATCTGTATACAATCCGCCCTTTTCTTGTTTTTCGCTGGGTCATTAGTCTGATAGTTGCAATTACCGCTTTGTGATCGCTTATACCTGAGGCTGTTGAAATGTCGGTGAATAATTCTGGCCTGTTGGTAACCAGCAGATCTAAAATATTTTCGCTACCATTATGACACCGCGTAGGTTCATTAACTAGCTGCTCGAGATGATTATCTGAGAACAAATCGAGAATTATTTCAGAAGCTGCCTTATCCCTGCTACCTTTAATGTGAACATAATTATGCCAGTCAATATAAGGCAGATTGAAGTTGCCTCCTAGAATCATAGCATGATCCTGAAAACGGCTAGCTATACTGTTTACATTATTTCTTAACTCCTTGGCGATAGCTATGTCGGAATCGGGTGGACGGTAGAAGGCGCCTATGATGAGTTTTGACCCAGCAACATTGAGTTTAATCCATATGATTTCACAGATTGTATCGACTTCTATTTCATTACATGGGAGAAATTTACTCACAGCTATAAATACCCCACCTCCATGAGAATGTAATCTGTCTTTACGAAAATCCGATATCCGCTTCTGTGCTACAAATAATGCTTTCAAGTTCCGGTTGTTTGTTACAAACGCTTCTACAGTTAATTACAAGAACTTTTAACTGTCGAGATTCTTTTAGGTTCCTCCTACATTCTGGTGTTGCATCTGATTGGGTTGCCCGTAACTGTATTTTGTCTTTCGGGTCTTCCTCCCTCAGCCTAAAAAAACCACCCAGTGCATTCCACACAGCCCCTGCCACCCATGTAGCCAATTCACGTGTCTAGTGCACACCTGACCTATTAAGGGGAACCCTACATGACTCGACCCTATGGCGAATATCGAGGAATATGCAGCCAATATCATCACAGAAACGTCGTAGTCTCTGGTGCAGCCCCTCAATACGGCTCTGAACCAGAGGTCCACAATCAACTCTGTCTATGATGCTACTGATGGTTAGCTCTGCCGATATCTTGCGGCCACTGGCCACAGAGTTCACCCTTTCAGCCAGACGCCGGAAGGAAGAGAGGATAACCTCCGACCCAAGGCGACAAGCATCATTGGTACCGACATGAGCCACAATCTGTAGTTGGCTACACCCCGTCCCCTCTATGGCATCTGGGATGGCCTGTTCCACATCTCGGATCAGGCCACCCGGAATACACACTGAATGGACATTGGCTTTCTTCCCTGAGTAATCCGCCATTTCCCTAAGGGGCTCTAATAACCGCCTAACATTAGAGCTCCCAACTACCAAAATCCCCTTCTGTGTTTGCTCAGACCTAGCGGGCTGGGGGGCCGTCAACTCGCAGGATAACAATTGTGGGACTGTTTCAGCCTGTGACAATACATCATTCCGGTTGGACAATCAAACAAGTTCAGCGTCTTGGCCTTTAAGCCTGCTCGACTGCCTCCGTGTGCGGCTTCTAAGTCTAGAGGCCATACGCCAGTCACCGACAGGCTACCGAGGCACAGCCTCCAACTCTTCAGCCTGGGTTGCAGGTACGACGGTCGATATGGGAGAATCTGTTATAGGCATTGCTACATCAGTTTCCCCAATATTACATCTGCTGCAACCTTTTACGGCAGCTTCCAGCTGTGTAACTTTCATTAACACAGCTGCAAGCTATGCGCGGAGATCAGCCACCTCAGCATTTTTCTATCATCCTCCCTTCCGCTGGCTCAAAAAGCAACTGCTATCATTTCGGATCCTATGATCCACTATTTCCAGTATCGGAAAACATCTGATTTATGTATCTATTGATGTAATAATACCATGCAACAGTTTTCTGTAATAAATCAAGTAGTCAAAATTCTCGGTATCATTCCAAGGAGTACCTACATCCTGATTCTAAGTAAAATAAGTCTCTGTTTGTGTTTTTATTATAGCCAGGTACTTACAAATGCTGACTGGAAACCTAAAACCTCAGCTGACAGTGAGTGAGTGCTAAGATGGTTCCGCCAGTGGGGTAAGTGTCGCCGCTTGCTCAGTCAACACGCGAGAATACAACACAAAAAAATTCTTCTGTCAATAAGAAGGTCCCTTCATCACAAAGTTAAAACAAGAATCTCAATATATCATAGTCATACAAGGGAAAAACTATGGAGGAAAGGAGAGAGAGGAAAGAAAGCAATTTATCACATTTGTTGTCTGCCAAAAGTGAATGTGAGGAACATACTAATGAAGTGGACAGTTTTATGTTAGAGAAAACAGTTATTATTAACAACAAACATGTATAACATGTTACTAAAACAATTAACAAAGGACCCCTATTAGCCCTCACCTTTAAGCAAAACATCTTTCTCAAATTTTGTAAACTCATGTGCTCTGTCTGTATCGCCATTTCTCACAGCATGCATCAAACCACTACAATTCATTTTCATTAAAAAACATATGATCTTCTTGCTCTGCTTATTAATCTGTCAGGATTCTGCTTTCTGTAACAAATCCAAAGAATCATTGGATGTAACTTTTACAAAAAAGGATGATAACCATCAGAGTAATTAAAAGTCACTTGTAATAGGACAGAATTGATTGCTTAATAGCTTGAAAAATGAGAAACATGAAATTAACCAACTAATTATTTCAGGACATTTTAAAACATTTCCAGCAAAGAATGAGGAATTCAAACAAAACAAAAGAAAATCAGTCAACCAGTGTTTACCTGCCTTTGGTCTTCTTCAGATCACTCCCCACCCCTTCCGAATAATAATTAGAAAAATAATAAGTGTAATTACTTTTAATCTTTGATGGCTCAATATAAATCACAGAACATGCCATCCAAGCTAAATCTGAAATAAAAAGGTGGCAAATAAGGAAACCACAGGGGCGATCCAAATGACGAGTTGCTTATATCTGGAGTATTATCCTGTATGGATGCGAAATCAGGGCGGTTGGTAAAGAAGAGAAAAGAAGATTAATTTCATATGAGCAATGGTGCTACAGAAGGATTAGCTGGAGAGACAAGTTTACCACTGAGGAAATTTTTGAGAGGGCAAGAGAATAAAATTATATAAAAGACTATAAAAACACAGAGGACAATATTAACTGGGCATATCTTAAGACATGAGATCTTAGTGAAACCAGTAATGGAATGAATGGTTTAAGGAAAAAGATATCGAGGAAGACCACAGTTAAAATATATCCACCAGGTAATGAAAGATGTTGGCTGCAGGGGTTATGTAGATATGAATAGGAGCGCAGAGAGTAGAATGCCTGTAAGTGGCTGCAACGACTAAGCTCAGCTACTCACACTTTGAGAAGGGTTTTAGCACAAAATATTGTATTTTATTTGTTTGTGTTTTGTTTTGTGTTGCTGCTGCCCTCCTCCCTTCAACTTTGATGAGTGTTGGGTGTATTTCATCTGTCCTTTCCATATACATACTGATAAGTAATTTGTTATTTTCCCTATCCTATCTTATTTTCAGTGCCTAATGACAGTTTCATTCTCACATTGGTGTACAGTAATAATAGTAGTTACATTGCCTTACTTCAAGTTGTAATACATTTACTGTCCATTAAGAATCATTTTTGTAATGAAAATTGCATTTTTATTAGCATATTTATCAAAATTCTATTATTTTTGGCTACTGCATTAAAGACAATTAATTATCAAAAGTTCTTTAATTAACATGAATCAAGCTAGATTGTGTACAGTAAAACATCTGGAGATATATATATATATATATATATAGAAATAAACAAATTAAAATACGCCACTGGTCACTAAAATTCTAACCAATGTTGCAATTTTCATTTTTAAATATAGAATTTTAATAAAACATTAAAATACGAATACAGGCAATAAAAATACCATCATTTTTCTTTTAGAGTATTCATACTATATATTTACCTTATTTTTTACATTATTATACATGTCGTTAACATGTGCTAAGATTTATCATGTGTAATTATGCACTGTTACTTCAAACACTTGTTTATTCATGCCATTTTTTCACTTGTGCCATCATTTAAATACTCTTCGATTGAGAAGAAAGCTTTATAATATAATACAGTAATTCATAAAAATGCGATGGAGTGGCCGCTATCCCAGCTAGTTATCCTATCTAGATCACCCTGCAGCCGTTTACAGTCTTCTATTGTTTTAATCCTTTTGCCACCTGCAAACAATCTTACTTCTGACAGTAAACGATTAACACAATCATTCATTAGAATAAAAAATAACAATAGTCCCAATACACTACCCTGTGGGACTCCCATGTTCACTCCTACTTCTTTTGATACTGCATCTCCTACACTAACTTTTTGTTTTCCACCTTTTAGAAATTCTTCTACCCAGCAAATCACATTTTTATCAACTCCAATAGTTTTTACCTTATTTGGCACCATTTTATAGCTTACTCTGTCAAAGGCCTTTGAAAGATATAGTGCTACACTTTCAAGTTGACCTCCCCTGTTCATTTGATCAGAAATATCTTGCATATAGCCTACTGAGATTCACGTGAATATCGTTGTCTAAAGCCATGTTGCAGACTTGAAAACCACTTACTCTCCTCACAGACACTTCTAATATGTTTGCACATTAATCTCTCCATTAATTTACCTACCACTGATGTCATGCTGACTGTCCTATAGTTTTCAATTTGTCAAGTACCATAACCAACTTTCCTAATCATTTTTAATACTAATATCTTATGCATAGTGTGTAATAGCTTTGTTGTATATTCATCCTAAGGATAGTTATTTACTACATTATCTATTGCTTTTTTTTTAATGTCAGTTTCACTTGTAGTACTAATGAATCTGAATTATTAATTCTCTCTATTTATTTTCTGCAAGGTAAATTTACATTTGTATTACATACTCTGCAGACATAACTCGGTTGTTAAAAACAGCGTCATCTACTGGCATGAATAGTTTAAATGCTATAGCAAACCTTAAGCAAATAGTTAAAAGATACAAATACCTTCGCTCAATGTGGTGTACTTGCTACTGTTGTTCATACTAGTACGTGTTGTTATTAAACGAAAACAATATATCATAATAAATGATATGTTCAATGTAGTTTCAATAACAGATAAAAAAAAACGGATTTTCGCATAAAATTAAACTGGATAATTATATGCGGTCACTTCCAAATAACAAACTAGATTCAAAATCAATATCCGAAACACCCGCGATTACAGTGAAACCAAAGAGTCAACAACTCTACGCCTGCGACTATATTACAATCGAAACAAGGCAACCAACCTATCTATTACATGATACTCTTCACGAATCGATTAATTTTATTGGCAGATAACAGAGTCATTACATGCGATGAGAAACTTGTTTCTGTCGTACTACAGTCTTTGCCATAATGAAATGTCAGAGCTGATGTGATGTGCTTGAAATAAAATTAATATGTGTAAAACGTTTTCATGCTGCCTTGGGTGCAAGAAAAAATTTCTGGAAGTCGTCAAAGGCTGATGAATATTTTTAGCAGGCGAATAGAATCAGACGAATGCTCTGTCCAACAGAAGAAAATGTTTGTAACCGAATGTAATTCACTGTGTAGTGAAACTATAGAGTTAACTGTCATTAATCTTGAGGGCAATATTTGGACACTCGATGTTGCCCCTGAATGCCAAGTAGAAAAGCTAAAAGCAACTGCAGTGAAACGATTTTACAATCCAGATGAATTGCCGAAAGCAGTGAATAATTATAAACTTGTTCTTGCCACCGGCAGGAAAGCATTAGATGATGGAAAAACGGTTTCGCAAGAAGAACTAAAAAATAATGGTAAATACAAGTATTTAGTGTTAGGCGTATTTTTTTTTCCTGTAGTATAAGTTATTTTTTTAACTTAAAAAAAAGAATGAAGAATTGTAGATAAGTTTATTGTAGGCTACCTAAATAAGATTCTGGGTTTTAGGTTGTTCATTATAGTGTTAGTTTCATACAATACCGGTACCTTAATTGTTAAACCTGTCCCTGCTGTTTCAAAAAAATTCTGAATTGCCCTATCCTCTTGCCTATTGTCTCCCAGTGAAATTTAATTTGGATGGACTACATACTTTGCCCTCTACAAATTTCAACTTTAAATTGTTTCAAGGTTTTTGCGTAAAATATTCTTCAATTCTCTTGGTAACTTATTCTAATCCTTGACCCCTTACTTTCGAAGGAAAATATTCCTACACCCTTTTTCCTGAAGTTAGTGCCAGTTTGATTAAATGGTCAGCGTTTCCCTTCCATGCATTACTTTTAATTTCTACTCCGTCTTTCCACACCTCAGCACCAACATGCGCCTTGTACACTGCCATGACAGCATTCACCCTCCTCCTGTCTTCCAATGAATACCATTCCAGCTCTTTTATCATATCGGTTAGTGATTGTGTTCTGTGGTAATTACCAGAAAATTCTAGCAGCCCTTCTTTGCAGTTGTTCCAACTCGTTTATTTGATAACAAAAATGTGGGTTCCATATGACACCACCACATTCAAGCAATGGTCTGACCAAAATTTTGAAAACCAATTCCTTTACCTGTCATGTACATGCTTTCATCACTTTTCCTGACAAGTGATGGATTTTAAAACCTTTTCCTTCTGCCTGCCTGATGTGTCCTGCCCAGTTGAGCTTGTTATCAAATGTTATGCCAAGATATTTAGGGTAATATCAAGATGGGGATACCGTTGCGACCTCGCATAGTAAACACACAGATCACGTGGTATATGACATCATTGTGACGTATGGTCCAGGCTGCATTACAACATAAACTCAAATGGTGATTGACGAAATCATATTTTATAAATATGCGTTTCGGTCGTAATGCAGCCTGGACAAATGTGAAACATAACCATAATGCACTATATTGCAGATATCCAATTTTCAGATCATATCTATAGCTGTTACAGTGTTGGAACGAGCAGACTGAATATGTCACAATCATGTCATATACACTACGTTATCTATGTGTTTACTACGCGAGGCCGCGACGGTATCCCCATCTTGATATTACCCGATATTTACATTTAAAATCTTCAATAAGCAGGTCTGGGCAAGGTAATAGCCCAATCATTGGGACTCATTAAGCACACTTTCGTTGGGTGATATTATTTAACATGTTTGCTCCTAGAGCTGTACAATATATCCATCCTCAAAAACTTCACGTGAAAAGTGCCATAATGTAAGGAGGCGAGTGACTGGGAGATCGCATATAGCCATGTATAATGATAACGCTATCTTTTCTTCGACTATATTATTTATTAATTTGTTTCTATTACACTCATCAAGACAGTTTATAAAGCAAAAACTTCACGCAAAATAAACTGCTGTAACAGTACACGCTAAGTGACGAGAGGACACCATTTGTTATCATATGCTACTTCCAGTGATAGTAATAATACATGCAACAAAATGTATCAACGACCAAAAAAACCAAATCAAACGAGCTTTATTATAAACACAAAATTTATAGTCTATTTGAAGTGTCTATGCCCATTTTGGTCCAGGCTGCATTCCAACCTATCCACAGGCACCGCTAATGATTCTGCTTGAAAATCGTGATGAATGTTTAACAAATCCAAATTTCTAGCGAATTATGCTTTAACAACAACAACCAAATGCCATTTTGGTACAGGCTGCATTTTAACTATAAAAACTAAATTCCTTCGTGCTGATGCTGAAACAAGCAAATTGCTGCACCTTCAATCTAAACATAAGCTACGTTAATATTGCCGCAACCTACTTTGATAAATGCCATAGAATATTAACATTTTGGGCATAACATACCTATCAGCGTTGGACATTCCATATGTGTACGTAAATAAGGCAACCAACGTTCGATTACGGTTCAGTTTTTTTTTTTATATACGGTGTAATCTTTTCCGTATATATACCTTTATAGCAACATATTCCCAAGTAATATCATCCAAAGAATGTGTGCACGGTCATTATACTTTGCTATAAGGCTTCTCCCAGTCGCTCGCGCTATAGCGTTACAGCACTTTTCGAGTGACGTTTGTGAGGTATCTATACATTTTATACCTGTAGGAGCAACATATAATAAATAGTGTTACTAAAAGAACATGTGCAACAGTTTTCAGACCGAAACGACAATTCTTTGATGAGTCCCAGTGATTGCGCTATTGCCCGGGGTAATATCAAGATGGGGATACCGCTGCGGCCTTGCGTAGTAAACACACAGATCACGTGGTATATATGACATCATTGTGACGTATTCAGACTGCACATACCAACATAGTAACAGCTATAGATATGATCTGCAATATTGTGCGTTATGGTTACGTTTCACTTTGGTCCAGGCTGCATTACGACTGAAATGCATATTTATAAAATATGATTTCGTTAATCATCATTTGAGCTTATGTTGTAATGCAGCCTGGACCATACGTCACAATGATGTCATATATACCACGTGATCTGTGTGTTTACTACACGAGGCCGCAGTGGTATCCCCATTTTGATATTACCCGCAGTTCCTTCCCCACCTTATAATCAACCTCTAGTTTTTTATCTGTGTATCAAAAATCTGACTCTTCTTTGCATTTATCATCATCCCATGGTTAATTAGTTTGCACTTCTCATTTATCCTACCATGTAATTCCTCACTTTTTAACCGACTATTGAGTATGTGAATTCATGAGTACCCACTAAAGTGCTGATCTACTTTGTTTCATCTCCTGCAAGAATGTAAATTGGAGCATAAAATGTATTCTATTGTCCTTCATCAAATTTACTTACCATTTACTGTCTTTGGTGACCGTAGGAACACGTGTGATATATTTCAAATGAATAGCACACTTCCTTTTTACCTTGTTCTTATTTTACCACAGCCCTGTCTTTTATATCATTTAGATGTCTTTTTGAATTTCTGTTCATTTTTTAAATATTATTCATGCATTCAACTAAACACTGTCCTTTTTTTCTCACTCACATGTACATAATTTAAACCTTCTTCATCCTTGAATGTTGCTGACCCTGTACCCCTAAATTCCTAACTCTATGACAGTGTATTACTATCCAGTTAAAAAAGCATAATGGAACTGGTATGGATAATATTAGAAGAGATTTTAGTTAGTATTAAAGCTGCAATCAAAAATTTTTGTTATCTCAAACTGAAAGTAACACTCACACGTTCCAAACACTTATTTTTTCTGTTTTGGCATTTTTGGTTAAGATACCTATATATATAGTTCATTTATGTATTCAGAGAAAAGTGTGAATCACAAAATTGGTAGGAGACAATTAATGTGGGCAGAAAAATATGCTAACATAGAGTACTGATTTGCCTGTAACAGACATCTTGATTAATCATGATGTCATAATTCTGGCAGCCATTATTTCATGAAATGTGCAAATTGAGTTGTTATAATTGAGTCATCAGTATGTAAATATTATTGTCCCAGAGATCATTTCAGTCTGTCAAACTTAGGATAAGCTGATATGAACTCTACCATTGACACTTTTACAATTGAACTAGAACACTATGAATATGCCATGTATACACTTGAGATTTTTTATTTTGCCAAAGAAGATACCTGCCCTGTGAATGTGACAGACTGTTCACATGATAATTATTCTATGAGGAGAAATGACTCAACACTCACCAAAGTTGAAGACTAAAAAGAGCTGTCTCCTTTTTCCTTAATATCTACTGTTACTCTATGATGGTTAATACTGTACATTAGAAGACAATTAATTAACACTACATTATTTTTTTGTTACCTATTCTGCAGGTCCCATGTATCAAACTTATCTTTCAACAATAAAGTGTAAGGAATGTGTGAACAGTATATATCTTGAAAATTTAGTTAGGGGGAGTCTAGAGACCAGTTGAAAACTGGAAATCTGAAAAATTGTTATTGGTCTGTATAGGACTGGAAACAAAAGGGGGCTGAAAATTACATCACAATGTTAGGTAAGTTGATGGAGATCTTGGTAGGCAACCATGTCTGTTAGAGGAGAGAAAAATTTTGTTGGTCTGAGTTTGGTAACCCGATTGTCTGTCATTTGTAGTCAACATTTAGACTGAGTGCTTATCAGAATGCCTGTGACCCTTATTGTGGAGAATGTGGGTTGTCCTAATGATTTGACTGCTTGGCTCTCTGTTACCTACTTTCCAGATGGCTGGGCCCCCTGCAATGGTAATGATATCAGCACTTCAAACATTGATTCTTGGAAAGGTTCAGGAAGAAAATTTATCTGCTGAATGATATGTACTCAACTTGGCTTTTTCTCCCCTCCCAGGAGAGTCTTCTTTCCACTGTTTGTCAGCACATAGAACATACCTAAATTATTTAGTAAAACCATTCAGGAATTGATTTGGTTGGCAGAAGATCATCCATACTTCTGGCACTTCTTGGTGAAGATTTTTGTTCCTAGAAACGAAATGATTTCTTTCTGCTCATTCGCCTAAACATTTAACATAACTGTTCTAGGTTCTTTATAATCCATTGTGATGATTTGGAATTTGATCTTATGAGTGGTGGGAAGTATTTCACTAGCATGCATTTATTCAAAAGGCATCATGTTTTTTTTTTTTTTTTTTCCTTTCCATGGCATAACCATTACATGCAACTTCCGGAATGTGAGATTTAGAACTTCATCTCTGAATATCTGTTTGCCTTTTTTTCTGCATGTAATACTTATTGTGTCTTGATTACCAGTAAGACATTACTTTCTATTTGCAGTTCATTTTTCTCTCGCTTGGAGAGCACAAGATAATCTTCATCATTACTTTGTTGGTAGAAGGATTCTGGGGTCTATTGGAGATAGCGATTCCGTAACAACAACATTAAATAATATCGTTGTAATATTGCTGCAGTCAGTAGCAAAACGTATGATTAGCAAGCAATAATTCCATTGTAATAGAGCCAGGACAATTATTTTCAAGCAGAAATTAGGTTGTAATGCAGCCTGGACCAGCATGAAACAGTTAAATGTACTTCCGAAAGAATTTCTAGCGGAGTCTTGTGTTTGACCACTGCAGTATTATGATGCCAACAGCAGGCGGAATTGCGATCTCCACTAATCCCGGATTCTGCCCTTCATCCCTTTGTTACTACATGGTTTCTAGACATGCACAACACCTTAATTGTGTTCTTATCCATATTTGCCATGTAGAAGCATGTTGGGGGCATCTAGATTAATCAGGCCACAGCTTTTTCAATTAATAAAACTTTACTCCATTTTTATTACCATCTATCTATATCTACATAAATGTGAAAGTTTGGATGTACTTTCAGCCTCAATCGCGCTTTAATGGCTCAACAGGTTCAAACGAAATTTGGTACAAAGTTAGTAAATTGTGTGTGAAGTGACATAGGATAGTTTTTATCCCTGCTTTAAAAATTGCCATTATAAATTTGCAAATTCCAAAGAATTTTATACTTCGTACATAGCAGTGCCACGTTTACTCATTGCTTTATATGTACAAGTTTCAAACACTGCTTTTAAGAAATAAAAGTAAGAATATTCTGATATATGCACGTGTGTGTTTAGTTTAAAACTGCTAAATCTGATGCACTTGATAAATAATAATTCAGGAGCAGGAAATGTAAATCTGTACTTAACCTTAAAATATTTTAAAATTGTAAGTTCATAATTATAAAGATGTCTTTAGTTGCATCCATGAAATAGTATGACATTTAAGGTATTACATCATAGCTCCGTTCATAACATATGTGTTATAATATACGTAAAAAATCAAAGCTTGAAAAAAAAGAGTATACCAGCACCATACTAGGTTCACTACAAGTGCCCAAATGGTCGTGTGCGAAATGTCATTGTAGCCTATTTGTATATTCATGACAAATATGTATTGGTTTTGATTCCACCTCTGTTCAGTTTGTTTCCTAAGTGTCTTCTTTTTTGCTACCATACATTCTTTGTAACATTACAAATTATGTTTACTAAAATTTAAAACTTAGCCAAAGATAAGCATCCCCTTTTATACTTTTTCTTCAAAATTTTTGTAGGAATGAATATAAATAGTAGCCTATGATTAACAAAACAGCACTTTTTACTTACTGTTAAATATTTTGCAAATTCCTATTAGATCCTTCATTTAAATTGAATGTATTCAATGGCCTAAGGTAGAAATGTTTCATTTGAATAAAAAATATTGGGAGTAATTTACATCGCAATACACGTCGTCACTAACATGGCGCTTATGAATAAAGCTTATTTATTACTAATAATAGCTAAATTCCTCCTACCTTATTCTGTAACAAGAACATTCTGGTCAAGGTAGCATTTCAACCTAACCACTATCCCCACTAATATTGCCCCTACAAAATCAAATGATACAGACACTACTTAACACATTAAATGCGTTGCAACTACATTTCGAGTAGTAGCAACATTTTCTGTATCAGGATTCCTAATTAGAGCAGCATAAATCACCACAATTAATTTCATTATATGCCTTTAGTATGAACCGCAACTGGACTAAATCACATGCCAAAATAGGCCCTGTATCGCGGTGTAAACTTAACCCCCAATATTAGCGCAAGTTGTAATAAATACTGGATTTTCCGTTGCACAGTGCAGGTTGTGTTACAGTGAATGTGTGAGAGATTGAAGCTTTGAGGTTGTAACGACAATATTAGTGGATTTATAAACGTTTCTCGGGAAACAAACCGAGTGATGTTGTTATTAATGCACAAACAACACGCTCAAGGCAGACTTCAAGACTTGCAACTGCACCTGAAGATGGCGACGGAGAATAAAGTCGCCGAAATATTGTGCATTAATAACAACATCACTCGGTTTGTTTCCCGAGAAATGTTTATAAATAAACAACGCCGAGAAAGATTACATTCATTTATAATATTAGTGGAGTTTGTGGCTTGGTTGAAATGCAGCCTGGACCAGAATAATAACTGCTTTCATGAACATTAATTTAGTGATGTCATATATCACATTTTGCCAAGAAGGAAATATTAATCGCACTAGCAATATTTTTTTTTTTTTTTAAATTCATACTGTCGGTAAATTCACAAACATGTCTTCAGTTGCAGGCATGTATCACATCATAATTCCGTTTCTAATATATGTAAGAAGTCAAAATTTCAAAACAAAACAAAAAAAAGGAGCTGTACCAAGTTTTTGATTAGGTTGAAATGCAGCCTAGACCAGAATGACTACTAATATTCCATGGTGCATAGTGGATTTAGAGTGAAGAATGTGTCTGTCATGCCAAGTTCTGACTACAGTGACGTCAGATTTGGTCCAAGACACCTTTTGTCGCTAAGCGAGTAATGTGCATAATCGTATCTTTCAGCGTGTGTTACACCTTTGTTATTTATTTCCTGACTTTGAGGTACTTTTCTTATGAAAAGTCAAGGAAAAAGTTAAGCATATTTTCGACCACAAACAAGAAATTTTTCTGTTTATTGTACTCTGAACAGTAACAAAAAATCTTATAACACATGTTCAAGCGGATGAAGTCGCGGGTAACTAACTGCTTGTGAGCAGCAAATAAATCAGAGAAAGAAAATGTGCAATTTTTGCTCAGTTCTCAATCCTACTGATCATTTTGTCATATTTCCACTTGCTTGTCACAATACTTCTAGTTTTTAGTCATGGGCTGGCTAGCTTTATTGTGCATACATAAAGAATTTTATTTATCTATTTCTTTTCCCCATCACATGACTCACAATTTTAAATGACTTAGTGACATTGTCAACCTATTGCTGCTGTGCAATACTACAAATGACTTTAGAATTAAATGAGCTAAATGGCTTTCTCCATGAACAATGATAAATCGCAAAAATTATATACTCTCGTGCATTAACAAGTTTAAATCTATAATTTTTATATTATGAAATTTTTGCAATGTATTCTTTGCGGATTCGCGAAACAGGATCCACCAGCAATGATAGTGAAACTAACGCCACCTCCAATACCACTAAGTGCTGTCACCGTGGTAGCATTGCCAACTGCTACAAGTGTGAATGGAGGTGACCAGAAGATCCATGGCCCGAAGTTTAGACAGACGGACACGACTCACTTTGTGAAATCCCCCTCTTCGTCCCCTCCCAAATTACCAAGTAATAGGGAGAAGAAGGGAAAAGGGGCGAAGAAAAAGAAGAACAGGCAGGTGACAGAGAAGTCAACTGAGTTGGAGTCGTCTGTCTCTTCGGAGCCAGAAGAAATAGAAATGCTGGTGGACGAGCCTGGTCCCGTTCCTCAGCAGGCAGTGACCGTAGACCCACCCGAACCAGGGCGGGTGAAACTAAACAGATAGGACGGCCTCTTTACAGCCACCTATCCATGTGCATTGTTTTAATTTTTTATATTGTTATAATTCCTGTCTCACTGGCCACTATACAGCCAGCGAGACATGTAGTGTTTTTAATGCTTTTGTGACCCTGTTTGGCCCTTTACAGCCATCCAGGTGCTGTATGGCCGTTGGTCCTGGTGGCCACACCTTATTTTTGTGAATTATTTATTTGCTGTCTGTATGGCCGACCCCTTTACAGTCGACCGTGCAGATGGTATTTTAGTATATTTTTTAGCCAATTTAATTTAATTGAAATGGAGCACAGGCTCGGGTGGCAATTTCCCTACACACCCATCTTCCCCCTACATTTGCCCTCTACAAATTAATCTTTAAATTCTTTCAAAGTTTTCGGTAAATTATTCATCATTTCTCTTGGTAACTCATTCCATTATTAGCTGGTCATTGTTAGGGTGCTAATGACTTTGCTGTCAACATGCCCTAAAGTCACAAAAACAACAACTTTGAGGGGGATGGGTGGCCATTTTACAGCCAGTCAACCATGTACATATTGTCTTTTTTTTGTCGCACTATTAGTTTTAATATTTTATATCTGGTTGGCCTCTTTACAGCCAACCAGACATGGCTTGTGAAGTTCTTATTTTTAATGGCCCCTATACAGGCAACATTTTAGTATTTTAGTTATATTTTCCGTCTGTGATCCCTCTACAGTCGGCCATACAGACGGTAATATGTAGATTTTAAGCCACATTGCTTAGCCGGATATTGTTTGGGTGCTAATGACCCCATCATCGACGCGCCCTTAAACTCTAACAACAACAATTTAATAATAAAATTTTTGTTTTTTAATAACTTTCTGATTGTTTTCTAATATAGCAGGGGGGTGCGGCGTCCATGCCAGGAGAATTTAGATAAGCATTAGACTTTTATCTGAATTTAATGATTACAGGTTAAACCATTCTCTCACACTGTAAGCAGCTTCCATCTAACCCCAATAGATGAAAGTTATAAGTACACCATGCTGACCAGCGCCATTGCTGTGCACCTAATGTGATAATTTTTCCTACATCTCGCTATACACATCTGCACTCTAGCAAATCTGTCCAAAAACTGTCGTGCTTCCTGGTTCAGGAGGGCTACTTATATCCATTTAGCCAAAAGTGATGTCACAGTAATTCATGATCCAACTTTATTTTATTTTAATTCCTATCATTCTGAAATTTTGGTACAAATATTGCTACAAATCTTTTATCTTCAATATCTCCAAAAGGTTTAGTCCTATTGATCTGAAACAAGTGTCAAACTTTACCAAATTTAATTTTCTATCTGATGGTTATTTCCTTGCTAAACTTATCTCTTTCCTATCTCTCTAATTTTGCTTCTATCACCTAAATATTATCGGAGCTCTGCAGGCTTAGAAAAAATTCCTCTTTAATTTGAGTGTACTTTCTATGCTCTCCAATACGTATTAGTGCAAATTTTCTATGACTAGAAAACGATAAAAATCACTTTCCTTTCTGAAAGCCTACTTTCATTGTAACTGTTGACTCTGTGTTTTTTTTTCTTTTCTTTTCATATCTTGTGTACTATTTTATTCTGAACATTTTGAGCTATGAATCTTTGCCGTACCTTGAAAATTACGTCTGCTAAGTTAAAAAGACGTTGTTGTGAACACACATTTCTAGAGTCCTTAGCACAATTTTCTAGACCCAGAGTGTCATACTTTGTTTGAATTGTAATTTAATTTTACACCTCTGAAAATAGATGCAATGAAATTGGTTAAGGAAACTGAAATTTTCTTTATACTACTCTTGACAACTTCTAAGATAAACTGAATTATACTCACTAACATGGTTTCTAACTCTCAAACTCAAACCACATGAATGAATCATGTGGCAGGTTGGGATGTGACCACATCTTTCCCCCTGCCATATGTCCCGCCTCCCACATGAGTAAGACTAAGGTCGAAATATTGTGCAATTCGTGTGTTTCTGTGTTTTTATGTGTCTCGCCCTCCTGCCTTCATCTGTGGTAAGTGACGGGTAACTGTTTATTTTCCCTATCCTATCTTATTTTAAGTAGTTAATAGGACGTACTGATAAACAGTGTTAACCAACCACTGTACTAAATAAAAGACAAATAAGCTCTATATACTTTCCTATAGAAAAAGAAAATAATTAAAGGCAATCACGATTACAGCACGCTGCTGTAATTCAATTAGTGCAAATAAAGCAAAAGCTATCACCACTTTAAATTAAGTAAATAGACTGTGGAACTCGTTACGACAGTTGCTGGAGACCAACTAGCTCTGTGACAACAGAAGATATTCAAAAATTAGATCTAACTACAACACTTTAAATAAAATACACAGAAATGGCGGCACTTGACTCGACGGTTGGTGGAGATCAACTAGCAGCTACTCTGCGATGACAGAAGATATTCAAAGATAAGATCTAACTACAACACTTTAAATAAAATATACAGAAATGGCAGCACTTGACTTGACAGTTGCTGGAGATCAACTAGCTGCTACTCTGTGACGACAGAAATTATTCAAAGATAAAATCTAACTATAACACTTGAATGATGTGATAAGTAATGATAGTTATATAAGCAACATAGGAAAGATAACCATATTACCTGCAACATATACTGGTAGTCTGCGACATATGCACAGGACGCTATGTTTGTGCGGAAATATTTTTGTCTTGAACTTTTCATTAGATTTACATGTAATTCAGCATGGGGTTAAATAAAAGAGTTACTACTTCTAGGACAAATTCCTACTGATTGCCACAACATAACAGCACCCATTATCAAACGAAAGTGAAAGACGTCAATTAATTTTATCGCTTCACTACACTTTTTGGAGAATCACATGTGCACATTTTAATATGGCTTACTGTGAAGATAATGTGAAATGAAATCGATCAACTTGTACCTGTGAAATACCAGATTCCACATCTCATATTGAGTTGTTTGAAGTTGTGATGACGAACATGATACATGGACCATGTGGAGCAATCGGTACAAATTCACTATGTATGATTGATGTAAAATGCTCTAAATAGTATCCTTGAGAGTTTTTAAGACACAATTACTGACAATGAAGGTTAGCCACTATATCAGTGAAGAAGTACAGATGATCAAGAAAAAGCAATTACTTTGAAAATGAGAAGAAATGGCATTGAAGTTGATGATTGTTAGGCTGCTCCTTTATCGAAAATGTTCAAAAGCACACGTCAAAACTGAATATTGCAATTCTATGAAATCCATAAACTGCATTTGTAAATATGTAAACATAGGCAGCGACATGGCCATGTTCGTAGTTTCAACAAGAAGAAATTTAGATGTAATCTCTCAATATCAAATTGGCAGATATATCAGCAGCAATGAAAGTTGTGTGGTGTATTTTAGGATAGTTTAGAGAGTTTCAACTGTTATTCAGCTTGCTGTCCATCTTTATAATGACTAAGAGGGTAATTTACGGAACAAAACATACAGGACAGAGCAACATATCCACCAAATACGACATTAACAGCTGTTATTCATATTATGTCAATCAGATAATTTTGCATGAACTTTGATGAATGCAAACATAATGACTTATCACATCTGGAACGCAGCAAGAAAGAATTTTGAAAGAAGGAAGAGAAGCAAAGCAATAGTTGGTCAACCTGGGATATTTTCATCAAATGCTGTAGGAAGAATATACGGTGTACACCAGAACAACACTGAATGCTTTTATTTACGATTGTTTCTGATTACTTTTCGTGGACCAACATCATTTAGACATTTACGAATAGTGGATGGATTAGTACATAATACACATCAGAGTGCGTGAGAGGCACTTAATTTGTTCGAAAATGGCAATTGTTGGAATACGTCAATTGAAGATTCATCCACCACTTCTAATCCATTTCTAATATGTACTCTACAATTATTTTATCTACATGTTCCCTGTGACAAGGGGTACAATTGTTGGAGAAATACAAAGACTATATGGCCATAGATATTCTGCACAGAATGCATCAAGAAACACACAATCATAGCTTGGATTTCACGGAAAGAATCTACAATGAGGTGCTAATCTTCATTGAGGATCTTTATCTTGCAGAAATGCTTAAGATATCCACACCTTCCAATTCATCAGGACTGATTACATAAAACTCCAAATAAACTAAAATCTAGGTATTCAACATGGAAGTTTGGTGAAAAGCTGGTCCAAAACAACTTCAACATAGTTGAAGCATGGTGCACTGAGTGGATCAATTTCAACCTTGACAAACATGCGCTAATCCCAGACCCTACACGACAGCCTCCTTGATTCAACCTTCCTAGGAAAACCTGGATGGCACTGAACCGAGTGAGAACAGGCCATGGTAGATGCAACTACTGGATGTACAAGTGGGGAATGATAGAGAACCCTTCTTGTGACTGCAGTAACTACCAGTAAACCATTCACCACATTGTGATGGAATGCCCTCGTAGGAGATTCAATGCATCATATTCACGAAGCAACCACAGAAGCAATTGAATGGCTACAATCGTTGGATATCGGTCTGTAGAAACATCCATGTTTATTTCCGTTTATTGTAATTCAATGTAGTTACTGTTTTTTATATTTCTTCTGCCATACTAAATAAATAAATCTTGCAATTTGTGGCAAATTGTTGGCACAATTGGGAATTACAGCACCAAATAGGTCCATCAATGCAACTTTTGACAGAGAACTGCTCAGAGAGCAGTCATACAACAGAAAACGCCGAAACTCCTTAAAAAAAACAAAAGATAACATTTGATACCAACATACAAGCTGTGGCCAACCAATCTGGTGAATTTTAAGTTTCGGATGCTCGAGGTGAAACTGGAAAGATGTTCTTAATTTCCTTGATCCCAGCTAAAATCTGTTCAGACATCCATGTTGCGTTAACTATTGCCTTTTTAGGCATTGCTACCACATTGATGAAAAGTTTTAGAACAGTGGATTCAGTTCTTAAACTGTCACTAAACATACAATTCACAGAAAATCCAACACGTAATATTTCAAAAACATCTGGGATGGGAAAGGTTCTTTGGGCATGCAAAATCATCATATGCAATGAGTGTGCATTGGCTGACAAGAAGCCATTGGAAGCATTATACCATGCTTTGAATGACTTGAGAAATAATCGGGTTCAATGTGGTAGAGCATTGGTGTTACTATCCGGTGACTTCAGGCAAATGCTTCCACTTATATGGAGCGCATTTTCATATTTCAATCAAAGACAAGTGTTTCCCTATATTTCACTTTGCAGCCATAAATACCCTGTGCAGATCACTGATGTTTGTGGGTGGTATTAGCTTTGAGACTCCCATTGTGCACATGTCAGTAGTAGTCAATCAAAATTCTTTACAAATATGAATGAATTTGTGGGCACCAGCTAGTGTTACATAAATGGATGAACATTGTGAACAGCTGCACTGAGCCTGGTGGGTGAGCAGTAACAATCGGGCATGGCATTTCCGTAGATATGGGTTCAAATCCCCATCCAATTGACCAGATTTCAGTTTTCACTGTTTCCTGAAATCAATCCAGGCAAATGGCAGGATGATTCCTTCACAAGGCCATGGCTTAATTCCTTCCCATTCCTTGCCTCCCCTCCCCAGTCATGTCTCTAATGACCTCAATGTTGTCTGGGCATGACAGTGAGGTCAACAAAAATAAAAAATGAACAGCTGTAGAGGGGGGTTTGGAACAGAGCATCTAGTTGGGTAGGTCTACGGAAGCTAATGATAAATACAAAAGAATGGTCAGCTTATTAGATAAACAGAAAAAAAATTAAGGGTATTGTATGATTGAGAGTTTGAAGGGAAATGGCTTGTTGAAAACATAGAGTAATAGTATCTTTGAATGTCATTTTATTGGGCAGATGGTAGCCAGAAGTTTCTGAGTCCTGTATTTACTGTAGTGGTTGATGAGGCGGATGTATGGGAATTGAGATATAAGACCTCTGTCAGACCATTGATTGATTGTGCAGGGTAGTATCAAAGTCAGGAGTTGAAGGGGGTGAAAAGAGGAGCAGGTAGATTTGTTTGCTGAAATTAATGTGGTACAGATGGACTGGTTTAAGCAAAATCGAAATACAGGAAATAGGTGAAGATTGCTGGGAATATATAATTCATGTATATATTGGTGATGGCAACTATATGGATATTGGTAGAAGAATTAGTAGTACACTAAAGTAAAGAGATGACCATGCACATAAGTAAGAATTTGATTTCATACATTAGGGTCAGGAATTTTTTTTTTTGCAGTATTGCGAGTCAGATATTGGAATAAATTATCGAGGGATATGATTAACAGTTTATCTCAAACACTGAAAAATTGTAATGTAAACTTTCTCTGAGTACAAAAGTCGACATGTAAGGAAATTGCAAAAGGTATATGTTACATCAAAATTTATCAATAATGACAATTATAGGAATAATACTTCTTTTTCCTATTTTTGGTGAGGGGAGAGGATATTGTCCATCTGTGTAGTTAATTTATCCTTTAAGCCCCACTGGTGCAACATTGCAACACATTGACCATGGCCTGTCCTGAAACAGTTTAATTGGCTCCAGCACTTCCTTGTCAGATCAATACCCAGTAGTCTCCATGTAGGGTCAGTAACCAGATGCCTGTTCCATGGCAAGTACTGCTGCCACTATCGCCTCCATTCCATAGTAGGGTTAAAAAGAGGGGGATGGAGGAGTGGCAGCTGGGAGGCCAAAACAGCAGATGTTTTTCTTAATTAAGGAGTGCTATTATAAAAATCTGCAAGCCAGCCCATAGAGGGATCTCTGGCTGATCCTTTACCTTCTGCCACTAATGGACTAAAGCTGCTTGGTATCTGATCTTTGGGGACAGATGACCGGAAGCCAAGGCTGGGTGGTGGATCATAGTACACCATCCATAGTCCTCATAGCAGTGCATAAATGAATATCCACCTTCTCAGTATAAGCACTATCCAGCCATACTGGGGCACAATATTCAGCTAGACAATAAGTAAGGTGAATGGACACTCCCCAGAGTACTTCAGTTTACACTCCACAGGAGATGCCCATCAGTTTCCTCACTATATATACTCTGGGCCTGATTTTTACAGCATTATTTGGCAGATACTTGTGATATATACTTGACCTATCAAGTGCTATGTCAAGGAATTCAGGGTTGGAGTTGAAAGAAAATATCCCACTACCGAAGTCAGGAGAAAGCTGTTACCTTGCCTGCTGGCTGGGTTAAATGGAAGCAACACACCTCTGTGTGATAAATATAAGTGTTAAAATTGTTATTTAACTCCATTTGACTGTTAAGTAATACAGGCTTGCTGGCTTACTGCTTCCACTTCTTGTACGGTTTGCTACAACTTCAGGAATCATTTGTATTCATTTGAGTGGCTTCTGGGCGTGTCTCAAGAGTCCATATCTGCAGCCCGCCAAAACCTAAAAAGTTTTATTTTAGCTTCATATGGTCTAAATTGTTAAATGTAGGCTACAAGTACTTTATGCCCATTTGCAAGTATGGCAATAGACAGATATTAGTAATTCATTAGATACCAGCGCTACTGGTAACAGAAAAGATAAAGAAAATGCTCTAAGGCAGTAGTTTCCAATCTATGGGTTGTGACCCACTGGTGGATCAATCGAGGTATTCATCAAAACAGTATATCTTTTATTTCATCTATTTAAAAAAATATAACACGATATTTTACAAGTGCAATAATCATGAAAGCTGTCAGCTTAAATTAAAACTTCGTGAGAAAAAAAAGTTTTCTTAAACAGTCAGCCAGTATTATGCAATAACTTCGTTATTTGATATAGCAGCAGCAACAATCACTGTGGCAACCCCTGAACAACCCCTCTCCCGCCTCGCTCTAGAGCAGAGATGTGTGCGCATACCACATGCAATTTTACTTCTTTGATTGCCATTTTCTTGTTCATTCTTGAATCAAAACCAAAGTCTTTGATTGAAACAGTCTTTCTCTGTTTGTGAGAGTGACTTATTGTTTGCGATTTGTTTTGATTGAGATGAGATTTAATGTTATTATAGAAAGTTGGTTGAGGACTGGATTGTGCCAAAAAGAGAGTATCCAAATGGTGAGGAAACTTCAACCCCCACGGCTAGTAATAATAAGTTTGAAAATGTTACTAAACCTCAACCAAGTATTTGTAATTACAATGCAGGCAGCACGAAAAAACAAAAGACATATTGCGAAAGTATAACACGGATTATTTGAAATATGGGTTTGTGTTTTTGGGTACTGAAGATGAGCCAATACCTCGGTACGTGATATGTTGTGAAAATTTGTCCAATGAAAGCATGAGGCCATCAAAACATGAAAGGCATTTGTCAAACAAGCGTCCTGAGTATACAGGTAAGCCTTTTGAATTCTTTCAAAATAAAAAAAAGACATTATCTTTTGACCAAACCTACTATGGAAAAGTCAGTGTTGGGCCAACAAAACAAACAAACTACCATAGCATTTTACCAATTATCCTTGTTAATAGCAAAGCAGGTAGCTGCTCACACAGTAGGTGAGGAACTTATTTTACCTGCAGCAAAAATATAATCTAATACTTTATTTGATGGAAACATGCCAAAAAGAATAAGTGAAATCCCTTTATCAAACACTTCTGTAAAAGGAGAATTGATGAAATGTCTAATTGGGTCGAGGAAACAATGATTTCAACTCTGAAGCAAAGTGATTATTTTTCACTACAAATTGATGAAAGTACCGATGTTGCTGGTCAGGCAAATTTATTAGCTTTGTTCGTTTTGAGTTCAACGATTCTGTGGAAGAAGAAATGTTGTTTTTGCAAATCCTTACCTGCAAGATCTAGGGGAGAGGAAATTTTTAAATTTGTTGACACATTTTTTTAAAGAAAATGAAATTGTTTGGTCAAAATGTGTAGGTTTGACAACTGATGATGGTGCCCGTGCTATGTCTGGCATTTATTCAGGTTTAGTTGCCCAAGTTAAGTCAGTGGCCCCTTTGGTGCAATGGAGTCAATGCTGCCTTCATCGAGAGGCTCTGGCAGTAAAAGGTTTGGTTGAGTGCCTAAAGAAAACTTTGGATGATACTGTGAAAATTGTTGACTTTATCAAAGCACGGCCTAAAATTTCAAGATTGTTTGGAGTGTTATGTGACGAAATGGACAGTGAACACAAACAACTTCTCCTTCACTGTGAAGTTTGATGGCTGTTGAGAGGTAAAGTAGTGTCGAGATTATTTGAACTTCGTGGCGAATTAAGAATGTTTTTATTTGAGCACGAAAGTGACTATTAATCCATAAGATACTTTATTGAGTGATGAGAACTGACTAAAACGTCTTGCTTATTTGGCTGATATTTTCAATGCACTCACTTCTTCCTTACATTTAATTATAGATACGAAATTCAGTTGGTTTTTTTTTTTTTTTTTTTTTTTCTTCTCTCAAAGAAAGATGTCTGAGAAACAGGTAACAATATGTAGTTTTTCCGTAACAACTTCTGCAGAACTGCCCATATTTCGACGGACTATACTCAATTAATACATGTTTGATGGCTCTCATGTGCAAATATTCTTAAATAATATCGCCCAGGGAATGTGTGTACAAATTTTGGCTGCTGTTCAAACCACAGGCAGTAAAATAAAGTTCTTTTTATAAAATAACTTCATAACCCTGATTTTCTAATGTTTGTCTCCATATGGGCTATTGAGTTAATGACGATAGCAACATGCAACCAATGAAATTGAAAATTAATTAGGCAACTAACACGTTATGTTACACCACGTAAGTTGTAAAACTAGATCCATTATGCCTTATGCCATAACATAGCATGGCAAGTTTCATTCTGGTCCAGGCTGCATTTGAACCTAACGAACAAACGTGGCTTCTTTCACATGCGCATTAATACATTCACTGTTTCGCTATCAAAATTTGGCATGCCAGAGTTATTTATATGTGACTAAAATAATAACATCGATAGTAAGGCTTTATTGAAAGAAAAGAGAATTTAAAATAATCCATATCATGATGTTATATCGCTGTAATTATAAAGCTAAATTCGTATTGTCTCTTTATGTTTCAACATAGCTTATCAACTGTCGTCATGGTCCAGGCTGTATTTCAACCGAACCACAACCTCTGATACTATTGCAGCTTGAAAATCATAGTTTCGGTCAAATGTGCATTAATACATACACTGTACCATGATCAAATAATGGCATTTTGGAATTACTTTTATGTGGCTGAAGTATGCGAAGGATTAACATGTTATACCGCGCAAAATTAGTTTTAATCCACGTAAATTTATATTTTATAGCAGAAATAATTGATCATACTAACATATCGTCAAAGCCAATATCCTAACAGCAAAAGGAAAGTTAAATTGGGGTTGGGAATCACTAGAGGAAGGTAGGAGGGTGAAGAGAGTGCTGGGAATATACAGGGCATATGTTGATGATTGGGCTTGGAGGGATAATGGACAAAGAATTAGGAATAGTGGATGTAAGGGGAAACATGACCATGACCACAAGCTGGCACTTGATTTCATACATAAGGAAGCAGGAACATTTTCTTTTGTTGGTAAGGGTGTCAGGATCGGGACAAATTACCAAGTGAAGTGTTGAATAATGTATCAAAAATGCTTAAGGAATTTAAAATTGAAATTTGTAAATCAGAAAAATAAATGGGGGAGGGATTTAACACACCAATTATAAAAGAAAATATTTTTTAAAAAAGGACTAGTTAGATGACAGGGAGAATTGTCACCAGAATATTAGTTACGTTGCAATTAAATTAATAATAATAATGAACCGTAAAGTCCTCCGTATCATCGTTTAAAAATTGGGACACAGAGGCATTACAGTGACCAACCTACAAAGTAAGGTAAATGTAATATTTTATGTCTCTTAAACATTGTTACATCTACTTATATCACAAAAATAAAACTCTTTCTAAACAATTTTTCTTCTTCTCACAGTAATTATCTCTATGAATTAGTGCAGTTAATTTTTAGATAGCTTTTCTACTATTTCATAAATTGTATAACATTAAAATATGAATGAAACAGAATTCTCGGACATCAGTTTGAAAACCGAACCTAAGGCAATAACTAAAACAAAGGAAAGTTTTTAGACGATATTTAGAATTCATGCCTCTCAACGTTCATATTTGGTAATAGAATAAAATCTGTAAAGAATTTTTACACATACCAAAGCACACGCACACGAAGCAGTGGGCAAATGCTAGTTAAATAAATATAAGCAGCTAGCTAACAATTGTTATGTCAATTTAATTTAAATACATACTTTTCTTTCACCATTCTGACAGTTAATTTATTCATGGACGCTTAGCTAAGTGGAACTGTTGTTAAAAATCTGCATAACCTAGAACAACATATCTTGTCGTAAGTTGGACAACAAAGACGATAAACATGACGACATAGCCAGAGGTCATAGTGTGACAGAACATTGTGACCAAATAAGCATTTTATAAGAATAAATACAAATTAGATATATGTTGAATTTCGACTGAAATTTTATGCGTAAAACAGCCGTGATATATCAGATGTTAGGTCAGGTATCATTACTGTCTCCTGTGTCTGACAAAAAGAGTTAATAATGTTTGAATTGTTTTCTTCATATTTTCACCATATCAGTTTCAGCTGGTTTCTTTGTATATAGTACAATTACAGTGAACATACATGATAGAGAATATACCTACACTAGGGCCGGATTAAGACAGCGCGGGGCCCGTAGCAAATGTGTAGAAGAGGCCCTTAATTTTTGCTGTCTGAGGGAAAAACTGTAGAGCTAAAAAAAAAGGTTGCCCATCTAGTCTAGGTGCGGGGCCCCCATAGGAGGCGCGAGGCCCCCTAGAAGGCGCGAGGCCTGTAGCATTTGCTACCTCCTGCTACGTGATTAATCCGGTACTGACACACACCATTTAACAATGACAACAACAAAAACAAAAATCAGAAACAAACACAAATACACAATATTTCTGTTGATGTGTTAGTCTTGTGAGTGAGGAAATGAAACACATGGAAAAGTTAATGAGTGAATATGCAGTACACCCTACCACATCACAAGAATGCAGAGAGTAAAAGTGTGCATTCACCAAATGTACCTCACTTTCATTGGAGACATCTGTATTTCTATTCCCTTCCCTCTAACAAACCAGTTTTCAAAGAGTTTGAACTGTTTGATATTATATTCTCTTCAAATAAAAATTCACCTCCTATAATGCATTGATTATAAAACCTTGCACTTTTAGCCCACATAAAGAGCAATAGTTATTGTTGTTAAAACTGATTTTTAATGCTGTAATAACATTCCCCCTTTACATTTGTTTCTCCTTTTTTTGTGTATGTACACCTCCTTTTGTGGTAAGTGATAGTTTTACTTTCCTTATCCTTTACATTGCCTTAAAAATAAAAATCTGTTATCTTTATAAAGATAGTATAGAAAATAAAGAAGGATAGGAAAAGTAAATCCTATGCTCACCACAGATGAAGGAAAGAGGGCAGCAATTGACACAAACACACTTTACAATATTTCAGTATAAGCCTTGACCATGACAAGAGGAAGGCATATGACAAATGGGATTGGAGGTATACACACTTAGACTCGCCACATTACTAAACCAAATATGAACAAGATTTTAAGGGTGGGGATGACGGTGGTGACGAATTGACCAACAACAACAACTATTAGAAAGTGTAACTGTAATAGCCATGAAAGTTATTTTAATTCATTTTATTTTATTTTATTTTACTTTGACCAGTGATTACAACTTTCAACAAATTATTGTTGGTCAGCTCCTCTCCACTGTCATCCTCTCTCTTCCTTCCCTTACGTTGCCTTCCTTCCCACCAGGTTCATCAGTCATGTGGTGTGTCTTCATATGAACACATCTGATCATCTTGCTATATGCCTTCCTCTATAACATTTTTGTTGTTAAATATCGTATGCATGTTGATATAAACAGGAACAAATATATAATTTTGATGTATGAGATGCATGGAGGCAGACGAATGAAGTTGTGAGTGATTATTAGATACCGAAACCAGGAATAAGTCTGAGGAAGTACTACTTTTTGTTTGTCAACTTTGTGCAATTAACTGTTCCTCATCATGCACCTCATCTGTTACACATTAAACTGCAATTTCATTGAACTCCTTTCTAGAGAAATTTCTGGGTTTCAGCATGCAAGGTGCAACTGCATTTATAACTTTTTTCTTCTGTCTCGATTCCTAACATGTCACTTTCTCCGAAGCCATGGTATATGTTTGTTCTTTCCGTGCCTTTATTTAATAAGTTTTATTACTTTCTCTTAGATCAACTGTTATTACTGAGATGCCGTAAGCCACCTGTGAAAGATGAGGTAAATGATTTAAAAGCACCAACGCCTGAAGAAATAAAGGCAGCAACGAAAGATTTAGACTCAAAGAATTCTGTCAAAGTCCATCCTCCTGTTGGATGTGCTATGGATGTGAGTTTTTGATGTATATATTTACTTAGTGTATCTATCAGATTATACTTAAATTTCTTTTGAAAAGTTGTTTTATTCAACCAATAAGTGTTGCAGATGGGTTTACAGATTTTCAAAAAATAACATTCATTTTCATTCCATGATTGCCTGTCCTGTTGGGTATAAATCCCTCTGTTGCTCTTCTGTCATCTGTTTGTGATATTCTATTGTGAAACATTAGGTCATCTACAAGACAATTTAAGTAAGCCAACAATACAATCATTGGTAAAATATTCTCCAAGTGCATAAAAATGTTGAGCAGACATGTAGTGAAGACTAATTTCAAAACACTATGTTGGAAACATGAAGGATGACCTGGGATTATAGACTCTGGTTTATTTATTATATATCATGTGAATGTGGGTATACTTATATCAAACAAACCTATTTTATTGTTCAGTGGTGATGCCGGAAATGTTTATCTGGTTTAAGAGGAGAAAGTCAGTGTTTGTTGAACACAGTGTACAAAAATGGCATACATTTCAATTTGTCAGCATTGCCTTGGAAGCTTTTGAGGTAATAACGGCTGATCATTTAGTGGGTTGGTATACTTGTTACCAGCTTAGTGTGACCTGGAACTGGTGAACAATATGTTAAGGTAGCAGCGTGCCAGATAGAAGCAGGGTCATGGATGACATCACTGCCAAAGTTCAGCATTGGTCTTGTATTGTTTCCGGTGATACCAAAACAGGCACCACAGGCTTGCCATTTTACTTCAGTTGATTGAAAATGAAAGCAGAGATTTTTACCTTTAAAACATCTTGAAAGTGCTACAAATTTGATGCGCCTGAAAACTCAAGGATATTTTATCATTATATAATATATATACCTTACAGCAGAAACATTCTTAGCATAGTGAATAGTTCTTTATGGCACTCCTATTTTTACTCCTATTTCTCCTCAAGCATCACATTTCGTGCCCTGACTCTTCTTGACTTTTTATGATGCATTCCACTCAACAAGTCACATCACAACTGACCACAGTGGGTTAAAACGTGTGCACTGCCATTTTACGCCTTGCTTTGTCAAATTCCTTGGAGATCTTTCCTCCTCTTTATCTAAAGTATATAACATGTGACACACTAGCAGAAATTCACATGAATAACCTGTTTTAAATCCTTGCTACTTATTTACTCACTACTCGTTTTCTTCACGGATATTTCTGATGTAGTTGGCTATCAAGTGCTCTGTCGTTATGTCCACCTCTGATGTCTACTGTTCTCAACTGTCTTTGTTGCTCCTGCATTGTGAATCAGTCCACTGGTTTACATCAATTCTGTGGACTCTTGTCTATAAATATAACTAGCCCCAAAGCCCGTCAAAAATGACAGGTTTAATGGAGTGTTATGGTAATTTATTTCTCTGCAGTTGCTTAACTAAATAGAATTGTTACAAAATAAAGCTCATTGTAATTTATCATCCCTTGTGCTGTAGCAAAAAGCTTCAGTTGTCAACTTGGTCCAGGTTGTATATCATCCTAACCACAATCTCCACTAATATTGTTGCTAGAAAAGCAAAGTTTCAATCACGTGTGAATTAATACATTCCCTGTATCACATGACGGTGTCATCATGAATCACGATATAAACTTGATCCCAAATCTTCACAGGTTCTTACACTTTTCTTTCTTAATACCTGTGATGTAGATCGATATTTTAATGGCTGAGACACCTTACATCGCCTGAAATAATGACCCCGAGTTAAACGAAGGATGCTAAAAATAAATTTTAACAACTTAGGCTATGCCACGTAATATTTAGTTGTGGTTTATGGCCACATATATTGTGATCAATTTGGAACTTCTTTCATTCAAACCATGTAATGATTTCAATAAAAAAATAACTGATAATTAATATGCCAATTTAAACTAAATACATACTTTACTTTCAGTGTTCTTACAATTCATGTCTTAGCAATTGCTTAACTAAATATAGTTGTTATAAAATAAAATTCAATGTAACTCCTCATGCCTTGTGCTGTAGCAAAAGGTTTCCATCTGGGTTCAGATTGCATTTCAACCTAACCACGTAGTACGATAAACTTGCCACCAGAATAACAATAATTAAAATTCACACATATTAATTAATACATAAACTGTATCGCGCTTTAGTGGTAATAATGCATAGCGATATAAATTTGATCAAAAATCTTCAAGGGTTTTTACACATTTCTTTTTTGTTATCCGTGAATTTAAGGAATACTTCTATATATCAAAAGAATATTATGTAAATATAAGCATCTAATGATTGATATGTCAATTTTAATGCAATACATACTTTTATTTCAGTGTTCTTTCAGTTAATTTATTCGCGGATGCTTGGAAATGTTATTAAATAATACGTATTACCAAGAATAATGGCGTAAAGCGTTACATCATTGCGTGACATCATAAAGTTATGTCATGCCGTGACAGACAATGTCATAGCTGACACAGTTGCTTATTATAATACTAGCTGAGGTACCTGGCTTCGCTCAGGGAGATTGTGTGGTAGTTGGAATAAAAGGATACACTTTAAAATGTAAGAGGTAATTTTTTTTATTGAAAACATATTCTGACTTTTGCAATACTTGTTTATAAACAACATTTTTCATTTAGTTATCCGGGGTATACATGTACAAATTTTTAGAATTTCCTACTCGATAACAAGCTACATATAGTTGACCATGAGAGAAGTGGGAGTCTTTGGGGTTTATGCTGCAATGTTTTAAAGTTTGTCCTTGCACTTTGTTAATCATAAAACTATAGGCTAATTGATTGGAAGTTGCATTCTTTTCAATTCGAATAGCAGTTCAGTAGAGATCAGGGGTATTCTAAGGATTAATACTATGTGTTTTGATTCTGGAATTTCCTCGGTCATGTAATGTAGAAATTCCTGTGGAGGTGCTTCCAGTGGTGGTAATCGAATTTTTCCATTCAGGCAACAGAATCCTGAATCCTCCACTGAATTTTTTCATATTACAAAATCGGTAGATGTTATCCATTTTTCCGAATACAACATGGTTGTTTTTATTAAATTGTTTTGTCAGGTAATAGTGGAATGCTTCTTTTGTCAGGTTGTATTATTTACTTGTCCTCATTCGCACTTCACATAGGGAGATTTTATCATGGGCGGCTTGCGTTCACAGTCTTCTATTATAAGATTGTGTCACAATTCTTGATTATTTAATTCACTCATTTCGTTGATTTTTGGTTTATCTGCTTCTCATGGTACTCATTCATGTTTGCTGAGAACATAAACGTGCCTCGCGCTCATCGACCGTTTCATTTCTCACTGTTCTAGAAGGTGAAACTTCTAGCCCTTCTATCTTCAAAATCACGCGCTTCATGTACAAACAGAAACCTTCTTCAGGGATAAGAGATAGAGGGCTACCACATCATATAACTCCCTTGATTGTACCAGGACTCATTTTTTAGTTTTAGCAGCACGCACGTTGTACACTTACTTTTATAATATATATTGATTAGATAATACTGAAACATGAGCTAAATGATTCCTAAGACTTCCGTGGCCATCTTTGTTCATGATTAATAGACTTTCAGGTAATGCCAAGTTGTTTATTTCATTACCTGAGCTTTTGGCTAGTATCCTACAGCCTTCGTCAACATAAACAGTGTAGCATACCAGCCAAAAGTTCAGGTAATGAAATAAACAATGCAGCATAACCCGAAAGTATATTAATCATGAAACCTGAGCTGTCCTGTACATTGAAGACGTAAACATGAGTTTGAAGCACTTGTAATAAGCTAGAGAGAGAGAATGTATCTTGCCTGTTTGAATGAATAGGATTCATATAAAGACAGCTGGGGGAATTTTAATGGTTTTTCAAATAATTCACAGCTCATAGTTCCATTTCGTTCCATATGTTGTATCTTTTTTATGTGATGTCAAGAAGCTGACGAATTTAAGATAAAATTAGTATCTGTTCTTAATTGAACACTATTCATACAACTTTTTGAAAAGGTTTAATCCACAATGCCTATCACTAGCTAAAAGCACGGCTTTGTGGTGGCTCGTGAAGTTTTGTTATAACAAAATATTATATACAATTAAAGAAATTACTATCATCAAAATCCGTGATTTTAGTTTGTTGAAGTTAAAAAAAAAAAATAGGCACGTTTATAATAAGACGCAATCTTTAAATATTTAAAATATCAATTTATTTAATTTGTTTTTAATCAAGTACAAAATTTCTTATTCAAGTTTCTTCCTGTTTTCTACATTTTAACATAATCGAATTTTTAATATTACTAATTCTGTTATAAGAAAATCTTCTATTTAACGCTAGTCTTTCTGAAGTTTTTACCCTCTATAAACCAACAAACATTTCTTTTTTTCCAATATCTACAGCAGCTTTATTTAATGTTAAATCTTGAGCTTTACGAGTTGTTTTTGCGGAAGCTAGTTGTAATGAAATTTTTTTTCTTGTACAAGTGATATTCCATATTTTACAAAATTTAGTTGTCAGTGGAGTCGGAAGTTGAATGAAAATATTTTTCAAAATGAACCATTATCACTCATGGCGTTACATACTTATGCTAATAAAAATTATTACAATTTTTGCAAAAAATATGATTAATGACACATTTAGAGATAACTCTGAATTATTAGGGTGAGATAATTTATGTTCAATTTCACGTCTAGACGTACAGTAGTTTTTTCAAAACGTTTACCACAAAAATCTAAAAATTGTCGGCTTAATAAGATCTGTGAAAGATTCTGACTTAAAAAGTTTGAGGACACATACATCCAGATCGGAAAAATTTTAATGGGACATAATTGATGAAGGACATTATATTGGTTTTCCAGCACAGGAATAAAAGAACGAAAATGGCAGCATTTTTACGGTCCAAAAAGGAATGTTTGAATTAATATTTAAGGTAATTATATACAATCTGTATTTATTTTCACAGCAATATTTTTGTATGTACCTTACTTCCATCTTAAAGGAAAACTTGATTGATCAGAAGAATTAATTTTTCTTTCTAAAACAATCTTTATTTACTTAAAGCGACGCAAACCTGACAGTGGAATTATTGCTAGCCATTTTAAACACCTTTTAACTGAAGGATTACGTATGTTCAGTACAGTATGGAGAACGTTCGTCTGAAAAAAAATAATCAAAGAACTGGATTGTGTATCCAACCCGCATCCTATGTAAGTGGAGAATCATAGAACGTATGTAATATGAACCATGAACACAAGGGAAAATGCACCATCAGACATTTCCTAATTTTTTCAGTTGCTCTCGCCTTAAAACATTTGTACACTAGATATGGAACGTGTAACCTTATTGTAATGCATATTTACTGTTAGCTAAACAAATTTCTCTACCGAATGATCTATACGATTTCTTGTAGGAAAAATGCAGATACTGTACAGTCAACTGAACTAACTGTGGATGCCTATTATTTTTGTCAGTAGACAAATTTAAGTTTTGCTTTAAAGTTTCTGGATGGCGACTGCTTGAGGTGTGGTTAGGACAGCAAACATACATATGCCTTGCTGCTCCTACAGTACAAATTTCGTTCATCAATTCTTCAAAATTGTGAGCAGCAGTGGCAGATAATGATGGAAGCCACTGTGCTTGCATTACAAAAAGTCGGTAGACTTGTCTGAAAACTGGATAGTTACCAATATATTGCATTCATATAACACAGAAACTGCTCCTGTTAAAGAAAATCGCCAAATAAAAATAATCAGCTGTTGTCACTTGCCTTAATCCAAATCGCTTCATAAAACTTGATTATCTTTATCACAACTCGCCATTCCACTACATCAAAAAGCTATTAAAAAAAAAACAATTCTATAGCAATAACACAGAATAGTACCCCTTCTTCCACATTGAAGCATGCAGTTGACTTGCTGTGGTTTATTGAAGAGCATTTTTAAATAGTGGGACTCCAGCAAGGATTGGGGGCAAGTAAGAGGAAGGAATTCGGCCAAGGCCCTTTTGAAGGAAGTATGCCGGCATTTGCTTGGAGTGATTTGGCGAAACCATGGAAAACCCAAATCTGGATGTTCAGACGGGGACTCGAACCTGTGTCCTCCAGAATGCGAGGCCAAAGCGTTAACCAACTGGGAATTTGGTGTGAGAAGGGAACAATACAGAAAATTGCGTAATATTTTTATGAAGATATGGTGATGAAAACAGCTTTCGTTGAGTCAATTCACCGACAGAAACTGGTCAATATCAGAGGCTCAGTGATCTTCGAGACGTAGCCATTATCTTTGAAATGCAGACAGTGTTGTTGAAGCATATTCCAGGTGATTCCATTGCATAGTAAGACCTCTTGCTTTATTAAACACTTTTTGGTTCTTGTGTTCATTAAACTACTGACCTGCATATATTTTTTGTTTGTTTCAGTTACATGGAAACATATTTCTCCCGTTTAACAGTTCTCAAAATCTCCATGCAGAGGGTGCTTTAATTTAGATTGTCATTAAGCTTTGCATAGTTTATCATAAAAATTATATGGTTATTTAAATTACCAATTAAGGGAGGCAGCAGAATTTCTTTGTATAATTACAAAACCGCTGCATCTACTTTTACATAAGTCACAGATTTTTTGCAAAGAACATTCAGCAACCACAGATCATCATTATTACAAAAAATAAATTAATATCTCTTTCTGGAGCAAAAGTTCATATTCTCTCAACAGTTCGGTTTGCGGGAATGTTATTTTCGATTAAAGTTTGAGGTACTGATTAGGTGTATCTTCCTTTTATTCTTTAATTTTGATTAAACTTTATATAGTCTGTAAGTAAAATTATTTAAATAACTGATTAAGGGAAGGAGCAGGATTTTTTTTTCTCTAGTTACAAAACCGATGCATCTATATTTACACAAGTTACAGATTTATTTACATAGGACACTCAACAACCGTAGATAATCTTTAATACAAAAAAATTAAATTAATATTTCACTTTCTGTAGAATAAGTGCCTGTGGAAGGATATCCATCATTAAAGTAATCTTGTTGTAGGCCATGTTCCGCAGTTGTTGCATAAATATTTTTGAATAAAATCCGTCTTCTAACAACTGTTAAAAAACAGTTGTTAGAAGACGGATTTTATTAAAAAAATATCCATCATTAAATGTTCTTGGTGTGCACGTAATTTACATCATTCATAATTTTTGTATTTCTCAAAGGAAAATAAATAATTTAAAGACTTTATTTCAAAACAAATTTGAAATGCTACAAAATCAAATAGCAATAAAAAAACATACAAACTTAAAAAAAAATCGCGGGTGTTGGGATCGAACTGAGGCTCATCAACCCACCGCCTCAACACGCACGGCTAAACCGACGTAATTAGCAAGTGGTCTTCATTTAGGCACAATTTTTACACTTTTTAATCTCAGATTTCTCTTAAACGGAGGCCCACCATACAGAACTGCTTTAGAGCGAGAAATCACAGGTGATGTACTATTTACCAGATTTGTTCGTTCTACAATAGCGATATCTGAACTGAAGACCTCTCCTTGCCAACATGCATGAGTGAAAATAATTATCATTTATTTGTTTTTTGCAAAAATAATGATTGGTTGCACATCTAGAATTGACTTTGAATTAGTATGTTCAATTTCACGTCTTTAGGTGCTGCAGTTTTTTCAAGAAGTGTGCACAATCCGTTGCCTAGCGTAAGGGCGAGCTTTTGATGGTGTGCTCTGCCATCATCCTCATGTCCTATGAGGTGCAATGACGACCAGGGCTGCAATATAGTTCCCAAGTCAATATAAAAAATTGTTGTTTTATTTTGATGCAGTATCAAAGAGTTGAGAAATTTAAGATAAAAAATATTATCCAATCAGTACCCATTTAAACTGAGTTTGATTAAAACAAAAACTAGTGTTTGGAAGTGAACAGGCTTTCAGATACAGTCCATAGTTCCAGGAGTAAACTAAGGTTCATGAATGCTACTGAAATGTGACCCTCACAGGTTTTCTGTCATGTGATGTTAAGGAAAGATTGTTATGATGTTACGACTATAGATGCTAAAATGTAAATAAATTATTGATTCTTTCTTTTTTCTGTACTAAACTTGCTCGTTTGTTTCCAGTAAAGATGGTCGGTTACCACTGTAATAGTTACAGACTTGCTATAGGAATAAACTTGTATTTTTGGTATTTAATTCCTTTTGTTTATCTTGTCTTCCCACGACAATTCCGGAGATACAGTTCTGACCATGTTAAAAAATATGGACAGCGTTCCGATTTGAAAGATCGTAAGTTTCACTTTTTGCGGAGGATCAATCTGTACATAACGTTCTCTTACCCCAACAATAACTCTCCAAAGATACTCTATTTCTGAACATATGAATCTAAATGAATACTCGTTATCTCACCTGCTATTCTTTTCCTTGTCAACTCTATGCATATTTATTTTCTGAATTATACTTATGTTCATTACTATTATGTATACCATTAATGTTATTGCTATTATTTATAAAATTAGTTCCCATCTAAATGTGTGTATCTATTTAAACAGTCTCGCACTGTAAGAGCTTGCTTTGTCACGAGATGAGCTTTTGGTGGTGTGCTGTGCCATCATCCTCATGTCCTTTGAGGATGCAACGACGACCAGGAATGCAATATAGCTCACAAATGCCAATACAGCTATATAATATCGTGCTCTTCCCCATTTCCTCCACCTAACTCTGTCATTCACACTGGTTGTCATGATCGATAGAGAACTGAATTTTACTGAGTGTGGTGGGTGATTGATAATGTTCTGGCCTTGTAGTTGAGAGGACACAGTTTCAAATACCAGTCGGGTTATTTAGATTTTGGTTTTCATGGTTTCCTAAAATCATTCCAAGTGAATTCCAGGATGGTTCCTTCAAAATGCCATGGCAGAATTTCTTTCCATTCCCTGCCCCCAGTCCTTTTCTGATGATCTCAATAAGGGAAAAAATGTATTTATTGCATTAATTGTAACCCGTGTGACACATGATATTAAGCCTGAACGATGAAGTCAAGTGATGAAGATGTGGAGGAGTACACTGCTGTATAAACTCATCATTGTCTAGGAACAGTATTACAGTTCTGGTTGTCACGGCATGCTCTCAGGGCGTGAGAATGAAGGCAGAGCATGCTGTCTTTTCACATCACCCAGAAGCAAACCTCAAAGATTATATTTCAAAAAAGGTCCATTTCATTTTGATGTGAGCCCAAAGAGCTAAGTAATAAAGATAAAACATTCCATAATTCATGTGGTGGATTGGGATGTGACCACATCTTTCCCCCTGCCATATGTCTCGCCTCCCACATATATTGTGCAATTCGTTTGTTTTTGTGTTTTTACGTGTCTCGCCCTCCTGCCTTCATCTGTGGTAAGTGACGGGTAACTGTTTATTTTCCCTATCCTATCTTATTTTCAGTGCCTTGCGGCAGTTTCTTTGTTTCCTTTATCCAAACATTCCATAAATCGGTATCCATGTAAAGATTAATCACTTCTTGCATTCATAACGTTAACTGGGATACATACAAAAGACATCACATTATTTAGAACTGGAATTAATTTATTGGAAATTGACATTTGTTTCTGCCTCACACTGTGGATTGGTTCATACTTTCAAACTACAGGTCTTTGTTACCTGGATCAGATACTGGGTTAGTTGATATGTGTACAATAGAAGAGGATTGAGCAGCTGATAAGTAATTCTAAAATTATTTTATTCCAACCACAAAAAATTGTAATTAGTTACAGCAGATGGGCTGATTAATGGTGTTAGAAAAAAGAGGCTGAATTATCAGTGTTTTTAGTGATGATTATACCATGCAAGACAATGCTACTTTTTATCGTCACTGCAAATAATCATTAGTCATTTAACTTCTGGGATTTTTCACTTCATTTGCAATGTTTCTTGACTATAGGTTGACTGCAAAAAGTGCTCAAATTGTCTATGAAAAACTCTGTAGAAGACCTTACTTAATGTAAATAAAATAAAAAGTAAACAAATGCTGAAAATATCACAAATCCAATAAAAAGAGTATTATGGTGACCTGTATAAGTATAATGAACAAAGAAATAGAATTTGGAAACTTAATAGAAATACACATACCACAACTAATTATAGGAGTAATGAGTCTCAGTTAAAATAAGGAGTACTAGACAATGAAGTTTTCTCTGCTGGTTAAAGAGTGTACAGCAGTGGTAGAGGAGCAGTTGGTGGAGGGGTAACATATTGTTATGATTGTTATTGTTGCCTCTTTGGGTATGGAAATTCAATCATAAACCATGACTGTGGCTGTATTTCTTATCCCAATACTAATTATAAATCCTTTTTCTATTCTTCCCTATTCGGTTGCCAATCTACTTGTATTTGAAACACACCACAGGAGATCCTGGTGGAAAAGGCAATCATAAAACAAAGTGAAATTTCAAAGTCACTTAATATATTTTCATAAATTGTTTAAGTTAATACTGGTATCACACAGGCATTACATTTGTAATATCGTTTATAAATCAGACTCTTCTCCTATATGTCGATGCAGGTTATTCTTCAAACAAATGTACACCATACACAAAGCATTCACTCCTGCAATGTTGTTCACAATTGCAACCCCATTAGAGTCAGATTAAAACAGTGTTTGACACCATGAAATTTTCTAAGTTGTGTTCTGTTACTAAATTTTTCTATTAGCAAATATTGTTTGTATGCCAAATTATTCTAAGTTCCACAATTGGCATAGGTTCAGCCTGCACGCATAAAAATTGTTTGAATGACTGGCTTAGAGGGTAGCTTCTCCCTGAGACTGTCAAAAATTTTCTTTATTTCATCAGACTACCTTTTGAAGTCCCATCTTGTTATATTCCCATAGAACTTTAGTTTCATCATATCTTTCCAAAACTTCAACATTTTAAAGAATGAATTATTATTGTAAAAACTTTTTCCTGTAACAACTTTTCTTGCATTTATATTTGTTTAGCCATTATTAAAATGTGAAGGATGAAAATTTTATTTATCATTAGGAAATAACGATTTCTTTGTTTTAAACCATTGACAGTGGGCATGTAAAAATGTATAACACCAAGGAAACACTAAGTAGCATGCTGACTACTATGAGATGAAGTCAGGTTCTACCTTAGCCCACAAGCTCCTGTAAAGAGCCTATCTGTCCACTCCTCAGCACTCAGCTTGCAAAACCATTCATGTGGCCAGGTTGTCTACAGGTGCTCATGTGATCTTATCCATGTATTTCTAGTTTTATGAATAAGACATAGCTCAAAATGTTGGTTTTTAGTGTTTTTTTCTGACCGCAGCACTCTTTTCATCAACTTTGGTAAGTGATGAGCCCACTTTTTATCTTTTCTTTCCAAATTAATTTTGGAATATCTTCCTGCTGCGTTGTTGCTCACAAACATTTCTTAAACACATTGGGAAAACATAACATTTTTTCAACCTTTTCTGTATCACAGTTCTAAACTATATTTTTCCTTATGCCAAACGTTTCTCTGTTTGTTCTGTCTTTTAATCAAACTGGAAAGCCTTCAAAACATATTCAGAAAAGGTCAAACGAAACATTGAAATTAATTATTTACAACTGGTTCTTAGCTCTGTAAGGCCCTTCTCACACTGCGGAAATCCAACGTGACATGACTGATATTTGAGTATCATCAATTTTAGTTGCCTGCAAGTATGATACTCGCAGATGACTCAGTGGCAGATTCAGGATGTTGGTTGGGAAGGGGGGGGGTGGCTTGACTCAGGCTAGGGTAATGTGAGATGAAAGAGGAGGTGGGTTCAATTTCATCTCAGATTGTCACCCTTAAAAGAATAGTAGAGCTAAAAAAAATCTCCAAAATTACAATGTCAGGGGTGGACCTAGATGCTTTCTGGAGAGGGGGCTAGAGCCCCTTAGCCCCCTCCCCCCCCTCCGATCTGCCACTGGTGACCTAGTACCACACACTGAGAGTACTGTGAAGTGATACAGTCTCTTCAATCTGCATCTAGCTGTGGTAAGCATTGTTCTAGTAACCATTCCTGTTGTGGCTTCTAACCAAAATTTTCATGTCAATGATGTCATTGTGGCCTATTCTTACTACAACTATACTTCAAGAAATGGTGCCTCCCTCCAAATCCTCAGAAGACCGTTATGTCAACATTTCATTTATGCAATAGACAGTCGCACTATAAACCAGAAGTCAAATTCAGAGACCAACTCTTCCATATTGCAGCACACCAAAATATCTGGGTATAACACTGATCAGAAATCTGACTTTCAAATAGCAGTCTCAAACATGGCTGCTAATGTCAAAATGAGAAATAATGTTCTTCAAAAGCTTGAAGGTACTTCATGGGGAGCCAGTGCTCATGTTCTAAGATCCAGAGCCTTCTGTCAATCCTGGATCAATAGTGACCACCACTCAAAGAAGATAGATGCACAACTCAGTTGTGCAATGCGAACACTGTATGGCTTCCAGTGCTGTGTAACATTTCACCTCCAGCATTAAGAAGATCAGAAGCTCTCCCCTAAAACCTGTGAAAACATCCTGAAAAACCCTCAGCTGCATATGCATCAAGACATTATTCAAACAAAACACCAACGTTTGAAATCAAGAAAACTGCCATGGCGCACAGCAATCAACCTCACATTCCTCTTTCAACATCAACATGCTGTGGACAACTCAATCGGAGCAGTCATCAGAAGCAATAAAAAATCTGAATTGTACGGTTACAAGGTTTTGATCTCCCTAGGCGGCAATGGAGAATCAACTGGATTTGAACAGGACAAGGTGCATGCGGCTACTTATTAGTTGTTACACAAATGGGACTGGCTAGATTCTCAAATCGTGACTGTGGAGCCATCTTGTAGACAATCCATCACATTGTTTCCAATTGTCTTCTTCAGACCTAAAAGGGAACAATAGCGGAAATACATGATGCGTCCGTCAGTGCAGTTGACTGGATAAAAACTTTAGATCTGAAAGTGTACAAGCTTATGATATGCACATTTGTCCTAACCTATTATGTATCTTGTTAAATATCATATGATAAATAGATAAATAACTACAACTATTATAGGAAAATAAAACTCTGAAGAATGTGTTGTTGTTCTTAAATCATATAGACAAGAGACAAAAACATGATACAGAGTAGGTAAATAAACATATTTAATTAACTGTGCTGTGCTCTCATCTTACCAACATCTTTAGCCTTGTGTGAGAATTAACTTTTTCCCGGCATATAGCTGGCAAGAATTCTTCTTGCGTATTCTGATGGATATCCGGTAGAATACCCAAGAAGAAATCTTTAGCCTTTTCACCAACTTGTTATAGTATATTGGTTCTGTTCTTTTGTTTATTTTCTGTTTTGGGATTATCATTTCTTCTCTCATTCTTATCATCTCCTTGAATTGGTTCCATCTCCTCTCAATTGTTCTGTTTCCTAGAAACCTACCCCTCATAATCATGATCAATTTATTCTGTTGAACTGTAGTAGTCTATGCTAGCCAATATGAATATCCCTCCATCAATTACTACTCAATCTCCTTCAACTGAATCTTCCCCTGAAATCTCTTCAATTCTATAACACATGCCTTTTGTTTCCACAAGAACTGCTTCATAATCAGTTATTCCCTCAGTTAAAATTCAAATATTGAATCTGCTATTGAATCCACAATAAATTACTGGTGTCTGTAATTTTTTGTATCCTTTATTGCCATTAGGTTTTATCTGGAAGGTGTCCAACATGTTTGGTTTCCTTGTCATCAGCTATCCAAAAAGTTAAAGCAGATTCTGTATCACCAGTTTTAGTCAGCATGCTCTAGAACATTTTGAACATAAAATCAAGTAATTAGGCAAAGTATGATTAGGACTTTTAATTAAAAGAAGAAAAACAAAATTTAAAATAAAGAAAGTAGAAGCCAGAAATTAAGTTCAGTAGATACACAAAATCGAGGGTTAAAAATATATATTTGTTTCTTTTGAAAGCTCAAGGCGTCTGTAAAATAAATGAGATTTTTTATAAATGTATTGTGTTATTGGAAAGTGTGCCAAGACTCATGACGTAAGAGTATTAATTTAATAGAAGCCTTTTAGAGGACTAAACTAAGTTGAAACAGAATAAGATACTAGGAAGCCAATATGTTAATTACAATTTAAGCTATTGAGTACCTTTGGAGATATTAATTTTCAAAAGTTTTTGCTGATGTCGCAGAATCAACCTACCCAATAAGTAGAAGCCAGACATCCAGGCTGGTGCTCACACTTTTGGCAGTTTTCATAATGGTCAGCTTGTGTTGCTGGCAGAGCGAATAGCTCCAGGTGTTTGGTAGTCGTAGTACATTTGAATAATGCCGTAGTTATACTTTCACCTTGATATGGGGGCCAGGTAAGAGTTTGTCTTCGCTCGTGAGTGTGTTTTACCTACAAATCTTCTGTGGAACTGTTGTCTTATTGCCTTATTCAAGATCTGGTATCGAAATTGTGAAGGAGAACTTTTAGAAGAATATAAATCTTATGTGACTTTAAAATTGTGTGCAGTGAACTTATTTCAATACTACCTTTCACTGTTGGGGTGTAACAGGCGTGTGGCAACCAGGTCATTTAAATATTGTGTGTACCAGAGGCTACAATCATGAACATTGTTTAAAGTTAAGACCCTTTTGTTGCTTATCCCCCAGTAAAGCTATAGGCCTTTACATTATCTTCAAAGAAAGTGCATTAATTACAGAAATGTGTAGCATAAAAAATTACAGCTTTTCCGTAATATTTAGTATGGAGTTGTATTATGTTATTCAGTAAGATGACAGCATAAAAAATACTGTATTATGAAAGATTCATTAGTTCTATCATGCTCACATGCCAGTTACTTAAGGTAAAATTTCACTTGTTATAATGCTTGGTAAACTTAGTGTCAATTTGAAGTTTTACTCAGTTTTTATGATGCATGTTATTTATGTGGTTGTAAGTGATATTTTCTTTCACATCACAGTTTGAAAGTGGTATACGCAAAGTACTCATATCACTGGTTGAAGCATCTGCAAGAGTTTTAACACCAAGTCCTGATTCAGATGAGGTGTTTGAGATTATAAGGCAACGACTTGAAAATAAAGGTGTTGATCATATTATTAAACAGCTGACAGATATGGGATTTCCAAGACCTCTTGTAATTGAAGCTCTGCATTTGAACAGGTAAAATTAAATTTAAGGAATCCAGTTATATCTTGCTCTTAATTATTAGTGTTTTTGAGTTATTTTATTATTTTTTAAATTAAATTTAGGCATCTCATAATATCTAGTTCATTTATGCTTAAAACTCTATGACTGTAGTAATGTTGTTTAAGTATCTGTTCACATCTGCATCTATACAGTTCACAAATATTGTAGGTGGCAAAGGGTGCTAAGCACCAATCTTAATTCTGTGCATTCCAATCCTGTGCAGAACGAGGAAAGAAAAAATACATAAAAACATCAGTACGGCATCTTATTTCTCTAATCTTGTCCCTCCTGTCATTGTCACCTAGATAGTTAGGCAGAAGAAGTATTTCATTGCCCTCGTTAATTAAAGAATTTCGCATATTCTCCAATCAATTCAAACGAAAATGACGTCACCTGTCTGCCAAACCAATCCCAGCCCAATTTATGTGTCATACACATAAAACTCTCAAACCGACAAATGACTTGGAAATTTTTGGTTTTAGAAAATTGTAGAGGGTATTAGCTTCGAAGCACGAAGGGGTTGGGGTAAACTGTTTGGCCTTCGCTGATGACATAGCAGTCCTCTCTTGAAGTATAGAAACCGCACTCGAACAAATCAACCTTTTGAAAGAAATGGCAGGAAAAGTTGGACTTCAGATCTCTTTTGAGAAAACTAAATTCATGACCAATAGTAAGGATTCACTCACAATACTAAACACAGAGTATGGAAAAATTAACAACATCAATAAATTTAAATATCTAGGTGAAGTAATTCAGATTAATGGGCTTGTTAAGGAAACAAACATATCAAGAGCAAGAAAACTAGAACTAGCATACCACCGAGCGTTGTGGGTGAACAGTTAATGTTCTGGCCTCACATTCGGTAGGACGCCGGTTGAAATCCCTGTCCAGGCATCCAGATTTGTGTTTTCCATGGTTTCCCCAAATCACTCCAGGCAAATGCCAGGATGCTTCCTTCAAAAAGGCCATGGCCGAATTCCTTCCTGTTCCTTGTCCTCAGTCCCATCCCGCCTCTAATGAGTGTAGCCATCGAAGAGACATAAAGCAATAATAAAAAAAAACTAGCATACCAACTGACTAAAGATACATACAATAAGAAGAATCTTTCAAGTAAAACTAAAATCAAACACTACAACACAGTAATCAAACCAGAAGGTCTGTACGCCTTAGAATGTTTGTTCTCTATGAAAACTGGAGAAATAGAAGAGATAGAGAAAAAGGAAAGGAAAATCTTGAGAAAAATTTGTGGACCATTAAAAATTGAAAATGGTCAGTTTAGACACCAGAAGAATAAAGATCTATACAAAGAAGAAGAAATTGAAAGGATGTCGGACACAATCAGAAAGAGGAGAATCAGTTTTTTTTGTTTTTTAATTAGACTTACAAAAAGAATTTTCAACCATATTTACAAGAGTAAGAAAGGCAACCAGTGGATTCAAGGAGTAAAGAAAGATATGATTGAGATCGGAATAACAGAAGATTTAATACAAGATGCTCTATCTTTTAGGAGACTGATCCAAAAATTCAAGGGTTTCCAGGAGAAGGAGAAGAGGAAATGTAGTAACTACTGGATGGAAGAAAGGTGGAAACAGCAAAGTGAAAGGATGAAGAACTATTGGAAGTCAAGGAAAGAAGGATTGAAATGAATGCACAGGATTACTTATCGTGGTCCTTAGATGGCCGATATCGAAGAGAAGAAGAAGAGGGTGTTCTCTAGTTGACAAAGGGCTAAGACCCAAAAATTTCTATGTAATTTGTGTTTTTGTCTGTTTTGTGTGTTCAAACCCCACAACAATCATCTACAATGAGTGATTGTTCATTTCCCTGTCTTAATTTATAATTTTTTTTGCTACTGAGCACCTATTATTTCCTTGTTTTATATATATATTTATATATATATATTATAAATTTTGATTGGTGGAGAGAGTGAGGAATGGGCGGAGTGGAAGGAAGATTACTGGATTATACCTTAAATTAATATTAGATGGTTGTCTGGTACCCAGTTTATACTGGTATGCCATTTCCCATCTACTGACATCAGAAATGCGGCTTTATTCTGTAAGGACTCTGATGGAATGAATAGTGAAGCAAGAATTGAAAGTGTTTGTATCATGTGGTGTCATGATGAGATACTGGTTGGTGTATCCAGTATCATATATAGGTCTGACCTCAATTCCACTGGCCATCGGTATGAATGAACACCAACAACTGTATTTACCCGGAACCCTACCACCCAATATCTCATAATGCCACCACACGATACAAACCATTTCAATTCTTGCTTCACTGTTCATTTAGAGAAGTGGTGGCTGGAAAGCAGTTAACTGAAGGCAATACACCCAAAAATTTCAACACTAATTGTGTGTACTTATCTGTCCATGTTTCAACGCCATCCTGCCTTTAACTGTGGTAAGTGGTGGTTAATCTCCTATCCAAATATATATGGCTATAATGACTGCAGGTGCCTATGAGTGTCCAGTCACATGTTTCTAGTTTAACGAGTAAGGGCATAGCCTGAAATGCTGTTTTCTTGTTTTTTGTATTTGTGTGTGTGTGTGTGTGTGTGTGTGCGCGTGCGTGTGCGTGTGTGTGCGTGCGTGCGTGCGTGCGTGCGTGCGTGCGTGTGTGTGGAGTTTTTTTTGCCACTCTCCCCTTCTCTCTTCCAATTTAGTGAATTAGGAGCTTATATTTACTTTTTCTACACATAATATATAAATGTATGGAAGGATATGGAAAGTAAACTCATCAATCACCATATGTGAAGGCAGAAGGGTCATGACAAACACAAGAACATAAACCCACTTTACCATATTTCAATGTAAACCTTGATCACGACTAGAGGAGAGCATATGGCAAGGGAATTGTATATGCACACTCCGATACTCACCACATGGTTCCACATCCTTCCTTATTTTCATGGATTAACCACATTTTCATTACCAAATCATATACAGTAATACCCCGCTTTACGCGATCCCGTTATGCACGGTTTTGCTTTAGCGTGAATTTCAAATTTCACATTAAAATGCCTCATATTATGCGAATTGCTTACTTAAGAATATTTATGTACATAATGTAGTCATTGGCTTCTCTTTAAATAAGAAGAACGCACCACTGAATCAAGATCTCATATGCACAAAAGCAAAATCTTATGAGATGTTAAAGACAGAAGAAGGTGAAGGGAGTTCCACTCCGACTTTTGCTGCCAGCAGAGGCTGGTTCATCGGTTCAAGCAGCGTTTCAATCTTCACAGTATCCAGATAACAGGTGAGGCCACCAGCACGGACACTCTAGCTGCAGCTGAGTTTCCAGACAAGTTTCAAGATTTTGTAGCACGAGAAAAAATTCCTGCTTGTCTCATCTTCAATGTTGATAAGACCAGGCTTTACTGAAGGAAAAAAAAATGTCATCTCGAACATTCATTTCTAAAGAAGAACGTCAAGCCAGCGGTTTCAAAGCTACGAAAGATCGACTATCACTTCTGATGGGTGGTAATGCCACTGGTGATTTCAAACTGAAACCTTTACTGGTTTACCATTCAGAAACACCCCATGCAATGCGAGGGACAAGCCTACCAGTAGTGTGGCGGTCCTACAGAAAGGCATGGGTTACACGGGAAGTTTTTCAAGATTGGTATTCTAATAGTTTTTTCCCGTCAGTTGCAACTTCAACGGATTATACATTTAATCCATTCAGTTGTATAATCCATTTAAATTTCAACGGATAGGCCCTCTCTCAGGTTGGATTGGCAACCTGGGTGGATCTTGGGCCAGAGGACCTCTCCGGCCAGTCATCGGGGTCCCCCTCCGGCAGTGGGTCCCGGCGTGGCATTTTGCCCATCCTGTCAGCCTCTGTTACACCACTGGTTATATGCAAAGAAAAAGATAGATTGAAGTCAACAATTTCATGCCCAGGAGTCAAGCAGTACAATACATTCATGTGTGGGGTTGATACTGCTTATCAGCTGATGGCTTTGTATAATGCTGACAGAAAATTACTGAAATCATGGCACAGATTCTTTTGGGGCATTCTGGATATTGTATTTGTCAATGTCTATAACATAAATGGTCTTATATTTGAAAAAATGCCTGTAAACATTTCAGAACATCAGTTGCACAGGTTATGATGACTGTGAAGGATATCAGAAAGAAGAAAAGGTCATCAACAGATACTTCACCAAGCCCTTGTCCATTCAAACAATGTATGTCACACTATTCCACAATAAGAGACCTAAGATTGGGAAACAGAGATATACTCTGGCCCTAATTTGCAAAAATCAGACGAAGATATGAAATATGTTGTATGAAGAAGATACAGTAAAAACATCATTTCAAATGCTCCCACTGCAATGTCTTTGTGTCTGAATGAGCAAAAAGAAATGGTTTGCTGAATATCATGAGGCAAGCACTTCATACCTATATGAACGTAATTGATTTCAATTGCTATTTCTGCGCATCCTGTGATACACAAATTCCCTGACAGTAATTAGTAGTACCGGCTTAGTTATTAGCACTTATAATTCCAAAAAATATATGAAAAAAATATTTCTGTTTAATTTCAAGTACCTTTATACAAATATATAATTGAAATTATAATTCTCTCTTTATTTTCTATAGCCAGTAGGAAAGGGTTAAGTTGAGACCCAGTGTGGTGCAGTTGATATTGGTAACCTAGTCCTCACCTTCTCTGAGTGGTGCTGCTGATGTTGGGGAGGAATTTGATAGCAAGAATGGTGGAGCAGTAATTGAAGTAATTGGTATCATGAGAGGTGGCATAAACAGCTACTGGGCAGTTTGGTTTCTAGGTGAATCCTTCAGTCAGCATTAGTGGTCAGACCTATCTATAAAGCCTGGAGGATTTGATTGATTTAAAGGCTGGGATGCACTGTGAGATTGGTGATTGACTGGTTTATTTTAGAGGGTTATGTGGTTCAAGATAGGTTTTTAACTAAATCTAGTGGATAATTGCGGTGTATCATGGCTTTGGAGAAATTAGAATACTGTGTAATTTATATGGTTTTAAGTTCCATCAACAGTGAGGTTTAAGTGTCACTCTTGTTGGAGATTTTTTATTCAGAATATGAAATATGAGGATTTCCTCTACAGTTATGTGGCATTGTTAGAAAGGATAGTGCAATGTTTACAGGTTGCCCAACAAGAAACAAAACTACCCCTGCCTGCCCAAGAACCACATTTTGTAGTGGTCTTGGAGACTGGGAAGTGGAGGGTAGTTTACATCCTCACTGGAAGCAGTTGCTGTGGTGCCAGCTGTTCCTGCCACTGCTGTTACCTCTCTTTTCTGTCCATCAGGCACTCTATTACACATGCCGTGTGACTTGACTGGAAGTGTTAGTGGGAATTAGAAGTGCAAAAGCTGAATAGAGCTTAGAGTATTTGGGTGTTAGGTTGTGGTCTGGAATCAAAACTGACAAGGTACTTGATTTATTTAAAGCTGAGGACAGTGACTTAAAATGGAATGCAACCAGAACTGCAGGAAAACAGTGGACTCTTCAGTCAAATAACTTTTGCAGTAAGTGTTGATTTTTAGTTGCTTCCATGACTGGATCGGCATTGATTTTTTGCAACTTGATATTTCAGCCATCTTGCTGTGGTTTTCTTCAGAGGACTGTCATGGAAACGTGGCTCGGTTGAGAGGAAGAAGGGGTTTGGTAAAAAGCTACTCTGTACTATGTGGTGTGGGGAGGGGAGGGGGTCCAAGCCAAGCCACATAACTTTTCATTCAGATTATTTGTCATTGTTAAAATAAGGTACAGAACACCACACAGCAGTGTGTGAATATTTATTTCCGTCATTTAATTATCTCCGTATGTAATTTAGATGTCCTATATACTAATAATGCTGCACATGGGTGTGACATGAAGTCATAGTGTTGGGTGGCAGGCGGCTGACGCATTTGAACTAATCAACACACACAGGCACATTAGAATTTAAAAAAACATTAGACTAAAATTCGCTTACAGATGTCACCTGGAATTTTCTGTGGCAGTGACATTTCATATTGTTTTGATGGTTTTAAATAAAGCTGTTTTTATTAGGATCGCCCACATGTCCACACTGCTCGTTGATAGAATAATTCTAATTTTTGTTCTGTCAAATGAATTTGAAGTTCAAAGTGTGGTGTGAAGTGGCACTGTAAAATAAACTTAAGAGATGTTTTCCAATGAGTATTCATTATCCAGTGAGTTTAAGCAGATCAAATAATTATTCCCTGGTAATGTAGAAAAATAGGTGACAGAATTGCAACAAAAGGAAACAAAAAATTCAGCTCCTTGTGATGGCCTCATTTTCTGACACCAGGTGCTTGTTACAGCAGGTTCGGGTAACTGCGAAAGTAGGGTTGGCCTGTCCCTCCTTTTAACATGAACACTGTTTACTGTGCGGTAACGTCGAAAGTGGGTCTACACTCTTTTGTTTCCACAATTCAATCGACCGTTTCGCCACATCAATCACTGCATTGTTCTTACCTAGAAAATCAATCCCTAAGATATTCTGATATGAAGAATTTAATGTAGGTACTACATAAACTAATGCGTCAAGAGCATAATTATCGATTAAGATGGTAACATTTGTGACATTACAGTGGGCCTGCAATCTTTGTTTAATGATTATCGGTATAAATATCGATTATCGATATGCCGCGAGAGTCTAACCTCTGTGGCAGAGCGGTAGTAAGTCAAGTGTTAACGGTGGCGGGAACAGTGTGTGTGGCTGCGTGTACATGTTTTGGTACATTCGGGAAAACATTCTCGGGCACTTGGATACGGAAATCGTGCGTCCGCGTCGGTAAATGTAATGTGGCAGGACGTCGATTCCGTGAAACCCGCCATACAGTGAAAAGTACACCTACACGGATTTAGAGAATAGTGAAAGTGTTACAGTGGACTAGCAACTGTTATGTGAACCTTTAATATGCTTCTTATTGATGGGGAATAGTTTGTTAATCAACTTTTCACTCAATAAGAATCTGTGGTCTTCGGATAAGTATTATTTAATGAATTCCAGTTGGTGGTCAGAGTACTAGTGTATGGTACAAACTATTGGAATAAAACGAGTGTTGTTATTGGTATTCCCGATGTGTGTGTGTGTGTGTATCATTTTATATTTCTAGCTTTAGGCTAACCTCTGGTGGCGACTGTGATTAAAGAATAAACTGCGAAGTACCGATACCTACATTAGACAGGTCAATTGATAATACTGTGAGCAGAACGTTCAGTATAATTTTAAAGCCAGTAACTTACAGGTTTACTGTGATCAGGACTTATTAAAGTATTATCAGTATAGTTACTAAAACAACCTTGTAGTTTTACACATTCTTCCTCCTAAATGTTGTGATATCTCTACTCCCATCTAAACCAGTATCTTACAGTGGGGTGGACATACTCTCGGACAACAAGGTCACTTTTTCACCAGTTTCAACTAATAAATCGCACTGGCTTCCACTTATGCTGACACCTACAACTAAATTTGCCACTTGAGAATTTGCCCTGGGAAATACAACAGGTACACTCTTTACTAGATGTGTGACGTCGTGGCTCTGCTCACCCCTACCTCGTTTAAATTCTTTTGTTCAACCCTCGCTCCACGCCACAACTTATTATCTCTATCACGTTAATTGCCCTGAAATCTTGGCTCTCTCGAACAGTTCACAACTTTGTGCCCAAATCTCTCACATGCAAAATATCAGCCCTCAGTTAGCATTAAATACTCGCCTGGGTGGCTTCTCTCTATAATCACCTATTGGCCTACTCTTCACTTGTTCATACATCACAGCATGCTCAATTGCCTCATTAAATGTCTTGGGTTTCTGTAGGCTACATATTATCCAATTTCACCTTCTAAACCACCTAAGAACACGTCGAGTGCCCTTTGATCTGCCTCGTGCCTTACAACAAGATTGTACTCTTTATGGTCTCTCTCCTCAGCATCCTTCAATGTGAATGTGTTATCATTTAGTACTTTAATTCTATCAGCAAAATTTTGGATGCCCTCCCCATGCTGTCCTCTTAATTTATGTAACTGTTCCCTATAAAATCTCAATGTCTGCTTCTTTGAAAAAAACTTGAAAAGTTCCTCTTTCAAGCCTTCATACGTATGTCTGTTTGCAATCATCATCGTAAACGACAAACTTAAATGCACTTCAACGACCAATTTGTTCCTCAGAATCCTCATTTTCTCACTACTTGACAAATCACTGAATGACAAAAAATCTTCAAATTTCATAAAAAAAATTCTTGAATTGGCTCATTAGCTGTTCCACCAAATGTTATATTACTTGACATAACTGTGTTATTAACTTTTAGACTTCACTTGAAGACTGTTATACTAGACAATTCCTTTCATAACTTTCTCAAGCAAATCTTGGGTGGCAGCAAAATTGTTTAAGAAACTTAATAATCTCTGAAATGTCTATAAACCTTAACACTGTCACAACAAACTCTGTTGCTTTAATATATTTTTTATGATTGTGTGCTCCAAAGGATTCTGAACTACGAATTAAAGATTGAAGTGGAATGAAGTAAAAATGTTTTAAATCAAACTTTTTCGATAATCGTCTGATCTTATACAATGGTGGCACATGCTTTAGAACTCTTTCCACAGATTATTTGGCACAACATCCCTTTTTTTAATTGAGTAGCCATGGTGATATAATAGTCAAGTTGAAATTTGCCATCATCATTCATATTATTGGGCCTGTTACGGCTTTCCAACATTTCTCTTACTCATTTGGAACACCATCTGCTCTATTGAGCCAGAATGCTGGTCTGACATCCAACTTCCAGCTGAATGCTTAAGTATGGATGCTATGCTGTTTTTTTTTTTTTTTAAGGTTTCTTACTTGTTCCTTCAATCATTCTATAATTTTTCAGATGGCATATAGGATATCTGAGAAAGTATCCAAAGTACTTATAAGGGTAAAAAAACAAAATGGAGAATTCACAGACCCAGGGCATCTATGAAATACCATGTACTTGCAGCCAGGTATATATTGACAAAACAGGACACACCATGCAATTTAAACATTGCAAAACTAGATTTTAACAGCTTGTGGTTTACAAATGGCTCTGAGTAAAAGTCAGAAGTATGAGTATGACTATCTTGATAGTTTTGAACAAAATTCAACTAAGAAGAGACATATGATAAGTATATTATTTTGACAGATGATATCTTTTTACAATTTTAAAACTACATAATTGCGTAGTTTTTCTCGGCGTTGAGAATATAAATAATTTTCTCGGGTGACTAGCCGAGTTATATGAGTGTTATAGTTACACGATATTTTGGCGCTCTCAATCGTCGGCGCCATCTTCTGGTGAAGTGAGGTCAGGAACGTGCGAAGTTGCTGAGCTAGACCAGATTACCGCTGCTAACCTCTGATTGGTCAGCTGTAAAACCAGTCGTAGCAGGGGTCAAATCTCGTTGCGGCTTGAATCCACCTTAGCATTGATTCAAGCCGCAACGAGATTTGACCCCTGCTACGACTGGTTCTACAGCCGACCAATCAGAGGTTAGCAGCGGTAATCTGGTCTAGCTCAGCAACTTCGCACGTTCCTGACCTCACTTCACCAGAAGATGGCGCCGACGATTGAGAGCGCCGAAATATCGTGTAACTATAACACTCATATAACTCGGCTAGTCACCCGAGAAAATTATTTATATAAATTTTAAAACTGATTGAAAGCAATAGCAGTTTTCTTATATGTTAGTTCTATGTTTTTTTCAAGATTGTGTTAAGTACTTCTGTAAGATATTATCATGTAAAGAACGATACAAATTTAGTAATTAAAACTTCCTAGAACTGTAATTTAATTTTTGGTTATAATTCTGGCAAATTCAAATTCTTTCCACTATTTTAGGGTTTCGTACTGAATGCTAAATGGAACCCTTGGCACTTCACTGTTGATCCATCTATCATAGGTCCCTACCACTTAAATGGAATAAATTGTAGACTACAAATTTGTTAAAAGTGAATATTGTATTTAAATTTTGTGTAACTATAGCATGTGGGATTTAAGTAGAAATAAAGGTTACAGAAAAACATAAATTTCCCCCACAAAGAGAGATAAAAATGTTTAGAGCTTGTTAAGTAGATCAATAAGTTTCCTTTCCTAATTTTTTTCACTTGAACATATAGATAAATTGCTGTCAGAGTTGTTGATTTTATACAATTTTTATCAGGTATATATCAAAAATAGTATTATCTATGTATTTGAAATTTGTTCCTAGTATTGACTGTATCTTATATTTTAATAACAAATATTAGAAACGCTTACAGCCAAGGAAAACAAGCAGAAGTATTTATTTCAAGATTAATTTTTTCTTGAGGTTTAATATAATTTTAAAGCCAAGAAAGGCTGAAAGTTCTTAAGAATCAGTGTGCAGTTTTTTGCTGCCTTGTTTGAACAATGTGCAAAGCAAGGAAAGAATTGTCTATGTCCCTATTCTGTCAACACAAGATGCATGACACTATTATTTTTTGCTTAATTATTTACTTGTGCAAGACTTTCATGTAACACATAAAAATTCAAAGTCTAAACTGATCAATTTTTTTGCTACTTATTTAAACAGTGGATTTGAAATGAGAGGCTACAGCTTTTCTCCTGTAGATACTCAAAAGCATTATTCCATCTGGTAACTGCTTATATAAGAACACTTTGATAACTTTCAGATATCTCTGGTGATTTTTTCTTCAAATAATACTTGAGGTTCACGGTTTGCCAAAACCCAATTGTGTTGTTCACAGCTAAAACACAACGAATGAGTACTGGTACAAATCCTTTGATCGTTACAAGAATCAGTATTTTCCCCCGTCAGTTATATCACACTGTTGCAGGATACCAAGTATCACTTAAAAGGTAACCACTCATATTTTCCCTTAATCACTAGTCATTTGAGTGAATTACATTGAATTTGACCTTTAAACCAATCATATTTTTCCTTAATCGTTAGTCATTTGAATGAATCACCTTAAATTTGACCTTTAAACACTCTAAATAGATGTATAATGCATAATTTCAAATAAAAATTTAGTGATGTCCTTCCTTTTTTTTTAAAAAAAAAACAACATTGTAACAGATTTTTGTATTTTATTTTTATCATGTGCACTATCGTTGGCGCATCTTTTGATAAAAGTGAAAAAATAGTTTGCTGATTATTTTTTTAAAAAATTTATTGCATAATAAAGAAATTTTTCAATCTGGTGCATACATTTACTCAAGATTTGTAAACATTGTACATTATATTCATTCACTTCCTTCTTAATTTAATGTTAATTCTGTCAGGAAATTTAGTGGCTTTGTGAACAAGTGAGTTGTTTTAATTGAATTTCAAGCTAGACAGCATGCTGGTTTTTCACCTTAAAAATCTGAATCAGTGGATCACCATAGGCAAGATTCTGCATTTCTCTATAAATCTGAGTTCAACATAATATCAAAGATAACTTTATGGCAAGCTTTTGATTTGTAGTAGAATTAGTTCCATTTTTTTGGTTGCAGTTTTAGAAGGAAAAGGATAATAAAATTGGGATATTTGTGTTTAATGATTATTCTTGTTTACTGCAGCATGAATCCAAGATTGGCACTGGATTGGCTTCTGAAGCATTCTACTGTTAGACCAGGTGGTTTATGTGACAAAATATCAAATTCAGACAATGATGGAAGCAGTAACGATAATGGCTGTCTATCAGGTAGTGAACCTCCGTCATAATTCCAAAAATCTCTTCTGTACATTCTTTCATATTGGATTTTCATATTACAGAAGTTAAAAGTACTGTCAAAAAACCAAAGAAGTCTGTTATCCAATCAGTTGCCTCCTTGTTAGAATCATTTCGTGCCTACAAACGTCAGTATTTCAAACCTGATTACAAAGCTGTTGAGAAACTAAAAGAAATGGGATTTCAGGAAGAAGATATCATTGATGCTCTTCAACTTACAGGAAATCATGAGACTTCAGCAGTTAGTATTCTCCCTTTCAGGATAAACATACTTCATCTTGTTGCAAGTTTCTTGTATAAAAAAGTTCTTTGCCTCCTTTTTTTCCCAGTGTGAATGGCTGCTAGGTGAAAGAAGTAAAAGTTTAACAGATATAGATACTGGCTTGGATCCTGAGGGACCAATTTACAAAGCTATAATGGAAAATCCTGTGATACAACTTAGCCTGACCAATCCTAAGATGCTTTTAGGTAAGGGCCAAATCTGATAGGATTACATTTGATATTTTTTGTGTTTATATTTCAGAAGTTAGATAAAGACAGAGAAAGAAGCCATCACTTGCCATAGCATATGTCATGATGGCCGTAAAACAGGCACACTATGAAAAAATTCAAAAAAGTAAGATCTTTGGGCAAATCCCTTCTTTTGTAAAGAAAGTGAATTGCTGCTGTTTGTTGTGTTGAATTGGACTGTCAACTGTGGTAAGTGGCAGCTTCTTTCTCTATCCTTAAAATGATTATACTTCCAAAAATTAATTCCTACCTATGTAACAAATGTTTACTAATGTTTCTGTAGGCACCTTAAAGGACCAAAATTTATTTTTGCCAAAAATATTTATGAGCTATAAAAATCACTGTTAGAGGATAAGCTAATATCATGACACTTTGAAATTTGAAACATAGTTAAGATTTTACTGCCTAATGAACTATTTCAGAATCATCCATCATCCAGGTAAATTTTATTCTTATGTACTATAGCTTTATGAAATCCAGGATTGAAATATGAGAATAATTTGTATTTGAAATATTTAATGATTGTTCTATTGTATTAACATTTAGTGAAATAAGTAGTTAATGGCATGAATCATCTTCATCATTGTTATAAGTTTCCACTTTTGTGGGTTGTCCAGCACATCCTCTTCCGTGTCTGGTGGTCACTCCAAGATTTTTCCTCCTCCACTTGTCTCCAAACAACTTCCTTCACCTCTATATCTTTATTCACTTGGTCCATCTATCTTGTCCATGGTCTTCCATTTGCTCTCTCCCAAATTTCAGAAATGAATGTGCAAGTTTAGTGGTAATTATGTTATCTTTATGCATTAATTTATGATAAATTTGATAATTCCTTGTTGTTCAGTACTTTTCCCCCCTCAGATCAATCCCAAAGGACCGCAACACACTGACCACCTATTTCACAGGTGTCCAGTGTGAAATCACGAGGATGGGAGGGCATTTGTCTTGTGGTTTAGAATCAGATTCACAAAATCTGGAGCATTTAACTCTATTGGACGAATGTTTGTGTTTCCATCTGTCTGTGAATGTGTAACTTGTGTTTTGTATTGGTGTTTTTCTTGTTTGTGAAATATGTAGATTCTGAGGTGGAAACTGAATACCGTGCAATTATTTGCCTAGATGAATCTGGGAAACCAGCTTTCCTCAATGCTTTCTTATTTTTTTAGATTAACACATATTTCTTTCTTAATTTTTGACAAAGATGATTATATTTACAATGTCTCTGTATAGTGTGTTAATACTATATTAAGAATATAGTAGGTTATAACCCCCTAGTGACATTTTTGTTCTGTAACTTGTGCATTATTTTAATAGGTGTTAAACACAATACTTACGACATAGTTCCCAGATGACATCTTACAGCAGTACCACACCATCTTTCCTAAACAACACACCTCTTAACATACCCACAGTACCGTATCTCCCAGAAACTGCTATTTATTTTGCTCCATGCAAATTCGACTGTACTCTAATGCTCACTTGCGTATTTCCTGCATTCTTTCACAAGAGGTCTGAATTAGCATATAATTCTCATAGTTGTAGGATATTTGAGATGGTGTAGTTATAGTATGTTCACCTTCATCTTGTACAGGTTATGGATTGCTGTATAAGGTGTGGTTTTATACAAACACCATGCACACAAAACCAAATATGCTATTCAGACTGGAGCTTGTTTGGTTAAATCCGTAGGTATTCTGCTAATGTTTTTTGCAGTCATCCAAAAAAATGCTTAACTGTGTTCTTCAACATGCTCATATTTTTCAGTAGGCAATGCAACCTTAGCATGTCCTTGATTATAAATTTGTTTCCGTTTTCCCGTAGTAGAATGCTAGTAATTTCATGCTGTGGAATTACTTTCTTAATTAATGGTTTATGAACAGTTACAGCATACTGCATCTTGTTTCTCAGTTCATACCACCACTACATACTTGTTTGGGATATCTTGAGAGATTAGAATATACTTATCTCAATGTATACTTGCCACCAAGAATGCAGCATTATTGTTACCGCTATATTCATAAAGTTATTCTGGTGTCTGTCTAACCCTCAAAGGCAACTTAATTTTATGATATATTTTCTCAACCTTCACACTTATATATTATTTGATACCTTTCTTCATTCCTTATCTGAAAATGTATTTCCTTATTCATTCATATGTCCTGTTGATTCCTTGAAAATTCCCAAATAGGTGCATTTTTAAATTCCTTTATTATTGGTAACTTCTCCAAGTGAATTAGAGTTTGGAACTAAAAGTGCAACACTCCTGACTTTTTGGCCTTCAGAATGAAATAGCTTTCTAAGCACCTGAGTTGTACTAGTCCTGATGTCAAAATCGTAAAATTTGTAATTTTGTCTCCTTGTTGAACAAAAACTAACTGAAACCACTCTGCCAGCTAACTACAGCAACCCTGCACATGTCCTTATCCTACCAGTCTGGTCTCTAATTATCTCATGAGCTCCACTCCAACACTACTTTTGTTGATCTTTCTTCCAAGCAACATGGCCGACCCACTGCCACTTCTCCAAGATGTTTATGACCTTTGTAACTGATCTAATGTCATCTCTCATATTTACAAGCTGGCCAAGATAAATGTACTCACTTACCTTTTAAAGATATATTATTTATTCATACAGTGCCTGCTGTGTACTATTTGTTGGATATAACTTATTTTAAAAAAAAATCATGCTCAGGCCAACTGCTTTACACACTTATATGAGATCAGTAACTAAGGTTTGGAGTTTGTCGATGTCATTAAGCACAAGCGCAATTTCATTGGCGAATCTTAAGTTATTAAGTCTTCTGCCATTGATTCTAATTCCTATTTCTGCCCATTCTGTCTTTGACATTGCCATCTGCAAGATGCTGAAAATAATTTTGGAAGATGGGATCACCTTGTTTAACACCTCTTTTGATTTGGAAATCTTTATTTGGCTCCCAAATGCTGACAAAGGCTGAGGAAGTGCCATTGATGTAATAGAGCACTCTGATGTAAGTTGTCTCTGTACCATTTTTGGCTAAGGCTAGCAGGACATCCTTGAAACTTAATGAATCAAATGCCTTTTTGAAATACATAAAAGAGGTATTTGGTATTAATTTGCTCAGCTAATTACTTCTTGTAGGCAAGAATATAGTCAATTGTGCTAATGCTGCTAAATGGGTTGGGCAGAATCACGAATGGATCTGGTTCGGTTCAACAAGATTATGAAACAACTCTAAACTATGTTGTAGACAGTTGCAATTAATTACTCAGTGCTGTCATGGAAGCCACCTTAAACTACTGAGAAAGTTAGTATTTTATGTTGGTTTGCGAAGATTTACAGATAATTTTTGTCAGGTAGCCAAGTGATTTTACCTTTCACTAAAGTGTGTACTAAACTTCTGAAACTTTTCAGGGATATAAAGATTCTTAAATGACAACAGCATAAATAAACATTCAACTTGACTTTTACTGTGTCAAAACACTCAGATGAATATACGTAAAGACATTAGACTTCTTTACAAAGATTTAAAACACATTAATAGTAAAAAATGTGAAAGCGCAGTGTTAACACCATTCAAGCAAGTTTGTGTGCTCGTCATCTCAGGAGCTGAAGAAGGTGCTTTAGAAATTTCCACTGCAACTATGGAGTGCTGACAATTGCTCCAACAATATAAATCACGCAGAAACAATTAAAAATAAGATAGGATAGGGAAAAATAAATAGATACCCGTCACTTACCACAGATGAAGGCAGGAGGGCGAGACGAACACGTAAAAACATAAACAAATTGAACAATATTTTGACATAAGTCTTAGTAATGTGGGAGGCGAGACATATGGCAGGGGGAAAGATATGGTCACATCCCAACATGACACATGAATGAAGCACAGACGGAAAACGCTGGGAGAGTGGGGGGGGGGGGAGGGGATAGGCTTGACCAGCGATAATCTTTGTGTAGCATAATTCAAAAAGTTATAATTTTATTAGGTTGGTTATAGATGAAAATAAAGGGAGATAGAAATATATATATAAATATATAAAATGAATAGATGAAATGTACATGTATAAGTAACTGACTGTAAAATGAAATGAAATATGGCAAGTGACAGGTTTAACGTAGGTTTAGGCCAGGGGTGTGTCTGGTGTCAAGGATATGTTGGTAGGTTAGTTCCCATCTGTGGAGTTCTTAACGGGTGGTGATATTAGGAAAAACTCTAATAGTTCTAACTGTGAAATAGGTGTTGAGGTTGTTTGAATTATGGAAGTTCGCATGAATTGCCACTGGATGGTCTGAGTTGGAAGTATAAACTGTTTGCCTGTTGCCATTCATCCTGTAGGATAATTGTTGAGTGGTGAGACCAATGTAAGAGGCAGTGCAGTGGAGGCAGGTGAGTTGGTAAATAAGGTGAATGGTAGCACACGTAGCATGTCTAATCCTGTCACAGGTGAATCTTTCCCTATAATTGGACATGTTACATGTGGCACCACTCACCTTATTTACCAACTCACCTGCCTCCACTGCACTGCCTCTTACATTGGTCTCACCAATCAATAATTATCCTACAGGATGAATGGCCACAAGCAAACTGTTTATACTTCCAACCCAGACCATCCAGTGGCAATTCATGCGAACTTCCATAATTCAAACAACCTCAACACCTGTTTCACAGTTAGAGCTATTAAATTTTTCGTATTACCACCACCCCTTCAGAACTCCGCAGATGGGAACTAGCCTACCAACATATCCTTGACACCAGACACACCCCTGGCCTAAACCTATGTTAAACTTGTCACTTGCCATCTCTCATTTCATTTTACAGTCAGTTACTTATATATGTACATTTCATCTATTCATTTTATATATTTATATATATATTTCTATCTCCCTTTATTTTCATCTATAACCAACCTAAATAAAATTATAACTTTTTGAATTATGCTACACAAAGTTTATTTTGTTTTGTTTCACTTTTATCGCTGGTCAAGCCTGTCCCCTCCCCCTCCCGGCAATTCTACCACCACCACGTCTATATTTCATTCATGTGGCGGGTTGGGATGTGACCATATCTTTTCCCCTGCCACATGTCTCGCCTCCCACATGACTAAGACTTATGTTGAAATATTGTGCAATTTGTTTGTTTTGGGGTTTTTACGTGTTCGTCTCGCCCACCTGCCTTCATCTGTGATAAGTGACGGGTATCTGTTTATTGTTTCCTATCCTATCTTATTTTCAGTGCCTCGTGGCAGTTTCTTTGTTTCCATTATCCAAGAAACAAATAAAACAAACACAAAACTGCTTGTAATTGTGAAGAAACCCTTTGAAATTAGAAAATATTTACAGATATTTAAATATCAAACTGGCCAAATTAAACAATTCTAAACAACAAATGTACCCCTGACCAAGAAGAGTTAAAAAAAAAAGTTGCCTGTCTGGCCTGAGGGATTGATGAATTTGATGAATTTACCCTGATGAATTTGCCACTCATTAAGTCACTGCTAAGAACGCTTACGGGGGCCCGAGAATCCTAGCGTCAGCCCTGCCTGTACGCAACATGACTTGATGCAATGTTTCATGCTAGTGCTCAACTATCAAAAGTAATGAGATGATACGGTGGTAGGGCCATTAGGGAAGAGTAAGCAGGGCAAATTTACTGACTGTGGGTGGGCCGGTTGACCGGCCAGAGGGGTCTCCCCGGTCGAGAAAAGAGCTAAAAAAAGTTCTACCATCTGGCCTTAGTAAGGGCCCGATCCGAGGCATTTGCCACCGGTTACGTCATTGCTAAGAAACTTAGAATCCTAGCACTGGTCATGGCTGTATGTGACGCGACTCGATGTGATGCTTCACGCTAGTGCTCAATTGTATCAAAAGTAATGAGTAACGAAACAATACGATAGTAATGAAGTCGTCCTGTACCCAGGGTTGGCATTAGGGAAAGGTAAGCGGGACAGATGTACCCCGTGCCCACCAACTGTGGGCAGCCCAATAACTGGCCAGAAGGAACCCCCGGCAGAGAAAAGAGCTAGAAAAAGTTCACCCATCTGTGGCCCTGCTTTTGTCATTCTATTTATAGCATACCTGACTTCAGAAGGAAGTATATTTGGGACTGTGGATACATACATCAGAGAGTATTAGTTTCCTCTAAACTACCATGTAGGTTGTTATAAAAACTTCTAATGAAATCTTAAATTTCCTCTGTCAGCAATTCTGCCCCAGTTTCCATCAGTTGCAACTATTGCTGCAAGGACTTATTCATTGATTTCGTGAAGCTTTTTCCCAAACAGCCATTGAAATTTGTCTGTATTCTCCTCCAAGTTTTTTAGATCAATAATTTTTATCTTATTTCCTTTGAGCTTATTTTGTTTCTGCCTTTACTTTTGTTTCAATCCTTGCTCTTACTAGTCAGTGATCACTGCTGGTGTTAAAAGTGAAATGTCTTTAATAATTTTAGGAGTATTCAAAAGAATAATGTCTACCTCATTTTTAATGCTTTTCATTGCCCACTTCTTGGAAAGAAGCGTCTGGAAATGTGTGTTCATTATAGGCATTTTCACAAATTCGGCAAAATGCACGGGTCTCTCTCATTTGTCATTTATCTCATCAATTCCATAGTTGCTCACTACCTAGTCCCTGTTTACATGTGCCAACCTTGGCATCAAAGCCATCAAACCAGTTTGAAGTGACACTCTCTTCCTTTCTCAGGGATTTTCTTTAGGTTCTTGCAAAAGTCCTCAATCTCTTCATATGAGTAGTTTGGGAGCATAAACCAGCATAATCTCTCCTTTGGACCTTTTTGAAATATTTTTTTTTAAAAAGTGGAACCATTTTGTTGGATGTTGCTTCAAGCACAAATATCTTATGAGAGATGTTCTTGTTAAGTATGGAATCCAACTCAATTTAGTTTACTTTGATGTTCACTACAGAAACAAAAAACTTGTCAGAATTTTAAGGCAATACTTCATTCAGGCCAACAATTTCCATTTGATATTGCTGATTTCTTCCTTGATTTCTTTTTTCTTGTCATTTCTGAATAGCGTAAATAAGTTGTAGGTCCAGTTAACATATAGGGTAAGTTACAAAGTTCCAAATAATGCAGAGTTCAAAATTGTACATTTTGAAATTTTTTCTGTCGGAATATCACACAAAAATTAATGAACACATTTCAACAAAACTGCACATAGTAATAGCTTACATCATCAGTTAAAATATAGGAAACCTTTTATCACGATGAATGCCACATTTTGTTCATGTTTTGGAAGCAAAAACCTACAAACGTGGCATAAACTTGCTGAATATCATGCACTTTGACACAGCACAATCAATAATTTTGAGCAAGAATGGTGAGGGCAAAATAGGCCAAAAGACTAACATATAATTTTCAACAATCTGAACTACATCTACCACTATCAGTTCCGTGCAGTTTGTGTGATTTAATGTTTCATGCAAGGATCGAGCCTGTTAGCCACCGGAAATATATCCACAAACTGTCCTTATCTCATAAGCAATATCTTCTTGATTAACAATAAAGTGAATACTATTATTGTTCACTGGAAATTAGGATCAGCAACTGTTGGAAAGAAATGTATACTCATAACTGACAAGCTTTTGCAAATTATTTTTATTCTACTTACAATTTTTCTTCTTGATACCGAATCATTTCATAGTTCATATCGTAACCTACTGTCTTGATTCAGCCATGGGATATGACTCAACAAAGCTTTCATGAAAGAAACGACTTGTCTATCTTTTCTTTCATATACTACTATTCAAGTTTTTGCTTTCAATAATTTTCTTAAACTAATTAATAATTTACTTTTATCTTAGTATGTCTTTTCCAGCCAGGATGAGAACTACTTACATCTCCTTTTAGACTTATTTGCTTATGATACAGCACTCGAGTTACAATTTCCAAAAACTTCTTGTTTCTTCCCACTGAGCATGGTGGGTTAACGGTTAATGCTCTGGCCTCTCATTCGGGAGGACACAGGTTCAAATCCCCATCCGGGCATCCAGATTTGGGTTTTCCACGGTTTCTCCATATCAATCCAGGGGAATGCCGGGATGCTTCCTTCAAAAAGTCATGGCCGAATTCCTTCTCATTCCTTGTCCCCAGTCCTTTCTCGCCTCTAATGACCTTGATGTCAATGATGCGTAAAGCCTCAAGGCAAAAAAAAAAAGAAAAAAAAGTTTCTTCCTATTATAATATCTGAAAGAAAATATGTTTACTACCTTGTCTTGTTTTTATTCTTTTAGTTCCAAATACTTGTCAATTACAATTTTATCAATAACTAGGCAAGTTAAACCAAAGACTGTTTTTATTTCACAACTTCTGATACTTAATCACAAACTAATTACAACTTCCTTTTCTGCATGACTTTTTCAGCTGCAGCCACAATAAATTTTATATAATTCAATTGATATTTCCATTTACCGTCCAACTAATGTTCATGATTTATGAATCTTTCTCCAGGTTACTGCCATATTCTAATGTTATCCTGGGCTTTTCTTATCTTCTCCGTTTCTGATTTAATAATAATTCCTTTTCCTTGACTCCAAATAGACCAGTTACTCCTTACCTTCAGAGATACTCATAAAATAGCGTTGGTATTGTACATTTATAACTCGCAGTGCAAATAAATAAATACATTATCTTATTTATAATTATTAACACATAGGCATGATGTGTGACCATTCCAGAATCAATTGATTTAAAAAATCACAATGTTCATAATCGTGTAGCTCTGGCAACGCATTCGGGAGGACAGTGGTTCGAATCCCCGTCCAGGCGTCCAGATTTGGGTTTTCCATGGTTTCCCCAAATCACTCCAGGCGAATTCCGCAATGCTTCCTTTCAGTTCCTTGTCCCCAGTCCTATCCCGCCTCCAATGACGTTAATGAGGCATAAAGCTATAAGTAAAAAAAATTGTCATGTACATAATTTTTGTTCTGTTCTCAAACTCCATTTTATGTATATTTATCCCTGATGTTGATTCATCACAAAATTTATCCAAATTTTTGTAAATTAATGGTGGTAATTTACAGGGCGAAGGAAAAAATGGTTGTTGTGGGTTAAGCCATGGGCAATTCTAGAACATACTATATATATATATATATATAATAACAATGAAAAAAAGACGCTAAGTAGCGGAAAGGAATCAAATTAGGATAGGGAAATGAGCCACCACTTACCTTTAGATGATGGATGTGGGGCGCGAACACACAGAAAAGACACAAACACAAATAATAAAGAAATTTTCGGGATAAAAACCCTTCGTCAACAAGAGAACATTATGGGAGGTGGGTGCAGCCAGAGATTGCCTCACAGAAAGACCGCCGGTCGAGAAAATGGTGGGGGTAAATTCAAACATCAGAAAAGTAGAGGGGCAGAGAATCAGAGAGAACATTATGGGAGGTGGGTGCAGCCGGAGATTGCCTCACAGAAAGACCGCCGGTCGAGTAAATGGTGGGGGTAAATTCAAACATCGGAAAAGTAGAGGGGCAGAGAATCAGAGCTCATACCCGAGCAAAAATAAATATACAAACTAATTTCTGGTTGGTGGGAAGATCAAAATATAATATATATTGAAAAAAAAAATATATATATATATATAAAATATTATACAAATAAAAAAATGTATAATAATATTTATGAAGTAAACATCACCTCAGGTTAGTGGTGGTTCAATATAGGTAATAGAAAGGAGAGGAAAATATATCTCACTTCTACTGAGGAAGAGCCAGGCTCGAAAATTTTATTCTTTGTGTGTTCGTGTTTTTTTTTCGTGTACCAACGCCGCTGGAATCCCCTTCTTTGGTAAGCGGTGGTTTTTTATCCTATCCAATGTTCAATATATATATATATATATATATATATATATATATACACTTGCTTAGATGAAATGTTCTCGGGTAACTCGCTGAGTGAGTACATTTGTATAACACGACGTTTTGGCAGTTGTATACTCTGCTGCCATTGTCAAGTGACCACTTTAGATTGGTGGCAGAGAATATGACTGCCAAAACATTGTGTTATAATACTCACTTGGTTAGTTTCCTGAGTAAATTTCTTCTTATACAATGTTGAGAAAGCCTCCACTCTTATATAATATACTTGCTTACTTGCAGCAAAATAATGATAAATATTAATCCATTTTCAGCATTTCTCTCTATGCTGGAAAACCCGAGTAACACAAATGTGTGGATAAATGACCCAGATGCTGCTCCAGTATTGAGTCAAATATTTAAAACGTACCACACCGAGAAGCATGTTGTGCAGCCATATGAAGCAAGTGAACAGGAAATGAATGCTGTTTCACCAGAATAAACTTGAAATATTTATCTCATAAGCCATATCTTCTTGATTAACAGTAAAGTAAATGCTATTATAGTACACTGGAAACTAGGATCAGCAATAATCTTTGGGCAGGGCAAGAAGTGTACTTGTCAATGAATTTAGAATACTAGAAATATTAAATATTTGTACAAATTTGTATAGTTTCTCAAATGCAAATAAACTGGCATAATATACTGTGTGTTTGGGTTAATTTTTCATTTTACTCTTTGTCTAGACAGGTGTTAATGTTTCCATTAAACTGTGTGTGAACATATTATTATAGGTAAAATTCGTCAAACTGCCCATACCATAGAATGACTAGAAGACAGCTACTGCTGGAACAATTTTTTAAAACTGATTATCAAAATGAAAAATTTAATATCAATGTATTATTATTACAGCTTTATCAATCCTTATTTCAGGATGTAGCCTCTTTAAGCCAAATGAGCTATATATTACAATTTAATTCTACGTAGATTTTTATTTTTTATTTTTTTATTTTTTTTTATTTTTTTTTTTTTTTTATTTTTTTTTTTTTTGTAGTTTATTTGTAGTTCCTTTCAGGTTGATCGATCTTGAGCAACTCTCCACCAGTTCACGTCTGTAACTTTATCCCAGCGATCCGGGAGTCTTTTAATTTAATTTAATTTTAATTGCAATGGAGCACTCGCTCCGGTGGCAATTTCCCTACACACCCAACTTTCCCCTATCCTTCACTCACTAACATTTGCCCTCTCCTCTTCCTCTTGCTCTTTTCAGGTTCCTTGGTATCCAATCCAGTACTGTCATCTCTTTTGCGAGCAATATGACCAGCCCATTGCCATTTTTGGGTCATGACATCTTTTTAAGATGTCTGTCACTTTGGTTATTGCACGGCCCTTTTCCTAGCTCTTATTGTAAACCCTAGCATTTCTCTTTCCATACTTCCTTGGCAATTCTCAGTTTTTGCTTCATGTGACTGTTTAGGGTCCAAATCTGGCAGGCATTGTTCAAATACCTGTTTTTTAAGATGTACTGGCATGTTTGATTTAAAAACTATGGAATTTCTTCCATATGCTCTCAAGCCCAGCTTTATATGTCTGTAGATTTCAGGCTTTAAATGTTGATCAGTCAGTCAAGATAGATGTACTGTTCTGCGGACTACCTGCTTCTTATCTTTATATATAAAGATGAATGTATGTTAGTTTGTTCTTCATACAAATCCACAGTTTTCATCCGATCTCGATAAAACTTTGCACACTTATCCTTTGAAACAAGGACGAAAATACTGTCTACATTTGGTTGAAAAATTATCTGTATAAATAACACATGTTGTCTCATAATTTCGAAATATGGCAATAGACAGACACGTTGGATATGGACGTCTCCGTACCGTGTTTCTGTGTAGTGGACTGGCAGCTCAGTGGTTAAAGCGCTTGCTTACGAACGTCGTGGTCTCTGGTTCAAATCTCCGTGGAGGCTAAGATTTTTAAAAATTGTTTTTCATCGTAAGAGTCAGGCCTTGGCCGTAGGTTATTCGGATTGAATGTTAAACTGTAGATATTAGAAAGTTAGGGGTGCAATGCAAGGCAAATCGTAGGTAGTCTTGCAATGTTGTAGGTGTACACTTTTTTACATTATAATGATCCCTCAGGTGTTTTTCGCAGTCAGTGTGTGAGTGTGAACCACAGTAATATTATAAATACGGAAGTAAGTCTCGGTCTTTTTGTTACGTTTTGACGACTAAATGGCTATATCGTTGTGATGGAATTTTATAAGGAAATCTGTATGAAGGGCGCAGGATATTTTTTCCAGTAGGATTAACAGTTGTAGTCACGAAATTTTGAGACCTTATCGAATGGTGACAGAAATATGTTGAAAATTGATCCCCTTCAAGAGACAAGTTCAACGGTACAATGATATAGTGATAGCTTTCCTGTCATATTATTCTGACTCGATATTGTTTGGGACCAATCCTTCGTTACCAACAACTTTCTATATTTAATTCTGGCAAAAAAATTCTTAATCCACGCGTACGAAGTCACGGTTACGAGCTAGTACTTTAATATATTCAGAAAGATGAGAAAGGGAAACAAGTTAATCCTTCACAAACTTCTATCCCAATTACCAGCAATTATTAAAATTTAAAGGTGATATTTTCATTTCCTAACCTCATCTGGATCATAAGCACTTAACTACACTAAACTTAAATCCAAATAGCCACCCTTGTACGATAATGGAGTAATGCTTGCATGTGCAACTATGCACATTATTCATTTCTATTGATGTATCAAGCAACAGAATGCAAATGGAAACAAATTTTCATCTGTTAAGTAATTTTGGATTCATAACAGGCTTTTGAGATTTATTCAGAGAGGACATATATGACATTTATTTTAAATATGGAGACAAGTCTCCACTTGCCTACAGTCAATAATTACTTTCAAAGTAAGAGAGAAATTTGTTTTCAATCAACTTCATTGACAGTCCAAACTCTCCTAGTTCCCAAATATGCTTTAGGAGCCACCAGTCTTAGTCCTCATATACTAGCTTACCCAAGACACAAAACCATCTTACAACTTCTTCCCTTGCTATGAGTTCTAGATGTGAACTGCAATGTTGTCCACTACATTTTTTAACCTCTTCACTTCCTTTATTTACATTTGAAAAACTTCTTTCATCCTGGAATAATGTGAAACAAAATGATTATGCACTTGGTCCTTTCACTCGGACAGTAAGTTTCAGCAATCTACTAAAGTTGCATTTTTGGTGAAATGAGATGTTCATGTTACCAACAGAACTACAGCCAAAACTCAAATACAGGTCGTTCTTTCATGTAATACATTGAACTAACATCAAGAAATGGTTCTATGTGTTTGTTTACATTTAATCTCTACTTCACAAGGCGCAATATTGTTTAAGTCATTGTTAAAAGGATGAGACATTTACTCTGTTCAAAAATTATGTAGTACCAAGGAACAAGAATCGCCATCAATCTTATGGTTACAAAAACCAAAAGGAAATAATTTTATTGTGTTTCATAAAAAAACTACCTTGTCACTACATTGATAACAGAACATAAGGGCAGAACATTATGACCACCTACCTGATAGCCGGTTTGTCCACCTCTGCCACAGATAACAGCAGCGATGCATCTTGGCATGGAAGCAATGAGGCATTCATATGTTGATGGTGGGAGTTGGCACCACATCTGTACACACTAGTCACCTAATTCCCGTAAATTCCTGGGAGTCGGGCGACGTGCTCTGACGCCACGTTCAATCACGTCCCAGAAGTGTTTGATTGGGTTCAGATCTGGTGAGTTGGGGGGCCACTACATCAATTGCAACTCACCAGCGTCTTCCTCAAACCACTCCATCACACTCCTAGCCGTGTGACATGGAGCATTATCTTGTTGAAAAATGCCACTGCTGTTGAGAAACATGGTTGTCATGAAGTGGTGTATATGGTCTGCAACCAGTGTAAGATACTTATTGGCCATCATGGTGCCTTGTATGAGCTCCACTGGACCCATGGATGCTCACGTGAATGTTCCTCAGTGTATAATAGAGCCACCGCCGGCTTGTCTCAGTCCCACAGAACCGCGGTCAAGAAGCTGTTTCCCTGGAAAACAACGAATTTGCACCTGAAGTACAGCTGTCAAGAGGCTGTTACCCTGGAAAATGATGGATTCACACCCTCCTATCAGCATGATGAAGAAGGTATCAGGATTCATTAGACCATGCAACACTCTGCCACTGCACCAACGTCCAGGGAAGATGGTCACGTGCCCATTTCAGTTGTAGTTGCCGTTGTCATGGTGTTAACATTGGCACATGCATGGGACGTCAGCTGTGGAGGCCCATCATGTTCAGACACACTTGTACCCTGCCCAGCATTAAAGTCTGATGTTACTTCCACCACAGTTTGCCACCTGTCCTGTTTTATCAGTCTACCCAACCCCTTGACGTTTGGACAACAGCATTCCTCGAACATCTGACAAGTTGTGCAGTTCCTGAAATGCTCGTGCCTAGCCTCTGGGCTATCACAATCTGCCCTCAGTCAAACTCAAATAGATTGTGCGCCTTCCCCATTCTAAACACGGATAGCATGATCACTGATACTACATGCATGGTGCGTGTGTCTGACTAGCAGTCATTCCTCATCAGGTGACACTGCTATCGCCTGGACGGGTTTATATCGATAGTTGGTAGGTAGCCATAATGTTCTGGCTAAACAGTGTGTTTCTCATGTTTACTGTCACTTCATTTCACATATTTTACTCTTACATACACTTCTAAGCCTGAATAATTTTCCTGGTTTCACCCACACATTGTAAATGATTTCTGGTATCACAAATGTTGCTCACTTCAGTATTAAAATTATTCCAGTTCAGACCAAATGCATACTAGATTATGGCATCCCCACCCAGTGAAATTATTCATAAATGAAGGAGATATTGAAGGAAAAAACTGTTCTGAGAATTGTTTATGATATAAACCCAGGCATAATGCATAAGACAACATCAACACACTTATTTTGTAACATGAAATAAAGAATTTATTTTAATGCTAAAATATATGGTTACAACACAGTAAAAAATAACTTTTATGAACATTACAGGTCACTGTCAACTAACAGGGTCAGGGACAAAATTTTCTATAGCTTCTTACTACAGTGCCCTTTCCAAATAAGGAATTACTGCCAAGGTTAGGGCCAAATTAAAAGATCATAATCTTAAAACCAATTTTACTCTCTTAACCCTAGATCACTAAGCTTCGTCGAATCGATGACTCGAATTTGAAAAAAGTGCCGTAACTTTTGAGTGCGCGGTCGCACCTGTTTCAACTCCCGTGTAATTTCAGTCGACCCGTTGCCCCCGCGATGGATGGTAGTGTTTTTAGTGTGGGAGGTTTGTGAGCGCCGGACCAGCGACCATGGCTCGTCGCATCGACGAAGGTTAGTATTAACGTTATATTTTTTACTATTGTGCTTATAATATTTTATGTTTATTTTTAGTTTTAACATCATAAAAGTAATGTATATTATTTTTTTAATTTAGATACGATTCTTCAGCTATTATTAGCCGATAATAGTGACGAAGAAAATTCTTCAGGGAGTGAGAAGGAAGACCACATCGAGCCTGATCCCGCTTATGAGTCAGATCGCGAGGATGAGGTTTCTTCTTTGTTACAACATCCACCTCCAGCTCAAGACGTTCAGGTAAATGACCATGCATCTCCATCAATAGAAGATCAGATACCTAATACTTCGGCACAGGAGCGTAATGAATTGATTATTATACCATCGCGTAACATACTTCGCGGAAAAGACAAGCACAAATGGTCATCGCTAAAGCCTAGATCACAAAGCCGAACAGCTGCAAGAAATATAGTGCACATTAGACCTGGACCTACTCGCATTTGCAGAAATGGATTGGATCCTTTGGGTTGCTTTTCGGCTTTTATTACAGATGATAAGGTAAATATAATTGTCACACATACCAATGCTGAGATTGCACTAAAATCTGCAAAATACAAGAACGCAACCGCCACTCAGAGATCAACAGATGCTAGTGAGGTTAGAGCTCTTATTGGAATTCTTACGTTAACTGCAGCAATGAAGGATAACCATTTGCCATCAAAGGAGATATTTGATACTACTTTTTGTGGAAATAGATACCGTAGTACAATGTCGAATGAGAGATTTGATTTCCTAATAAGCTGCCTTAGATTTGACGACAAGTCTACGCGTCAACAACGTAGACAGACTGATGTATATGCTCCATTTCGGGATCTGTGGAATCTTTCTATAGCTGCCTGTCAAGAAAACTACAAACCTGGTTCTTACCTTACTATTGATGAACAGTTACTGGGCTTCAGGGGAAGATGCCCATTTCGAATTTATATCCCTAATAAGCCAAATAAATATGGCATTAAAATTGTCATGGTAGTAGATAATTCCACGAAATATATGGTAGACGCAGAACCCTATCTGGGTTCTTTTACTAAAACCGACGGCTTGCCACTCGGAGAATATTTTGTGAAAAAATTGACACGTACTGTTCATGGCACTAATAGGAACGTAACAATGGACAAATGGTTCACCTCTGTGCCATTAGCCAAAAGCTTGCTAAAAGAACCTTACAAGCTTACTTTAGTAGGAACTCTAAGAGCAAATAAAAGAGAAATACTGACAGAGTTACAAAACGAGCGCACACGTAGAACTGGTACAGCTATTTTCTGCTATGACAATGAATTCACGTTGCTTTCATACAAGCCCAAACCTCAAAAGGTAGTATTTTTACTTTCAACTTGCGATGAAGAAGGAAAGATGGATGAGACTTCTAAGAAGCCAATAATGGTCGAATTTTATAACCAAACCAAAGGTGGGGTAGATACATTGAACCAAATGTGCTCCCTTGCTTCTTGCAGCCGCAAAACTCGACGTTGGCCTCTATGCAATTTTTACGGAATGCTCAATATAGCATTCATAAATAGTTACGTTGTATACGCAACTAACAATGTGGAAGCAAATAAAAAACCTTTGTCGAGGCGCGACTACTTGAAAAGTTTACATCATAAGTTATTCGAGCCACATATGCAAAAACGAATACTTGTGCCCACACTTCAAACTGGTCTGCGCGATTCTATTACACAAATTTTGAATTTGCCAGGAAGTAGTAGATCGAATTTGACACTTGAGACTGAAGAAAGGGAAGCTGCAGGTCATCCTATCGCTAAAAAAGAAAAAATTTGTGCCATATGCCCATCAGCAAAACAAATGATGACGAAATCTAGTTGCTATAAGTTCAATAAATCGTTGTGTGGCACACACAAACTTGATGTGTGTCACAAATGAGTTAGTTCATAGTTTTTTTTTTTTTACCAAAATGTTATTTTTTTGTTGATTCTATATGTTTATTTTAATTATTTGAGTTTTTTATAAAGTATTGTGTTCTAGTTTAGTATTGTTTTCTAGTATTGTGTTTTAAATATGGTCTCAGTGTAAAGGCTGATTAAGTAATAAATATGTGATTTAAATAAATAAGAATATTATAATTTTCTTAATAATTGATTATAATAAAAAAATATGTAAAAGAAATAATTATTTTATTTAATGAAACCTTATAAACCTATTTTTATGACAGTGTAGTCGAAACGATGAAGGTTAGTAATAAGCGTTGAAAAATAAGGTTAGTGATCTAGGGTTAAACAGATGTGTTCCTGGAGTTTGGCAAATAAAAAGGGGCATAAATGTGTTATAAGAAAGGCAATTTGATTTATTTTTCTTTCTTTCTTTCATCAGTGTCTTGACTGGTTTGATACAATCCTCCATCCACGGAAGTAAAATAAACTACAGTACAAAGTTTGTGGACCAAATGCCCTGGAAATGTTCCTCATCCTTTTGAGCATTTCATGTTAAGCTCGCATATTTGTGTACTGCCATTTACCATCATTATTAATACACTGAGACATCTATTTATCCACACCATAGTTCATATTGCGAACTAGAACATTGTCCTACTCATGTCAAATGCATGTAGTGAAAATGTATTAACCACCAATTCCATTGAAGCCCACTGTGCAGAACCAAAGTGCAATCTTTAGCTATTACAAATGGAGAAGTTGACAGTTGCAGAACATGGCATTGACAATGGCCATAAAATGTGAAGGTACTATCATTTCTGGGAAGATGCCAATAAGAAAATCTGTTAAAATCGTATTCAAGTAATACAGGACCCTTAGAAACTGGCACAGTCAATCCTTGAAAAGGAGTGCATCAAGTTTAAAGGTTACAAGACACCAGCATCAAAATTGATTGGTTTGATGGCAGTGGAAACATTGAGAACGTGCAGAACCATGAGGAGTAGCCCTATCTTATAATAACAACCATTGGTCAGCTGGTGGCAGACATCATAAGAAGCCATCTGGCAGTGATGTCACAGACATAACCACACCTGCATCAGGGACCAGCAGTATTTTTCTGGTTTCTTCATTCAGTTTAGATTTCTAACCACACAATTGTGCCAACAGTTTGTTTAGTTGTTAATATATCCCTAAATTTTATAATTTTTCTAAAACTGTAAAATTATAGAAAAGATACCAATTCAGATGCATCAATAGGTTGGATCGTAAAATATTGCTCTTAAAAAAGTAACAACACCTGAGGAGGATAAAGTGCCAAGCAGGAGCTTCCTAATGATACATCAATGGAATGAAATCTGTGTTGGCTTACAGACAATGTATTTTCATTGCCTTTATATAGAAATGATACCCACATGAGAATGATAGCTTAATACAATAGACTATTGCCCAAAATACTGAATGTGGTACTTAATGCTGAGTAGGCACAGGTGGTCCAATCAGGTCCCCAGTTCACCCTTCTGGAACCGGTTCAAGATGAATCTTCAACTACTCATTGCTCTAACCCTACAACACTCTCACACACTCTAATCTCCCTGCCATTATCCAACTGGAGTTTCAATTTTTTGGAGTCCCAGAACAGTGCCCTCAAACAGCAATGCAGCCCTCAGCCGACCATATATGGTTACCAGCTATGGCCTTTCAAAATGAGGTATGGAATCCACCTGTCTCAATAGCTTACGGTACTACCACATTTGGCACAACACTCGAAGACTTCCCTTATTCAGTTGAGACTCTAAATCCCTAGAATAGGCTGGCACTAAGAAAACTTCTCACCAAAATGACCACAATTTTTTCGTACCTCTCCTATGCTCCATACTTGGCTATTGCTGTGATCAGACGCCAGCCGGAAGCACTGGACATTGTACTAGACCCGAATTTAGGTTCCATAAATTTACAATCCCAGTATTGAATCACTTCAAAATTTAAATCCCCTCCAATAATTACCATTCTACACTCACCTCTGAACTGTCATTGGGAATTCAGTTTCTCTCCAAGAAACTCATCTCCATCATTCATTTTCCACTTTGATAAGCAGGCAATACCTTAGGGGTTTATTTCCCCCTTTCTTTTTTATCACCCCAAAAATCTTCTAGTAACTCATGATCATGATCTTGAACACTAGAAAACTAAAGCAATCTTTGCTAACCAGCCCTCCAACAGTTGCTCCTCTGTCTCTGCAGTACTCTCTGTAACCATCAGGGAAAACCTGGTTCTTGTATCTCTATTAAATTTGCAAATTCTATAACTTCATTCATTATACTTCTACAATTCACCAATAACTCCCTTATGTTTGGCTTTGTGGTATTTTCAGCATTAACCTTTGTCTTTACAGTTGTACCCAACTCTGTTGTTATTTCAATAGCTTTATGTTTCTTTAGCATTTTTGCTATTCCCCAAGGCGCATCTACAATCAGTATCCCTTTGCTCACTCATTTTTGTCCCTTCAACAGCATCCCCCAAAACAGGCACAGTCCTGACCCATCATAATTGGAAATGAGCTCCCCTACAGCTTTAGCTAACAGCTCAGAAAGATCTCCCTTCCTCCTTCTATTTAGGTGAAGGCAATGCCTAGTAAAACCCTACCTACCAATGGTGTTCATGGGTACAACCCCCAAAATGGAACTAATGCCTCTTCCAAGTAACATCTGTTTCCATGTTTACCCAGCTGACAATGTGGTTCAAATGTGGTTAATGATGGTGACTTAGAACCTGCATGAGTTCCACCCTAGTATGCTGCGCCTTGCTCACCACCTTTCCCTCTATACTATAACTTGTATTCCTATCAATACTATTGCCTGCACCTCCCACTTTCATCCTTGGTGAAATCACTACAAACTGATCCTCTATTACCTGCCCTGATGTTGCACTGTGTTTGCAAAAGATTGTGTTAACTCACCATGACTGACCACAATTTAACTATGCTGTGAGGCAGGTAAATGTGGAAATGGAAGTGCTACTTGGGAAAAGCTTTATTTGTGTCTTGGGGGTTGTGCCTGTGAACTCCATTGGTAGGTGGGATTTCACTAGGCGTGGTCTACAGTACCTAAATAGAAGGGGAAAGGGGGAACTATCTGAGTGTTAGCTAAAGCAGTAAGGGAGCCCATTTCCATTGATGATGGGGTCAGGACTGTGCCTTTTTTTTAGGACAGGGGCTGCTGGTGAAGGGATGGAAATAGATGATCAAAGTGATACTGGGGAAAAAATCACAGATGTTAAAGAAATAAATGAAGTTGCTAAAACTATAACTGACTGGGGTAAAACTGGGAAGGAGGAGATTAGTGCTTAAAATATAAAGCCAGTAATAAGGGTGTTACTGGTGATCTGTAGAAGTATAATGAACAAAGTAATCAAATTTGCAAACTTAATAGAGATATACGAACAACAAGTAATAACTGGGATAGAGAGTTGGTTAAAAGAAAAAGTACTAGACAGTGAGGTTTTTTCCGATGGTTATAGAGTGTACCGCAGAGATAGAGGAGCAATTGGTGGAGGAGTTTTCATACTACTTAACAAAAACTACCACAGTTCACTGGTGTTCATAGATCATGAGCATGAGTTACGGGGGGTAAATTTCTGGGGTAATGAAAAATAAAAAACATCAATGGAAGAATGACAGATGAAGATGAAGCTCTTGGGGAAAAATTAAATTCATACTCAGATTTCAGAGGTGAGCATAGAATGGTCATTATTGGTGGGGATTTAAATTTACCAAGTGTAAACTGGGCAGGAAATAGGATTAATAACACAAGGGAACAGAGATTTGCAAATACCCTAATAAGGGATGGAAGACTTACACGAGTGGTAGAGCAGAACACTAGGGGACAAAATATTTTGGATGTATTCCTAATAAAGCCCGATGATAACCTCGTGGGGTGTCAAATAACCGAAGGAATAAGTTATCATGAAGCAGTTCTGATGTATATTAGAGGATTCAGTAAACCAACAGCCAGAATTGAAGGGGGAAATAGGTACAATTCTAAAAAGGCACAAATTTTGAATTTCAAGAGACATTACAGAGAACATTTCAGAAAATGGAAGGAAGGCACAAGTACAGTACAGTCAAGGTGGGAAGAGTACAAGGAGATAATAAGAAAGGGGGAAGAAATATTTATTCCAAAACAGAAAATAAAGAGAAGTAGAGAGCCTGTTTACTATAATAGGGAAGTCAGGAGGTTAAAGAGGTTGGTACGAAGAGAACATAACAGAGTTGAGAGACAGCAGGGTAGTAGGGAATATTTAAAACAAGGACTTAATAATAGCAAATAAAGTGGCTAAAGATGGGTTTATGAAGAGTATTGTCAGTGCAGGAGCACCGTTAGAAATTTCTATGCCTATGTTAGAAAACTGAGAGGAAGGGAGGATGTTGAGACACTTATAGATAAGAATGGAGAAGAAGTTACTGAGGATTTGAAAAAGGCAGCGATTTTATGTAACTGGTTTAATAGGAGCATTAGGGACAATGAATCAGAAACAGGAGGGTCTAATTCGGAGAACGAGCTTAACAACACAATTAGAAACGAAGATACCAAAAAATTTGAAAAACACTCTAAGGAAATCGTGAAGGAAATAAGAAAGCTGAAAAATCATAAAGGGGCTGGTGTACATAATATTACTATATTACTACAGATATCTTAAAGATAGCTAGATGTGACATTGTACCTTATCTTGAAATATTATTTAAATTGAGTCCAGATACTTGCTGCTTACCACAGGACTGGAAAAGTGCGATAGTAGTACCGGTACATAAAGGAGGGGTGAGAAATAGTCAAAAATTACAGCCCAATCAGTTTGACATCAGCGGTAGGTAAATTAATGGAGAGATTGATATGAGGAGCCTAAGTGGTTTTCAAGTAGGCAAAGATATTCATGCGAATCTCAGTTGGTGGGATATATGCAAGATATTTCAGATGAAATGGACAAGGGAGGCCAAATTGATAGTGTAGCACTAGATCTTTCAAAGGCTTTTGACCGAGTAAGCCATAAAATGGTAGTAAATAAAGTAAAAACTATTGGAGTGGATGAGAAAGTAATTTACTGGGTAGTTGTATTTTTAAAAGGTAGAAAACAAAAAGTTAGGGTAGCAAATGCAGTATCAAAAGAAGTGGAAGTAAAAATGGGAGTGTCACAGGGTAACATGTTAAGACCATTGCTATTCATTATTCTAATGAATAATTGTGTTGATTGTTTATTCTCAGAAATTAGATTGTTTGCAGATGATATCTATACTATTATATATCTGTAAGTAAGCTGCGTTTGTCTCTTTACTGAAACGGGTATCGCGCACACATTGGACAGGTGGTAGGAAAAGGTTTCAAAATTCTGCACGTATTGGAGAGAATGAGGAGGGGATGTACGAGAGAAGTGAGGGAGTTGGGTTACAAAACATTGGTCAGACCATTGCTTGAACATGGTAGCGTAGATGGGACCCCAATCAATAACAGATATGATAAAAGAGCTGGAATGGTATTCATTGGAAGACAGGAGGAGGGTCATGGGAGTGTACAAGTCGTATATTGGTGATGAGACGGAAAGATATTGGTGTAAGAATTGAAAGTAATGCATGGAAGGGAAAAGATGACCATGACCACAAGCTGACACTCAATTTCAGGCACAAGAGTGTAGGAAGATTCTCTTTTTTGGGTAAGGGTTTCAGGGATTGGAATAAGTTACCAAGAGAAATAATGAATAATTTACCAAAAACTTTGAAGGAATTTAAAAGCTAAAATTTGCAGAGGGCACAGAACTCGATTGCACTGCTCGAAACTTGTACACTCCAGATCCCTCTTTATAGTCTCATCTTGGAAATGCCGAGAACAATGGTAACCCCAGCGAAGAATCACTTTTTTTTTTACTTGTGAATTTACCAATATCCTATGTACCAAAATTCTAATGGATCTATACCAAAATTCTGCATCCCATAGATTAAATTATTTCCAACATTTTTAGCTAAGACATGTTTTCTCCAGTCTCTACTAGTTTAGCAGTTATTATTACTTAATTCAGTTGGAGGTTTGTTAATTTATCTCATCTTTTTGTTTATTTCAAAACCATCTAACCCCTCGTAAAATTTTAGCTCCAGAAAATTAAATATCGTCATACTAATTAGCATACCTCATAACTCCCAAAATGACAAACATTACACAAATTTCTATCAGTGTCCCCATGGCATTTTTTTTTTAATTCAAGTGCTTTTTTAATGTTTATTGATGTTTTACAAATTGCATTTTTCCATATTTTACAGGAATTGCATTAATTTATGGAGTTAAGAGGTTTTAGAGCAAAATACTTTGGAGATACGAAGTTTTCTTATAATGTAGTATCATATTTAAGTGCTAGATATTTTAAAGAAAAATAAATTTGTTATAACACTTTTTATTTTTTAGAACATTGTTCTACACATTATACAACACTTGATTTAATGATTCAAAAAAAAAAAAAAAAAAAAAATCAAGGAGTATATTATCATAAAATGTGTGGTGATCATATTCTAAAACAGATTTAAGATCTTGCAGATCATCAAAATTTGTTTCTTGATTTATTGTACTCTTATACAAATTAGGAATCATCCCAAAAGCCTAGGTGTCACTTTTTTGTTCTTTCGTATTGGTAGATCTGTCCAATCATCAGTGAAGCTCAACTTATATTGAACATCAACAACACGTGGTGACCCAACACCTCTTCCAGGCTGAATACTTTTATATTACAGATAGTTGTTAAATGATTTGAAAAAAGAATGGTCAAGATACTCTGCTGAGTACAGTAGAGACTTCTGTGCACACTGAGATGTAGTACACAGGTACACTGATTTTTTAGTTTCTTAGCCTCTGCTCAATGGCAGAATGTACAGAATCAGCCTCCATCTGCGTGTGTCCTACTTCCAAGCACTTTTGTTCTATAACCACATTATTTAAGATATATATATATATATATATATATATATATATATATATATATGCAACAAAGTGTTTTTATTCTGATAAGAATATCCATCAATGTACAGTACAAGTTTTTCTTGGTCTTCTGGTATAGGAAGCTGCGAAAGCACAAAACTTGATAGAACATTTGCAAAATCATTTGATGTCAAACCGCCCTCTGTTTCGTTCCAAAGAAAACAATAGCCAGCATTGGTACTCAGGTTGTAATTTGTAAAATTATGAACTGGAAGTTTCATGTTGTAGTAAAGACCTCAAACAGTTGATTTAGGGGACTACAGTAAGGCTTGTAAATCCATAGTAAAAGCAAGGTATTTTGGATTTGTCGTATCTGAGTCCTTTTCCATTCGTGCTTCTTTTTTTCTTATGTGAGTTTCATAATCAATTTCACTGTAATTAACAGTTTTAAAAGATTAACAGATGTTACACAAATCCTTCTTAGAATGAAATAGACTTAGATTCTGATCTTCAGACATCTGCGAGAACCTAGATACTGAGAGTGGGGTTGTATCTTTCATTTGGCACCAATTCTATTTGTACAAGCAATATAATTGCCTTTTGGATTTCCAATTTGGCTCAAGATAAAATCTGGTTGATGATTTCCAACAAATAATGTGATTCAACTTTAGGCATTGCATTAAAATACCTCTTCAAGAGATTAAGCCTCCTTTGCCTTTCTGAGTCTTTTTGTGGCACGCACTGTTATAGTACCATCTTTGATTCCTTCATTATCTGTATCACCTGCTGTTGAATCTTGAGGTTCATCTTGCCAGTTTAGTGCAATCCATTCACCAATGGATAAGGTGTTCAAAAACATTGTTTTACGAACAGGAACTACAAGTTCCTTTTCCCTTTGCTTCTTTCACTCTCCTTTCGATCTCTGACCCTTTTCGTATTTGTTTTCTTCGTCAAAAATTTTACAAACAGCTTTTTACCTTGCCACTCAAGGCCCCAAAACTGTGTAAAGTGGTCTTCACTGTCTTTATCTGTTACAGCCGCACACTGTATCAAACTTTTATCTTTCTTTCACATGAGCACCATGGCTTAATTTTCCTCTCTTTCATTTGTATATCATACCTCCACTTTCCATCATCAGACTTTCTCTTATCATAATAAGCTTTTCTACTCATTTCTTTTCCAAGTGGCTGGTTTTACATTATTCCTCTTTTTGCATGTTATTCTGCTAGGCTGCTCCTCCAGCTGAAGATCTGTAACATCATCATTAATCTCGCTGGAGGGTGTTGCTCCTTCATTTCCCTGCTCACACGACACGCAAAAAAATATTTTCAATGGTCTCCAAATTTCGTAAATCTGAGTTATTTGCACTTATGTCCAGGTCCAGATTATTCAAAATTATTTCCTCTTCACTTAAATTTAAATTAGTTTCCTTTACCAGATTTTCATTTGATTAATTCGCTTTCAATAATGTTCCATCAGCATTAACTACAAAAGTTCCCATGGAGACATCTTGGTCTGAGGTTGTTTTTACAGTAACATCTTGGTCATTTCTATGGGAAAAAAACTTCATCTACAGCCATTTCTACTTGCGTCTTTCTTCTTGACATTCTGTAAGGTATAAATAAATAAAAATAGAAGTTAACCAAATTAAAATTATTTACCAGTACCTCCAATATAAAGGTATCATTCCGTTTATGTTTTCAAGCTTTAACTGAAAATTAATGAAAAAGCAATATTTTTTTTTGCAAATAGGTGAAATGTTTGGGTAGCTTCAAAAGTGAATAGATTTGTAGACATTTTATAACCTCAGTAAAAAAAAAATTAGTTTACTTATCATTTGCTTAATGTAGAATACCTCTCAGCTCCTTCGCCAAGCTAACAGATTAAAGGCCCATTCACACTAGCGGTCCAGGATAGCATTCACACTAGTGGTCAGGTCAGGTCAGATCTAATCGCAGACGAGGCCATTTCATTTCTGTTGCTCATAGTGAACAATGGCGTTTTCTACCCAGCGTCAATTAAATCGCAATGATTTTGGGTCAAGAACCTAAAAATACGTCAAGATCAAAAAGATGATGGTTCTGGAATCTGGATGCATCCAGAGTTTCAAGCACAAACAGATCAAGAGAAAAAAGAATGTTAACTACCGGCTATGCCGTGCGAGATGAGTGGTGAGAAATGCTTTTGATATTTTAGGGCACAAAGATTTCGAATTTATTTTAGAAAAATTAATTCTGCTCCAGGATTAATTGATAACTTAATTTAACCAACATATATGTTGTACAATTATTTACGGAAGGATAAAATTTCATGTTATGTAGAAACTGAATTTCAGGTTGAACGAGATTAACCGTATTTTACAAATCGCTCATTTGCTGCAACAGTGACACAACTCAAAAACATCAATCTTATAGAAGGACCAATTGAGATGTCTCGTATGAAACAACTTTATACATTCACTAGAAAATAACTTATATGCAAGTTTTATTGAAATAATACAATATAAAAGAAGGAAAATGTATTGTATCAGTTGTAGTATTTACGAGAATGGTCCATCCTATGATTATAACTCAAGACAGCTCTTTTTTTTTTTAGTTATGTCATTGTTGCAGAAAATGAGCGAAATATTCTTTGTTTGGCTGCTAACGAAGCCTTTGATTTCAAAAATAAATTCACATTTTTTTAAAACAAAAATTCGGAACAGTATCTGTACCTTGGCATTACTAAAATGGGTAATAATATTTGAATTTATATTAAATTTTGGTGACTTTATAATAAACAGAAATAACATACCGTTAAAATGTTTATTTTTAATTTATTACTCTTTTTTTATTGCTTACGAGCATAGTTTTCAGACGTTCGCCGCCCATTTGATATGACCTGACCTGACCTGACCATTGCTCGTTCACACTAGCGGTTAGCTCAGTCAGCTAAGCTCAGGTCTTGACCGTTGTTTATCGGTGGCGTCGCGATCTTCAGTTTGACCTGTCTTGCCCTGAACTGAGCGGACCGCGTAGTGTGAATGCTACATTGGATTACGTGTATAGCGATTTTTGACCTGAGCTGAGCTGACCGCTAGTATCAACGGGTCTTAATATAGTAGATAATCTCTTAACTTCAGAACAATGTTTACTGGACATTTTCCACACATTACTAGTACACTAAGAACTTATTAGTAGGAATAATAATGATTGTAATATTTACTTTTTGGGAATATTTAGACTTAAGCAATAAAACAGAAAATATCCCAGTGTAAAGACAGATCGACAATAAAGCGAAACTTAACAGGATCACAACAATGCTCAACATGGGAGTTACCAGGTCCGACAAATCATAAACTAATATACCGGAATTAAGAGGTTTGAAAAAATCAGCTTTACTTGATTCTGTAATGTTTTGGAATTACGAGGATTTCTGAAACAGGTAGGATTTGATTCTTGGCTGTCCGGGTGGCGCCGCGTCATGTTTCTTGAAACCGACGTTTCGACCCTCATTCTGGGGTCTTCTTCCAGGGCAGAACTGCGCCACCCGGACAGCCAAGAATCAACTGACTCTGGCCGCGGAAGCCTACGATTACAGGTAGGATTTATTTTCCCTATATTTCACTTTTCAGCCACCACTACCTAGCACAGATCACAGGTGTGGGTATGTAGTAGTAGCATCGAGTTACCTCTCGTGCACAACGTTGGCCCAATGCCGATAGCTGGGGGAGGGGGGGAAATATGGTGGTTAAAAGTGGTCATTGCGAGGCCCCGGGCGGCAGATCTTTGCGTGGCCCTTGTCCTTTGAACTGAATATATTAATCGTAAGTATTTCTGATGATTAACGAAAAATGCAAACATTATACAAATAAACTTTGAGTTTTAAAATATTATATTAGAAGAGTTATTAAAAGTTAACAAACATAAAGATGACAAATCAATAAGATTAAACTGAAGTACATTAAGGCCTGGGAAGATATACGCAGGGATTTAAAAATGATGTTTGCGCCTTTTCCTGAGACTAAAATATTTAATAAAAGCACAAGAATCTAACGAATGACCTATTTCATTTTCAATTCAAAGAATAGAAAGAGCTGAAAATTAATCTGGTGTCATCGAATTCCTCAAATATGTTTTAATATTTTTTAACCATGAAAAACTTCTTTCTGCGGACGCAACTCTATTACGTGCAAGACTGCTTTGATAGTGGGGTACACTCCAGTAATTCAGTTAATGTTTTTTTCTATTATTTATGTCAACACTGTGATACCGCCGTCGTTTTCTTCATACGTTTCTTGTCCATCAATATCAGCTGTTTCTCCTGCTATTATACGAATGTGACAGTCAATAAATCTAATTGAGAAATTTTGATTAGTTAATAATTAATATATACTTTATCATCAATTAAATAACTTTACTTTATTGTTACACTAACAGCTGAAGATAAAATAATTATTTTTAACATAAACTTTGATCAACTCGGGTAGCTGCGCGAGGCCCCTCGAAGTACGAGGCCCTGGGCGATTGCCCTGTTCGCCACCCTCTAAGGCCGCCTCTGGATGCAGAGTATTTTCATATTTCGACTAAAGACTTGTGTTTCCTGCCACAACTCCATAGCACAGACCATTGGTGTTTGTGTGTGGTAGTAGCATCCAGTCTCTCATCGTGCACTATGGTAGTTAGATGTCGGTAGCTATGGGGGTGTGGGAAATATGGTGGTTGAAAGAGGTCGATCAGGGATATTTTCGTATTTCGACCAAAGACAAGTGTGTCCATATATTTCACTTTGTTGCCACAACTATACAGCGCACACCACTGGTCATTGTGTGTAGTAGTAATGACGAGTCTCCCATCGCACACTATGGTGGTTAGATGTCGGACACTTTGGGGATGTGAGAGATAATTATGGTGGTTAAAAGTGGTCGCCCTGGGGCGCTTTCATATTTCCACCAAAGACGTATGCGTCCCCATGTATCACTTTTTGCCAAAACTATCTAGCGCAGATAACTGGTGTTTGTGTGTAGTAGCACAGTCACCGATCGTGCACAACGTTGGCAGAATTTCAGTTGCTGTAGGTGTGTACGAGATATGGTGGTTGGAAGTGACCGATCAGAGTTATTTTCGTATTTCGACCAAAGAGGTGTCTGTCCGTATTTTTCACTTTGGTGACTCAGCTACATAGCGCAGACCACTGGTGATTGTGTGTGGTGGTGGCCATGAGTGTCCCATCGTGCACTATTGTGGTTATATGTCGGTAGCTATGGGAGTGTGGGAGATATGGTGGTTGAAAATGGTCGACCTGGGGCACTTTCATATTTTGATGAAAGACGTTATGTATCGCTTTTCAGTCAAAACTATGTAGCGCAGATTACTGGTATTTGTGTGTAGTAGTAGCAGCAGCATAGTGTCACCTATCGTGCACAACGTTGGTCGAATGTCGATGAGTGTGGGAGATATGGTGGTTGAAAGTGGTCGATCATGGATATTTTCGTATTTCGACCAAAGACGTGTGTCCGTATACGTCACCTTGCTGCCTCGACTACCTAGCGCAGATCACTGGTGATTGTACGTGGTAGTGGCCTCGAGTCTCCCATCGTCCACTATGGTGGTTAGATGTCAGTAGGCTAGTAGCTATAGATGTGTGGGAGATATACTGATTGAAAGTGGTCGTCATAGGGCATTTTCCTATTTCTACCAAAGACGTGTGTGTCCCTACATTCCACATTGCAGCCAGAACTACCAAGCGCTGACCTCTGGCGTTTGTGTGTGGTAGTAGTCTGGAGTCTTCCATCGTCCACTATGGTGGTTGCGAGTCGGTAGCTGTGGGGGTGTGGTAGATATGTTGGTTGAAAGTGGTAGAACTGGTAAAAAATAGATACGTGTGTCCCTAAATTTCATTCCACAGCCGAAACTACCTAGCGCAGTCCACTGGTGATTGTGTATGGTATTAATCTGAAGTCTTCCACCGTGCACCATGATGGTTTCATGTCGGTAGCTATGGGGGTGTGGGAGACATGGTGGTTGAAATTTGTCGACAGAAGGCAATTTCATATTTCGACCAAACACATGTGTGTCCCCCGCGGGATCCGTGCGGGATTGGCGCAAACAGTTTTTTAACGCTTATATTTAAAACATAGTTACTTAAAACGTTAATAAATTAAATTAATAAATCAATTTTAATGTTAAATGATAAAAATTAACAGTTAACAATATTTTAATTGGCAAAATGATATTAAAACTTTTTAGCATGTCTTAAGTACATTTTGAAGTTTTACATTTTTTTTAATCTAAACCAATTTTTAAATAGATAATAAAAGATGGAAAATATTCAGTGTTAGGTCATAATATGTGCCTTACAATACATCACATGAATTTAAAAACATGGTTTGCTTAGTGGCCAAATTACCACAGTTTTCTTTTTTTTTATTCTAAATAAACGTTACATAACACCGAGAGAAAGCATTCCATTTCACAAAGTGAAGTGAATATACTCTGTAAAGTGTAGACTTGGCTCAGAACAAGATCTCATAACTTTTTGTCACTGCACAAGCACGAGACTTGGCTTTTTTTTTTCTTCTTTTTACAAAAATTGTTATTGTGGGACTAATTATTACATATCCTGATTCTTTGATTGATCTTACAGTTGATTCAATGTTATTACCAACACGTAAACTGTCAAGTATTTCAATTTTACACATGTGGCGTAACGACGTTTTAAGAAAGGAAATTATTACTTTTTAGTAAGAAAGGAGACTCTCGGCGAACGTTTTGCAGTGAAGTTTTCATAGGTTGTATCTCCGGATTTCATTGTAAAAACACGAGATTTCACACGTGAGGGAGACGGCAGAGGCAGCCGTCGAAGTATGATGTTCCTACAACACAATTCTTCGATACACCCGTGATAACTTCATTATAACATTTTTGTCTTACTCAAAATAATAACAAGGAGAAGAGGTATTAATCTATAGCCTGAGCGGCACATGTAAACAGGCGGCTTTCGTCAAAGAAACGCATTGAGGCAGCGGCGAAACAGCAATAAGTCAAAGGATATACAATTGCCTTTGGAACAGCTGCTAAATATATAGGTATGCGATTAAAATTACGATAACATTAGTTTCCTATCAAAGAATAATCAAATTTTCAGTCGCAAAAAAGGAAATTGTCACAATAACTCTATCTGTAAATACAGAAAATGGGAATTATGAAACCGTGAATAAAAAGCTGTAACTTTGCAGTTCAGATAACGTTTGCGACACATAAAAAATAATTATATAGTTACAAAATCGTACTAAATACGCAACATAACTCAAATTACAGAAATGTGTACTCGAAAATGAATACGTAAAAGTGTATCTATTTACTTACAAATGACGAAGGTTGACAAAAACAAACGTTTGTTCACACGCGCCAAATGCCAACTGGAAGGGTACAGGCAAACAGTGCAAAACATCCGATAGAGACAGAATGGGGCAGCGAGTCTCGCACTGACACGCGTTTTATCCGCATTTTGCGGATCCGCTTAATTTTGTGCGGGATTGCGGGATCCCGCTTTGCTGGATTGCAATCCCTAGTCCCAATATTTCACTTTGCAACAATAAATAACCTGTGCAGATCACTGACGTTTGTATGAGATATTAGTCCAGAGTCTCCCATCGTCCACTATGGTGGTTACATGGCGGTGGCGGTCAACCAAAATTCTTTACAATAACGAACGAAGTCGTGGTCTTCAGCTAATGTATAATATTGAAAAAAATTGGAGTCATGAGGTTTGCTAATTTGTACGACGATATGTTTCTGCGTCTCAACTATCGGTAGAACATGGGCGCCGGGAGGGGGGTGCAAGGGGGTGCACTTGCACCCCCCTGACAAAAAAAAAAAGTCGCCCAGCCCGGAAATTTTTGGGCCGATGGAGGGGGGGGGAGGCACCAATGCATCCCTGGTGCACCCCCCTAAAAGCAATCCTGTCGGCGCCCATGCAGTAGAATATTACAGCTTGATTAATACATTTCAAAATTAAATTCGGTAATTTACCTCCAGTTTTTATTTCACCTTTTTACATGGGAGTTTCTCTATTCTTGCTGAAATTTTATTACCTTTCTTTTAATTGGAAAGGCCTTTTCGAAATATCTCCAAATAAAAATCACTTAGGCCGGCATAACGATGTAAAAGATCGTTGTCAAAGATATTTTATAAAATACTAGCTCGTACCCGAGACTTCATACGCGTGGATTAAGAATTTTTTCCCAGGATTGAATATAGAAAGTTGTTGGTAACGAAAGATTGGTCCCAAACAATATCGAGTCGGCATAATATGACAGGAAAGCTATCACTATATCACTCTACCGTCGAACCTGTCTCTTGAAGAGAATCAATTTCCAACATTTTTCTGTCACCATTCGATAAGGTCTCAAAATTTCGTGACTACAACTGTTAATCATACTGGAAAAAATTTCCTGTGCACTTTATACAGATTTTCTTATCAACATTATTACTGCGGTTCACACACACAGACTGCGAACAATACCTGACGGATCACTATAACGTAAAAAAGTGCCCACCTAGAGCATTGCAAGACTACAGGGCGTTCGCCGGGAAACGCAACCCACTGTTAGCGCTACAAGGAAGAAACTGCTCCCGGCGAGCGAGCGGTCAGTTTCCGGCATTGTTCGACCGTCGGCCGCGGACTATTTCATAATAATTACGCTTCATAAACTTCATAAACTTGTGTGCTAAGCATTTAAATGTGACGTAATTCATTAGCTTACCTTATAAAAGATCCTGGAAGTGTTGACCCTCTTGTGTAATGCACATTTCACATCTTCTGAACATATTTCGAGACACATGCTGCCCTAACTGACTTAATGATTTTTTGGGTGACTGTTCTAGTCGAAAAGCGATATCGTCAATTTTCTCCTCTGTGAGAATACGGTTGACCGACAGTCTCTTTTTGTTAAAAAACGAACCCGTTTCTCTTACTTTTTTAACCAGACGCAGAATTGTTGATTTAGCTGGCAGTAAAGCGCCAGGAAATTCGCGACGAAATTTACTGCGACACTTTTTAAACGACTTCTTCTTCACATATGTATCGTAGAGAAATATTCTTTGTTGCAAACTGTAACGTACCATAATTTTACTCACACTCAAACACGGTACAGATTAATAAGAGTATGAAGACCAAAACCAGCCAAACCGCAAAGAAACGTTTATTCACAACACTGATTAATAAGAGACTGAAGTCACAAACTATCTACAATGCAAAGAAACCGTTCTTAACAATGTCACTGCACTGTTGGGGCAGCGGAGGTGTTAAACAGTGCGGTGATTCACGGTGCCGTGTGGCGGAAACTGCTGGCCCGACTGACCGAGCAAGTTGCCGACGGCAACAGACTGGGAGGGTAGCGTTTTCCGGCGAACGCCCTGTACCTACGATTTGCCTCGCATTGCACCCCTAACTTTGTGTTATCTACAGTTTAACACTCAATCCGAATAACCGTCGGCCCAGCCGTGACTCTTACGATCAAAAACAATTTTTAAAAACCTTTGCCTCTCCGGAGATTTGAACCGGAGACCACGACCCCAACGTGTTCGTAAGCAAGCGCTTTAACCACTTAGCTGTCTGACCGCTACACGGAAAAACAGTCCAGAGACGACCATATCCAACGCGCTCTGTCTATCGCCTTCGAGTAATTTTTCGAAAGTATAAGACAACCTGTATTATTTATACAGAAAATTTTTCAACCAAATGTAGATAGTATTTTTCTCCTTGTTTCAAAAGATAAGTGTTCAAAGTTTCATCGAGATGGGATGAAAACTGTTGATTTGTATGAAGAACAAACAAAGTATAGTGCCCTCCCTACAGATTTTCTCGTCAAATTCCGTCAATATCGATAAAGCCATTTAATTGTCAAAACGTAACATAAGACAGAGACTTACTTCCGCATTTATAGTATTCCTACTGCAGATCACACACACACACTGACTACGAATCACCCCTGATGGATCAATATAACGTAAAAAAAGTGTACATCTACTGTATTGCAAGACTACCTACGAATTGCCTCAGATTGCAGCCCTAACTTTGTGATACCTACAGTTTAAAATTCTACCGAATAACCTACGGTCCAGGCCTGACACGATGAAAAACAATTTTTAAAAATATTAGCCTCCACGGAGATTTGAACCGGAGACCACGACGTTAGTAAGCAAGCGCTTTAGCCACTTTTTTTTTTTTTTTTTTTTTTTTACCTTTGTTATTCATTCTTAGGGTGTTCTTTCACGTTTTTTTATAGTGTATTTATCAGTAGTATTATCACCTTCTTGGACATTTTCAGGTCCTTTGCGTTGTGTTTGTTTGAATTATCGTCATTTATTTGGTTTTATTACATTAACTTTTAAAATTCCGGCTTTCTATGTGTGGCTATTCTTGTGTTTCTTGATCCTTCCTGTTGTTCTGAGGTAGGTACAATGGTTTTGTTTGCCTTTTAGTTGATTCATTTGGCGCAGTTCACGTTATCTTATTTTCTTTTATTCAGTGAGCCTTTATTTTGTTCTTTGAGGGTTGTATGAGTAGTTTTGTCTGGTTTGATTATTGTCACGGAAAAGTTTCCGTCATTATTATATCGAGCATTCGTGCAAAATCTTTTTTATAGTTTTGATTTTGAATTGTTTCGTAATATAAAATATTCATGTGAGCTATATACTCGTAATAGGTAGTCTTCTCGGTTTTTAGGATGTAAGCTAAAGTGTTGCCTAGTATCCACTGTACAGTATTATGTTTCGTTTCGGGATATCTCGATTTGTCTGGTTTCAATATTTCCTGGATACTCACTGTTAGAGGGGAAGTTCTGTCTAGGAAGGCTATTCTTCGCCTGGCCCAAGTCCATATTCTCTGGTTTTCGTCACATGTTATTCTGTGCTTCAGTGAGTCAGTATTTCCGCATTTTGTGCATCTGTCAGTCGGTGATAAATGTATTTCATAAAGTCTTCTGTTAGTTGGGATGTTTTCGTTTACCACGTCGTACCACAGTGATTGTGTTTTAGAGCTTAGGGTTTTATTAGTTATATTTTTCCAGATGTTGCGCCAGGTGAACTGTGGATTTTTACCTTCGATTTTATTTTTGTGACATGATGCATTTATTATTTTGTAAATTTCTCTGGTTGTCTTGTTATGCAATGTGTATCCTTTGGTTCTTGCATAGATTGTTTCGAGGTGGAATTTTCTCATATGCGGGAGGGTGTACTTTATTTCTGCCATATTGAATGGTATTTCATCAGATACTGGTTTGGTTTGGTTTATTAGAATATTTGTTGGACCATTTGGGTCATTCATCGCTGTCGTTATGGTTCTTTTAACGAATAAAGCACAGCATCTTTCACGTACACTGATCATACCTATCCCTCCTTTATTTAAAGGTAAGGTCATTGTTTTGAATGATACTTTAAAGATTTTACCCCTGCTTGCATACCATCCTAGCAGATTCTGTATCCGATCTGCTATTGAATCGGGTATAGGTAGGACTTGGGCGATGTAAACCATTTTGCTCAATATGGACACTTGTACAATTTTAGCCTTCTGTATTGTATCTAAGTCCCTATCACTATGGATATTTATGACTGCCCTGATTTTATTTAATGTTATGCGCCAGTTTTTGGTTATTGTTTTGACAATATTCTTCTGAAAAGTAATCCCTAATGTCTTGTGTTCCTGTACTTGCTCATACCAGGTGTTTGTTGGTGCTTGGATCACCCCCTTACTTATTGGTAGTAGTGCTGTTTTCTTTAGGTTGAGTTTGGCTCCTGTTGCATCCATGAATGTAATGATGATTTCCCGCGTTGTTTCGATGTCTTCCGTTGAAGTTTGGGCTATGCAAATATCGTCAGCATATGCTCTACAAGTAAATTTGTACCCGTTCAGATTTATGCCTGTTAAGTTTTGGTGACATTTCGCGAGGAGTGGATCGGTTGCGATTGCATATAGAATCATTGATAGTGGGCATCCTTGCCTTACCGATCTTTGTATCTTGATAGGCGCTGACAGGTGTCCGTTTATGAGGAGCTTCGAGTGTGTATTTGTAATGATCTTCTTTATTACATCAACGAAAGGGGTGCCTAAGCCTTTTTGATGCATGACTTCTAACAGGTAATTGTGATCAATTCGATCAAATGCTTTTTCAAAGTCAAGAAATAGCAGTGCTGCTGGTGTGCGTTTTTCTGCGGTTATGCTGATGATGTCGCGATATTCGCATACGGTATTCAGGATGCTACGTCCTGGTATGGCACTGGCGTGGTGTGATCCCAGGATTTTCTCCAAAAGGGGTTCCAGTCTTGTTTTGAGGATTCTTGTTAGTATTTTGAAGTCCGTATTTAGCAACGTTATTGGCCGTATTTCATCGATACGTTTGATTTGGTTTCCCTTGGGTACAAGTACTATGATACCTTCTGTAAAGGCGGAGGGTAGGTTTGCCTCGGTCCATATATTGTTAAGGACCTCTGAGAACTTATTACGTAGCATTGGCCAATGTCGCATGTAGAATTCAATGGGTAGTCCATCCGGCCCTGGGGATTTTCCTCTTGCTGCTTTATTAATCGATATTTGAATTTCATCATGATCAAAAATCCTTGTTAGCGTGGCAGCATCTTGTGCACTTGCTTTGTTTCTTGAGTTAGATAATAACCTCGTGATGGCCTCCTTGTTGGTGGTTGTTGACTGAAAGATTTTTTTGTAATGTTCTGTAATTTCTTTAACTATATCTCTTCCGTTCTGAATACGTTCACCATTTTCCTTAATTATGTTGGTAATTAATGTTTTTTTCCTCCCTTTTGTGCTTCGTATTAGGTGATATAAGGCTGCAGTTTCTTTTGAAGCAATGTCTGCCGGTTTTGATGTTATCAAGAGTTTATTGACTTGTTTGTTTTGTAGTGATAAGATCTTTGCTTTGTATTTTTTAATTTTTGTGCTTGTGTTGACAGTTATGGTGGGATTTAGATATAATTCTCTGATGCATCTGTAGTAATATTCTATTGTGTTCTTTAACCAATAGTTCTTTTCAGTTCCATAAGAGATTAGGGTCCGTTTTAGTTTCGGTTTTACATGTTCGACCCACCATGTCAGCGAGTTTTTATAATTTTTGCAATTTTTTAGACATTCAGCCCAAACTTTTTTTATTTCTTCATCCAGCGCCGGGTCTTCTAGCATGGAGATATTACATTTCCAGTAACCTTTGCCTCTATTAACAGGTTGTCTCTGCATGTTGACAGTGCATTGCATACTGCTGTGATCCGAGAAGCTCAGTGGGAGGATGTTTGCACTTGTTGTTTTGGTGCGGAGAGTATCTGTTACGTAGATTCGGTCCAGTCGACTTGCTGAGACACTTGAAATGTATGTATACGCTATTTTGTTTCCATGAATGCATTCCCATGAGTCGTGTAAGTCCATTCCTTGAATGAGGTTTGCCATCTCCCGGCACCCATTGAAATTTGGCGTTTGGTCTTTTTCGTTTAGTACGCAGTTGAAGTCACCTCCCATAATTATTGCGCTGTTGGTGTTACGCAGCAGGTAAGGGAGCTCTGTTTTGAAAAATTGGGATCTTAGGGCTCTGTTATTATTGCCTGATGGAGCATATATATTGATTAATCGGGTGTTGTTTATTGTGATTGCAATGCCCCTACCGTTTGTTAGTCTTTCTGTATCTTTTGCCTCAATTCCTTCTCTGATCATGAAAGCTGTTCCTGTATTTGTTTCTTTGGAGTAGTTTACTATTCCGTCGTAGCCAGGTATATTTAATTCCATAAGGGTTACTTCCTGCAACATTGCTATGTCTATGCTGTTTTGTTTTATGTAATCTGCTAGACATTTTATTTTGAAAGGCGTAATGATTCGGTTCGTGTTTATCGTTGCGATGCTGTAACTTTGATTGGATGTCATTGTTTACTGTCCGTTTCATCAGAGCCTTTCATTACTTCATCGTACCAGCTTTCTGTACCACTTGGTTTTTGTACTTCTTCTTCTTCCCCTTTCTTTTGATAGTAGGCGTATTTCGGTGTTTCTTGTTTTTCCATTCTCGCTTTCGTTGTTTCGTCTTCTTCTTGTATTAGTTTGGCTGGATTTGTCATTCTTTCAACTTTCTCTGCTATTCTTTTAACTGGTTTAGCGTTGGTTTCATTTCGTTCGCCGAGGGCTCGGCGTTTTTTGGCTGCGTTTTGACTTGTACTATTGGGGCCATCCTTATTTACACTTCTGATAGATTGTCTCGTTATTCTTTTCTCCCAGATTTCTTCTTCAGCTTTGTTATTGGTTGCCACCGTGTGCATCTCATTAGGTTGTTTTATTTCTTGCTCTTCTTCTGCCTGGTGACTTGTGGTTTTGTTTGTATATATTTCTACCTCTGTGATATTGTCTGTGATACTCTCCTCTTCAATTTTTTGTTGTTGTTCTTTCTGTTCAGGTTCTTCCTTTTCCTTTTCCTCTTCTTGTTCGAGTTCTTCAGATCTTTTTTCCTGTTTCCCGTTGGGCTGTTCCGGGTTCTCCTCGACGTCCATCGCCGTGTATTCCGCGTTGTCCATCATTTCCGTGTGCTTCTCACTTCCTGATGTTATTACGCGATGTGTGTTTACACCATTGTCTTGTTGTGCCGTAACTTCTGCATATGTCGTGTTGTCTTCCTTATTGATCACTGTGAGTGTTGCATTTTCTGTTATATTAGCAGCAGTTGTTGCCAATTTGTGTCTTGAAAGTTGCACTGGGCGTCGTTTTGTACATTCAGATCTTAGATGTCCTGGTTCATTGCAGATTGAGCATGTGCGCGGCTGTCCTTCATATATGATTAATGCTTTAAAACCCTGTATTGTTAAATAGGAAGGAATATGTTTTTTTAGATCAATTTTCACGCACCGTATTCCATTGTTTGCTTGGAATCTGAACTTAGAACTCCATTTTTCGTCCGTCGTCGTTATTATGTCACCATAGTTCCGGATTGCTGCCGTTACACTAGCATTACTAATTTCAAATGGTACATTGAATACTCTTACTGATCGTAGCCCCAGCCCTGCATGGCTTATATATACGGTACTTACGGTTCCATCTGGGTTCTGGTAGTCGGCTTTTCCTCCAGTTTTCTCTACGATCGAATTGCACAAGTTGTCATTTGTCATTTTTACGTATACAGCATAGGTCAAGAAGTCCATTTGGATTCCATATACGTCCGTGTCTGTTAGGTTGAATTTTTCGTACAGCCATTCGTGGAAGTCATAAGCACGTGGTCTTGTCTCCTTTGCGTCGAACGCGAATTTCAGTGTATTCTTACGTATCGTCGATTCCATTTTCACTATCTTAACGCACAAGCAAAGCTATCACTGATACACTCACTGAACCTCGCTTGAGGAAGTATCGAGCAACCGTACACGACGGCGGCTCGATGCGAACGCCACTGAGCTGACAGTCCACGACACGGAAACACGGTACGGAGACGTCCATATTCAACGTGTCTGTCTATCGCCGTATTTCGAAATTATGAGACAAAATGTGTTATTTATACAGATAATTTTTCAACCAAATGTAGACAGTATTTTTCTCCTTGTTTCAAAGGATAAGTGTGCAAAGTTTCATCGAGATCGGATGAAAACTGTGGATTTGTATGAAGAACAAACATACATTCATCTTTATATATAAAGATTTTACGGCGTAGTGGGACACATTTTATAAAATATTTATTTTATAAAATGTAAGACGTTGGCATTACATTCCTACAAAAGTAAACAAAGAAAATGGCGCAACCAAAGATATCGAAGTTTCTTAGGGCCATTGAGCACTGTTCCTCCATAGTTGGGACTGTCGAATCAATGAAAATCTTGATTTCTAAGTATGAACAGAATGAAATGTTGTACTGCTAGAAATATATAGACTGTAGGAATAAAAAGGTGAACACATACACAAAGATTGCGAAGTTAATTAGTTCTTTGATAAAAGGCTGTACTGTCGTAGTCGTGAAAAAGAAAATTAATATATTAAGTAGTTAGTACTCAACAGGTTTTTGGAATAATAGCAGAGGGAATGTGCTGAGTAATGCGGGTGCTATATTGCAGAATGGTTTAGATCCGCCACCAGCAGTCGAGTACAACCCATTTCACATACTCCATTAAAATAGAAACCTAATACTATATATAGTTACATTTAGGGGTAATAATTCTGATATAGAAATTTATAAAAATATTGTGGAAAGAATTTATTGGACCTATACTTCAGCTTCGATCATAATTTTTTTAATGTGCCATGTCCTCACATTGCAGCTCTTTCACTAAACTTTGATAAAATCCTTTCGTATCAAGTCTTGCAGTTCATGGTCGAACTGAAATATGTTTAGGTCTCTTCTTTTTCTTCAATAAAATAGAAACTGACAGCTGCACTTACTGCGGCCTCACAGGCATAAAAGTTTACTTCATTCATTTCAGATAACTATGATGAAAAATTTTATGTAGTGCAATGGGCCTGATAAAATATCATAAAATAAATATGATAAAATCTTTTATAAAAAGATCTTCTACAGTGTAACAGTGGCCTTAGAATAGTCTACCTTGCTTCCTATGTCGTTACGTATAAAATCCGCCTTTTTACTGTGCAAACTATTATTACTTTTTTAAAATTAAATTCCCTCTCTTCAGAACCTCGATTGGTCTTATTCAACATAATTATTTAGAAGCCATATATTTTTTAATGATTATGTCTTACGTTTAAATTTTTCTTTTGGCTTGAAATTTCTTATTAAGATATGTTTCGGTGCTGAGAACACAACTTATTTCAATTTCTTTTATTTATTTTGATAAAGGTTGTTCTATCGTTCTATAAGGAGTCCTTTGTTTAACTCTCTATACCATGGCTTGCTTAGGGACCATGCACAAACTACGTGGCTCGGTCCAGGGGGGGGGGAGGGGGAGGGGTTAGCTGGAAGGCTACGCTAGGCTACGTGGGGAGAGGGGGGGGGAGGTTCCGAGCCAGGCCACGTAGCTTTCCTTTCATAACATCTTTCACAGTTAAAATGAGGAATAGAACTCACAACAGCATGTGAATAATATTTATTTCCCTCAGTTAATTATTTCCGTATGTAATTTACAATAGTCTGACAAGAGAAAACCGTTCAAAATGTCTTCTGGAATCAAAAGGGGAAAAAGCAACGTGCCGCGAGGGGGGGGGGGCGTAGAGGCAAAAGCCACGTAGGGCTACGTGGGGGGAGGGGGGGGGGGGTACACAGGAGGCCAAACTGGAGCTACGTGGTTTATGCACGCTCCCTTACGTCGTGCAAGAATCATCCCTCATAGTCTCAAAACTTTTGTTAACCAAATTATAGCTTTATCCATATAAACCTTATACCAAAATGATTATTTTTATTTTTAGAACTCTTGTGATTGTTTGTAGCATTCGGCGTTAAGCTTTCGGTATACCTACTTCAAACGATACCTATCCGCTTTTAGTGGGAACATTGCTTCGATACCAAACTTAACTTATACAATTTAATTGAAATTCTATACAAAATTTCTCGCTTCATTCTCTTAACCTGTGGAAGGCTGTCTTCCATTACAATAAGCAACACCAGATGTCTTCCACAGACAACTAGTATACACGAGCAGACGGCCGCTTCCCCTTGCTTATACCCGCTGGGTCTGCAAAACTGATTAGTATCAAATGAAACCGTCACTAGTGACTTTTCTGCATCTTGTAAACTAAATACAAGCCTTCAGAGTTCACTATTAATTTGACACAGAGATTAAAAACCTGTATTATTGTTCAAAATATTTTCAAACCTCATTTTAAGTTTACACAGGAATACCTCTTGCAATGCGGAGTTCATTTGGCAGATTTTATTCCTTGACTAAATAGATTCAGTCAACGCCAAACCTTGAGTTCCAAGATTTTTAATACTTTGAAGCTATTTGCTAAAAATGAATGCTAATCACAGGTATGGTTTCAATACTAGAATTGTTAAATACTTCCTTGTACTGATAAATTGTCATAGCCTCTGCACTATAAAAGTCGATTACTACACCTTTAATGGCCTTGAAATGTTCATTTCAAAACAATACTGCTTCAACCCCCGTTGCCCATCGTGTTACCACTGGTTACGGAGGTAAAAGCACATTTATCAAGATTTTTTTATAGGCATTATTATGAGAACGTTCCTTAAGAAACGCTTTCTTTTTTGATGAAATCAGTTTATTTCCCAAACCTGGATCGAACTTCTTCAGCGATTCGTCGTACTCCGTGAGAAAAGCACGGAATAAAATACATGAAGGGCTTTGGCTACCTTGATCATTAGGGAGCAGCGTCTGAGAGAAATGTAAACATACTTTCATCTGCAGAAGATTCAGGAAATACTTTTTTAAAACTCTCATTCACAAATCAGGCGATCGTAGAATGATCTGCCTTTTCAAGTTCTTTGCAAGCCACCAAAAAGGAAGAAAGAGGTTGTAGTTTTAATGCACCGACAGTTAAAATTGTAACAGGACTGGATTAGCCACGTAGCAGTAGTTAGCAAATGCTACGCGCCTCCTGGGGGAGCGCCTCGCGCCTCCTGGGGGGGCGCCCAGGAGTCTTTTTGTTTTTAGCTCTAAAATTCCCCCGCACGGCGAAAACCAAGGGGCCCTTCTTCACATTTGTTACGGGCCCCGCGCTGTCTCAATCCGGCCCTGGTTTGTAATGCAACGACCACAACTGTCGGTAGTTTCGTCAACTGAAATTCAAAGTAGAGTCCCGCTAATCCGAACCCCGGTAATCCGAACGTCCGGTTAATCCGAACATGGCAAAGCATTACATAGTCTTAATATAAAAAATGGTAAAAAAATTAAAACACCCTGAAAATACAGTTCATACGCTATATAATTGTGTGGTTAACTACTGTACGTGTACACAATTTTAATTTATACAGAAAAATTAGCTAGAAAAGATTAAATTTAAAAAGTGCGTAACACTGAAACAAAAACTGTCAAACTTACGATAGTAGTTACAACGGTTAGAAACACACATTTCATCCCTACTTTTTAGAGCACAGAAACTCAGTAATTGTTTTTTGGCGTAATGAAGACAGTCTGTTATATGACGCAAAGTTGCGCCATCGTCTGAAAAATTAAATCAGCTGGTGTAGCAGTGGTCTGTTGCTCCATATGGCGTAGCGCGAGATCAAAGGCTTCTGCCGCGTCAGTGTGTGACACCAACTCTCCTTTGTCACATTCCGTCTCATTGTCACTTTCGTCGTAACTAGGGATTGCAATCCAGCAAAGCGGGATCCCGCAATCCCGCATCATTAGACAGTCTGGCGGATCCCGCACAAAATTAAGCGGATCCGCAATCCGCAAAATCCGGCGGAAACGCGTGTCAGTCCGCGTGACTCGTTGTCCCACTCGGTCTCTGTCGGATATTTTGCACTGTTTGCCTGTACCCTTCCAGTTGGTATTTGACTCATATGAACAAGCGTTTGTTTTTGTCAACTTTCGTCATTCGTAAGTAAATAAATAAATACACTTTTACGTATTCATCAAAACTTACGTTTGTTTCGAGTACACATTTCTGTAATTTGAGTTATGGTGCGTATTTATTACGATTTTCTAACTATATAATTATTTTTTAAGTGTCGCACACGTTATCTGAACTACACGGTTACAGCTTTTTATTCACGGTTTCATTATTCCCATTTTATGTATTTGCGGATAAAGTAATTGTGACAATTTCCTAATTTGCGGCTGAAAATTTGATTATTCGTTGATGTGAAACTAATGTTATCGTAATTTTAACGATCGCGTACCTATTTATTTAACAGCTATCAAATCGAAATTGTATATCCTTTGACTTATTGTTACGAAGTAATAAAAGTAACGCCTGAGTGTTAGTAACGCGCAAGTGTTAATATGGTGCAATGGGTAGCAAGGAAAGCCAACAGTGAACGTGTGGTTGCATCAGAGAGAGGGCTGCGTGGCGCGTGGCTGACGAAATACGGGCGTAAGCTTCTAGAAGGACGCGCAGGGCAGCGGAGTGCGTCACGCGCGGCTATAAAAAGAGACCCCCCTCCGAGGGAGGGGCATTCTCGGGACTTCTCCAGACTTCTTCGATCGACTTCGGCAGCCACGAGCCAGCAAGCAAACAGCGCAGCGGAGAAGACAACGTGTATTCAGCTACTGTAGTCGCCGTTGTTAACTGTGAGGGTCTTCAAGTTTTATGGATCTTTGGCAGAGGGAACTGCTATTAGTTGATTCAGACAGAGAGGTATTTTCTTATCAGGCCTTTCTGGAGTGCCTGTGGTGGGTAAACTTCTTTCACCGTCGTTTTGGGTGGACCGACACGACAATTGAAGACGTAGTCGAAATGTTAATGCTGAGGCAGTACCCCTTGTAGTAGGTACCTCTCATAATTTCTGAGTATTCTCAGTGAGAGTTTGTCGGCTTCGTGAGTCACAAGTGTGTTCCTCATAACCTCTTGTGTTCTTTAATTTATTTCTCCTGAACTCTTCCTATCCCGAGTTCCCGAATTGTAAAAATCGATACCCACTTGTTTCAGTTTTGGAGTCTTTTCAGCTCAGCTCTCTGTTGCACAACAGGACGCAACAGAGACCTTCATTTCTTGGTGTCAGGTGTGGGATAGGCCTAGGAAAGCTGCGAGTGTTTGGCCGGTAAAGCCATAAAACCAGTAAGACGACTGACAGAGTTTTAGCCAATCTTGGCCCAAAGGTCAGTACGTTACAGCGATTACAGGCCGCAATTCGAGGAATAGGAGTAGGGTTTTCAGAGATTCTCAGCCCGAAGTCAGGAAAAGACTGACGGCTTTGAGCACGAAGCTGACTAGTAAGATTGCACAACGAGGCGTCATCAGAAGAGGAACTATTGGTCGACAACGAAGGGCGACTCGCGACACCACTCGGGACGCCGATCGATAGCAACGCAGCCGGGAGCAACAGCTGAGCAGCCGTCGCCAGCAGCGGATCAATACCGGCGGGCAGCAACAGGTAGCTGTCGTCACCGGGCAGCTGTAGCCGCAGACGGTAGCCGATCCATACCAGCACATCAGAACTTCGCAGTCGAGCGGACAGCGCGCATCAACACGCTAACGACGTCACACCGGGAGCAACGCCACATCTCATCGCTACACAGCACGTTGATTTCAGCAGGTGAGAAAACAAAATTGTAAGCATGCCTAACGAAGCAGTGTCAGGCAGTCAGGGCGCGCAGTCGTCAACCCACAGGCAGTACATTAGTTTGAATGAAGTGATAAAATTGATCCCAGATTCTTTTGACGGAGAAAAGACGAGATTAAATGAGTGGTTGGATAATGTAGATTCAGCATTCGAATTAATTGTACCGGAACAAAAAGAAATTTTATTAAAGTTTGTGAAGGCTAAAATTGTGGGGGCACCTAGGAGTAAACTTCTTGTCAGAGATCTGACTACCACCTGGCCAGCAGTTCGTGCAATCATGTTAGAAAATTATGGCAGTAAGAGGACTCTTGATTTTTATGCATGTAAAATGTTTGCTAGTAGGCAAGAGTCGTGGGAGAGTATTGCGCAATGGGGTTCGCGTATAGATGCTCTCCAACATCAATTCAGAGAAGCAATAAAAAATGTAATGACGGAAGAGGAGCTGATGGGAAGCATAGCTTTAGTTTTAAAGCTAGGAAGGGCCGTATTTATTCAAGAGTTGTATGATGACCGGATAACAACTATTGTGCGAGCTAGGGGAGAAGCCATAACCCTTTCTGAAGCCGTGGAAATCGCAGCCACAGAGGAAAGTGCGATAGCTTCAGCGAAGAAAAACCGGTTTCGAGGTATCCCTTCAGGAATCCAAAGGTAGAAGGAAAAAACCCCCCCATTTTGTTTCAATTGCAAAAAGTCTGGGCATACAGCCAAGGATTGTCGGGCGCAAAGGCGTGTAAGAATAATTAATAAAGAGGATGAGCTGGACAAAAAGGCGATAAATGCAGTGCTTGCTAAGTTAGACAAGATGGAGAAAGAAAACGCCGTCAGAATGATGGAAACGCGGCGGGAAACGAGAAGTAGCGCTAGGCAAGTGGCCCAAACAGCACCCTTTAAGAAAAAGGTACCGTATGCAAGTGAAATTACGTGCTATAAGTGCAACAGAAAAGGACATTATGCGCGGGATTGCCGAGAAAATGCATGGTCGGGAAAGGAAAAAGATCGAAAATCGGTAAACTGTTAGGTGGCGTAATGGAGCGGTCACATTGCGCCATATCGCACAAAGTGTATAAGGTAGACTGCACAGATAAAAATGAATATGTGACTATGCAATGTGAAAAAGCAAGGCGTAATCCGATGAGATTCCTGGCCGACAGTGGGGCACAGATAAGCCTGGTAAAAAGAGATAGTATAAACTGGGCAGTAAAAAGTAATGATAGAGAAAAAATTAGAATTAAGGGGATAAGTAATAGTATAGTACAAACTGAAGCTTCGGTAGTCCTGGAGTTGAAAGCCGCGGAGGGTTTGATATTGAAACAGAAGTTTCATATAATTGGGGCAAACATAGATTTGCCTTTCGAGGGTTTGTTAGGAAGAGATTTTCTAACGAAAAATAAGGCCGTAATAGATTACGGAAAAAGAGTTATGAATATTCGCGGGAGGCGAATTAGATTGTATACCGCGCAAGAAGGGCCGTGTATGACGCAACGTGGGACGCGTTGTGTTAAGAAAGTAGGTGTTGCAGGGATTGCGACATCGGATGAAAGACGCCCGCTCACTAACGAAACTGTGAGGCGTGGCGTTAGGCAAGGTGTTGCAGGGATTGCGACATCGGATGAAAGCCGCACGCTCACTAACGGAACTGTGAGGCGTGGCGTTAGGCAAGGTGTTGCAGGGATTGCGACATCGGATGAAAGTCGCTCGTTCACTAACGGACTTGTGAAGCGAAGTGGTAAGAAGGGTGTCGTAGGAATTGCGACATCAGGTGAGGTATGCCCGCTTGCTAACGGACCTGCGAGACGGGATAGAAGGAAGCGTATCGTAGAGAATGCGATGCGTGGTATGTGTCCGCCCGCTAACGGACCTGCGGGATGGAACGGGAATTTCCCGAGGACAGTAGGCGCTGCCTCGAGAAATGTCGTAGGGATTACGACGCGAAATGGTGTTTGTCCGTTCACTAAAGGAACTGTGAGACGTGACGAAAGGATTCCGAGGGCACTGGGTGACTCGAAGACGGTAGGCCCCGTGAAAAGGCGAGATTGTCCGTCCACTAACGGAATTGTGCGACGAGACGGAAGGTATCCGAGAGCAGCCGAGTCTGCTTCGAAGACGGTAAGGCCCCGTAGAAAGGCGGTATGTTGAATCGAAAGCGAGACGCATCGATTCGTTGGCAACGGGAGTTGCGCAATTAACGGCAAACAAACCAAAAATGGTTGCGAGAGGCCGTGGGAAGCCCACCTACGCAGAAGTGGTGCAACGTGGTGGTAACCTTAGTGGAGGAGCCAGGGGTGCTCAACACTATGAGGTAACAGTAGGCCCGCGCGAAGAAAAGATTGTAAAGGTAAGGATTACCTTAAGGAATGCATCAGAAGCGATCATCCCGAAGCAAGAGTTACAGCCAGGATTATATGTGCCCGAAGCGTTAGTATCAGTAAAAAATGGAATGTGTATTACAAGTATGCTTAATACTACAGAAAAGAAAGTTAAAAATAAAGAATCCCCTTATAACAGCTGAAGAAGTGCCTGAATTTGAAAAAGCATATGTAAGACGGATTAGAAAAGAGCGACCAGAGGTAAAGTCGCAGGTTAAGTAATTGAAAGAAAATCTCAGCGTAGAACATTTAAACAAAGAGGCTTTATTAGGTATATGAGCAGCGTATAACGATGTATTTCATTTACCAGGAGATCACTTGGGTTATACTGAGGCTGTCAAGCATGAAATCAAGCTTCTTCCCGAGGCGGAAGGAAAAATAGTTCAGTTGAGGCCCTACCGGATACCCGAGGCGCAGAAGGAAATTTTGCAAGCCGAAATAGAAAAATTATTAGAAGATGATATTGTAATACCAAGTGATAGTGCGTGGAATTCGCCTGTATTAATTATCCCAAAGAAAATGGATGCAAGTGGCAAGCAAAAGTGGCGCGTAGTAATCGATTATAGGCGATTGAATGATCTGACGGTAAATAATGTGTTTCCGTTACCAAGGATCGATGAAATACTAGACGGACTAGGTAAAGCGAAGTATTTCACAACCCTCGACCTAGCTAAGGGATATTATCAGGTGCTGATAGACGAAAAAGATCAGGAAAAGATGGCTTTTAGCACACCCTATGGACATTATGAATTCAAAAGAATGCCAATGGGATTAAAGACGGCACCAAATACCTTCCAAAAATTCATGAATTCTGTATTGACAGGACTACAGGGTGAGAAAGTATTCATTTATCTAGATGATGTCATAATTTTTGGGCCAACGCTTGAGGAGCATAATGCTAGGCTAGAGGATGTCTTTGAAAGATTGTGAAAGTATAATCTCAAACTACAAGTAGATAAGTGTGAGTTTTTGCGCAAGGAGGGTACATTTTTGGGACATGTACTTACGGAGGAGGGGTTGAAACCCGATCAGAAGAAGGTAGAAGCCGTAGAACATTACCCCCAACCAACTAATACTACCCAGTTGAAGGCAATTCTTGGGCTTAAGTGGGTACTATAGGCGATTCATAAGCAATTACAGTAAAATTGCTAAGCCATTGTATGAGCTGTTAAAGAAAGGAGTCGCATATACATGGGGAACAAAGCAGGAAGAGGCGTTTTCAACAACTGAAGGAAAAATTGTTGAATCCTCCCATATTACAGTATCCTGACTTTACAAAACGATTTATTGTAACTTTAGACGCAAGTCAAGACGCAATTGGCGCCGTGTTAAGTCAAGGCGAAATTGGCAAGGATTTGCCTTGTGCGTACGTGTCTAGAACCTTGAATAAGGCAGAGAAGAATTACAGTACGATAGAGCGGGAAATGTTGGCCATTTGTTGGGCAGTAAAGCAATTTAGGCCATATTTATTCGGTAGGAAATTTACGGTATGCACTGACCATAAACCATTGATGTGGGTAAAACAGCATTACGGATCCGTCGTCTAGACTAATGAAGTTCCGCTTAAAGCTTGAAGAGTACGATTACGAAATCGTATACAAGAGCAGAAAGAGAAATCAAGTAGCAGATGCTCTTTCGCGAATTAGAACCGTAGAGGAGGCGGAGGAAAATGATAATGTAGAGACAGCTGAGAGCATATCAGCTGATAAGGAAGAAGAGGTAGGGACTTACAGAGGAAGAGAAGATGAAGATCCTAAAGCAATATCATGAATCCCCGCTAGGTATGCATCAGGGCATAGGTAGGACCTATGCGAGAATTAAGAAATACTGTAGTTGGGAAGGAATGAAGGCCGATATTGAGAAGTATATCCGTCAATGTGAAAGTTGTCAGAAGAATTAGATTACCCAGATCAAAACGAAAATGCCAATGGAATTACAAGGACACCTGAGCATGTGTTTTGAAAGATGAGATATAGATATCGTAGGCCCCACTACCACAGACAGAAAATGGAAATAAGTACATACTTACATTTCAAGATGCTCTGACGAAGTTCTTAGTGGCTGAACCCATAGAACAGCAAGATGCTAATACGATAGCAGAGTGTTAGTGGAGAGAATAATTCTGAGATTTGGTATACCGTCAATTTGCTAAGCGATTTGGGTAGTAATCTTGTGGGCGACGTAATGAAGCGAGTGTGTAGATTATTACGAATAAAGAAAATCCACACCACTAGTTATCACCCACAAAGTAATGGGGCTTTGGAACGAACGCACCGTACACTAACGGAAATGCTTCGTCATTACGTAAATAGGGAGCAAACCAATTGGGATACCTGGATCCCGTATGCAGTATTTGTTTTCATACAACACCGCATAGTGCCACTGGATATTCGCCGCATGAATTATTCTTTGGTCGAATATGTAATTTACCGGGAATATTACAAAAGAAACCGGAGGAAGTAGTATATAAACTATGATGACTATGTAATTGAACTAAAGGAAAGGTTACGGGCTATGCATCAGTGTGCGCGAGAAGCGACAGCACAAGCAAAAGAGAAAAGTAAAGAAACTATGATAGAACGCAAAAACCGGTAGTCTTTAAGCCAGGAGATAAAGTATTATTGCATGATGAGAGTGTACGAAGGGGTCGTTCAAAGAAGTTAGACAGTCAATGGAGAGGCCCTTATACGGTAGTGGAAACTAAGGGATCAAACGTTGTGATAGAATTAAAGAGAAATAAATTTACAAAAGTACATGCCAATAAGCTAAAGAATTCTTCTGAATTGCAGGAAAGATGGCAACAGCTGGATGATAGCAGTGATCGTCTTGATGATAGGTGGTACATCGGCCATGGAACAGCAGGATTTAGAGAATAAACGAAGTTTCGGTCATCACCAGTCTATACTACGATCATAAGTGAAACAGTGAGTTTGTATAGCGGTCACTTGGAAGTAGTGAGTTATTTTAATTTAGATGACTTAAAACATAAGTTTGAAGCTACGCAATGATGCAGCGTTGAAAGCAGTAGATTATTGTCAGCAAAGGCTTAAAGAAATAAACACAAGTGTTGCAGAATGTAAAACTATGAAGCGGGCGGTAGATTATTATATAAGTAGGATAGAAACCTCTCAACGCCTAATTGGGCAGCTAGCTAAACATGAGCAGAGTAGACGAAAGAGAGGAATCCTAAATTTTGTTGGAGAAATAAGTAAAGTCTTGTTTGGGACGTTAGATGAAGATGATGCATCATATTTCAAATCAAAAATAAATCTATTAGAGCAGGAACAGAAGGAATTATTGAAGTTGTCAAAAGAGCAAGTCACTATTGTAAGGGCAACGTTGACTAGTTTCAATCATACTGTCGATTCAATAGAGAGAAATGAACGGGTAATTACATCCGGAATACTCAAACTAAATGAACACATACATCAATATGAAACTAGTACGGATAAGAGAATAAATAGACTCGGTATATGGGTAACGTTGAATGAACAGTTAATACAGTTGACAACAATCTTCAGTGAATTAGAGAAGGAATATGATGTAATCATTACTGCCATAGTAAATGCACAAAAAGGCATTCTTCAACCTCATTTGGTTAGTCCAGAACAAGTTGTTAAATACCTAGGGCTAATAAAGACGAGATTAAAGACAAAAGATTGCCAATAAAACTGACGGAAGCCGGAGGGTATCAGTTACTGAAGGTGGTCGACCTGGATGTCTTCATCTCGGGAAACATTCTAAGTTATGTGCTGAATATTCCACTAGTGGACAGTGAAACTTATAATATTTATAAATTATGGCCTCTACCAGTTGAGGTAAGCCACCAGAAACGGTTGTTTACATATATAGCTCCGGAAAAAGAATTCTTGTTAATGGATAACGCCAAAAGGCGATATGTTAAAATAAATGGTGATCAATTGGAGTGTAAAAAGCTGGAGGCTATTCATAGTGTGTGTAAACAAACCTGTGCTGCTTTCAACTTATGACCATGAAGTTTGCGAAGCTAGAATGCTTCAACCTATAGTCAAAATCCCCGATGATTGTATTCAAAAATTTATTGTATTGAATGAAAGCGTATGGACACAGATTAGAGGAAATGAATGGTTATTTGTAGGCACCAAAGGGAGAAGGGCTCACAGTATTATGTAATGACAGTAGCCCACAGATGTAGTAATTAATGGTACAGGGAACTTAAGTTTCTAAGTAAATGCAAGGGGTTACGGTGCACAAGTACTAATTCAATCCGAACATATTAGATCGATGGCACTGATTAATGATATAGTCCCAAACTTAAATATGGAGGTAGATTGCTGTCTAATAGACAGGAAAAAGAAAATATAACCGAAATCCCTCTTTATTTGCCAATCGAACCAGTGGTCCGTCAGTTAGATGACCTTAAAGCCGCGGGACATAAGTTAGACGAGCTAGAGGACGCAATAGCGTACCAGCAAAGGACTGTGTTCAATATGTTTTCATTAGATTCGATACCCATATGGAGTTATTTTGGAGCAGGAATAGTTATGATAATAGTAGTATGCTGCATATGCAGATATTGCAAATGTTGTAAGGACTGTTTTAAATTCTTCCGTAAAACAATGGGTGATGACTGCTGCCCCAGAATATGTGTAAAGAATAAAATTGTAAACCGGTACCCTGACACTGGTATAGTTAGGTATCAGCCTGCTGGAATGAACAGTGATGAAAGTGAACAAATTACTTTTGGTCCTGTAAGGAATAGGTATGTGACTGAAGCAGAAGGTGCGGTGCTTAGTGAGCGAATACTAACACCGGAAAAGAGTTTAAGTATGAACCAAGTGCACCAGTAATGTTTTACTATAAAGCGGATAAACGCTAAGACGAACTGATATGGTCACAGTGATTATGTTTGTAGAAACATAAGAAGATATTCTGTTACATGAAAAGAATTTGTAAAATTATAAGAAAGATGTATTTTAAAAATAGGCTTCACTTTATAAGAGAGTATAGTACTAAAGAAAAGTTTTAAGGAGAAAAAGGTAGTGTTAAAAAGACTTTTAAAGTTAACAAAAACATAATATGAGAAAGTATTGTGAGAAAAATTAAAGTAAGAAGGAAAAGATATTATAAGAAATAAAAAGTAGTAAACTGAGAGAAAAATTCTCAAACAAGGTAATGTAAAAGAAAATAAATTAGAGCAATTGAAAAAGAAGATTTTTAAGATTAAGAAAAATAAAGAAAATGATGTATTGTAATTGAAATTTTCTCTTTCAGGGTATTATAAGTAAAAGAAATTTTGGTAAATAAGTTAGAGGATAAGTAATGAAATAAAAAATGTGAACCATTGTAGTTTGTGATGAGAAAGTAATAAAAAGGAGACTCACATAGCCGACATAGAACTTAAAAATTTTGCACTCTCAAGAGAGATTGCAAAATTTTCCCCAAGGGGGGGAGGTGTTACGAAGTAATAAAAGTAACGCCTGAGTGTTAGTAACGCGCAAGTGTTAATATGGTGCAATGGGTAGCAAGGAAAGCCAACAGTGAACGTGTGGTTGCATCAGGGAGAGGGCTGCGTGGCGCGTGGCTGACGAAATACGGGCGTAAGCTTCTAGAAGGACGCGCAGGGCAGCGGAGTGCGTCACGCGCGGCTATAAAAAGAGACCCGCCTCCGAGGGAGGGGCATTCTCGGGACTTCTCCAGACTTCTTCGATCGACTTCTTCGGCAGCCACGAGCCAGCAAGCAAACAGCGCAGCGGAGAAGACAACGTGTATTCAGCTACTGTAGTCGCCGTTGTTAACTGTGAGGGTCTTCAAGTTTTATGGATCTTTGGCAGAGGGAACTGCTATTAGTTGATTCAGACGGAGAGGTATTTTCTTATCAGGCCTTTCTGGAGTGCCTGTGGTGGGTAAACTTCTTTCACCGACGTTTTGGGTGGACCGACACGACTATTGAAGACGTAGTCGAAATGTTAATGCTGAGGCAGTACCCCTTGTAGTAGGTACCTCTCATAATTTCTGAGTATTCACAGTGAGAGTTTGTCGGCTTCGTGAGTCACAAGTGTGTTCCTCATAACCTCTTGTGTTCTTTAATTTATTTCTCCTGAACTCTTCCTATCCCGAGTTCCCGAATTGTAAAAATCGATACCCACTTGTTTCAGTTTTGGAGTCTTTTCAGCTCTCTGTTGCACAACAGGACGCAACATTATTGTTGTTTTGGATGCTGCCTCAATGCGTTTCTTTAACGAAAGCCACCTGCGTACATGTGCCACTCAGGCTTTGGATTAATCCCTCTTCTCCTTGTTATTATTTCGACTAAAGGTAAAAAAAATTATAATGAAATTTTCACGGGGGTATCGACGAATTGTGTTGTAGGAACACCATACTTCGACGGCTGCCTCTGCCGTCTTCCTCACGTGTGTAATTTCGTGTGTTTACAATGAAATCCAGAGATACAACCTATGAGGACTTCACTGCAATCATTCGCCGAAAAAGTCTCCTTTCTTACTAAAAAATAATTTCCACTCTGAAAACGTCACTACGCCACATACGTAAATCTGAAATACTTGACAGTTTACATGTTGGTGATTAGTTTCATTTAATAGCATTGAACCAACTGTAATATCAATCAAGGAATCAGGAGATATAATAATGAATCATGCAAAAAAGGCCAAGTCTCGTGTTTGTGCAGTGACAAAAAGTTATGAGATCTTGTTCTGAGCCAAGTCTACACTTGTGAACAGACACTTTGTGAAATGGAATGCTTTTCTCGGTGTTATGGAAAGTTTATTTAGAATTTTATATATATAAAAAAAAAAACTCTGGTAACTTGGCCATTAAGCAAACCATATTTTTAAACTTATGTGATGTATTGTAAGGCTCAATAATTTCCATTTTTATTATTTATTTAAAAATTAAAAATTGGTTTAGATTAAAAAACAAAAATGTAAAACCTCGAAATACACTTAAGACACGCTAAAAAGTTTTAATGTCATTTTACCAATCAAAATATTGTTGACTGTTAATTTTTATCATTTAACATTAAAAATTATTTATTAATTTAATTATTATTTAATTTATTAACGTTTTAAGTAACTATGTTTTAAATATGCGTTAAAAAACTGTTTGTACCAATCCCGCATGGATCCCGCGGGATTGAAAACACTGCGGGATTGCAATCCCTAAATATGACCTAACACTGAATATTTTTATTATTTATTTAAAAATTGGTTTAGATTAAAAAACAAAAATGCAAAACCTCGAAATGTACTTGAGACATGCTAAAAACTTTTAGTATCATTTTGCCAATTAAAATATTGTTAACTATTAATTTGTATCATTTAACATTAAAATTGATTTATTAATTTAATTATTAATTAATTTATTAAAGTTTTAAGTAACTATGTTTTAAACATAATCGTTAAAAAACGGTTTGCGCCAATCCCGCGGGATTGAAAACACTGCGGGATTGCAATCCTTATTACCAACGCATTGCAGATACGTCCAATCTAAGTGATCCCTCAAATTCTCCGTTTAAATGCTGCCTTTCAATGGGGTCATTTTTGTTGTTTTTTAATTACCAGGCCTCACATGCCACTGACACACTACAGTTATTAACTATCAACACTTCAATAGAAACTAGCTCCAAGAGTAATATTTTTAAACTACAGCGTGTAATAAATGATGAAACAGTTACTTGTTTTAGAAAATGCCTCACACCACTAACTGGGAACATGTTTACAGCGCACAAGGTATGAATGAAAATTACAACATTTTTAGTAGCATTGTATTAAATTACTTTGAAAGTTGCTTCCCCTTAAAAAAGTGTCGTGCTTCTCGAAAAGAACAAAAACCATGGATAACTGTGGGCATTAGAACATCGTGCATTTGTAAAAGGAAGTGATATATTGCCTCTGCTGAAAAAGGTTATTAAAGAATCTAAAAGTATGCACTAAAAACAGAAAATTCATAATTCAGAAAATAAAATTAAGACAATATGGGACATTGTAAAAAAAAAAAATAGGAAAAATAATCAAACCAATAATGACATTTTTATCGAAGAAAATTCAGTAGAATCTAATTTTTCAATTGCTGATATATTTAATAAACAGTTTTTATCTGTTGCTTATAAATTGACTGCCAATAGCTCAGTGACAAAAAGTATGGATTTTCCAAGAAAAATTTGACACTATGTCTGTAAATTTAGCTACTCCAGAAAAAATAAGAAAAATTATCAGGTCTCTTAAGAACAAATACTCAAGTGATTACGACGGGATTTCCAGTATATTTATTAAATTGTGCTCCACAGAATTAAGCAATACACTAAGTTATCTGTTTAATATATCTTTACTCGAGGGTAACATCTCTTCACAGCTACAGCTACCTCTGATCATAATTGACAGGATAATCTTAATACTTTCAAGAATTGTGGATTATAATAAGCAGCTTGAACAAGTTTGTGTTTTTTGCACTGAAGATGATATTGTAACTTTTGCATTCTTGTATAGAGGGCTGAAAACTTAGTAAGTATCAGAATATAACTCTCTGTTTAGATGTAATGGAAATTTCGAAAATAAAACATTTCATATTTGTATTGGGTACATGAAGATGGTATGATTCTGAAAGGCCTAAGTTTGCAAATGTATTATAGCTCATTGACGATGTGTGGAAAGATATTGGTGGAAGAATTAGAAGAGATGCATGGAAGGGAAAAGATGACCGTGACCACAAACTGGCATGCAATTTCAGGCATAAGGATGTGGGAAGATTTGCTACCTTAGGTAATGGGGTCAAAGATTGGAATAATTTATCAAGAGAAATTATTTAAAATATTTAAAGTTGAAATTAGTAGAGGGCAAAAGTAGCTGTGAAAAGGAAAGGGAGAAAATGGATGTGTCGGAAAATTGACACCAGAGCAAGCACTCCATCACAATTAAATTAACTTCTAACTTCTTCTACCTTTCCAGAAAGGCTTAAGTGTGCTGTAGTTAAATCACTCTATAAAAAGGGGAATAAGTCTTCTGTATCAAATTACTGTCCTATTTCATTACTAACAATCTTCTCCAAAGTTTTTGAGAAAGTAAGGTACAATAGAGTCTACGAACTCCTTAAAAATAATAAAATTCTAACTATATCACAATTTGGTTTCCAAAAGGGTCATTCAACAGAACAAGCTATATTTGCATTCACTGACAATATTTTAGAAGGAATAAATGATAAATTAATTCCTGTTGGAATTTTTTGTGACTTATCTAAGGCATTTGACTGTGTAAATCATAAAATTCTGATACAGAAATTAAAGTATTATTTTACAGATGGCACTGTTAATAAATGGCTTGGTTTTTACCTTCTGAATAGAAAACAGAAAGTGTCAATGGAGAATTTTAAGGCAGCCCTAAGTGGTCCACTGTTTTCTAAGTGGTAATTAATCAGATGTGGAGAGCCTCAGGGTTCTATATTGGGGCCACTATTGTTTTTAATGTATATAAATGATCTACCCTGTGTTACATCTAAAAACTCAAAATTTGTCCAATTTGCGAATGACACAAACATAGGAATAAAAAATATTCCAGATTTAGCTACAGAATATATTTCAAATTATGTCTTTGACCTTATTAACAAATGGTTTACAGCTAATGGTTTGTCTTTAAACTTTGATAAAACTCGGTATATGCAAGTCAGTTCATCACACAGATTAACACCAGATATAGCTGTAAAATTTGCTGGCGAGTCCATTCAAGAGGTAGAGTGTGTCAAATTCCTAGGTTTGCATATTGATTATAATTTAAATTGGAAGGTACTAAAGCGATTGGGTGCAGCCACATTTGCAATTCGTACAATTTCAGCTATAGGTGATCTCTGTATGAGGCAACTAGTTTATTTTGCTTATTTTCACTCCTTAATGTCATATGGAAAAATATTCTGGGCAATTCTACCCATGAAGACAAAGTGTTCAGAGTCCAAAAGCGAGTAATAAGAATTACGTGTGGGGTTAGCAATAGAACTTCATGTAGAGAGCTGTTCAAGAAGTTAGGGATTTTAACATTGGTGTGCAAGTATACATACACATTAATATCCTTTGTAGTCACACATGTTCGACCGCAATGCCAGGGTCCTAAGAAGGAAATGTGCTATAGGTCTGAAATTTACTACACACATTCCAAAATGCATATTATTCATAAAACGTTGTATGTGAAGCCGTCAAACATATGAAAAACGTATAAAGTTGTTTGAAATATAGCTAGATTGTGATAAGTTATCACGCAATAAATGTTATTACAGCCCACGTTATTACATGTTGATATTTTTCTTCATGTTTCTTATTCTTAACTCTTGGTCCGGGCTGCATTTCGACCTAACTACAACCGCTGTTAGCAAAAATTTAAACTAACTTAAATGCTCTGTATCAAACATCCATTATGGTAGCACCAGGTTTTACCCTGGAAGGTAGGCTGCCATGCAATATATCTTAGCCTCACACAGGTAAATTGTAAATGTTACTGATTTTCTACTTATTAAGTATCTTCAATTTGCATGTGTAAAGCAGTTTTTATGCAAAAGTGAAGATTTAAGGGGATTACTGGAGATGCCGATTCTGCCTGGAGTTGGCATCATAATATGTGGTGGTCAAATGCAAGACACCGAAAGAAATTCTTTCCGAAGTACATTTAAAGGTTTCATGCTGGTCCAGGCTGCATCACAACCTAATTTCTAGCTGAAAATAATGGTCTAGGCTGTATTACAACGGAATTGCTGCTTGAAAATAATACATCTTGAGACTGACTACAGCAGTATTACAGCGATATTATTTAATGTTTGTTGTCGCAGAATCGCGATTTCCAATAGACCCGATTTAAGAACATGTGGAATAAATATCAACAGCTAATACCGTGCATTTATTGTGTCATAACTTGTCACAATCTAGCCATATTTCAAACAACTTAATAGGCCTACAGTTTTCATACATTTGACGGCTTCACATACAACATTTTATGAAATAATATGCATTTTGGAACGTGTGTAGTAAATTTCAGACTGATAGCACATTTCCTTCTTGGGACCCTGGCAATTCAGGAAAAAATTGAAAGAATGTTTAATTCACAACTCCTTCTACTGTGTCGAAGAATTTATTGCTAAGGTATCTACAAAATAAACTGTCAGTATTTTGTGTAAATGTAGTTGATATAATTAATGTACCATGTATGATATGACTGTACATCTTTTGGTGTAGGTATTATTTTGTTATGCAATTGTTTTTTTTTTTAATTGACAACTTTCCACATCCCACAGAGCCAGTCTCTCATTTTGGGATCAATGGAAAATGGATGTATTGTATTGTAATACATCCCTCATTAGAAGTGTTAACTCATATTCTGTGGTACATTAATTCTAGTGGCCTCATGCTGGTCCACAGCATATTTCGACCCAACCACAATCTCACCCGGTATGAGCACCATGTTGTGACGCAATTTTCTTGCATGACGTAACTAGTGGTACTGTACGTTCATCTGGAACCTATTTTATTTTTAAAAATACATGTATTGTATTATAATTTGCAATAATTACTACTAAGACTTTCAGTGGTATAATTGACACAAAAAAACAAAACAGATAGCATATTACAAGCCAATAATTATTAATTTTTTTATGCGGTGTATCCATTTAATTACTGCCCACAGCAAAAGGTTTAAAATTGTGGGAGGATTAATAGTATACAATACTGCTGGAACTAACTTCCAATAGCAATGTCACAATATGTATACTTATCTTAAATGTCACCTTGGTAATAATTATCAGTTGTAATTCTGGTACAGAGTATATTTCAATGTAAGCACAATCTCAGATAGTTCCACTGCTTGAAAATAAAACTTCAACTGCAGAGAATGCAATGATATTCACTGATATCTCTGGCAAACAAGTGTTGTTGCCTACAGCAACAGTATAGCATACTTGTAAAGAAATAAACAGTCTTGTAAATTCTTTGTACAATAGAGTATTATCTGACATGAAAATATTATCTTGCAAAAAAACTTAAAAATTCTACCTGCCAGTTTACATTCTCATTCACCAAATGCCATGCACTGAACTTGTGTTTTATGCATTACCAGCACTTCTTTGTTCATTCCATACACTTAACAATTCAGCTGGGTTTGAATATCCATGTGAAGCTATTACATAATGATAACTATAAATATTATAATTCTTTTTATAAAAGTGAAATTCACTGCAGTGTAGGGGTTCAATACCTAATTTTTTTGCAATAATTCCAAGATAAATATCATCAAATCGAAAATGTTTTGTGTAAAAACTTCCATAATACATATCAACAAGGGCATCATGGGATAGAATATATGCTCCAGCAGTGACATATGGGGGCCACTTATCATATGGGTATTCTGACAGTGATACATACCACTTACTACTCAGATGTCTTTGGGGTGATGATACAAATACATAACCACTGAATAAAATGACACCATCCTCAAGTTCAAAATCCAAAACTTGGTTTAATCTTCTTTCAGTATTACTATTTCTTCCTTCAGAAGTGTGATTTATTTCAAAAGAATGCTCCCGTTTTTCTCGTCTTCTTAATGATACAACTGGAGTTTCTAAATATTCTGGATAATGTGCTGGATTCCGTATAAACCTCAAAACATTTTTCGTTGAAACATACATGTCATCATCACTAAAAAAATAAAACTTTGCTTTAGTACAATATTTAACGGCCCATGAAAGTCCAATTATTGTCTTTATGGTATTATTGAAATAACTGTCCACGAAATTTGCCTGTATTATGTCACCAAAGTCTTGATTCTCTCTATAAACTTTATTCTGTAATTCTGTTATCTCTTTCTCCACACCCAACACAAAAACTGTCCTGATATGTACATCCGAGAATCTTTTTTCGAAACCCCAAGATTGCCGAATTGCTTTCCTGCGTTCAAAATGTTCTAAAGCAGATTTCACAATGTATACGACACGAATGTTTTCATTATCTGCTGTCTCGCATTTTTTCTTACAGTTACTCACAAAAGAATAGTTGTAGATGTTAATAGGAGGTACCAATGGTGCTTCGTTATTCTTAAGGTTTTCGACAAAGTTCCGGATATCTCCAGCATAAGGATAGCTAAAACTAGTATCATAGTCCTTTTCCAATAAATGAATAAAAGCTCCAAAGTAAAATAAAAGTAATAGTAGTGTAAAACAACAGAAAAGCCACTTATTTTTTCTGCGGTAATAAATAAATTTCATTCTCTGTCCGAAGATACTAACAGGAGCCAGTATGTATACTGACGAACTGTTGTCAGAAAACAGATAAGAAAATATCAACCATAAAATAACATTTCATTTCCATAAAACTACAAAATTCACTCATAATTCAAATAATACTACGCATAGAAAAAACAAAACAAACTACTGAAAAATTAATTGACTTTCGGTATCAAAGATACAAAAATGACTTACGTAAACGGTTCATAAAATTTACCAGGATATCAAAAAAATATATCTTACTTTAATTTAGCAATTTTGCTTTATGATTCTCTACTTAATACAATTTTCAGAAAGGTTGGAAAATACAAATTGTGATTAAGGCATACTGTGAGAGGGAAATTTGTTTCAATCAATATCAATATCATACTAATCAAAAAAGATGTGTCCTTAGCTACTAATGGAAACACGTAAGAAACTTTCGAAGTGTAATTTGTCATCTTAGAATATTTCTTTTAAATGAATTTGATATAATTATATATACACCAGCTGCACCGAACATTCAATCAACTTCAAAATTGTGACAGAGCTCCGGCCATGTTTGCGTTACAGAAAGTGGGTTGAAATATTTCTTACAACTGTTTCGTGCGTTATAAACAACAAACTGGAAACTATAGCTAATCTCGAATAGAAATTGAAATGGAAGGTGACAGGGGTAAGTGATAAACAGCAACAATCTTTCTGAATGATTAATCGATCCTTTAAAGTTAGGGCAATGGCATTGTCAGGGTCGTAAACGAAATTGGTTCAGTGACCGCATTTAGTGGTTTTCATTAGGAAAGCACGAATTGCATGTGATCTTTATTAGATGTCGTTAACAACACTTCAGTAACTTTAATTAATCACTTGAAAACCATTGGATTATCTTTATTATTCTGAATTCGTTGTTCCACTTTGGTACAGCAAAACATTTCAAAAATTCTAGCCTTTTTAGGCTTTGCTGTCAAACTGAGGGTTATTTTATCGTTGTCTGTAAACCAGATTGCAACTTTACTGTAAAATATTGAAAGATTCTATACTGTCTAACTTCACTACTTTTAGTCTAATAAGTCTTTTCTCCACTTATGTTTATTTATATTGTAACCAGAATACTTTATACATTACCAAAGTTCATCAAGGCTCAAATGGTGAGGTAATATACCACAAATTCATTCATCATATTTGAGACCACATGTATTAGTTACCTATTACACACCAAGGAAACAGGCTTTGCTGAATCATTCTTTAAGTTGTTTTGTCTTTTACTAATAATCTTTTATTATGGTTTCTGCGAATAGGCCTAAATTTAAAAAAATAAGAAGAAAGTGAAAACTTGTTTGTTACGAAAATCTCATCTCTTATTTCTTGTGCTTTGATAGATGATTCTTCTGTGTAGATGCTTGGCATAATGGGGTGAATTATTTAACTACATTGTAAGGACATTAAGTTAATACAGATAACAATCCACAAAAGCAGTATTTCAGGCTATGCTGTTACTCACAAAAATAGAAACATGTTACTAATAAAAAAAGATGTGTCCTTAGCTACTAATGGAAACACGTAAGAAATTTTCGAAGTATAATTTGTCATCTCGGAATATTTCTTTTAAATGAATTTCATATAATTATATATACACAGCTGCACTGAACATTCAATCAACTTCAAAATTGTGACAGAGCTCCAGCCATGTTTGCAGTACAGAAAGTGGGTTGAAACATTTCATACAACTGTTTCGTGCATTATAAACAACAAACTGGAAACTGTAGCTAGTCTCAAATCACTCCAGGCGAATGCCGGAATGTTCCCTCACATCAGCCCATGGGCGCCTCCTGCCGTATCCCGTATAGGGCTATCCCTTCCAAACTACTACCCTTTCGGATAGGTGCAATGCACCCTCCACCACGGGAGCAATAATAATAAGCTCGCACAGGCAAATTCTGTATTGGTTTAGTTTTTACCTTCATTTCTTTCAATGTAGCTATGAGATAAATTGTTCAGCAGATCTGTCGGTGATTTGATTCAAATGGGTTGGAACATATCAACATGAAATTTTTTAATTACATTTCCTCTCCCCTCCCTCTCCATATTCACCTACTTTGGCCCTTAGTAATTTTTAATTCGTTCAGTGTTTCGGGTCAATCATTCATCACTTAGTAATTTATTCCACTCTGTCTCCCTTAACTACAAAAGAAATTTGGGTTTACTGGAGATAGTTCCTACTGATAGGACTACTTTCCACCATATAACACAATGACATCATAATAGTGTGGTAACGTATCACAGGACATACTATGGTTCCAGCGCAATCACTGGGACTAAACAAGGAATTGTCGTTCTGATCTGAAAACTGTTGCACATGTTTCTTTAGTGATACTATTTAATATATGTTGCTCTTAGAGCTGTAAAATATATAGATATCTCAAAAACTTCACTCAAAAAGTGCCGTAACGCTATACTGCGAGCGACTGGGAGTAGCATTATAGCAAAGTATTATGATCATTCACACGTTCTTTGAATGATATTATTTGGGAATATGTTGCTATCAAAAGAATAAATATGGAAAAAATTACAAGCTGAAAAAAAACCACTTTGAACCTTAAACGAATGTTAGTTGCCTCATTTACGTACACACATGTGACATCCAACTATAATAGGTATTCCATTGTCAAGAAACATATCCAGCATGTTTTTATGTTGGAGATGTTAATATTCTATGGCATTTATCAAAGTAGGTTCTGGCAATATTAATGTAGTTTATGTTTAAGTTGAAAATATGGCAATCTTGTTTCAGCATTTTTTGGATTTTAGGTTTTATAATTGGCATGCAGCCTGTACCAAAATGGTGTTTGGTTCATGTTGTTAAAGCATAATTTGCTATAAATTTGGATTTATTAAATATTTAAGTTAGCATGATTTTGAAGCAGAATCATTAGCGGCACTTGTGGATAGGTTGGAATGTAGCCTGTACCAAAATGGACTTAGACGCTTCCTTTTGTAGCTTAATGGACTTGAAATTTTGTTTTTATAATAAAAGTTAAGTTGGTTTGGTTTTCGTTGTTGTTGGTCATTGATTCATTTTGTTACACGTAATATTAGCATCCCTGGAAGTTGCATATGACAACAAGTGGTGTCCTCTCATCGCTTAGTGTGTAATGTTACAGCAGGTTTTTTTTATTATTATTTTGCGTGAAGTTGGTGCATTATACACCATGTTCATGAGTATAATAGAAACATTTTACTAAATTATATACTCGAAGGAATGATAGCGTTCTCATTACACATTGCTATATGCCTTCTCCCAGTCACTCACCACCTTAGGTTACAGCACTTTTCGAGAGAAATTTGAGAGAATGGATATATTTTACAGCTCTAAGAGCAACATATATAAAATAATATCACCCAACGAACATGTGCAACAGTTTTCAGACCAAAACGACAATTCCTTGATCAGTCCCAATGATTGCGCTATCACCCATACTATTTTCACATAGTAGTTAGAGTTTAACATATCATGGACTTGCTTGACATCAATAAAACTACTTCTGAAAGTGGTTATAGTGATTTCATACTACTATGGAAAGTAATTTTAGCAGTGTCATTCTGATCCAGAGTGGGATTACTGGAGATCGCGATTCCACCAGGAGTTGTCATCATAATACTGCAGTGGTCAAATGCAAGACTCCACTAGAAATTCCGAAGTACATTTAACGGTTTCATGCTGGTACAGGTTGTATTACAACCTAATTTCTGCTTGAAAATAATAGTCCAGGCTGTAATACAATGGAATTACTGCTTGAAAATAATACGTCTTGCGACTGGCTACAGCTGTATTTCAATGAATGTTGTTGTAGCGGAATCGTGATCTCCAGTAGACACAGTAAAATTAAAATAGTAAATCTCAGGATTAACCACACTATCTTAGCATCATTATTTCACATGGTGGAAATTAGCTCTAATGGTATCCTGATCATTAGCACCCAGGAAAATTTCCCACGCAATTAAACGTGAAACGAATTTTGTGATTGTGATCATGCCATCATTATCACATATTATTTCCAGTTCTTCAATCGGTATCCATCCAGGCCCTATTTGTCAATATAGAGCTTACACATTCCCTGTACTGACTTCACCCATCTCATGTTTTCTGCTGAGTTCTAACGTAGATCAATTGTCTTATTAGTTACTTATTATGTTTTTCAGTAATTTTCATAAAAAAAATTGAGCTATTCTCCTTTACAATGCCTCCAACTCCTGTATTTGATATCCATGTAGTGGGTGTTATAGCATCCCAGTGGTCTGAGATATCACATTCACTTCTTTCTTTTCATCTTGCACTATTTTTCCTCTCTGGCTCCTATCAATCGGCCAAAGAAATCTTTATTCATGGATAGTTCCTCCATGTTTAAACAGTTGTGTGTTCAGACTACCTGGGCGTGTTTACATGGGTGAGATGGGATTGCTTAAATAATTCTCCATGTTCCTTCGGGTGGTCCTCCACTGTATCTTTTGTGACCTACTTCTTTATAGCACCACAAGAATAGTTGTTTTGGAAATTACCACAGAACCAAATCGCTAAATGTGTCATATCAGTAGATAAGAGATAGATGAAGAGAGAGCTTGGAATTATAAGGCTTATGTTGGTAATGCTGCATGAATGGATATTGGTAGAAGGATTATGAGCAGTACATGGAAGAGATAAAGAGCATAAACTGTCACTTGGTTCCAGATGTAAGGGGGTGAGAAAATTTTCTTTTGTAGATAAGGGAGTCAGGGACTGGAATGAAGTGTTGAACAATTTATTAAAAACACTGAAATATTTTGAAAGAAAAATTCATAAAGGAAAAGAGTTGGTTGTACGGAAAGAACTTGAGAATATATATATAATAAAAAAGAAGCAATGTCCTCACAGTGGAATTAGAGTGAATGATTGATCAACCAGTCTTCCTCACTTTTGCTTTGTAGTTATTTTTTGTTAACCAGTTTATTGTTTATGGCACTCTTGATTTCTTTATACTATATTCTGTCACTCTTCATCAATTCATAATCGTTCAGTGTGATTCCTTGTTTTTATTTGAGAGCGACATCAGTCCTATGTAAAACCCCCAATCTTCAATTACCATACTCTCTACTTTAACGTTTTGTTAAAGAAGTGCTAAGAAGTCGGAGAGGATTTTCTCGTGGAATTGTTGTTTAACTCATCCAGTGTGGAACAATGTCCTTGAGGCCATACTAGCTTCTAACTACCCCAATGATTTTTACCTTATTTGCCAACATTTTATAGCTTACTGGAGAACATGATTCTGAGAGGAATTGGCATTATAATACTGCAATACTCAAACACAAGACACCACTCAAAATACTTTCTGAAGTAGGTCAGGATATATTACAACATAACTGCTTGTAAATAATGGTCAAGGGTGTATTACAGTCTAATTACTGTTGATAATATGTCTTGGGGTTGATGTCATTAACTAGCAGGAGCAATGTTGTTGTAACAAAATCGTAATCTGTGATAGACCCACTCACTCTGTGAGATGCCATGAAGAGATCTGGTGCTACACTATCAGTGTGGTCTCCCTTGCCCATTTCATTTGGAATATCTTGGACACAGCACACTAACTGAGTTTCACATGAATACCCTCTCCAAAATCCTATCGAGCGTGGTGGGTGAACTGTTAACGTTCTGGCCTCGCATTCGGAAGGACGCGGGTTTGAATCCCTGTCCGGGCATCAAGATTTGGGTTTTCCATGGTTTCCCCAAATCACTCCAGGCGAATGCCGGGATGCTTCCTTCAAAAAGGCCATGGCCGAATTCCTTCCCATTCCTTGTCCCCAATCCCATCCCGCCTCTAATGACCTTAGCCATCGACGAGCGTAAAGCCGTAAAAAAAAAAATCCAAAATCCTAATTCCTTCCCATTCCTTGTCCCCAATCCCATCCCGCCTCTAATGACCTTAGCCATCGACGAGGCGTAAAGCCGTAAAAAAAAAAAAAATCCAAAATCCTATCTCTGATAAATAAACCAATTTCTTTGTCAGTGAAATTTCTGATGTGGTTAAATGTCAGTGTCTACATCAACCTGCCCACCATTTCATCCATATTCTTCTCTCTTCCTTTATGAACCAGTAATACCATGACACCTGGAAATTGTGGTATAGTTCAGAGGTCAATTTTACTGTTTCAGATAACCATAAAATCATCTCCCTGTCATTTGAGGCAATAGTGAAAACATGTTGGTCTTTGCATATGACACTACCTTAAAAAATCCATCAGTATGAATTCTCACAGCACGGCAGATGATATTATTAAAAAATAAATAAACTGGTGATTCAGGGCAAATAAATAGTACTTTAGTTTCAATTTCGATGGAGCAACACACACTGGTGGCAATGCCCATACACCCCCATCTACCCGTACAATGATTTTTCAGCACACACCTACCCTGCCCTTTGCTAATTACAGCTCTCTCTGATCATTATATCCCTTATAATTTATTCCAGTCTTTGACACTCTTTCTTAAGAAAAACTACTTCCTACCACCTGCCTTAGTGTCCTGCACAACTGAGTTTGCTATCAAAATTTATTCCAAGATCTTCGATTTCTTCCCTATCCTATAATCATAGAAAATCTTTAGTTTTTTGTCTGTGTAGCTAGTAAGCTTACTCTTCTTGCAATTAGTATCATCCCTATCATAGAAAATCTTTACTTTTTTATCTGTTTACTTAGTAAGCTTACTGTTCTTGGCACTTAGTATCATCCCACGTTTAACTATCCAGCTAGATATCATGTTGACATCCTCTTGTAGCTGTTCATCTGCCATGTGCAAACAATTGTAACTTCCAACCTCAACCCATCAGCACAATCATTCATTAGAACAATGAACAGTAATTGTCCCAATACACTACCCTGTAGCACTCCCATTTCAACTTCTACCTCTTTTGAAACTACATTTACCACCCTATTGGCTTTCTACCTTAAAGAACTCTTCCATTCAGCAAGTCACTTTTCCATCCACTTGTAATGTCTACTTCTTGTTGCTGTTAATATGTAAAGTTTGAGTAGACGTTACCTGTCGAGTTAATGATTTAATGTCAAATACAGGGAGGGTGCCAGGTTCAACAGTATTTTCTAGCATAAGGAAAGCGCCTAGGTCCAAATCCAAAATATGATAATAAGTTTACTACAAGTTCCAACTATAAATTCAAACTAATCCAGTGGCATAAGGCAGGAGGATAATTGAAAATAGAGTTTACAGTAAAACACTTAACTTTAATCACAACATTGATCAGTCTTGTTAGTACTATTACACAGTCAAACATTTTTTTATCCAACTTCTAATACAAACAAAAGAGGTGTCTTGAAGCATTTAGTGGATTGAACATCAATTTCAAGTTTCTGTTTCCAAACAGTGTGGTGATTTAACTTAGCTGACTTACATGGTGAGGTGACAGTCATATGTTGCTGTCATCTGGTGTTGCAGAGTACCTCGGGGGTCCCAGTCAGTCTGTAAAATCAGTGTAGTGATCAGTTAGTGTCCCAAGTCCTCGCATCACTCCTCTGAGCAAGACTCTCCTTTGGTTGACATCAGCTTTCCCTCCAGAGCTTCAGCCAATGGTAGTAGAAGGTGTGCAGCCACTTACCAATCAGAGTCCTCCCTTGGAACAAACAAACAAACAAAAAAAAAAAAAAAAAAAAAAAAAAAAAAAATAAATAAATTGAGGTAATATCATGTTTTACTAAATTTGTGATTCACTGGTCCCCTCCTTTGCATTCGTGCCCACATATCGTTTCGAAGGATTGTTTCCTCTGCCATGTCATTCGCCACTAACTTGAATCATACTCACCAACAATCCAGCATTGTGTGTCTGATAAATTTCTTATTTAGTCCTACCGGGACATTGTCAACTGTCTACTTCTCAGTTGCCATTGTCAGCGATCATAAATTCCTGACCCCTCTGTTGGCCCAGTAATTTGTGGCTTTTCACTTGAATAGGCAGTCCGCAGTGGCCATAAGAAAAACAGTTTGCACCACAGCATATTACACACTTATATGGTTTTTACCTAATTTTCCACCGTTTTATGGCTCACTTTGTCAAAAGCCAGATCTAATGCTACACTATCAATTTTTCCTCCTTTGTCCATTTCACATGGGTACTCTTTCCTAAATCCATTTTGCTGTTTTACAAACCAGTTCCTTCCTTCCCAGGCGTTCCTGATGGGGTTGCATACCAACTTTTACACCAATTTTCCCTCCACTGATATTAGGCTAATTGGCCTGTAATTTTCAGCCCTATTTGTCTCATCTTTTTTATGGACCAGTACTACTAAGGCACTTTTCCAGTCATCTGGTAAACAGAAAGTCTCAAAACTCAATTTAAATAATATTACTAGATAAGGTACAGTAATAGCCTGCTGTCTGTAGTAATATTATACATACCAGCCCCCTTATGCATTTTTGGTTCCTCTATAATATCCTCAGAATTTATTTCCAGTTTTTTAGTCTGCTCATTATTACCTATGTTGAAAAGCTATCCCACTGATTTTTCCACTCCCATACCATAGTCATACATCATAATGACCTCTTAAACCATTTACTTAGTACGTCTGCCTATTTCAAATCCACTGTAACTTCTTCCATATTCTTACCCACAATTGTCTGTATATCTTCCCGTGCCCTCAGTTATGTAATAACCATAGAAATTCCCAGATGTATCACTGATTGGTTCCCCTGTAACTATAATATATATATTTTTTAGGATAAACATTTCGTTTCCTCCTTCTCTCCTTTATTATCAGTTCGTTGACATGTGCTTTTCCATAATGGTATCTATAAAGAAATTCAATTTTAGCCACTGGTTTACAAAATCCTCAAATATCCATTATAACTGCTTCATGATAACTTATTCCTTCTGTAATCCGAGACCACACAAAATGGTCATCAGACTTTATTGAGAAGGTGTCCAATATATTTGGTCCCCTCGTACTCTACTCCTTCTTCCCTCTCTCAAATATTCACAAAACTTTGTTCCACTTTGTTACTTATCTTAATTCACTGCCAGTCGACACAAAGTAAATTTTAAGTCTCCTTCAATAATGACCATTCTACGATCTCCTCTAAACTCTTTAATTTTTCATCAAGAGACTTGTCATCATCATTCATTCTTGCACTATGGTAGGGAACCAAAACCCTGATTTTTTTTCTTTTGCAGCACCACAGAAATCTACCCCTAGTAACTTACAACTATGATCTATGAACACCAGTGAACTGTAACAATATTTACTAAGCAGTATGAAAAACCCTCCCCCAGTTCATCCTGTATCTCTATAGCACACCCTAAAACCATCAAGAAAACCTTGTTTTCTAGCACTCCTTTTAACTCTATCCCAATAACGATTTGTGTATGTATTATGTTACCAAACACTATTACATTGTTCATTATACTCGAACAGTTCATTAGTAACAGTTTCAAACTGACTTTTGTTATAATTTCAGCATTACTCTTCACCTTACTATTTGCCACTACATCTTTTATTTTTTTTCATCATCTTCTGCTGTTTCTTTTGTATTTATTATTGCTGGTTCAGACAGTAGAGGTGGGTGACTGGTGATCAGAGATCCCCCATTTGAATCCATTTCAGCCAACATTTTTGCAGGCCTTAAAACTGACCCCCACTTCTGTCAAATATTCACTTTGTTAAAGTGAAGTATGCTTGGATGCTTCATGGTTTGCATTTCATGTTTTCCCATTTCTCCTTTACAGAATTAGTGCATTAGGTTAGGCAGCTATAGCAGAGGTGAATTTTGCAACTAGTAAGAAACTTTCTGACTGAGCGTTGTAGGTGAGTGGTAACACACTGGCCTCCCATTAAGGAGAACATGAATTCGCATTCCCATCCAGCCATCCAAATTTGGGTTTTCCATAGTTTCCCCAAATCATTTCAGGCGAATGCAGGCATAGTTCCATCGAAAGGCCATGGCCGAATTCCTTTCCATTCCTTGTCCCAAGTCATTTCTCAACCTTAATGATGTCAATGAGGCATAAAGCCATAAGCAAAAAAAAAGAAGACTTTGTCGCTAGGTCATAATTAGTCTATATTCATTTCATCTTGATCTTTACTACTGGATAACCCCATCTAGCTGCTCAAAAACCTCACCAGTTTTGATCATTTTATTTCATTTGCTAACAACCTGACATCTGATTGTAAATCAATGACAGTCATCCGTTCAGATATAAATAACTGTGAGACTGGTCCATGATGCTGTGTTACTCCTGTTTTCATTTTCACCTCTTTTTTTCATACTGCAGTTCCTACCCTTAATTCTTTTCTGACTACCTCTTAAGAATTTCTCCATTCAACAAGTCACTGTTTCATCTATAGGGCATCTCAAAATGTATATTGATGTTTTGAGGCAATGCAGAATTTTTATGATTTGACTTACAATTATAAATAATATATCAAAAGAAATAGCAAATCAAACAGTTTTATTGTATGCGTGCACATGCAGTGTTTCTTCTGTCTTCCACTAGAAAGTACTAGTAGTAAAGATGGCGACTGCTGAACGGGAAGCTTTTTATGTTTTAGAGTTTGCAAGGTGTGAATCTATACTTACAGTTCAACGACCATTCCTTATTAAGGGGACCACACCGTGGTTCAGGTCGAAAAAAATCGATTTTCGTTTTTCATCATATTTCGATAGATTAAGGTATTCTTTAAGTATCCTGAAAAGGATTTCGCTGGAAAAAAATTTTCTGGCATTTTAATAGCACTTTCCTACCACGTGCATTTTGGTGCGACTCCCACTTTTCTTCATATATTTTAGACCGTTATAACCCCTCTATTGCACAGTAGGGATTTTTTTTTTTTTTCTGACTCCTGAGTGTTCTGGCTATCTTTGGAGGCCAATGGTCAGTATTCTCTTGTTTCTGCTGTTTGTAAACAACACACCTCGAAACAAGCTGTTAGTTTTGTTTGAGTGCGTTTGTGAGCAGTTGTTTTCTTTAAAGCCGATTTCCCGCAAACTAAAATTTTCAGTACATATGCCCCGTTATATCAGAAACTATCATAGATAAATGAATGAAATTTTCAGAGACTCTGCATAACATAAAAAGCCACCTCTGGTACTACATTCATTAATATTCCCCCATTAGGAAATACACAAAAAAATATTTTCTGCAGAAAAAAACTTAATATTTTTGTTAATAAATTAAAAAAAGTATTTCTTAAAAACTATAAAATGGATAAAGTAGATTTTAGTACAGTTGACTTTATTAGCATCATGTAACATACAGTAAAAATATTAAGATCCTGCATCAAATAGTTTTTTTCAGAAATGGGTCAATTACTTAACTAAATTAACATGGGTTAGATAGGCAGGGTGTGGTCCCCTTAAGTTCCACTGCAATCCTCTAAGTGATAATAACATCCATAAATGGTAAAGGAAAGTGTATGGGACGACCAAGCCTGACTGAAGAACGTGTTAGATGAGTAAGAAATTCTTTTGCGCACAGCCATAAGAAATCTATTATGAAGATTAGTCGTGGATTAGCAATTCCAGTGACATCTATGTGGAGAGTTTTAAGGAAACACTTACATATACATCATTATCGTTTACAGCTGTTACAAACTCTAGTGTTCATGTGACAACTTCACAAATGAAATGTTCCTGCACGATGATGAAGATTTTCTTGATTGTATCATTTTCAGTGATGGATCGTGGAACACTCATAATGTGTGCATCTGGGAGTCAGAATATCCCCATGAGGTGTGCAGTTGCAACGAGACTAAGGGCCAGATGACAGTGCTTGTTTCGCATGGCCTCCCCTCTCACCTGATCTGATGCCATGCAATTATCTTTGAGAGTTCATAAAGGATCATGTGTATGTAATTCCACTACCAGCTGACCTACCCGATTTACGAAACAGGGTTGAAACAGTTGTTGCGTCAATTACTTCAGACAAACTGATCATTGTATGGCAAGAACTCTCCTATTGACTGGATGTGTTTCATGTGACAATTGGTGTTTACATTGAACACTTGTTTCTAAAAAAAAAAAACGTAGGGGAAAAAAACTGTTTGATTTTCTCTTTCATTTGATATATCACTTATAATTTTAAGTCAAATAATAAAAATTCTGCAAAGCCTCAAAACATGATATTCATTTTGAAACTCTCTGTAATCTAATGGTTTTTACTGTGGGATGGAAAATTAAAGGAGAGAGGCCACAGTGACAAGAAACACTACAAAAGCTACAATATTTTGTGCCTTCCTATTTGAAAATAGAAGAAACATATGGCCAAGCTCGCATGTGCACCCATGGTCAGCCCAACTACATTAATGATAGTTTTTGGCTGTTATGATCAGAGGGAAGGTGGTGGAGTGACAGAATGGTATCAATGAAAATTTTACTCACTGAAAAGAAATAATCATAAGATGATAGTAATGGACATATATTGTTGATTAAAAAAACTATCAAAAATATGTAAAAGCTTAGTAAAAATAGGCAATAAACAAACAATATGAACAATTACCATTGTGAGGAAGGTGAATATTATTTGAGATTGAGGCCCAGTGGACTCGTGATGTCCAGACTGTGTTTGGAAGCCAATTCCCACCTATGGAGTTCGTGTGGGGATGTGGTTTCAGGGAATACTCTGAATGCTCTGACCGTAAAATAGTTGTGGAGGTCACAACAATTGTAGGAACTGGCATAGTTGATCTAGATTTTTTGAGCAAATTATTTGTTTTTGACCATTCATTGTGACACATAACTGGTCCATGGTTAGGTGGGACGTGATACAAATGGCACTGTCTAAGATGGTGTTGTTTTCACTCCAGAATGTGTTAGTAGACTAATTCCCACATACAGAGTTCAAATGGGGATTTGGTTTCAGGGAGTTCTGATGGCTCTTATTGGGAAACAATTATGGAAACTACAAGCTCTTTTACATATTTTTTCATAATTTTTGACACCTAATATATGGCCATTACTGTTATCTAATGAGTTATTTCTTTCTCGCACATAACATTTCCATTGATATTATTTTTTTCATGCCAACCACCTCTGCTTAAATCATAATGGCTATCAGTCATGTGGCTCGGTTTACCGTGGCTGTATGTTTGATCTGGACTATATGTTTCTATTTTCATGACTAAATGCATTTCTTTATTAACATTGCCTCAAAACATTTTTTCTGTTCCATTGTTGCTAATGATTTTTGCCTTATTTATCTCCATTTAATGGTTCACTGTCAGATCCTTTTTATTTATTTATTCATTTATTCATTTATTTTTTATTTATTTGACCGTAGGTCTTGAATAGACCATACAGTCAGTCTGGTGGAATTACAAGTTAATAACAAGTGCTTTTAAAATTTTAAAAATATACGGATAGTAGATGCATTAAATATGTGTCAGTTTCCTTAATGATACAGTAGATTTTGTTGCTGTTTGTAGTGAGTAGTACTGTAACACTGGTTGGAAGTGGCTGCTGTACTCGCACAAGAGAAAGTTGCTTGCTGTTGGTGAAAATTAGAGCAGTTGAAGAATAACTGTTTGAGGTCCTGTATTGCTTGTCCTTACATGTGCAGTAGGATGCGATAAAGGTGACTCCGTAAGGCGCCGTAATTGAATCTCATATAGATGATAGATGTGATGTATCATCATTGAGAGTTCCATCTTGAATACCAAGGTCTTCTTGGAGGATGCGTCTGTACTGGAGCGCACTGTCAGCCTCTGTGTTATTTCGATTCTTTCCAGCTCCTCGTCCATTGCTGGTATGCATTGCTGGCCATTGTTGCCTGATAATCAATTGTGTTGCTGGGTGTGATTAAGCTTCGGCCCGAGCTACATGCCTCATGGTTAACATATCGATGTGCTCATTATGTCTAATTCCAGAGTGTGCAGGTATCCAAATTAATTAACAGTGGAACCACATTGATTAAGTTCTACAGTCTGTTGGATTATACTGATGTGGCATGTATTAGGTCTCTGGAGAATAACGGGTATGGCTAAAGAGCAAAGGACACTAAGTGAATCAGTGAGTATTAGTATAATTCACTGTAAAAATCTTCTTGCATATATAAGAGCCTGGTTGGTGGCAATGGCTTCCTCCGAGTCGATTGGTACATGTGCTGAAAAGTGGAACCTTTGAGCATCTTGTGTCTCGGGGCAGTAGAATGCACAGCCTACCCTACCGGTCAAAGGTATCTTTGACTCTTCGGTGTTTATTTGAACTGAAGATGGCCATCTAACAGATAAATATTCCTGGCAAAGGCATTGAACTAGTTGTTTGGGTTGTGAATACACCAGTAGGCAGCTTACTGCCAAAGGGGTCACAAATTGTTGATAAGGTATGTCATATATATTTACTGTTTCCTGTTGCTGATAGTCAGGGAGAAGTGTTGACAGGTGCTCAGTACATTGCAGCAGCGGATATCTTTGGACAAATAGACACCGTCCTCTCTCTTCCACTAGTTGTTTGAGGTTGGTGAGATGCCGGAGAATTGGTGAATTTTTGGAATAAGCATGTGTCAATAAAAATTTATTTGAGAGGAGTTGGGAGCAAACACTCAAGGCCATTTCTGCTGCTTCCAAAAGAAGCAAATTCGTAGGTTTGGATGTCATAGCTCCTAGGCAAATACAAATGCTCTGATACTGAGTGCGATCCAGTTTATTTAGTAGATGTTTAGGAGAGGTCTAGCACTACATTGTAAACTCTGCTGCCATAGTAATGTCGTCCAAAATATGTTGTTTGAGAACATATGAATAATCCACATTAATGTGTTATCTTGGTTCTCCGGGTGGAGCCTTGTCGATATATTTAAACCTAACGTTTCTGCCATCGTGCTGTAGCCTTCTTCAGAGGACTGCTTTGTCAGATGCCGCTACGCCTTATATAATACATACAGTGACTGCGGAAGCTTTCGTAACCATTTAATCCACATTAAGCTCATGATCTTGATCAAATTATCTACCGTTGAAGTCAGATTAATTGAACTTTAATTTTCAATCCTATGTCCCTCTCCTCTTTTACATCTCCATATTTAATCTAATTTAATTCAAGGTATAGTGCAATGGCAGATCAACCTATCTTTAATACATGTTTAGTAATATCAATATCAGACTGTTTACTCATTTTAACATACAAATTCCTCTCACCTCTGTAAGAATAAGGCTATACAACAAAATATTGCACGTTCCTTATTCCTCTTCTTATGAGCATCTCTTTGCTACTGCTAGTTTAGTTGTTTCAGTTGTTCCCTGTGCCCTGCTTTTTTTCCTGACTATTCCTTTTCTGACTTATCCTTTTCTTCTTTCTGTTATAATTTGTATGTTCCATCCTTGTTTTTATTTTTTGTTTTGGAATCAACATTTCTCCCCCATTCTTTACTATCTCTTTCAACTATTGCCACTTCCTCTTCAATGTGTTATTGCTCTCATTCCACTTGCTTAACCATTCTCTGAAATATCTTTTGAATTATGAAACCTGTGCTTTGTTGTATGTGACCAACTTCAGTTTTTGCTGCTGGTTGATACCTTATATCCTACATCAGTGTTTTTTAACCTGCATTCAACGAAGATGGTTCAGGTTGTTCTCGGGCAGAATTTTAAACATTTAGATAACATATTTGTGCTGTGTAATTCTATATGTGAGTAAAAACTGAAACCCTAAGTTTTTATAAGTCACAAATATTTCAGTGACCAGGCATTTCAATGATAAGGATAGGACACCATTGTTCTTACAATTGTCTAGTTATTTTCAGCTCGTCATAAAGAGTTCTGTTTGGCTAAGGATTAAGTAAATGACCATTTTTTGAGTGTCTTGTAGTAGTGTGAGGGACTGCAGTACATTTTTTGCTTTGTTTATGGCTTTACGCATCATTGATGTTGATATCATTACAGAGGCGGGAAATGATTTTAGGGGAGGGGGGGGGGGCAAGGAGTGGGAAGTAGTTCGGCCATTGCCTTTTGAAGGAAGCATCCCGGCATTCATCTGTAGTGATTTGGGGAAATCATGGAAAACTCAAACCTGGATGCCTAGATGGGGATTCGAACCAGTATCCTCCCGAATGCGAGACCAGAGCATTAGTGCTCATCCACCACACTTGGTCACAGTAAATGGTAGTGTTGGTAATGTATGAATGGTGAAGTAAACAAAAATAAAAGGTTTAAGGTCTTGTGTCTTTTATTTTTATTTCATGCATGTGGATGTTTGTTATAATATAGTATCCAACCTATAGTAACATTATTATCCATTTTGTTACTTAATATTAAGAGTTTGGTCAATATTCAATTTGCTTCTAGTAGTTCCCTTCCAGTTTCATAACTGTGTTTCCGTAGGCTTTTAGATTCATTATGTTATAACTAGTTTAATGTTCGTCAAAAAATGACAGGTATCACTTATGGTGGTAGTAGGAATTGGTTCCTTTAGAAGTATCTAAGGGAAAACAAATAATAATTAATCATTATCTTTTTTATTAATATTTTTTGTGATGTGAATAAACTTTCTGTGATTGGATCCTTGGAGTATGTGGCTAGAATGTTTTCAAATAACTGCATTTGATTTTGAATTATGGAAATTTTTACTGTTACGTTAAATTTCTAAGTAAAATATAATTTTAAAAATAAATATTATTTATTTGGTAAGTATATTTCATGACTATCTACGTTTCATGTTAACTTTCTGTATGCTTTAATAAACTTCCTATTTGTTATCTTCTGTTATCTTAGATTATGTTGTCATTTGGTTCCAGCAACTGAGCACAGCATAAATATTGGATACTCTTCTTCTTACATGAATTTCTACAGCCATTTGTTATAAACAAACAAACAAACAAAAAACAAAAAACATACAAATTTAAATGAATGTCACATTAAAATTATTTAATATCTATGCCTTGCATTTTAACTCTGCTATACAAAAGACAATTGCATTTTAACTGGCATCTCAGTTACACTTTCTTTTAATGGTGTAAGTGCAAATAAAGTCATTACAGTTATTCATTTGAAAGTTCCTGGTTAGCCAAGCAGCACTGTGGTGGCGTTCAGTGTAACTAACACTTTGGGCTTTATAGCGACTTGCTGAAGGTTGCCAAGTCATTGAAGTGACTCCAGTCTACAGGCCCAATGCATTTTATTAAAGTAGATGGTACAATAAAACATGTCCCAGATGTTTATACATAATATTGTACACAGGTAAAAGATTAGGCCCATATAAGTTAGTGATCTGCAACCTTTTTATTTAATTTTTTCCCCATAATTTATTGGTCTTTGCATTGAGAAAAGTTGAGAAACGATGACCTGCTTACTTTTCAGTGGACTTATTAGGAAGGTATTGAACATGTTTTGTGAGCCTCATCTTGCTCAGTCATTATTCCACTATATTAAGCTCAATGAATGAGAATAAATATTGATGATTTTTTTGTTCAGTGACTGTCTGAGAAACTTGATATTATTAAGTTACCGAACTAAAATTTTTAATTACAATGGAGCACATGCTCTGGTAGCAATTTGTCTAGTCATCTAATTACCCACATTTCTTATTATTTTTATTATTATCTTATATAAATTTCTCCACCCATCTACTTTTGTCATTTATGAATTTTAATTTCCTTTAGCATTTTTGGTAAATTATTCATCACTTCATTTTGTAATTAATTCCAATTCCTGACATCCTTTCCCATTTGCTTATGCTTATATAATTTAGGGAAAATTTGTACATCAGCTTTTCGCACTCATATACACACACACCTTGTTTTGGAGGTATAACTACTACTAGGGATCCAGAAGGGCGAAGATTCCTTTAAAATGTTGGTTTTCATGATAAGTGAAAATATAATAATGTTGTGTGCATCTTTTTACTTAAATTGATCTGCCTTGGGCAGCTGATTAGGGAGCGTCCATAAACTACGTGGCTCCGTCTAAAAAAAATGTGGGTTTGGCTGGAAGGCTAAGCTGTGCTATAGGTGGGGGATGGAAGGGGGGTTCCGAGGCCACGTACCTTTCCATTCATATCATTTTTCACAGTTTAAATGAGGAACCGAACACACAACAGTGTGTGAATATTTATTTCCTTCATTTAATTATCTCAGTATGTAATTTATGAGAGAAAACAGTACAAAATATCTTCTGGGATAAAAAGGGAAAGGGGAAGATTCTCTTTTTTAGGTAAGGGTGTCAGGGATTGGAATGAGTTACCAAGAGAAATGATGAATAATTTACCGAAAACTTTGAAGGAATTTAAAGATAAAATTTGTAGAGGGCAAATGTAGGTGGGTGCAGGATAGGGGGAAGATGGGTGTGTAGGGATATTGCCACCGGAGCCTGTGCTCCATTGCAATTAAATTAAATTAAAAAAAAAACTGCGTGCTACTTGAAAAAGGTGGGGGGGGGGGGTTATTTGTAAAAGCCACGTCGAGCTACGTGGGAGGCCATAATGTGTTACATGGTTTATGGAGCGGAGCAGATTGTTGTGTGGTGTATTAGTACCGTAACTTAGATATGTTTAAGTAAAGTTAGTTTGTTGCACTCGCAAGTCAATATCATTTCATCAAGCTGTACTGTTAGTACCTCGGCTGCATTCGGACGTTCTCGGGTATCGTCGGAGACTCGCTTCGGAAAAGTGTGTCAGAACAGGAGTTGACGGCGAGCAGTTGGCAGTGAAGTGCCGGCCGGCACGGTTGACCTAGTGACCACAGAGAGTGAATCTTACCGTCAGCGGCGGACCCCGGGAGATGCAGGAATATTTGATTGTATGATGGCGATCTCTTTCCATTTGCCGACCGCGTCAAGTAGTTCTAAAAGTGTTAGTTTGTTGACGGCGCGTTCTTAAAAGCATATCTTAAGGGTTTGAGCTTCCGGATTTGAAGTTCATGCTGCAAACGCTGCCGCGGCAAGAATTTTAAGAAATTATTTTTGGCACCAACAATAAGAAGCTGTTTCATTATGTATACTACAGTTTTTGCAATGAACTTTCTATGTGATTAACCGTTTAGAAATAGCGAAACAATGAAAACCATTTCGAACCTTTATTTTCTTGTATAATAAAATTTGGCTGCAAGTTTGGTGTATGCCATCGCTTCCTGATGTTTAATCTGTCGAAGTATTATTACGTCTACTATACACTTTGTAAATTGTAGATGACGTAATGCTTCTTTGGATAGATTTACATTCATTTCCTTTGATTTAATTAAATAAATTTCAATACAGTAATATTTGGAAAGGAGTTCTTAGTTAAGATTTTGCTATGTTACAAATTATAAATTCCAGATTGTAAAAGTGGTCAGAAATATTGGTGCTGATCTCGCCAGTCTCAACCCGATTGGCAGTTACTGCTCAGGGAAAACAGTATACATTTTTTGTTTGGGATATTTTCTTGTGATGGATCGTTGAGGAAACGTTAAGAGGGGGCGGTCACTCCACCATAATGTTTTGATAATTGCATCTCCCTAACATGATTCGAAATAAGTTTACGTAAAATCAAAATATGTCTGAGGAGTTGAGATTTGTATCAAAATAATTTTCTTAATGTATAAAATTATTTTTGAATACTAAGAGACATTAACCACTTTTCAGTATATTCAACTGTGGGAAATTTTCCCAAGTACACTTTAGCATGACATAAAGCTTTATTGCTAAAGTATTTTTGAATGGTTTGAACATAACTTTTAGTTGTATACCTAATAACTGATGACACAGAGTTTTATCGTAGCACATCTTACGTGACCACTTGGCTTAAATACTGGTATCATGAGGACAGTCTTTCGGAGCGACAATGCTCGGACAAGAAGTTCTCCGGGGGTTGGGGGATTGAATGACATTCTCCGCCTACTCGAAAATAAAATTTGTGTGTAAGTTTGATGTATGCCATCGCTTCCTGATATTTTAATCTGTTGAAATCTTATTATGTCTACTTCACACCGTAAATGTACTCTTCACGTTCCCTTTTTACGGAAAAGTCGCAACAAATTAGATTAAAAATGCCGAAATATGACATTTTATTGTAATATTTTCTTGGCATTTCAGCTCCTCTCCGTTGTAGAAAGTCGTACGAAATTTAAAACATATATAAGAGTTGTATTCGAGCGACCACAGCCATTTTGTATCATTAAGACGCAATAAGAGACAGCCAATTGCTCCATTATAAACAAATACAGCACTTCCGGGGAAAAAAATCTCTTGGTCCAGGCAACATTTCAACGTAACAACAACTTTTGTGACAAAACGAAACTATTTAGATTGTTATGGACCCTGTAGCGATAATTTTTCTGTCATTGTTGCAGTGCTGGTGTAAATTTTTTCAGTTGCGCAACGTCTCATATTTCGGCAGTTTTAATTTAATTTATGTTGACTTTTCCGTAAAAAGTTCGTGGGGAACGTGAAGAGTGCAATTATACCGAAGCAGTTGATCTAAATTTCAACAGATTTGTACCATTTTCGGGTAGGTGGAGAAAGTGGTGCCGTCCCTCCTCGTTACTATCCAGATTTCGGTTTTTAATGATCTTGTCCAAGGTCTGTTAAGCTTTAAAAAAAATTTAAACACTATTCGGTACATCACCTGTTTCTGTGTTATGTTTCGTTTCCTCAGCTGAAGGCCAGGTGGCTGCTGTTGTAGATTAATATCTCTCTTCAGCCAGCATTTGTTTAAAAATTTAGTTTTCATTTTTTGGAGTTGCTTTAATTCCATACTTTTTTGCAAAAGATTAATAAAACATAATCCGCAGATTGCAAGGTGTCTCCCGTGCTGTGGGTTCGGCATGCAGATTGTGTATTAAATCGAATTCACCAAAATATTCTAACAAATGACATTTAAATCATTGTTCGTTTTGAAAATTTGTCTTTCAGATGAAATATGCAAATCAAGCACTCTTTTGTGTTGGCGGGAAAAAATGTATGGGCCTTAGGAAAATTTTATTTGTAGATTTATTTTTCACTACATATTTATTATCCTATTCATGAAATTCTCAATCGATATATATATATATATATATATATATATATATATAGTTATTCGACGAAAAAATTATCTTCTTAGCCAAATTTATTTTGTGAAAACAGAAAACTCCAAAAATATTGCAATACTAAACTGTCGCACTTTATTCCGTATTACTGGAAAAGACAAAATAATTTTCAGATCAGTAGTTTCCAAAATAAATGGAAAACTGCTTTTTTTATGGTTTTTCGCCCAAAACTCTTGCAACTGTTGCAGTATAAAATACATCCAGACATTTTCAGAATCAGTGAGGTGGCAGCTTTAGTTGTTTCCTTAAATCCTGCAGTAAGTCTTATAAGTTTCACCCACATGATTTTTCCATATTGTATTTTATAATTATGTTTGGGTCAGTAACGGCTAAAGTAGTTTGCAGTTCAAAAATTTTAGGTGTAAGTTTTCAGTATTCATTCTTTTCATTTATACTTTTATTACAATTTTGTACACTTGATCATGGTACATACGATTACCTACAACACATACCTTTGCATTTTAGTACACTTAATTGCATTATTAGTTTTGTATCTGTGATTATTTCATATTCACAACCATTAGTCCTGTCAACATGTGGGCCTTCAACAGCAAAGTGAACATGGAAATTTTAAATATCGGATCACATAAGTTGTGCAAGTTTGGAAGAAAAACTAGATGTGTAAATAAAGAAATAGAGGAAGGGTGAGGTACACACTCGTGATAATTCTCTCGGCTTATGAGGAAGACTGCTGTGATATGACGGTCAAAACATTCTATTTAAAAAATGACGTGGCTAGAAATTCCAGGTACCCAGAAATGTGCGATGTTATATTATTTGAAAAGAAAAAAAATCTTACATTTTTATAACTTTGCTTTTAAAAGTTTAGCAGCCTAAGCACTGTGTGCTGGTATATATAACGTCACATGTCTGGAGTTGAACATATTTTGAATCCTTACTTTGTTCTGAAATTTGATAGCAACAATACCAAAGTATTTACTACACTCGCACAATACAGTGATTATAAGAATTTTTTCCAAGTAAATAAATTTTAAAAAAATATTTTTGTTGGTAAAATATTTCTATCTTTTTAGGGAATCTCCTTGCGCTCGAGATTCATTGCCTTAAACACTATATGTAATGTATTCTTGAATGCGTTTTGTCGACTACATTCGCTGTTACAGGTTTCTGGTCTTAAACAGTGACGAATAAATTGCGCTTAAGTGTTTTATGCAATTTTTCTTCCCAACTTTTTTTTAAAAAATAAAGCAAATCAGATCTGCCTGATACGTTCATATAACTCGCTTTGCGCGTAAATTGTTTTAAACGCGACTAAAAGTCGTTCACTTCCATTGGTCTACTGATTCGGTACGTTTAATTCGGTTCGATTTGAAAAATAAAGATCGGAAAAAATTTTCTGTCAAATTAGCGGCGAAAGGCGACCAGTGAAGTTGCAGATGTAAGACGAATAATGTGTGCACAAAACGACGAGATTGGAACTTTAAAAGGGTACCTGTGGAGCACTGATTCTGAGAGAATGGCAACAGTTAGAAAGGCTTTCGAAATTTGTGGAATAATGATAAACATTAGAAAATTAAAAACATCAGAAACATTTTCTAGGGATCGTTGTTTACTTTTGTTGAAAATATATTTTCTTACATTGTAACGTGAAAATTGTTTCAGAAATTTACGCAATACGGCTTGGAGCTTATGCATTTCATTCGCTTACATCTACTGAATTTATGATGCTGGTATTCATAGTTCAGAACCGAACATACTTCACAGCACAGAGACAAAACTTGTGTTAGTAGCAAACAATTATGCTAGAATTAGAATCGATATGCCAGTACGAGATTGGCGTTTTAAATATATGATATACATTAAGAAAGATCTGGGGGAGGGGGGGAGGAGAGTGGTCAGTGGATCATAGTATTAGGCGTGATAAAGACTGGGCGTGACTTTAAAACGTAAACATTCTAGCACTAGTTCCTACACAAGCTTTTTTGTTAGGAGAGGTTTCGAGGTGACATGACGATGTAAACGAGAAATGATGTAGCCTTTATTTTTGATTGTTCGTTTATAAACCTAAGAACATCCTTATGAAACAAACAGGTTTTGCTTTGCGCTTAAAGAAAAATTTATTGCTAGGCTTTTCCTTGGTTTTTATAACGTAACTTCAGGGTAATATTAGAGACTCTTTAATTTTAATATTACAGACTATGTGTGCCGAAAACTTAGAGTTGATTAAGGAAAAGTCTCTACCAAAAAGAATGAAGCGGGAAACATTTGTTTTAGGTCCTTTTGGTTTCTGTTAGCTTTGCCTTGTTTCTGTGAGAAATAGTTCGCCACTTTCTTATTGTGGTCTTGCATCCTTTTAGACTTATATATTGCTTAACTATGTAGTAATTTGCTTGTGATGTTCAGTATTTAACCTAATTCAAAGCACATTAGCTTGCCAGAGGCATTTAGTGGAGTAAGGGAGTGTGTATTTATGTATAACATCATGGGGTCCGCCTGCAGCGGCCAGGTGCCTTGGGTAGAGCCGGCGGGGGCAGCCAGCAACAGAGGCCCAATGGCCCCAGCGTAAAAAGGGACAAGCCCATGATGTCGGTCGCAGCCATCATACAGGGCGCTCAGGCGCAACACTGGACCAGAGGTAACAACCACCACTTTATATAACACCAATGGATGGAAGTGCTGTAGCCTAATCTTGTTTTTATTTCAACATACATAGGGGTGTAATTCTTCTTCCCTTTCATGGAATAAAAAGAAAATTTTATGTTTAAACAATTTAAAAGTCCTATATGACTTCCGCCACCAATTAAAAATGATATCATCCTATTCAAATTTAGGCAAACTACTTCTTTGAGGTTTTTTTTTTTTTTTAATAGGTTTCCGCGGTATGCCGAACGCAAAACCCATTACAAACTGCGATATATCAGCCACCTTCGCATAGCGTGTTTCTTATATTCTGTGATTACTACACGTATGTTATCGGCTCTTCTTAACGCCGATTGTTATCTTCGTTGAAATGCAGTCTGGGCAAGAAGAAAAAATACGTTGAAACCATAAGTCAAGTTTTTTCTGCGTAGTCAATCTTTGATTGTGTGGTCTTCATATGTAAAATCTAAGGAACACAAGAATTAATTTCTTTGTGAAAGGCAAGCCTACAGCGCTACGATACGTATCCAACAACAGCGCACATTTATTTCTACAATTGAAAATCGGAAAGAGGGAGGCTTCGTATTTACATCGATAAATCTTCAGACCAACTTATCGATAATGTACTTTATTGTCGGCTGCTAATGACTGAAGCCGGGAGCGTAAATGCTGCAACTGAATGATACTGCTGAATTCGTCAGTTTCTCCACTGTGGCTTTGTACAACGACACATTAAAACAAGGGAATTAACCAACAGCAGAAGAGATTTGCGATTTTTTTTCATCGTTGGCGGTATCGATGGAAGATACATAATAAGAATATATTTCAATGCCCGTAGCCCCATTAGTGGTGGTATTTTCAACCTCGTTTCCTTCAACCTGAAGAACGCATCACAACGAAGCAGTTCATCATAATTCGAGGAGGTTATTATTATTTTTTTTTCGGTAGTAAAAGCCACACTAAACCATGATTTACGCTAAAAATTTAAAGATAATATTAATAAAGAAAACGGTATTATTATAAGTGATTTTCATTTTAAACAAATCTACATCTGGCCTTTTTTGATCAAATGCCATTTTGCTTACAATTTCGTTGCAAGAACACTTTATTGCGAAGACGAAAACGAAGGTTGCTGGATAAACTATGCAGTTTTTTTTTTTTAATGGTATTCGGCCATGTTAGCCATTCATCCAGCTTAGTGTGTTTTTTCGTTTTACAATGTATAGATTTCATTCAAGTGCGATTGTTTTCTCTCTTTTGTAAGGACGACACAAGACGAACGCAACACTTAATTAAAACCACCCATACACTCGACCGGACTCGAACCGGCGACCCCTGCAACGCGAATTAAGCACGCTACCCCTACGCTGCCGGGGTCGGCAAAACTATGCAGTTATCTCGCTGCACTGTACCAGACGTGCACATTATATTCCTAATGGTTAAGCGTTGCTGATTGGGCACATTTTTTCGCTTTCATCAAAGTAGATATTACGGTGGAATGGTATTATTGTAAACCTTATTGAAGACGTTAATTAAACTCCTCTTCACTTTGTTCTTCATGGCCGTCGAAGATTATTTAAAGTAGAAATTTTATTTATTGTAAATAAATCGCAGAACACAAAAATTAGACACTGTGTTGGTTCTTAGAAGCATCTGAGGATCTCGAACAAATTAACTGTATTGCTAGAGAAGGGTCTTACCACACCATTCAGGGTTGAAGAATGCTAGTACGCGGTTTGAGACAGACTTGTTAAGATGTTCACTCTACGAAGCTGTCTTCGGTATAGAATGAATGTAAACACGAGGATAATAAAACTCGCATACAGTGTACCACATTTTGTAAAATGTGAATTCTGCTTACTCAGAAGGAAGTTCCCCAAGTGGAACCTACTAATTTTAATAAATCGAAAAGGCCGCTTCAGAGATGAAGTTAGGCGGTTTAGAATGAAAGTTTATTGTATTTGAGGAAAAAATTATTTCAACAAATAAATTCAAAATGTTTGTCATGCGGTAGGATAAAAAATTTGAAACCAGATTATTGAATTTTCGGTGGTAAACACTCCTCTCCTCTTTTTTTTCGAAATTCCTAAGTTGCTATGATCAGCCGAAAAAATCTGAAAAAATGTTACTCATGGGTGCAAAAAAAAAATTTGGTACTGCGTTTCTTCAAAATATTGAAATTTAGGGGTAACAACCTTCAAAAATCAATTCACCACGCTTATACATGAGACATGGTTCTTTCCCATCTGATTTAATTATTTTTAGGATTCAGTAGATTAAAATCTAACAACAAAGAAGACTTTAGGCAATTGACGCTGCAAACTTTCCGGTCCTTCAACCAAACCATACTCCAAGGTAGTGATTTCAAATGAAGAGAGTAGGTCATCAGTATACGCATGAAGTAGTTTTAAAAAAGAAAGGGTAATCTTAGATTCCAAACGTATCCAAAATCAAAATCTGAGAAAGAAATTTTTTCTGTCTATGGATAAACTTTTTAGGTATGTTGTAGTGCAGGAGTTTTCGAAAATTTAAGGCATATATTACTCCTCTGGACTATTGTCTCAGTGGCGTATCTAGGAATTTTCCGAGTCTTGGCAAAAAATGGCAATTGCCCCCCCCCCTTTTCCGCTTTCTCTCCTTCCCGCCCCTACATCCGGCTCTGTATTGTCCCTATCCCAAAATATAATTATTTAAATAAAAAAAAATGATTTAGGTTGGAAAACCAAATGAAAATGTATTTTATAAGATTTTATTAAACATATCAGCAAACAAATAGAACAGTTTAATTATTTGCCTTTTTTTCTCAACTTTTTAATGTGTAGGTACTAAGTTTATGTATGTTTAACTCCTTAGCATCTACGTCTCCCTCTCTATCTCAAAATCTACGCTTCTCCCATGTTGAGAACCCACCTCAAACTCTACGCCTTCCCCATGTTAATAACCCCTGTTGTAGACGAAATTTGGCTTTTCTTTAAATAACTGTCCGGCTGACACAACTCTTCCTACTAGGAAAACTGATTTATGCAATGAATATTAGCCACGTAGGAGAATGGCATAAGATAGTGGCAAGTAGGTTTTACTTGAAAAAGTGGTATAATAAGAGTAATAAATACTCAAAGCGAGCAAAACATTATGTTAAGAATCACTCGAACGAAATGGTTCGTTTCTATCGTTTTGGTTCTACGCAACACGTTTTTTTTTCTCAATAAGAAACATTTATTTTTAACTTTGATTTTAATCTATTTTAACAAAGCCCAAAATTATTGAAATACCAGTGTATTCATTATTCCCTCTTCCATAAATTTGTGAATTGATTAGTGGGGACAGTTAGGCCGGTCATCCACTGCCACCGAATTCGACCGAGCGATTAGTCGGCCGCATACAGACGAGTGACTGACGAATCCCATTGGAATGGGACCAGTCGGACGAATTCGGCCGAATGGCAAACACCTATTGCTGTCCTCATAAACAAATCTTATGCAGGTGGTCTTTCTTTTTCTCCATCAATCTGAAACTGGTACTAACCTTTTGAAATTTGGAGTAATTGCCTCCACAAAATGTCCTCTTCACGTTTTGCACTCTTCTTTTTTGGAAAAATTGCCACATATTAACTAAAAAATGCCGAAACATGAGCCTCTCCGCAACCGTGTAATGATGTCAGCACTGTAAAAATGACACAAAAATTATCGGTTCAGGGATCATATCAACCAAAACAGTCTTGTTTTGTCATAGAGGTCGTGCTTAGATTGACATTCGGCCTGGACCACGAAAAAAAAAGTTTGGGCATCCATCTCAAAAATTGGGTATTTGTTTAAAACGGAAGCAATGGATTGTCTCCGATAGCTTGTATCAATTCTAAGATGGCAGTCGTTGTTATATTACATCTCGGACTTTTTTTTTTTATTTGTTAATTTCGTGCGAGTTTTTGCAACGGAGAGAAGCGGAAACGGAAAGAAAACATCAATAGATTTGCATCAATTTTACAGCGCCGGTGGCATCTAATAGCTGGGTGTCTCTCTCATATTTTGGCATTTTTAATTTAATTTGTGTTGACTTCTCCGAAAAAGGAGAGTGTAAAACGTGAAGAGGACATTATAACGAAGCAGTTAATCGAAATTTCAAATGGTTAGTACCAGTAGTAGGGAGACCCTCCCCCCAAAAAATTGATTTATCCTTTTTATTTTAGTATCAAATATTAATGCAGAGAAGTAAGATATATAAATTTCATTTAAAATTTTCCCTTTCTTTAAGTTATTACCTTAGATTCGGTTTTCATACTAATATTCAAAAGGTTTTTTTATTATTTATATTTTAACACAGTATAATGTATGAAATATAAGAAACCAAAGTTACGTGAAAAAATATCATTATCAGTCCATTAAGGGTGTACTGAGAATCAATTATCCGTCAGGTCAGACATTTCCTGAGGACATACCTTTCCATAGAGAGTACATGTTATAGCAGATAGAAATATACCTTACTTGGAGACCATCAGACCTGTTCAGAACGGATTTTGATCCTCTGAGTATATGTTGAAGGGCATTTACTGCATATGTCTGTGTTACAATTATTTCTTCAAAATGAACCCTAGGTATCGGGAAATTAATGCGCAAACATATGTGAATATCTTTTAAATATTATAATTTTAGTAAGCTATTTAAAAGTTTTAGCGTGGTCTATTCGGTAAAGCGTATGCTTCTCATTTTGCGAACCCGGGTTCAAATCCCCATACTGCCAAATATTTTTCTTTCTTTTTTTATATGCAGTAATCATTGAGCATTGATTTTATTTCATTTAAAAATCATTTACAAATTTTTATTATGGCAAATAACTTTTAAAATAAAATATTACAGAATATACAGTCCCAACTTTTTTTAGAAGATCATTATTTCATTGTTTGTGTGTTTTTTTTTTTTTTAATGAAAGAGGTAATTTTTGTTCACCGTTTCTATACTCGTATCTCTACAATTAATATCATAAAGTAAATATATGACAGCCAGAAGGTCGGGTTTTTTTCCCCCCCTACCACAGTTATACTTATTTCCGTGCAGTGGTGGGAGCATGTAAATGTTTGAAAATAACATAATGTCTGTTATTTTGCATAATAAAAATTCATAAATGAATTTTAAATGAAATAAAATCAATGCTCAATGATTACTGCATATAAAAAAAGAAATAAAAGTATTTGGCAATATGGGTATTTGAACCCGGGTTCGCAAAATGGGAAGTTAGCGCCTTACCGCATACACCACGCTAAAGCTTATAAACATTGTACTAAAATTAAATTATTTAAAAGTTATTCACATATGTTTGCGTGTTAATTTCTCGTTACCTAGAGCTCATTTTGAAGAAATAATTGTAACACAGTCATATGGAGTAAATACCCTTCAACATATACTCGGGGGAACGAAATCCGTTCTGAACAGGTCTGATGGTTCCCAAGTTAGATATAACGCAAAACTAAAGTTACTGTCTGCGGTAGTGATGGAGGTTAATTCTAAACTATTTACACCTCCAACGGTAGCATTTGCAGCAACGAATGTACTAAGATCACTCGCAATAGTTCTTAATTCCATATAAATACATTCCTAAGTCATGAGTAATAACATGTATTTTTTTCTTAATAGCTTTTATGCGACTACCCACATTTCGAGCCATTTTCCTTCACCGTATCTCAAAACTGAAGTGGTTAGATTGAAATGTAGTCTGTACCAGAAACAAATTTCGCCAAAGCCATCAGGAAATACACACTGGACTTATATTTTTACAAGAACATTCTTGGTTAGGCTGCATTTCAAACTAACCACAACTTATACAAAATCAAACAATTCACAAATTAAATATTTCACTAACTACAATTTGGGCAGTGACAACATTGTCAATTTTAAGATAGCATAAATTATAACAATTGATTTCTTAATATACCTTTATTTTGAACTGAAACAGCGCTAAAACATGCGCAATAATAAAGCTACTGTATCGCAATGTAAAGTTAGCGGTTGTAGTTAGGTTGAAATGCGGACTGGATTTTACAATCAAATTGCAGCGATAATAAAACCATTTAATATACATATTAAGCTCTAAGTTACTTACCGTAAATATCACAATTATTTTATTCTTATTGAAGATTTAATATATTATAGTAGTTTGAGTAATTAATTACTAAAAGCAGGTAACTATAACCAGAGACAAATACAATACAAACAATTCAAAGATTAGCATATTCATCTTTGATCAAACTCTTAAACGCGTAATTTTTACAGTAAATTAAATATTAGTAATGATCATTACTTTTGATTCAGGAATTCTGTTTATTTACTGCATTCCAGAAAACTGAAGAACTAAGTATTCGAGGTCAAATTATTAAACAATCATTAGTTAAGCTGTGTGAATTTTCGTCAGATTTATGCGAAAGTAGTGCTTGTCTGAAAGTTCATAATGATCCATGGTTTACAATTTTTTATATAAAAAGATTTTTGATTGCCTGTTCGTTTCGAAGGTACATATAAGTCATTAGCTATTTAAGCAGATTTTGATTCGGACTATTTGCTCTAAAAACACGAAAGCCACATCCAAATTGCTGCGGTATTTATTGCGCGGTACCCGTTCAAATAGACACACGCAGCTTACTTACAGATTTGTAATAGTATAGATTTGTAAAGACAATTATTTGACTTCCGTACTGGAATATTCTCAAATGATTATAAGATATAACCTTTGTCAGGACAGCGTTTAGGCATAGGCTATGCAGCCTGCAGCCTATCAGTCCGCACTACAAAAACAAAATTTGCTGTTTCTAATATTTTTTCTTTCTATATCTTGGTTTTTTATTTGTTCATTTATTTTTAAAATTGAAATTATGACTGTTGCAATGTTGGCAACAAGGACATGAATCTCAAGTCTTTTTCATCTCTTTTTTTTTCAATAATTGTTCAGAACGATTTTAATAAACTGTATTGAATATCTGAATGATTTTCAGTTGTTTTCATTTTTATCTCAACAATTCTGTGTACGATATAGGTAAATATTCTACAATTTAATAATAAATTTCAAATCTTTAAGTTTTTGGTTCGAAAATTGATATAAAATGCGAAGTTAAATTTCAAAATTTATGCGGGCGAGGGTGCGCATCACAGGTTTAGCCGAAGGGTCTACACATCCTAAATACAGACCTGATCTTCGTAATATTTTCGCGAGGGCAAGGTAAAATCTGTTTTTACGAAATGTAAGTCACTATACATTTTATAAAAACCCTGTTCACTTGGTGTTGAAGCAACAATGACGGATTGAGAATGTGTGTCGGATGTAATTCGGCTGCAGTGGACGAGGTTAATCGGACGTCCTTGTCGAACATCACTCGGACGAAATTCAGCTTTTTCTTTAAGTATTCATAATTTTCAAGCGAGGGTTTTTAAAATGGGAAAGGGAGTATTCACTAAATAAATATTGTGTAACCGGGTTATTTTTTTTTCTCCTCCCAGGTGAGGAGCATTTTGTTTTGTAGAAATGATTTTTTTATGTATGAAACAACAAAATTTTCACTCCCCATCCTTAAAACATTTGCTATGACAGCTATTTCGCCCGTTAATCACGCCTATCCGCATATGTATATATAAATGCCACCCTTACATTTTAGCTTACTACAAGATACCACAAATTTATTAAAATCGGTGGGGAACGTGTAGGTTGTTTCCAAGAGGATTATTTTCTCTTCCATTCGTTTTTCTTTCAGAAACTGATCTTTACTGCATAGATTAGGAAATGCCAGATAGTTCCTTGTTCAATTCTCAGCATGATTAATTTTGACAGTTCCTTACTAAGACAGTTTTCTCTGTATTGCTGGTTCCCCGTTTAAATATAGGTACCAACAGCAAGGAAATTGCCATTCTACATCTGAATCTGTTTCATTTGGCTGATCCGTTCGTTACCGCTACAGTCTTCTCTGTATTACTGATTCCCCGTTAAAATATATAGGTACCAATGGCAAGGCAATGGCAATTCTACATGTGAAACTGTTTCTTTTGGCTGATCCAGTCTACCTCGTAGACTAACGAAATGAGATGTTCAAATTTTTATTTGGATGTATTTTTTGCGACATAAAAAGAATCCGTAAATAAACCGTTCGCAGGTGGTAAAGTTTCAGTTAATTATTAATAAAGAAGGCCAATGCAAACCGGTTTTATTTGTTTACTGCCGTATGCAATTCATTTATCAATGAGCACCATCATCGACGAATCTGCGTTGAAATTTTCACCTAGTTTTGCAACTTATTATATCGTGTTTGACATAATCCTAAAATTGTAGAATTTGCTGGTTGATAGTTGCTTCTGTTTATATTGGTGTTAATAGCGAGTCCGACAGCTGTCAATATATTGCCAGCTATCGGTGGTATAGTGTATGTTTTTGCAACTCATTTGTCTGCTTGGCTATCTTTGTTGTTATCTTTGTGCTGACAGCACAAGTTTGAAAAAAAGAACAATGGAAACGTGACAAGAAGAGGGGAATAAATCATAAAGGCTCACACAACGGAAGTGTCCAACTAAAAATACCAACAAGACCACGGTTTTGCAAGTGGAATATCAACAGACGCACACAGGGGTATTTGACACAAAAAGCCGATCCAAAGTCCAAAAAATTTTTAAGCAAATTCCAAGAATCCTTATCTACCTGACTCGAGGCAAATGTCTATAGAATAACAATCAGCTATGTTTTTTAGATAAGCTTCATTCCCTACCCCGTGAACAGTCATCTTTTGAGCACATTGCAAGACGCACGTACTGTTACCAAGCAAATACAAGAAAATTATAAGTTGTACTAATTTAATTTGTGAGTGATGTTAAGTGAGTAGTGTTGATTTTAATCATGGATATTGTTCGGCCAGGTACCTAGAATTGAAATAATAGTAACATACATCCAAAGGTATCGCACAACTTTATTTCTATACATTTTTGTAAGCAGACTCATTTTGTACTGATTGTTTTATTACTAAAAGTATTAAACAGTGATTTTGTTATATTTCCGGACCTTTCCCGAGTCTGATTTTTTGTATGGTATTACTTTAGTGTACTATCTTGGTGTTTCATTGAAAATTAGGTGCCAAAAAGTGCCAAACGTCTATTTATTCGAAAAAATTCTAGATTATTTGCAATGAAACAAACTTACTTTTTTCCGTCACATTAATTCATCTAAGATTTTCTTTGTTATGGGCTCTTCTGGTATCATGCTCATGACCCGAAAAGTTATTTATAATATGAGTAAACACGAGAAAGGAAATGATTTCGTGCAAAAGTTGGAATTAGTCGAGGAAAATATTTTAAATCAACCGACATTCACGGTCGAACAAACGCAGCAGTTCTAACAAAAGTTTTCAAGGCTTAAATTGGAAATTAAAAGAAAATGGTAGGCTGCTAAGAGAACTGAGAGTGTATTTTAAAGAAATACCATGATTGGTTCAAAAGATGTATCGAAATCTCCATAAAATCCAATCCAATCACTGTGGGTCGACCAAGAAAATCTTTCGATGATTTAACCGATTTTAGCAAATGATGTCCGCAGAGATAATAGGTATTACCAAAACATTGATTGACAGGTTTTATATTATTATGTGAATGATATATAATGGACACAAGATAGATATATATATATAAATTATTCCACACTGCCCCGAAAAATTTAAGATGTACTGTACACTGAACTGTACTCGTGGCATCCAATGTCACCTATACAAGAAGTATTGATTGAGGGCCCACTTATAATAGAGTATGCACTTTTGCCTAGAGGCACTCTGTCAGAAGCAGCAGCAGAAGCTAGAAACAAATATTTTCGACGATTTTGGGAGAGACACTCCAGAAAACTTAGTTGGGTTTAGTGCAACACAGATGTCAATAATAGACTTTCATTAACTTAGGATCCATATTTGAGCTTCATCAGGCGCAAAACTCCCAAAACATCTAAATCATTCAATCTAAAAACTATTAAAATATTACTTTAATGGGACCCGAGTACTCAATAAGAGAACGAGAAATAAGGTGAAGGTTCCGGCGACGAAGGATGGGACGGTTCGTCAGAATGATATTTTAGTGTACAAGTATGATTATTGTTTAAGAATTTTGTAAATCTTCGCTTAATATGTTATAAAGTGTATGAACACAGTACATGTTTTTTTTATTATTACTCCTACTTCACAGTTTATAAGTTCTAATACACAAAAGAAGCGAAACATTACGTAGAAATAATTTTGATCGACTTTTTGTGTGAAATACCCCTGTGTGAGACGCCTTATTGCCATGATTTCCTGAGCGTACCTTGGCAGAAATCTTTCTGTGTTGTGCGATACCACACCACACCAGAAATGTTTTCTGATCTTGTGTTGTAGAAAACGTAGTGGATTCTTATTGTGCCGTCTCATGACCAAGTACTTGAAAAATTAGAAGAAAGAAAAAGTTCTTTGGGTAAAGAAATAAATGGAATCGCCTAGGTGTTTCTCATGATCTTATGGGGAAGGTTCTCCTATTATTAGCGGTCTTCGAGTGTGTATTTCACTGACAATCAAACATTTTGAAAATTCGTTTTACCTCGTTATATTGTTTGTAAAATTGGCAAATAATTATTGCGGTGGTGTTATAGTAACGATTCAGTCAAAATTTATTTTTCCGTTCTTTCTATACGTACATAGCAAACATTTTTTTGTTTCCTGTACATAAGGTTGATATATGTGTAAATTTTCTCTCCGCGTCGATGACTGTTTTATGTTCTTGATTCGTAGTGTTCCGCTGTGCAGGGAAAGTGCGACAGGCAGGTGGAACCGTGAACTGATGCCGCCCTTACTGAATTTTAGAAGGCTATACACTTTACATGAATGCTAAACCGGTATTAGAATTCTATAACCATTTAAACATCATCGTGTTTATTTGGTAACGCAGCTATTTCGGAGACTAAGTATACAATATCATGAACATTTGAACTTAACTTTTCTTTGGATTCTTATGTAATAAAATACCCTTTGTAAATGAATCGCGTATACATACAATGTTTGGCCTATCATTAAAATATAATATCAACAACTGCAGAAATTATGTCTCAAATTGGCGAAGCAGTAACGTCGAAATTTCGAAAAATTAACGAACAAAACACTCATACGTTTCCTGTGTTGTTGATTGCAGCTCGTATTAAATTGAAACATGAATTTAATTAGATAGTTAAGCCTGTTGTTTTGAGTGAAATCCTTTATCGCGTATTGAATGATAACCTTACAGAGTTACATATTTCTAACATAATTTCTCGATCTTCTGGAATCCATAATTGCAAGTGCTTCATTCGACTCAAGAAATGTTTTTTGGCTTTCAGAATGAGGACTGTTGCTAAACCACAGGCCGTGTTCAGACGAGGCATTTTACGCGCGATTTGAGTAGCGTGTTTGGAATGAATCGCGCGCTAATTTTTTTTGTCCAATTGAGTTGTCAGCGCGAATTTATAGACGTAGAATTGAAAGGCAGTAAACAGCATACAAAATGGAGTTTGATGAAGCTGTTGCCTTGTGGCGGTGGCAAAGATGCAAAAAAGAGAAAATAAACTATATAGGGTGCATCCAATTCTAAATCATAGAATGACCATGTAATTCACCCTTAATAGTTTACTTCCATTTTCATAATTGTGTTTCCCAAAATATGCTTTTAGATTTAACATGTTTGATTTGAACAATATGTTCCAGATGTTGATAATATACATGTAAGTAAAAAATTATGCCCACATAAGTTGTGGTCCGCAGCATTAATTTTGTCAATTTACTGGTCCGTGGGTTGAAAAAGGTTAAGAAACGGACTACAGTATTACATTTCCTGCGAGGAGACGAATACATCTGCTGATCTCACTATTTTTTGAGCTGACTTGATTTCACCAAACATCCTCATTCCTTAATATCACTCATTACTAGAGACCGGATTATATGCAACACAAAAAGCTAGAAATACGCATGCAAATATGCATGAAAAGTGTCAAAATATGTAACGTTATATATTATAAAAATAGTAATTTTTAGATTTTTTTCAGTCAGCATGCAATTAGTAAGTAGTTGAATAACACATTTATAAATTCAATAATTAAAAATTATTTAACATTTTTAACTTTTCTAAACATAAACAATCGGGTACGGTTCCAAATATTCAATAACGGTGGTAAGATTGTTTCTTCTGGGCATGACACGTTGGACAGGTAGTAGGAAAGGGTTTCAATATTTTTCACTTGTTGGAGAGAGTGATGAAGGGATGTACGAGAGAAGTAAAGGAATTGGGTTACAAAACTGGTCAGACCGTTGCTTGAATACGGTAATGTAGTATGGGACCCACATTTTGAACATCAAATACAGGAGTTGGAGAGGGTGAGAAAAGGGGCTGCCACATTTGTTTCTGGAAATTATCGCAGAATGCAATCGGTAACAGATACGATAAAAGAGCTGGAATGGGATTCATGGCAAGACAGGAGGAGGGTGAAGAGGGTCTTGGGAGTGTACAAGGCGTATATTGGTGATGAGGCATGGAAAGATATTGATGTAAGAATTAAAAGTAATGCATCGAAGGGAAAAGATGACCATGACCACAAGCTGGCACTCGATTTCAGGCACAAGGGTGTAGGAAGATTCTCTTTTTTAGGTAAGGATGTCAGGGATTGGAATAGGTTACCAAGAGAAATGATGAATAAATTACCAAAAACGTTGAAAGAATTTAAAGTTAAAATTTGTAGATGGCAAATGTAGGTGGGAGCAGGAAAGGGGCAAGATGGGTACGTAGGGAAATTGCCACTGGAGCGTGCGCTCCATTGCAGTTTAATTAAATATGATTATTATTCGATCTCTCAAAATATTTTTATAAGCGGATATGGACCGTTCCACATTCACTGATGTAACTGGGCAGTATTTGAAATTGGGTGCTGTGTTAGCTGTCATTGTTTCCGGAAAAAGTTCACCCGTCCCATTACTAAAACCATCAATTTGACAGAAAGCTTCAAAACCTGGGTCATTGTTCAAAATATTTTCAAACTTCACTTCCTCTGAAAATGTGATTTTTTTTTTCCATTGAATAGATTCAGTGAACATCAAACGTTAAGTTTCAAGCTTTTTAATACTCGCAGGTATGTAGGAAAAATGAGTGCTAATCACAGCTATGATTTTAATACTATGTATAAGTGTTAAATGTTTCCTTGGACTTGCAAACTGTCATAGCCTCTCCACTATCAAAGTCGTTTACTCCTGTAGTGGCCTCGAAATGTTTATTGTAAAACAGTACAGTTTCAACCCACGTCGCCCATCGAGTTACCACTGGTTCTGGAGGTAAAGACACTTCTTTTTTTTTTCTTTTTTTTTAAATAGGCATTATTACGAGAACGTGCCTTAAGAAACGCTTTCTTTGTTGATGAAATTAGTTTATTTACATTTCAAAACGTGGGTCGTAATTCTTCAGCGAGTCTTCGTCGTAGACTGAGAGCTGTGCTGCTGTATAGTAGGTTTTTCCAGCTACAACGTAACATTTTATTTATTAACTATGTACACAACCGAAAAATATTGTAAATATAACGAAAATATGCATCATCACTTGGTTTTAGGTAAAATGTGCAATAACCAGTGAAAATGGACTTATATTCAGTTTTTCTCTTTTTCATTACCCTCCTCAAGACTTTCCTGTCCCTTAAATTTTCCTGTTTTTTTTTTCATATGCACATTTCATAAGTCTAACCTTAATTTCCTCTATCTTTTTGTAGATGTCTATATCTGATACGTACTTCAGAACACACCATACATTGCTCTTAGTATGTTTCTTTCTGAATTTTAGATCTGTTTTGTTACGTAATATCCTCTTCTTCCTTTTAGCTGTCATCTATTTAATCTCTTTATCACTGGACATTCTGTTATAATTCTACGTAAATACTCAGCCACGTGTTCGTTTCATACTCTTGTTCTGAGTTTCGTGACTTCATCATCGTTTGTCATTACTACAAATCGGATTATATGCATTTGCACGTTTGCATATGCAATTGCATATTAAGCCCATTTTCACCGGTTATTTCATATTTTTACTAAAACCTATTGATGATGCATATTTTCGCTACATTTACAATATTTTTCGGTAGTATACCTAGTTAATAAATAAAATCTTACATTGTAGCCGGCAAAACCTACTAGCACAACGGCTCTTCACAGATGACGCTTTCGTAATAATGCGTATAAAAAAATTGCCAATTTTCCCTGATCTGTGATAACTCGATGGACAAGGTTTGAAGGTAGTTTCATAGTGCAGAGACTGACAGTTTGTCAGTATAAGGAAGCATTAAACAATTCTTACAATTAGTATTGATTAGCGTTCGTTTTTTCCCACATACCTGCGAGTATTAAAAAGCTTGAAACTAAAGGTTTGGCGTTGACTGAATCTATTTAGTTAATGAATAAAATCCGCCAAAGGAACTCCGCATTGCCAGAGGTATTCCTGTGTAAACTTAAAGCAATGTTTTAAAATATTTTGAACAATAACCCAGGTTTTGAACTTTTTTGTCAAACTGATAGTTGTGTCAAAGGGACAGGTGAACTTTTTACAGGAACAATGACTGCTAACACAGCACCCAAATTCAAATACTGCTCAATTACATCAGTGAATGTGTAACGGTCCATTTGCACTTACAAAAATATTTTGAGAGATCGAAGAATCAATGTTACTATTGAATGTTTGGAACAGTACCCGCTTGTTTACTTAAAAAAAAAAAAAAAAAAAAAAAAGTATTTGTTAATTATCAAATTTATGTTATTCAACTACTTACTAATTTCATGCGGATTTTGAAATAAAAAATCTAAAAAAATTACTATTTTTATATTATATAATGTTGCATATTTTAACACTTTTTCACATTTTTCATGCATATTTCTAGCTTTTTATGTTGCATATAATCCGATCTCTAGTCATTACGTTCGTTTTGTTTTCATTGTTTCCCATTAAATTATAATTTTGTAACATTATCAGTCTTTTTTTATATTAGTTTTACCCGTCATTCGTATTATCGACATCTACAGTATGTCGAAACTACACTCCAGTGTGGCTGAGGCGCTGCTCACAGTTTCGGGGAGGTCCAACGGGGCCGGGCATGAGCCCAGACGCCTTTAGGCTGTTTTCTGCAGCCATTAAGGCGTATGCCGGAACGATCCCCAATCTTCGCCTCATAAACTACACATTAGGGATGTAACGGAACTCCGCATCCCCAATATTTATTGCGGATGTATAGCGGATGTTTTGTTTACATTGGAATATATGTTATTCTTTTCTCTTTATACGAGATTCTGTCCATCGTCGCTTAGCTAACAACTATGTGGTTGTTTCTTACTTACGATCTTGCAATAAAAATAACAATGAACTAAACGGTATTATTACATAAGCGACGAATTTACAAGTTTGAACTTGCATGTAAAGTAAACCTGCTTCTGCACGGTCCAACTGACAGGAACTACAATAGAATGCGCTCACCCATTCACGCTAGTAAATGGGGTCCTCAAAAAAAAATGTTCCAAGCAATTCTTTCCACTCGTACTTTCTCGCGGCACACCATGTGTCCTTATCGCACACCCGCAGGATGTTTCCTCCCTCTAATCATGATCCGAACGCCATAGCTTGTTGGACAGGAAGGACCCCTTTTGGTTGTTTGGGAGTCCAACAGTATCTAACATCTAAACCCTTTCATGGCCCATCAAGAATTCTTTATCGAAAATAGGAGGAACGTAGGTCCTGCAAGTTGTTCTGTGAATGGGCTGCCAGAGCGGTAGAAAAGCGGGTGGCGAGCACGGAAATGTGCGGTGGCGTGGCCTTGTGCTTGACGCTTGAATTAGCCGAGTCGCGAACTCCGCAAAGTTCACATGACAAAGATTGCTTTTTAGACGCGTGCGTACTTGTGTAAATAATTTAATTCACTTGTGGAATCATCCCATGTTCTTTGTTGTTGAAAGATGAGGCAAAAAATAAATCAGTGTGGCAGTATTATATGGAAATAGACGTTACTTCTGAAAAAGTGTAGAATTTAGCATAAAAAATATACTTATTTTGATTTTAAGTTTATTTTTGATAAAATTTATAATTATTTAGATTTTAATATTTTATTTTCCGGATCCGCTCCGCAAAACGTCTGCAAAGATGACTTACGTTACAAACCTACTACACACTTACACATTTCGCAGTAAGATGGCAACACTTCACTTCCTCCATTAGAACGTAAGTACGACCTGGCAGTAGGTATAAAATGCTTGGCGTCAGCAAGGGCGTGCGATCGTAAAACGAGAGCTCCATATTTGACCAAAGCAATGATGAGTAAAACTAATCAAAGACAGCCATCCCCTAATGTTAGGAAAATGTAGTGAAGAAGAAGAAGAAGACAATATTCCGAAACTATTTAGCATAGATAGGTAATCTACAACATTGTACACACCAGGATTAGTAATTTTGCTGATTATATTATATTCAAACGTTATCTTTACCATTTGCACTTTAAGGCAGGATACTAAAGGTATATGAAACGTAAATGCACATGATTTTAATCGGCCAGGCAAATTCTCTTATTCCTGTAACCAACCCTAATCACTGGGCCAACACACCTGTCTAATTCGTATAAAATCTGTAACCATCCCTTTAATTGATAATGCAACGGAAGTCTTGATTGTGAATAGCAGGGAGAATCTCGGATGCAAAGTCAAAAAGTAACGACACGAAGCATGCAGCTTCCTAATCAAACTTTCCATGAATGTAATAATGGCTCCTAGGACTTTTCTTCTCTGTAGCCGCATAGTGGGCTAATATTTGTGTCTTTTTCGGTGCTTAATCTTAACATCATTAATATTACAGTCCTTCACTCAGATGTAAGTAGCTCCTTTTCTTATCACTTCTAATGTTTCAACAACAAAAAATATGTTTGAGTATCGAGATTGGGTCTTATTGCATTTTCCTTCTAAGTCTGTCGTAATATCAGTGGAAGTTGTTTTTAAGTGAACGTGTGATGTGCAGTAGCTGCCGTCCGGTCAGCAGGCAGGTGGCGTGTAAAAAATGTCCTCGGCAGTGAAGTGTCCTTTTTTGCGAGCGTGACGACCTTGGTTGAGAGCGCTTGGCTCCCGGCCGATTCGGAAAGCTCCTTCCGGTCGCTCAGTTGCGCACTGTATGCAGCGCTTGGAATGTGTCATCGCTTCCTAACAAATGTTTTATCATACGGGATTTAAGACCCGGGAAATTGTTTGAAGAGTGACGTATGAAGAAAATAATCCCTAAGAATATTAGCCGTGTTTGACTTTAAACATAATTATACATCGGCAGAATCAAAATTGCTAGTTCAAGGGAATACGATTCGTTTATAAAAAGCTTTAGTACTAAGCGGAAGTATGCATATTACCTGATGACTTTTTTCAATGAACAATTTAGTTAGATCATCTGAGGATTTAAGCCTGATTTAGTTGTTGTTGTTGTTGCTTTAGGGCGCGTCGACAGCGAGGTCATTAGCGCTCTCTGATGTAGTTTTTAATAGACATTTCTTTTCCGAATGGATAGTTAATTTTTATTTTGAAACTGGCTTCGTAAAGAATAGTGCGTAATAATTCGTTATTGATTTCTGTTGATTCCTCTTGGTGTTAGATGTTCACAAATTAAACAGTTTATGGCGTTAAAAATTCATGTATGTGAAATTATAAAGTAAAGTGACTAAGTTTCATATCGGCAGCGCAATCCGTCCATATCGTAGCCTAACCATGGAGCAAAGAAAAGACAGGAGACAACGTAAGGGACCTTCTTCATACAACGAAGTGAAACCATGAGGATAGCGGTGGGGTGGGGGGGTCGCCATATTGGTAGAGCCAAGACACTCAGGTAATGTATATAGAACGGAAGAATTTCTTCGTTTTTAACTTTCGCATTACTAAAAGTTATTTCTTATGGGGTCACATTTATAAATACCCTAATTGATATTATCTACAAACATTAGAATTTAAGAAAAAAAAACTGCTAAATAATTTTTTATACGAATTTTCTACGCCGAAATAGAACTTTTTTTTCTCCCTACAGTAAGGGGGGGGTCACATTGCTGTTTTAAGTAGATTAGATAGATGTTCAAATAGATTGTATTTCCACATTCCATTTCAGTAATTTTAATCTTTTCAAAATCTTTGATGGGGAAGACCTATTTACAAACAGAAGCAAGTCCTATATGAAATTTTAAAAATAGCCTTCAAAAGAATTCACGGCTTACTCATAAGATATTGCACTGGTAGTGGATAGACCTATTTAAATTCGCCAGCAGCATCAGTGCAAAGGGATTCTATCATTACCGTGGCGCCACAATCCGATTATGAATTCTTATGGAAGTCAATGAGACAAATCGAAAATAAAGAATATATATATATATATATACAACAATAATTACAACGTGACTTACCTACCAGGTTGTTTCTTATTTAGGCAGCCCAAGATGGCATTATAAATCACTTTGAAATATCGGAACATGAAATGTTCACAGCAGGGAAGTTAATGAAAACAGACCAATGTTTTGAACCTGCTAATATGGCCGCCGCGCATGCGCAGTAGGATCCAGAGTTTACAGGCGGCTTCGCAGTTTTTAGCGACACCTTGTCTCCTCTCTTTTCCTACCTCCATGAGCCTAACCCAATAATCCTACCGGATGTAGGGGACCTATAGTTTAACGTGGAATCCGGATTACTGAAACTTCTGGCGTACTTCTCCTTATACAGCAAGCTGTGTCAGAGGTGAGGATAGGGTTAAGGGCCTATGAAAATCTGCACCATGACAGGATTCGAACCGATTTCCAGTCATACGCCTTAACCGCTGCGCCACTACCGCTCATTTGAAATTATTTAGCATATTGTTATGACCGTTGTTCCTCAAATAGTGTAAACTGTAGCCTATTTAAAAATTTTCGTAAGGCGATATGTTTGACGAATTCCTCATCATCGCCTTATAATTGATGTCAGAGAAAAGGCATGTATTTTCCATTGTTTGTTATGTACGAATACATGTTTTTTCATGTGTTTATGATCTCTCACTACTGGACTTAAGTTTTAAGACTCCATGTAAATCTGTTAAAATAGGAGTGCAGTGAAATTTCGATATAATAAAAATTTCGACAAAATCCTATTAGTGCGTAAATCACGAATTTTTTTATATTCGCGCATGAATTGGGTTACTAAAAACAAAAAACCTTAGTGCCTTGCGCAATTAGGGTTCAATACTGTAAGGACCTTATCAGTTATTTCGTGTGTGGAAAGTCAGAAGTTGTTATTAAATAAAGACAGCGTCGATATTTGAGACAAATTCCAACTTCCTAGATCAGCCTTTCCCAACTCTTTTCGAAGGCGAACCCTTGAAAATTGGCTATTGTGGAACTGTCATTTAATGGCTTGACTTGCATCTCATCTATTGCGGCCAGAGTTCGCGTGTTCTCACGCCTCCATTTCGGTCCACATGTTAGGAAACACTACTTTAGATAATATCGTTTACCTGCTAGCAAAAATGATCTAAAACTGACATTTTTGATGACCGTTCACGACTTTAATTTCAAGGTTTTTATAAAAAAGTCTTTGTGTTTTATTTAATGAACTCTAAATATCTATACCTCAAACGTCAGGGTAGCAAAAAAAAAAAAACTCTTAAGTGCTACGGAAACTTTTTAATATATAAGTGAACAAAATTTTAAATACGGTAATCAATTTTGGGCCAACGAAATAAATACATGAGAAGTGCAAATTTGAAAATTCAAATTTATGTACTTGAAGAACCTGTGACAATTGAACAGACTGCGAGGAGGCAGAATTAGGGAACAGAAGCCTAAAACGAAGCATCTACATATAATCTACCGAATTGGTTAAACTTTGACAGATGCCTTAAGCAGAGTAATACAGCATTTGTGCGAGATTCAGTATTTATCTATATACCTCATTGCGTTGGCAGCACTTGTGGGTCTTTGGTTTCACCGTATGCAACTCTAGTGCCATGTAATGAGATAATAATTAGTTCGTATGGCCGATTATGTGTAGCACTAGATGATCATTTTTCTTATCATAAATGTAAATCATCATCATTAATTGTTTAACCTACGTCTGAGAGTAGTAACCGCGTTGGATTTCTCTCTGCATTTTCGACATTCTTTATTATGCGTTGACTGCAGATAAGGTGATCAATTCGTCCGTGCGAGTAAGTAGAAGACAAATCCCTTGGTAACTACTGACAGTAGCTAGTAATTAAAACATGTTGTTGCCCGCCGAACGTATTGATTTGTAAACATGTGGTAAGCCTTTATCGATAAAAATCAGTTAGAACGTTCCTAAATAATTCCCTTGTGGCTGATTTGTTGCATGTTCCGCCTCTGTCATGGCTAAACCGAATCCATCTTTCCATCTGGGGGAGGAGGAAATGGGTAATTTGAAACTTACTATTTCAGTTTTTCATTGAGCGACTTTCTTATTTTCTGTACGTCGAACCATGCTACGTCAATACAGATTAAAGAAACTCGTGTCTTGACACGTGGCGTATGAATTAACCGGAGGCAGATGGCGTCATTGTCCGGGCCCGGAGCGTTTCGCTCGTTGGTCGCGCGGCCTCCGTTGTGAACTTGAATCTGTTGTCTGCACGCAAGCATTCCTCTCATATCGCAACTGCTTCGCTCTGATTTATGCCAGTGCTAAACATGTCTTTTTTACAGATTTTAGCTTCATCAGCAGAAGTCGGTTAGAAAATAATAGTGATCTGTCGGATATTGTTGGAGGTATGGCATTCTAGCTACGTGTTGATAGCATTGGCAGTAACGTATGTATTAATTGTTAGATATCTGCGATGCTTAGTTCGCATTCGTTTGTGTTTGTCGCAAGAATGAGCAACACATACTTTGTGTGATTGGCGATTTTTTTGTGCAGCAACACGTCGAAACAGAGATTGTGTGAAACATTGTGTTAAAAATGGAAAGTGCAGTGAAGCATCCTGTTATATAAAATGCTAATCTGGAGACTGCGTACGTCGTCAATAGGTATTGGCTAGAGAACGGTCGCGTGCCAGCCTTCACTGGCCAATCAACAACCACCATATTACATTCGTTCCTTCATGTTGCTTTTTGTTTATTTACAACTGGACGCAGAAATTCATGTAAGGGGAAGGGTATTCAATATTTACTCTATTTTATCTGTATCAGTTATAAGAACTAGGTTAAACCATAACCTAAGTATTTTTTTTTATTTTATTTTGGAAGATAAGAAACAATGAAGTTTATTAAAATTTCAGAGAAAGTTTACATGAAAAGTACGTAATCACGAAATATATCAGTCAAATAAATGACAGTTATCGGTTTTTGAGATTATAATTTCCGTCATTTAAAGTATAATGCATTTATTTAAATAAATCATAGCCAAATACTCCGATAGTCTAACCACAGTATGGTACTCATATCACGAAAAATATCATTAAAAATGATCGTTATTCGTTTTTCCTTACAAGCTTTTCCAGAATAAATTCCTTCTACCACCATAGATGATACTCGTCGTTATCATATCAGGGTAATAGAAACTATGATTTTAGAACGGCAATATTAGTGGAGGTTGTGGTTAAATTGACCAGAATCGCAACTGACACATTTTTTACTGCATAATTCACTCTGAAATCAGTTTTTAAACAATTAAACTGCTTTCATAAGTGCTATCTATGTTACTGAAAGTATTATTTCATGCGGGTGGAAGTAGTTTTTGCGATTCCGAATTTATTTTTAATTTGTTTCTATACTTACGTCGCCAGTAATTCATTTGAAGTTGTTACTGTATTGCTATGTGAAATGCTACAGAAGAATGCTAAAAATTAAGTGGACAGACAAAGTAAGAAATGAACGAGTTTTAGAAATGATGGATGAGGGAAGAAGTTTGTGGAAGAAGCTTACAGAAAGAAGAGACAGAGGTTGATAGGTCATATTTTGAGACATGCTGGATTGGTTAATTTGCTGGTGGAGGGAACGGTCGAAGGTGAGAACTGTAGAAGAAGACAGAGATTAGAATACATGAAGCAGATAATTGAGGACGTGGGTTGCAAGGAATATGTAGAGATGAAGAGGTTAGCACAGGATAGGAAAGGATGGAGGATTGCATCAAGCCAGTCGAAAGACTGATGATAGCAAAAAAAAAAATGTGAACTGCTAACAAAATATGTAGAACGTCACAAAATTAAGGTCATGAGCAATATATATTAACAATAATTAATAATTAACTCAAATAAATAACAGTCATTCCGTTTTCGAAATTATAGTCTCCGTCATTTAAAGAAAAATGAATTTATTTAAATAAAATCGTAGCCAAATGCTCTGATAATGTAACCAGAGTAAGGTACTCATATCACGAAAGATATAATTAAAAATGAATCTTATTCGTTTTTCCATACAAGCTTTTCCAGAATAAATCCCTACTGCCATCATAGATGATACCCTTAGTTTTTGATACACTTGTTAGCTATTAAATGAGATACAGGGCGTTCGCCGGGAAACGCAACCCACTGTTAGCGCTACAAGGAAGAAACTGCTCCCGGCGAGCGAGCGCTCAGTTTCCGGCATTGTTCGACCGTCGGCCGCGGACTATTTCATAATAATTACGCTTCATAAACTTGTGTGCTAAGCATTTAAATGTGACGTAATTCATTAGCTTACCTTATAAAAGATGCTGGAAGTGTTGACCCTCTTGTGTAATGCACATTTCACATCTTCTGAACATATTTCGAGACACACGCTGCCCTAACTGACTTAATGATTTTTTTGGGTGACTGTTCTAGTCGAAAAGCGATATCGTCAATTTTCTCCTCTGTGAGAATACGGTTGACCGACAGTCTCTTTTTGTTAAAAAATGAACCCGTTTCTCTTACTTTTTTTAACCAGACTCAGAATTGTTGATTTAGCTGGCAGTAAAGCGCCAGGAAATTCGCGACGAAATTTACTGCGACACTTTTTAAACGACTTCTTCTTCACATATGTATCGTAGAGAAATATTCTTTGTTGCAAACTGTAACGTACCATAATTTTACTCACACTCAAACACGGTATAGATTAATAAGAGTATGAAGCCCCAAACCAGCCAAACCGCAAAGAAACGTTTATTCACAACACTGATTAATAAGAGACTGAAGTCACAAACTATCTACAATGCAAAGAAACCGTTCTTAACAATGTAAGGGTCACTGCACTGCACTGTTGGGGCAGCGGAGGTGTTAAACAGTGCGGTGATTCACGGTGCCGTGTGGCGGAAACTGCTGGCACGACTGACCGAGCAAGTTGCCGACGGCAACAGACTGGGAGGGTAGCGTTTTCCGGCGAACGCCCTGTATAAGTATACCTTTTTATGTATCTTTAAATCATCAAGGATAAGACTATAGTATACGCAATTCAACAACGATATTCTTGCCAAAAAATAATAGCCATTAGAGGTATTAGGAATTAGATATTATGTGCACAGTTACTGCAACTATTACGCAATTGCTATGTAATTAGTTGCCATAATACAATTATAAAGTTTGCTTTTCGTAGCAGTATTGCCACACGTACCACACTGCAAGTGTTGCTAGTTGGTACTGTGATGGCTGCTGTTTATGGGGATGACATAATGAAACAGTGTGTGTTTCATTTTCGGAGCTGAGCTGAGTTCCATCTAATGGGTGATAATGCCGGCCTGCACTGGGCAGACCCGGTGGATGACATGAGGACATCACGCGTCTAGAGTTGCCAGCTTGCTCCTAGGACTTGCATCTGAGTGAACATGCATGGGACGCTCGAGGCCTAGGCCACATTTACTTGATGCCAGTTGACTGAAACGGCCGTATGCAGGAGCATCTGTGGTGGGACAGGAGAATGAACTAGCGTGCTAGTAATAATTTGAACACAGTCCACTGTCAGGTCAGTTCTTCTGTCCTATGTTGGGATCTTCTTGAAGGGATGTGCATGATACAAGAAGGAATTGATATTGTAGCTGATTTGTTAATTATAACGTTGAATGATATGATGAATAACCAAAGAAAACACCGAAAATGGATACGAGAGTGGATATAAGAAAGAAACGCTTTAGGTGTCTCAGAAACTTTTTTGAATGTAGTTTCAATTGAAGATGTTGAGAGTTACGGAAATAAACTAAGAGTAATGGTATTTCAATCTGAAGAGCTGCTGTCAAATATTTCTGCCGATATATATTAAAAAAATACACGTTTATGAGGCAATTTTTGTAATAGCAACATCTCTTAAATCCTTGTTCTTATAATTTTTATTCTTAAAATTCCACAGAATTTCTTCACTTTCATGCAGTTGTAAATATTACTCGACTTGTTAGTTGTCTCCATCTTGTTTGTTGAACTCTCACGTCAGAAGTTGGTCTTGAACCTGTTGATACGAGTAGAGTGAAAAATTATGTGCTGCGTGCGCACCCAAGACTAAATTCGTTCCAGCCTAAGGCTGGGCATACACGTAACTGTTTACCGGAGAGGTTTACCTGTACAGATCACCTGATCAGGCAAACCGTAGCGTTTATGTCAGCCTCAGCCGGCATAATCGCGCAGGCATAGCGATCTGCTCAGGCGACCGGAGAAGAATGAAAAATCATTATTTTCAATGTTAGGGTGCTAATGATGCCGCTGTCGACGCGCCCATAAACTCCGATAACAACATTATTTTCAACCTTATCGGAGCGTTTGTGTGATTAATCGAATGCCTGTACAGTTTTAAGTTCAGTTTGGTTGCGGTAAGAGTCTGTATTGTTTACATTTAACGAATTTATTTGATGTTATTTTACAAGGCATAGTGAATTTTGTGCGCGTAATATCAGGACGAAGGTATAATGAAAAGATAGAATTTATTGAATTATAAGTCTGAACCTTGTCTGCGGGGAGTAAAAAGCAAAGAATATCGCGATCGCGAATGAAAAATTGGTAAAGAAGTTAAAGGAGTTGAAGACCGATGCTGCAAAGAAGTCGGTAGTGAAGAAAAAAATTAACAATTTGAGAAGTAACGTGCGTAAAGAGACGGAAACCACAAGTCAAAGAAGTACGGAGCATCAACAGACGACTTGTACATAACAAAGCTCTGGTTGGTACTAAAAGTTATTCAATTTTTTGGGAGATCTAGATTCCCTAGTACGTCCGTTTCAAAGTTAGATGACGATACAGCGATTTCATCGTAGAATACTTGAGACATTCCGTACGACCGGCGAGTTGCAAGAAATCTTAAGGTAGCTGTCAATCGTTCACGAGGAGAAATAGCAGCTCTTATAACCGTATTGCTCTTTTGTATTAAAGGAATTACCATTGACAGCAATTTTTTGTAGACTTCTTCGCTCATCCACAAGTAATTACGGTAATCCATCGGATCTGAACTTAATTCGTGTTGTAATTTTGTGTGTGCGTATTTATTTCTTTTCAAAATGCAATCTTTACACCAGGTTTTGTGTGTGTGTTTGGGTGGTGGAGGGTTGTTTTGCTTTTCATTACACTTAATTGCCACTAATAAACCGACCAAAGCGAAAAGAGTCGTCTTTTTACTTGGTCGCTATCTCTTTGACTGAATTGAATCCCTTCGATTTACCGTACCGTGTATGTGCTCTTTGTCTGTACAGGTATACCTTTCCGGATAATCTGCGCAGGCGTACCGTACAGGTAAACCGTGTATACCCGGCCTAACACTTATCTCGGATCTTTGTTGACCTTAAACGGCGGCTTGTCCTGCGATGGAATACGTTACTGCAAACCATGAGGGAATGCTTGATCTTCAGTGTAGGGGGGCCGTTATGTATCCTATATTTTCGTGCGAGGTTGACGTTTTGTATGCCACCGGCATAGGGACTACACACACGGACTGTGTTGTTTTTCCTGTATACCTTGTACCAGTAGCACTGTCTCGAGTAAAATTGTTGCCGAGGTCCATTTTAATACACACATTATCATCGTGCCCGAGTAAATTGACAACATCATAGTCCAAGACACCAAATTAGTCCATCGAAGGTCACGCAGTCTTGCCTCCCTTGTTTGTTTCGCTACTTTAAAGGTTATTATTTTATCTTTATGATGAATGACGTAGAACAGAATCCTACATGCAGTGCGTTACCGAAAAGAAGTAAAATCTGTGTTCGTGCAGGTCGACCAGATGTTAGAAAGCAAAGTAAAGTTGTCGTGGCAAATGTTTTCAAGTATTTTAGCAACCTTTCTCACAACGAAGAAGCCAGGAGAAACATTAACTTTTCTCAAGTACAAGCATTGACAGCGGAGGCTTGTAGTATTTCCAAGAAGTCGGTACAAAGTATCGTCGGTATTTTAAGTTCGGCAGAAACCGAAGATATGAGCCCTGTTTTTGAATCACTAGACGAGACTGAATTAACCAAAATCATACGAAAAAATATATTTGGCATGATTCGAGAGGTAACGGAGGTCTTAAAGTACCTACTGGCCGAGGAAGTCGACTTGTTAAAGGTTTCATACCAGGAGCCAATCTTGTGTTTCGTGGCGAAAAAAAGTTCGTATGTATCGGATTACCATACAGAAATGAACGGTGAGGTTTTTAAGAGGTGGTTTTGTGATATGTGTCGCTCGCTGGAAGAAGGGTGCATTATCATCATGGACAATGCCAGTTATCATTCCATTCAAACAGACAAACCACCATCTTCAAACTGGCGTAAGGGAGATATTATTGAATGGCTACGTAAGAATGGTGTTCAATTTTTTCCGCATGAAACTAGGGATGAGCTTTTATGTAAAGAACAAATTCGAAATGCCAAGAAAGTATTCGAATTGGATCAATTGGCAAATGAAATGGGACATGAAATAGTTCGCCTGTCACCCTATCATTGCCAGTAAAATCCAGTCGAACTCATTTGGACACAAGTAAAACGGGAATGTCGCTAAGAAGAAAACGACCTTCAAACTTGCTGATGTCGAGCGACTTACACACAAAGCTTTAGACAGCGTTACTCAAGAAGATTGGGCAAATTGTTTAAGACATTCGGAAAGATTATAAGAAACTGATTATGTTAAACAGTGCGCGAGGGACACTGAAATGGATCAGTTCGTGATACAACTGGGTGAAAGCAGCGACAGTGATCTTCAATCCAACGAATCCGAAGATGAATAAGCTACGGAGAGGATAATGGCACACAGCTTTGAAAATAAGCCAGTTTGTAATTTTTTCAATCATTTATTTAGTAATTTTATTAAAGCGGACATTGCGTTCCTTTTATGTGTATTAAGGTTACAAGATTTTACAGGAAACCATTTTTATGTGTATTTGTCATGTAATTCTCTGTTACGATAATAATTCTTATATGAACCTGAATTTTAATATTTTGAGAAGGTACAGTAACTACGAGAATCTCGCTCGTCGTAATTGACGGAGGCCGTCGGCCAATGTTGGGCGGAGCGTGGCGCGATAACATTCGTGCAGATAAATTATTAAGCAAACCTGGAGGATTCGTTTAAACATGCTGTTGTGTTTTCTAAAATTAATTTCAATATATTCTCACAAACTTTCTCGCTGGAAGTTATTACGTGAACAAACAGAACGGAAGTTAGCGAACGACGACTTTTTACATTACACAATAGGGACTATACTGTACTAATCCGTTAACTTTGGGGAAGCTGGATAATTTTTTCAGTTTTTTTTTATCATTGGTTTAGCTTTTTGCGTTGATTGAAGTGAAAAAAGTAATTTCATTTGTAAAGTTCATGGGAACTAGCTTTTATTTAATTTTTAAATAGTCATGTAAATATTTCGAATTAAAAAACACATCACCTTGTTCCACGAATTCAGTATTACTTTTTAGAATTTTTCAGAACATATTACTGAAAGTTGATTTTTCCGAGGATTTGCAACATTGTTTGGAGACGCACTGACCTTCGCAGGTCTATTTTCGTGGCGGCTACTATAAAATAGCCATTATGGTAGATAGGTGGAAACAGTTATAAAAAAACTGCTCGAGCTTAATATCTTAATATCTTAACCTAAAAGCAATCCCGACTAACATAGTAGTATTGGTTTTTGTTACTCTTTCTTTAGTCGGTAAGTTTACAGAAAAAAGATGTTTAGGCCTGGAAAGAAGTGTGTAAGAAATATATGTTATTTTTCACCTTAGATCTCATTGTAACACGTTCTTCACGGTTTGGAGTTAACAAATTTAAACTTTTAGTAAAGTATTTTTTTTTTTTACTTTATCCTCAAAATACTAATATAAGATATACCTATATTAAGATGTTGCCTAGATCTCCATCCTTTTAGCGTTACGCACTGTTACGTTTTAATTGCAGGCAGAATTATCTACATTCACCGAGCACAAATTTGGTCACAAATAAATATTCATGAAGAAATTGAATACGGTTGTATTATGTCTGATGTTGCAGCAGTTTCTTTTTATTTTAATCATCAATTATAAAGTGATGGATGTGGCTAGGAGTCCTTGACTGGAGGGTTTCCTTACTACATTAAGAAAGATTCCCAATGTATACGCCTTATCCATTATGAAGGCATTCATTAATTCCTAGAAACATGCTGCCTTTGTCTCAGATTTTGCTTACCGCACTTCACCCAATATTACACATACTGCGTACAAGTTTAGATTGCGTTTACATACACAAGAATCAACAATGAAACTGCTGGAGTTGGCATCCCTGTTATTTATTTTTTTCTGCTCATAGACTACGGATAGACCTGACCCCGTATTTTACAACTCAGTTACGGTTACACATTTTCCTATTTTACCGGGATGGTCAGCTCGAAAAGATTTCAATATTTATCATTTATTCTTTTCATCTATTTGGATTAGAAACTTAAAAGATGTATAGAAATCTCATTTTCATTTCCCGAACCAAAACGGGAGTCTTTTTAAGCTGTATGAACAGAATCTAAAGAACCCGAGGCTGGTTTGCGGTATAAATATCTGTTGTTCTCTTAATAATCCCTATTACGATACGTCGATGTCAATCAACCGTTACAGTTAGTTTCCAGAAAAGACACTCAGGCCTGATGGATATACTAATGCATTATGTCACTGGATTTACCAAGACGACTGATGTGATACGTAAGTATGTCACTTTGGTGAGCAGAGAAATGTTGGTGCCCTAGGTACGTCCTGTGTTGCGAAAGCTTCTGGTGGCCATGTAGATTGCGCTATGTGGGTCGTATATTACATTGTAATGTATTCGGAGCTATCTGAGTGCGTTAGCAATGCGATTAGATTAATGAGCCCATGTCGGAACTGGAACTTTATTTCCTAGAGTATTAAGCACTCATTTGAAAACTTGATTTTGATCTTCATTTTTAGATAAAGGTAACATCCATTTTTTAGTGTTTTTAATTCTACCTTTAATATTTCGTTATTGATGTGTATAAAAGTTTTCTATAAACAACATTGTTCAGACGTTTAGGTATCCTTATTACTTTATAGTAACCTAGCATACGTATATATAATTTTGTGTCCAAGATATGGGCAATGAAACTAATTTTTTTTTCTACCGAGCGTGCTGGGTGAGCGGTGACGTTTTGGCTTCGGGAACAAGGAGGGTTCGAATTCCCGTCCGGCCATCCAGATATGGGTTTTCCATGGTTTTCCCCAAATCAATCCAGACGAATGGTGGGTTGGTTTTTGTAAAGGGCATGGTCGAATTACTTCAAGTTTATTGCCCACTATCCTTTCCCGCCTCTAATGACCTCGACGTCGACAAGACGTGAAGCCATAACCAAAAAAAAATTCTCTTTAATTTTTAACATATTTTCAGAGCAGAAATATTTATTCGAAACTGCTGATGATACATGGTACAGGCAAGGAAGAAACTTAAATTCGTGTTAAATTTTCGGTCGTATTTTATGTGATACACGATATTAATATAAAAGTTAAGACCAGTAAAGATGCATTTTGATAATGCCATTACCGTCTCGTGATATAGTTTTAAGATGCCAGTTACACTCAATATGTAAAATGATATATAGTTGCATCGTAAGAAAACTTCAGTTGGATTTTTAAATATTTTACGTAAATTGTCGTTGCACTTGAAGCGATATTAGGTTTCGAGTACTGGTAGTGGAAGGAATTTTCAACGTAGGAACTTTGCCAGCAGGTTTATGAGAAGTGGTGGTAAACGATCCTTAATCACCAGTTTGTGTACCAGTCGTGGGCTAAATCTCAAACCTCTCTCTAAGTGCAAACTGTGCATATGATAATGTTCATTCGTCATATGGAGACTTAAAACTCGGCGGCCCCAATTGATCCTAAATAAATGGGCACCAGGTTTCGCGCACCCTCTTTTTTCATCTCCCATCCACATTACTCTACCCTGAACACACAATCACAGTTATCCACATATACAGTACCGCTTTCAAACACATTCACACTGGGGAACGCAACAGGAAAACAAACCTGTTAATCTCTCCGGGACGTTACTATTCGCCCGATACTGGGTATGGTACACACTTTACACTGTGTAAATTATAGCTCAGTTTCTTTTCTGAACCATTAGTACTTGATGAAAACAGTTGTTATAATGTCGGGGTTCAGAAACACTAACCTCTCGGGAGTTATAGACATGTAGTTCTAGTTTGAGAAATGTAATTACCGAAATTTTATTAAATAGGAATGGAAAGGAGGCATCCATAAATTACGTGAGGTGTATTTCCGGACTCCCTCTCCCCCCCCCCCCCTCTGGTGAGACTTTGTGAGTTCTGGCCCGACTCCCCCCCCCTCTGGTGAGATCTGGTCCGTGAGACCCCCCCCCCCTCCTTCCCAACTTTTTGAGACTTTTTTAGCTCTACAGTCCAATAATTTTTCCAAAATCTCACGTGAGATTTCCGTAGACACCCCCCCCCTCTTTCACCTCACGTAATTTATGGACGCCCCCAAAGAGGTTTATAGTGCTTGGATACAACTTTAGAAACGAATCTTGATTCTGAAATGAATATTAAAAAATGAATTATTCTCCTTTGAGTTTAAAGTTGTCAATTAAACGATCATCCGAAAAGTTTGAACAGTGAAAACATGACTTCACTGAAATTCACTGATAATTTAATCTCGAAAAAATGCAGAGACTTCTGACAAACACTGATGGTATTCTTTCCTCCTACGATGCATGTTGTGATTGATCTCACTGTAGAAATATCCTCTAAGTAATTCATTTCTATTTAGCGTTTTACTATTATTAAACATTCGGTATTGTAGTGGATCTAAAGCCTTTACAAACTTCCAAGCTTTTCTGAGCAAATCCAGGTGTCGAGGAATTGGGACTCTAGGTTCAGTAAATAAACAACGATAGTCTTAGACTATTTAGGAAAGAGTGCTGTTACCAGAAAGTCCCATTTTCTTCACATTTATTTAGATATTCTGCTCTATCGTACTTTTTTTTTCCTACATTAGATGTTTGAGAAAATTTAGAAACAACGAAAAACGCCTGAACTGCAAGGATAGGAATCACCTTACGGGCCTCTGACTATCTCGTTCGTGGCCTTGGTAGCGAGCTTGCAGCCTTGAAGCCCGCTCTCCACAGCCAAACTATCCCGAAGTCTCAGCCGAGGTACTGTTGCGGTAATCGTGCCTAGGAAGTTAACTCAGGCATAGTTCTCATTACACCATGCACACCAATGTCAATTTTAGATAAAGAGGGTGCGGAATAAAAGATCGTGACCTCGTTTAAGTGTTTGATCTCTATCTCTGGCACCCTTCCAAATTTTGACTCTTCATAGTTTCCCTACAGTTCTTAAAAATCTTTATGGTCCTTCTTTCATTCGCTTTTCATATTCCTGCAGCCTCAGTAGTATTAAGCAAGTACGTAAATTCCCAAGAGCTGGCTTAGATTGAGGTTTTATTTCGATACGTACCGATGCGAGGACTTAGAATTTGTGTCATTATGTTATCATCGTATTGTTGTCATATCCGGATGTTATTTGATCAGCATAATCTTTCATGTACTTTATATTTTAAATGTATCGCAAAAGCCATCTTGTTATGTTTCAGGGAGGCAGTAAATGTTGGTGACCTGCCTAATGAACAGAATTGTTGCCTGGAAGTTATCGAAATCTACCGTCTGCTGGAACAAAACATTGGTAGTTGTAGGCTCTCTTACTATGCATGTAAGGATCTGTGGTTACTCTGACCTGATTACATCTATATAGCTCAATAATCTTTTGGTGATATCCTGTTTTATCTTCTGTCCTTCTAATTCTTTTCCCCCAATTCTGTCCATGCTGGATTCTCTATGTGTCTTACCCATGTTCCTTTCCCAGCTAAATGCTTCTTCCATGTCTCACGCATAATCGCAGTTGATATGTAATATGTTCTGTGGATGGTTTGTTTGAACCTTAGTAGAAATTTTGCTATAGCATGAAAAATTCCTGACGACAGCGTTCAGAATTTCATTATGTTAGATCTTGCTGTCTTACTTCTCGTCAGTGGAACCGTCGACTATTACTATACTTGCGAGATACTTTCATACCGTATATTTTTCCCCTTCGTGGTAGGACATTTTTCTTTATTTCTCCAGGCGAAGGCTGATATCTCATAATCGTTTGAGAATATTCCAGTGCGAAATTCAAATAATTGTCTTTACAAATTTTTAGTAAAATAATTATTATAACTGCGTAGACGCACTTTCAATAACCGTCCTTTCCGTCGATATTTTTATTAAAATATTTGTAGTGGTTGTGTACCACCACAGTGTATGAAAAAATATAGATCAAATAAAAAAATGAAGACTTATTCATTAGGAGCGCAACATGTGTCTGCCATTCGCCCGAATATATCAGATTAATCCCATTTCAATGGGATTAATCCGATTATGCCGTGTCCAGTGGACGCGTGAGAATGCCTTTAACCTGACTCGGGATTTGTCGGTCATATTCGGCTTTATAAGGCCGAACAGTCGGTCGGACGAATTAGGTGCTACTGGACGACCGGCCTTAGTTGTCCTTCCCTCCATATTATATATATATATATAAAAACTCATACATACAATGCTTCCCTTTGGGCTCATGTATACGAATAATAAAATTGCGACACTTATTGCCCGAGTTGATCTTAATTTTCGTGTAAACGCGTCAGACAGCAAACCCTAGACACTTTTGAATTGTTGCTCAGTATGTATCAGACACGAGGTTTTGGTGCAGTGTGGACAGTCAATTTGATATTCTCAGGAAGCGCTTTGTAGTGCCCAGCGTGCCGAAACTTTTCGCGACACTTCCAGAGAAAATGTCAGAAGAAAAAAATTTGTTAGGTGAAGTGAAGTATGTGCTTTAATTTCTGAGTGTGAGATTTTACCAGATCTGATGTATGCAAAAAGTAAATCGTATCGCGACCTAATTAAAAAGCAAAGTTCTTTACAAGAGTTGGCTGCGAAACGTAACACCACCGCTAATGAAGGAAATTGAACAGTTGAGGACACAGTTTCATTCGGAAGCAAAGAAAAGTCGGAGAGGGAAAAAAAAACGGCGATGTCGCAGATTATATGTGCAAAGTATGTGAGTTTTTCGCCGCAGTAAGTGCTGTATCCTTTTGCCATTCAGGCAGTTTAACTACTGATAGTATTACACGTTTTGTAGTATATTATCTTTTCTTGTTTGTACCTAAGGTCCTTAGTGTGGCAGAAAGCCTTTCACTTGCCGTAAGAAACTGCCGCATATTAGTGTCTTTTTTTTGGGTCATTGGCCCTACTGATTCCAGTAAGTATTCAAAGTCCTCTGCCATCATTCGCACAAAGTTGCCAATCTGTTGAAAATTGTGATTACGTCTGATGAACACCCTGCTCTCCCCTTCGTAATATCCACTCTCTTGTCCAAAATTTCCTTTCCCTCCCCCCCTTATTTTTTTTTGCTCCGACAGAAGTAATAAAACTTCAAAAGCTGCAAGTAACTTGGTTATCCTGGTCAACATGTTTTACTGCTCAATGTTTGTTCTCGACTGTTGCGGCTCCTACAAAAGAGTCCCGTGTAAACACGTCTCACATTTTTTCTGAGAGCTGAAACGACACGTCTCCAGAAGAAAGTGTGCCTGTTATTGCCTCAGTGTAAACAGACAAGCAGTTTGATTCTGAAACAAGTGTCGCAAGTTCATGCTCTTGTATACGCACACTTAAACCTCCGTCACACGAGGGTGACGATCATTGGCCGCCATTGGTAGCAGCTACTAGCCTGTCACACGAAGTTAGCGAAGTGTTGTATCAATCTTATTCGTTGGTTATGATGTCTTACATATCACGTGGTATAGTGCTGAAACGATTGATTCGTTCGCCTAATGCTGAGCCGAGTTGAGTAAACATTTGTTAAATGATTTTTTATTTTATTTTTAAAAAAGAAAGAAAATAGGACCGCGACTGGATTAGGCGAAGAGAAAAAGCGAGGGCCACTATTTTCTTCTGAGAGAACTAGCTTCGGAGGATCCCCTACACTACAGAAATATTTAGCGGCTAACTGAATGAAAGTTTGATAAATTACTTGGTTACTCCTCAACTAATGAAAAAGATACACTGAGGTGCGATTCCATATAAGACCAAACTAGAAATTAACTTGTGTTACATGACAAGTGGTGGATAGTCTGAAGTCTTTCGAATATTTATTCATAACTAAATTACTTTGTATGCATCTTTAATGTTCTTAATTCTTTTCTGATATGTTCCTCTGGTGGGATGATCAAATCAATCAAGTTTCATTCAATTCAATAATAACCTCCTCAAATTATATTATCTCGCATTCTTGTTAAATTATTTATTGCTATTCGTGTCCAACAGCCCTTCATATTTCATTTAAACATAAAAGAACATAAAATATCAACCATTTGGTCAGATTCCTTCCCGGTTTTCCATGATGACAAAAAAAGTGGAACAAGCCAAAAAACTGTTAAGGCTTTAATTTCTTTTTTGCTGTCATCAGTCTCTCGATTGGTATGATGCAGTCCTCCATCCCTCCCTATTTTGCGCTAACCCTTTCATCTCAACATAACCCTTACAACCCACGTCCTCAATTATCTGCTTCATATATTCTAATCTGTCTTCCTCTGTAGTTCTTATCTTCGACTGTCCCCTCCACTAACGAATTAACCAATCCTGCATGTCTCAAAATATGACCTACCAACCTGTCTCTACTTTTGATAAGTCTCTTCCACAAACTTCTTTCCTGACCACAATAAAAAGACTGGCGATTGAGCTGTCAAACTAGGCGACAACATCGCTGTGTAGCGGTGACTGAGTCACGTGACCGCCACAAACACGCTCTACTTGCGATGAGAATTGAACATGTTCAAATCGAATCGCTGCTTCTTTTTTGATTGCTTCTATTCAAGTAGCAGCGACAAAAATCACCCTGTGTTACCGAGCCTTTAGGCTCCCACAATTTGATCATGACATCGCTTATACGTATTGTCAGCAACAGCCGATGTTCCCGTTTTTTAATACTCCCAGATTTTATTTTTTTACCATCATTAATTCCGACGAAACATAGGCCTGGATGTCATTTCCACTACATCCTTACTAATGTGTTGTAACCGTTTTTGCTTTAAATTCTTTTACTCTTTGAACTATATGGTTCCCAGCCTACCTCAATAACAACATGAACCAGTCCGAATCTCCTCTACTTACAAATGGAACTTTTTCGTTCCCTAATGACACAAATAGTAATTTATGGTCATGGTCTACGCTTCCCTTCCCCATACACTCCTCCAAACTCTTTGTCTGCCATCCAGGCACCATCACGAACATATGCTTCATACATACCCATCATTTTCGTGACCTGTCTTTCAGTGACTTCCAACCCTGTTCCTTTACCCTTATCAGTTATCTAACATATTCTGTGGTAACACCGACAGACATAAGTAGCTTCCACTTTTGCCCTCTTCAGAGTCTTGAATTTGACACCCAAGCAAGCGCGTGACCAAGGCTCTACATCCGATCTCCTTTATTAGTAAATCCTCCCATTACCCTCTCAACTCTTTCCTGCTACAACCTCTATATGTCCTCCGCAGCTGAACTTATACGCCTACAACTAAAAACTCTCGCCTCTCGTCCCCGTTCCCCTCTGCGTGTAATGAAACAAAACCTTTCATTTTTTGTGTACCTAAAAGCTAACTTTGGCATTACTTTTCATTTCTTAATATCTTCTCTCTCTCTTTTTCTCTTACGATTCCATGTATATTGCAGCATCGGGAAAGGTCATATTTACTTGGATATTACGAAGCCTGAAAAAGCGTTTTGGATGTTTGAAGAGGTAAATAAAACAGAGAGGGATTCTTTACGAAGTTGGTGCTTTAAATTAGTGGATTCTGCGTTGTTCCTTCGCCTGAACAAACAAAAATTGGTGATAACTAGGGCTCGGATCTTTAGGACAAGTCATATTTTTTTCCTGCCTTCCTCTTGAGCTGAAATGCTGAATTAAACACTGATTCAACGTTTCTGATTGTAATTAAATGTATTTTATACAGCATATAATTGCATATTCAGACCATTTTCATAGGTTTGGTCATATTTCGATAATATTTATGGTCATATTTTGAGGAAAAATCTGGTAGTTTTTTTAATAGTACCGGGAATTCACTAGATGAGAAGAAATTAAGATAATTATTCACAGAACTGTACTTCTGCTATACAGGTGGGGGAAAAAACTAATTTTCACTGTGGTCAGAATTCACCAGTCAAGAAATAAATATATACACTATTGTCACTCTCTAAACGTAATGTTCCACCCGCCTTTTAATCTCGACAATGCAGCAGAAGCATGCCTATGACGATCCGCTTCAATTAATATCTCAATAAAATATTCTCAGTCAGCGTAAAATCTGCATTGGACCTGTCGCCATGCCGAAAGTAAAATTTTCTAAAAGTGCGAAGTTATGCAAGGGAATTTAGAGAGGAGTATTTAAGTACAGATGGAAGAGTTCTGTTCTGTAAATTATCTGATATTAAATTGACGTCAGCAAAACGATTTAAGATTTAATATCTCAATGGTGCAAGGAAGCAAATTGTGCTCTCTACATGAAAGCGACATTACTAGATAAAATAAATGATGTATAAGTGAGCATGTTTTGATGTACAGTAAATTTAAATGTCTGGTCATATTTTGTCATTTTTAGGTCATATTTACTCATTTTTAAGGTCATATTTGCCTGCACATTTCTCTGTTCTTTTGGTCATTAAGATCGGTACCCTAGTGCTAACGAGCTGATATTTGTGAAAAGAAGTGGCGTGTTCTCATAACATTTACCATTCGTTCGTTAGTCTCTGCGAATCATTTTTTATTCCGTGTACCTGTAATTGATATGACATTATTCTCTAAGGTTTGTAGTAATCAGAGTTTATGCTTGTTTTTCAATTTATGTGTATAATTGTTCGTGGCTGGTAGTTTGTTTCAGAGATTTTTTCGCTGTGTTGTAACTGCAGAATACATTTCCCGCATCACGATCGCGCCTCATGCGGGCGCTCCAGAATGTGCTTTGTATGCAGTTACCATCTCTGGTTTATGCCTGACCGCAGAACGCTAGTATCTGTGTATTTAAACTCGTGCTGAATTCTACAACGTTCTCAATTTCAAACAAAGGAGATGGGACATTTAACTTTTATGGTCCGCGCTGTTGTTAAAACTTGGTGTTATCGATTTATTGTGTAGTTTAACATTTGTATTGTATTAGCTTTCATGTGGAAAAGAGTAAACCAAGATACAAACACTCAGCAGCAGGCTTTTTGCAATTTTATTAACTACCTAACAGTTTCTGTGTCTTCTAGCCATACCACAACCAGCAGATTCACTCCTCGGCTCTGTAAGCGAAACACTAGTGGAGTCAATCATAAAATGAAGCTTCTGAAAGATTTGAACTAGTTTTCCCAAATGACTAAACTAAGAAAAGGGAATCCCTATTCGATACGGATGTGTTAAGGACCTACGAAAAATGTATTAATCGAATACATTCGAACTACGGCGACTTTGAATTATATGGTCAAATGATAATTCTATAATTTAAAAACAATAAAAAAGAAGTGTTACTCGTACCCCGTCGAGAGAAGGGGGCAGAGAAATGTTTACAACGCATTAGCTTTCTTGGGATTTGCATTTTTGCCGAGTTCCTTCAATGTAGAAGATAAATTTTTTAAATCAGGTCGCTATTGTGGCTCAATTTTATATGTGGATTTTTTTGCAATTTGTTTTACGCTTTTTTCGTCTTGTGTACGAGATGAATTTAATATATTTTGAATTTTTATCCACATGTATTAGATTAAAAAACTTGTGAAGCAGTATGCACGAGGGAAGATTTTTGGCAATTGTCATTTTGAAATTACAGGTTCTTGATCCTACCCGAAAGTTTTTTTTTTTCTTCGAAATCATTTTGATTAAATGCAAGGATAGATAGTTTCGTTTCATATCGTGCTAACAAAGTGTTTCTGCCTCAGCGAGCAAGAAGGCCACGTAAAAGAATCATTTTATAAACCTCTCCAACGAAACCGTGCGGTTTTCCTGGATTTTGGGGTTACAGAAAGCTTGGAAGGTTCATCCCCTACCAGTAGTCCGCCCCTATGTTTTCATTTTATAGACGATATTCTGCTGTCACTTAAGTATGGTCCATTATTTCCCACTCAAAGGGAATCATCCTGCAAA
>JARYHS010009186.1:213744188-213813099 GCA_031002005.1 Vandiemenella viatica | reverse complement strand
CTTACTACAATCCTGACGAGCAGCTAGGCACAACCAGCTTCTTGTTCAAGGACTCTGAGGACGGTTTGGATACTGAGGAAGTCGGACAGGAAGATAAGTACAACCAGGAGGGGCCCTCCAGAACTGCCATACGGAGGACCCACGACAAGATCAAGATCCAGGACACTTCAGCGTGCCCCAAAAGAAATCTAACAGCGGGACGCTGTTTTCCTCAGGAGAGGGAGCAATGCCGCATGAACGCCAGTGTACCGTCTGCCAGCATGGCGCAGCGGGTAGCGTCACGAATTGCGGTACCGAAGGTCGCCGGTTCAATCCCGCCCACTGACAAAATTATTTAATTCTGTTTATTATTTCCAGAAGATTCTACATATTTCCTAAGGTCACTTGTAACTTCTACTTGTTAACTACTCTTGTAATCTCTAGTACGTTCTATCTGTGTATAAATAGAAGAGCATTCTGCCCAAGAGGCAGTCAGTGCTGCGTGTATGTTTGAGTTCTCAATAAACCTGTTCTCAGTTTAAGTGCTGTGTTCATTGACAAGTAACCTTCGAATTCACACCTGCCCCGGTTGCAACGCGACAATATTTGATACTAAAATAAAAAGGATAAAGCAATTTTTTGGGGGGAGGGTCTCCCTACTACTGGTACTAACCATTTGAAATTTCGATTAACTGCTTCGTTATAATGTCCTCTTCACGTTTTACACTCTCCTTTTTCGGAAAAGTCAACACAAATTAAATTAAAAATGCCAAAATATGAGAGAGACACCCAGCTATTAGATGCCACCGGCGCTGTAAAATTGATTCAAATCTATTGATGTTTTCTTTCCGTTTCCGCTTCTCTCCGTTGCAAAAAGTCGCACGAAATTAACAAATAAAAAAAAAAAGTCCGAGATGTAATATAACAACGACTGCCATCTTAGAATTGATACAAGCTATCGGAGACAATCCATTGCTTCCGTTTTTAACAAATACCCAATTTTTGAGATGGATGCCCAAACTTTTTTTTTTTTTTTTTTTTCGTGGTCCAGGCCGAATGTCAATCTAAGCACGACCTCTATGACAAAACAAGACTGTTTTGGTTGATATGATCCCTGTACCGATAATTTTTGTGTCATTTTTACAGTGCTGACAACCTTACACGGTTGCGGAGAGGCTCATGTTTCGGCATTTTTTAGTTAATATGTGGCAATTTTTCCAAAAAAGAAGAGTGCAAAACGTGAAGAGGACATTTTGTGGAGGCAATTACTCCAAATTTCAAAAGGTTAGTACCAGTTTCAGATTGATGGAGAAAAAGAAAGACCACCTGCATAAGATTTGTTTATGAGGACAGCAAAAGGTGTTTGCCATTCGGCCGAATACGTCCGACTGGTCCCATTCCAATGGGATTCGTCAGTCACTCGTCTGTATGCGGCCGACTAATCGCTCGGTCGAATTCGGTGGCAGTGGATGACCGGCCTAACTGTCCCCACTAATCAATTCACAAATTTATGGAAGAGGGCATAATGAATACACTGGTATTTCAATAATTTTGGGCTTTGTTAAAATAGATTAAAATCAAAGTTAAAAATAAATGTTTCTTATGGAGAAAAAAAAACCTGTTGCGTAGAACCAAAACGATAGAAACGAACCATTTCGTTCGAGTGATTCTTAACATAATGTTTTGCTCGCTTTGAGTATTTATTACTCTTATTATACCACTTTGTCAAGTAAAACCTACTTGCCACTATCTTATGCCATTCTCCTACGTGGCTAATATTCATTGCATAAATCAGTTTTCCTAATAGGAAGAGTTGTGTCAGCCGGACAGTTATTTAAAGAAAAGCCAAATTTCGTCTACAACAGGGGTTATTAACATGGGGAAGGCGTAGAGTTTGAGATGGGTTCTCAACATGGAGAAGCGTAGATTTTGAGATAGAGAGGGAGACGTAGATGCTAAGGAGTTAAACATACATAAAACTTAGTACCTACACATTAAAAAGTTTGAGGAAGAAAGGCAAATAATTAAACTGTTCCTATTTGTTTGCTGATATGTTTAATAAAATCTTATAAAATACATTTTCATTTGGTTTTCCAACCTAAATCATTTTTTTTAATTTAAATAATTATATTTTGGGATAGGGACAATACAGAGCCGAATGTAGGGGCGGGAAGGAGAGAAAGCGGAAAAGGGGGGGGGGGCAATTTGCCATTTTTTGCCAAGACTCGGAAAATTCCTAGATACGCCACTGAGACAATAGTCCAGAGGAGTAATATATGCCTTAAATTTTCTAAAACTCCTGCACTACAACATACCTAAAAAGTTTATCCATAGACAGAAAAAATTTCTTTCTCAGATTTTGATTTTGGATACGTTTGGAATCTAAGATTACCCTTTCTTTTTAAAACTACTTCATGCGTATACTGATGACCTACTCTCTTCATTTGAAATCACTACCTTGGAGTATGGTTTGGTTGAAGGACCGGAAAGTTTGCAGCGTCAATTGCCTTAAAGTCTTCTTTGTTGTTAGATTTTAATCTACTGAATCCTAAAAATAATTAAATCAGATGGGAAAGAACCATGTCTAATGTATAAGCGTGGTGAATTGATTTGTGAAGGTTGTTACCCCTAAATTTCAATATTTTGAAGAAACGCAGTACCAAATTTTTTTGTTTGCACCCATGAGTAACATTTTTTCAGATTTTTTCGGCTGATCATAGCAACTTAGGAATTTCGAAAAAAAAGAGGAGAGGAGTGTTTACCACCGAAAATTCAATAATCTGGTTTCAAATTTTTTATCCTACCGCATGACAAACATTTTGAATTTATTTGTTGAAATAATTTTTTCCTAAAATACAATAAACTTTCATTCTAAACCGCCTAACTTCATCTCTGAAGCGGCCTTTTCGATTTATTAAAATTAGTAGGTTCCACTTGGGGAACTTCCTTCTGAGTAAGCAGAATTCACATTTTACAAAATGTGGTACACTGTATGCGAGCTTTATTATCCTCGTGTTTACATTCATTCTATACCGAAGACAGCTTCGTAGAGTGAACATCTTAACAAGTCTGTCTCAAACCGCGTACTAGCATTCTTCAACCCTGAATGGTGTGGTAAGACCCTTCTCTAGCAATACAGTTAATTTGTTCGAGATCCTCAGATGCTTCTAAGAACCAACACAGTGTCTAATTTTTGTGTTCTGCGATTTATTTACAATAAATAAAATTTCTACTTTAAATAATCTTCGACGGCCATGAAGAACAAAGTGAAGAGGAGTTTAATTAACGTCTTCAATAAGGTTTACAATAACACCATTCCACCGTAATATCTACTTTGATGAAAGCGAAAAAATGTGCCCAATCAGCAACGCTTAACCATTAGGAATATAATGTGCACGTTTGGTACAGTGCAGCGAGATAACTGCATAGTTTTGCCGACCCCGGCAGCGTAGGGGTAGCGTGCTTGGTTCGCGTTGCAGGGGTCGCCGGTTCGAGTCCGGTCGAGGGCATGGGTGGTTTTAATTAAGTGTTGTGTTCGTCTTGTGTCGTCCTTACAAAAGAGAGAAAACAATCGCACTTGAATGAAATCTATACATTGTAAAACGAAAAAACACACTAAGCTGGCTGAATGGCTAACATGGCCGAATACCATAAAAAAAAAAAAAAAAAAAAAAAAAAAAAAAACCTGCATAGTTTATCCAGCAACCTTCGTTTTCGTCTTCGCAATAAAGTGTTCTTGCAACGAAATTGTAAGCAAAATGGCATTTGATCAAAAAAGGCCAGATGTAGATTTGTTTAAAATGAAAATCACTTATAATAATACCGTTTTCTTTATTAATATTATCTTTAAATTTTTAGCGTAAATCATGGTTTAGTGTGGCTTTTACTACCGAAAAAAAAAATTAATAATAACCTCCTCGAATTATGATGAACTGCTTCGTTGTGATGCGTTCTTCAGGTTGAAGGAAACGAGGTTGAAAATACCACCACTAATAGGGCTACGGGCATTGAAATATATTCTTATTATGTATCTTCCATCGATACCGCCAACGATGAAAAAAAAATCGCAAATCTCTTCTGCTGTTGGTTAATTCCCTTGTTTTAATGTGTCGTTGTACAAAGCCACAGTGGATGAAACTGACGAATTCAGCAGTATCATTCAGTTGCAGCATTTACGCTCCCGGCTTCAGTCATTAGCAGCCGACAATAAAGTACATTATCGATAAGTTGGTCTGAAGATTTATCGATGTAAATACGAAGCCTCCCTCTTTCCGATTTTCAATTGTAGAAATAAATGTGCGCTGTTGTTGGATACGTATCGCAGCGCTGTAGGCTTGCCTTTCACAAAGAAATTAATTCTTGTGTTCCTTAGATTTTACATATGAAGACCACACAATCAAAGATTGACTACGCAGAAAAAACTTGACTTATGGTTTCAACGTATTTTTTCTTCTTGCCCAGACTGCATTTCAACGAAGATAACAATCGGCGTTAAGAAGAGCCGATAACATACGTGTAGTAATCACAGAATATAAGAAACACGCTATGCGAAGGTGGCTGATATATCGCAGTTTGTAATGGGTTTTGCGTTCGGCATATCGCGGAAACCTATTAAAAAAAAAAAAAAAAAAAAAAAAAAAACCCTCAAAGAATTAGTTTGCCTAAATTTGAATAGGATGATATCATTTTTAATTGGTGGCGGAAGTCATATAGGACTTTTAAATTGTTTAAACATAAAATTTTCTTTTTATTCCATGAAAGGGAAGAAGAATTACACCCCTATGTATGTTGAAATAAAAACAAGATTAGGCTACAGCACTTCCATCCATTGGTGTTATATAAAGTGGTGGTTGTTACCTCTGGTCCAGTGTTGCGCCTGAGCGCCCTGTATGATGGCTGCGACCGACATCATGGGCTTGTCCCTTTTTACGCTGGGGCCACTGGGCCTCTGTTGCTGGCTGCCCCCGCCGGCTCTACCCAAGGCACCTGGCCGCTGCAGGCGGACCCCATGATGTTATACATAAATACACACTCCCTTACTCCACTAAATGCCTCTGGCAAGCTAATGTGCTTTGAATTAGGTTAAATACTGAACATCACAAGCAAATTACTACATAGTTAAGCAATATATAAGTCTAAAAGGATGCAAGACCACAATAAGAAAGTGGCGAACTATTTCTCACAGAAACAAGGCAAAGCTAACAGAAACCAAAAGGACCTAAAACAAATGTTTCCCGCTTCATTCTTTTTGGTAGAGACTTTTCCTTAATCAACTCTAAGTTTCGGCACACATGGTCTGTAATATTAAAATTAAAGAGTCTCTAATATTACCCTGAAGTTACGTTATAAAACCCAAGGAAAAGCCTAGCAGTAAATTTTTCTTTAAGCGCAAAGCAAAACCTGTTTGTTTCATAAGGATGTTCTTAGGTATATAAACGAACAATCAAAAATAAAGGCTACATCATTTCTCGTTTACATCGTCATGTCACCTCGAAACCTCTCCTAACAAAAAAGCTTGTGTAGGAACTGGTGCTAGAATGTTTACGTTTTAAAGTCACGCCCAGTCTTTATCACGCCTAATACAATGATCCACTGACCACTCTCCTCCCCCTCCCCCAGATCTTTCTTAATGTATATCTTATATTTAAAACGCCAATCTCGTACTGGCATATCGATTCTAGAATAACGTTGAACATAATTGTTTGCTACTAACACAAGTTTTGTCTCTGTGCTGTGAAGTATGTTCGGTTCTGAACTATGAATACCAGCATCATAAATTCAGTAGATGTAAGCGAATGAAATGCATATGGCTCCAAGCCGTATTGCGTAAATTTCTGAAACAATTTTCACGTTACAATGTAAGAAAATATATTTTCAACAAAAGTAAACAACGATCCCTAGAAAATGTTTCTGATGTTTTTAATTTTCTAATGTTTATCATTATTCCACAAATTTCGAAAGCCTTTCTAACTGTTGCCATTCTCTCAGAATCAGTGCTCCACAAGTACCTTTTTAAAGTTCCAATCTCGTCGTTTTGTGCACACAGTATTCGTCTTACATCTGCAACTTCACTGGTCGCCTTTCGCCGCTAATTTGACAGAAAATTTTTTCCGATCTTTATTTTTCAAATCGAACCGAATTAAACGTACCGAATCAGTAGACCAATGGAAGTGAACGACTTTTAGTCGCGTTTAAAACAATTTACGCGCAAAGCGAGTTATATGAACGTATCAGGCAGATCTGATTTGCTTTATTTTTTAAAAAAAAGTTGGGAAGAAAAATTGCATAAAACACTTAAGCGCAATTTATTCGTCACTGTTTAAGACCAGAAACCTGTAACAGCGAATGTAGTCGACAAAACAAATTCAAGAATACATTACATATAGTGTTTAAGGCAATGAATCTCGAGCGCAAGGAGATTCCTAAAAAGATAGAAATATTTTACCAACAAAAAATTTTTTTAAAAATTTATTTACTTGGAAAAAATTCTTATAATCACTGTATTGTGCGAGTGTAGTAAATACTTTGGTATTGTTGCTATCAAATTTCAGAACAAAGTAAGGATTCAAAATATGTTCAACTCCAGACATGTGACGTTATATATACCAGCACACAGTGCTTAGGCTGCTAAACTTTTAAAAGCAAAGTTATAAAAATGTAAGATTTTTTTTCTTTTCAAATAATATAACATCGCACATTTCTGGGTACCTGGGATTTCTAGCCGCGTCATTTTTTAAATAGAATGTTTTGACCGTCATATCACAGCAGTCTTCCTCATAAGCCGAGAGAATTATCACGAGTGTGTACCTCACCCTTCCTCTATTTCTTTATTTACACATCTAGTCTTTCTTCCAAACTTGCACAACTTATGTGATCCGATATTTAAAATTTCCATGTTCACTTTGCTGTTGAAGGCCCACATGTTGACAGGACTAATGGTTGTGAATATGAAATAATCACAGATACAAAACTAATAATGCAATTAAGTGTACTAAAATGCAAAGGTATGTGTTGTAGGTAATCGTATGTACCATGATCAAGTGTACAAAATTGAAATAAAAGTATAAATGAAAAGAATGAATACTGAAAACTTACACCTAAAATTTTTGAACTGCAAACTACTTTAGCCGTTACTGACCCAAACATAATTATAAAATACAATATGGAAAAATCATGTGGGTGAAACTTATAAGACTTACTGCAGGATTTAAGGAAACAACTAAAGCTGCCACCTCACTGATTCTGAAAATGTCTGGATGTATTTTATACTGCAACAGTTGCAAGAGTTTTGGGCGAAAAACCATAAAAAAAAAGCAGTTTTCCATTTATTTTGGAAACTACTGATCTGAAAATTATTTTGTCTTTTCCAGTAATACGGAATAAAGTGCGACAGTTTACTATTGCGATATTTTTGGAGTTTTCTGTTTTCACAAAATAAATTTGGCTAAGAAGATAATTTTTTCGTCGAATAACTATATATATATATATATATATATATATATATATATATATATCGATTGAGAATTTCATGAACAGGATAATAAATATGTAGTGAAAAATAAATCCACAAATAAAATTTTCCTAAGGCCCATACATTTTTTCCCGCCAACACAAAAGGGTGCTTGATTTGCATATTTCATCTGAAAGACAAATTTTCAAAACGAACAATGATTTAAATGTCATTTGTTAGAATATTTTGGTGAATTCGATTTAATACACAATCTGCATGCCGAACCCACAGCACGGGAGACACCTTGCACTCTGCGGATTATGTTTTATTAATCTTTTGCAAAAAAGTATGGAATTAAAGCAACTCCAAAAAATGAAAACTAAATTTTTAAACAAATGCTGGCTGAAGAGAGATATTAATCTACAACAGCAGCCACCTGGCCTTCAGCTGAGGAAACGAAACATAACACAGAAACAGATGATGTACCGAATAGTGTTTCAATTTTTTTTAAAGCTTAACATACCTTCGACAAGATCACTTAAAACCGAAATCTGGATAGTAATGAGGAGGGACGGCACTACTTTCTCCACCTACCCGAAAATGGTACAAATCTGTTGAAATTTAGATCAACTGCTTCGGTATAATTGCACTCTTCACGTTCCCCACGAACTTTTTACGGAAAAGTCAACATAAATTAAATTAAAACTGCCGAAATATGAGACGTTGCGCAACTGAAAAAATTGACACCAGCACTGCAACAATGACAGAAAAATTATCGCTACAGGGTTCATAACAATCTAAATAGTTTCGTTTTGTCACAAAAGTTGTTACGTTGAAATGTTGCCTGGACCAAGAGATTTTTTTCCCCGGAAGTGCTGTACTTGTTTATAATGGAGCAATTGGCTGTCTCTTATTGCGTCTTAATGATACAAAATGGCTGTGGTCGCTCGAATACAACTCTTATATACGTTTTAAATTTCGTACGACTTTCTACAACGGAGAGGAGCTGAAATGCCAAGAAAATATTACAATAAAATGTCATATTTCGGCATTTTTAATCTAATTTGTTGCGACTTTTCCGTAAAAAGGGAACGTGAAGAGTACATTTACGGTGTGAAGTAGACATAATAAGATTTCAACAGATTAAAATATCAGGAAGCGATGGCATACATCAAACTTACAGACAAATTTTATTTTCGAGTAGGCGGAGAAAGTCATTCAATCCCCCAACCCCCGGAGAACTTCTTATTCCGAGCATTGTCGCTGCGAAAGACTGTCCTCACGAACCAGTATTTAAGCCAAGTGGTCACGTAAGATGTGCTACGATAAAACTCTGTGTCATCAGTTATTAGGTGTACAACTAAAAGTTATGTTCAAACCATTCAAAAATACTTTAGCAATAAAGCTTTATGTCATGCTAAAGTGTACTTGGGAAAACTTCCCACAGTTGAATATACTGAAAAGTGGTTAATGTCTCTTAATATTCAAAAATAATTTTATACATTAAGAAAATTATTTTGATACAAATCTCAACTCCTCAGACATATTTTGATTTTTCGTAAACTTATTTCGAATCATGTTAGGGAGATGCAATTATCAAAACATTATGGTGGAGTGACCGCCCCCTCTTAACGTTTCCTCAACGATCCATCACAAGAAAATATCCCAAACAAAAAATGTATACTGTTTTCCCTGAGCAGTAACTGCCAATCGGGTTGAGACTGGCGAGATCAGCACCAATATTTCTGACCACTTTTACAATCTGGAATTTATAATTTGTAACATAGCTAAATCTTAACTAAGAACTCCTTTCCAAATATTGAAATTTATTTAATTTAATTGAAGGAAATGAATGTGAATCTATCCAAAGAAGCATTACATCATCTACAATTTACAAAGTGTATAGTAGACGTAATAATACTTCGACAGATTAAACATCAGGAAGCGATGGCATACACCAAACTTGCAGCCAAATTTTATTATACAAGAAAATAAAGGTTCGAAATGGTTTTCATTGTTTCGCTATTTCTAAACGGTTAATCACATAGAAAGTTCATTGCAAAACCTGTAGTATACATAATGAAACAGCTTCTTATTGTTGGTGCCAAAAATAATTTCTTAAAATTCTTGCCGCGGCAGCGTTTGCAGCATGAACTTCAAATCCGGAAGCTCAAACCCTTAAGATATGCTTTTAAGAACGCGCGTCAACAAACTAACACTTTTAGAACTACTTGACGCGGTCGGCAAATGGAAAGAGATCGCCATCATACAATCAAATATTCCTGCATCTCCCGGGGTCCGCCGCTGACGGTAAGATTCACTCTCTGTGGTCACTAGGTCAACCGTGCCGGCCGGCACTTCACTGCCAACTGCTCGCCGTCAACTCCTGTTCTGACACACTTTTCCGAAGCGAGTCTCCGACGATACCCGAGAACGTCCGAATGCAGCCGAGGTACTAACAGTACAGCTTGATGGAATGATATGACTTGCGAGTGCAACAAACTAACTTTACTTAAACATGTCTAAGTTACGGTACTAATACACCACACAACAATCTGCTCCGCTCCATAAACCACGTAACACATTATGGCCTCCCATGTAGCTCGACGTGGCTTTTACAAATAACCCCCCCCCCCACCTTTTTCAAGTAGCACGCAGTTTTTTTTTTAATTTAATTTAATTGCAATGGAGCACAGGCTCCGGTGGCAATATCCCTACACACCCATCTTCCCCCTATCCTGCACCCACCTACATTTGCCCTCTACAAATTTTATCTTTAAATTCCTTCAAAGTTTTCGGTAAATTATTCATCATTTCTCTTGGTAACTCATTCCAATCCCTGACACCCTTACCTAAAAAAGAGAATTTCCCCTTTCCCTTTTTATCCCAGAAGATATTTTGTACTGTTTTCTCTCGTAAATTACATACTGAGATAATTAAATGAAGGAAATAAATATTCACACACTGTTGTGTGTTCGGTTCCTCATTTAAACTGTGAAAAATGATATGAATGGAAAGGTACGTGGCCTGGCTCGGAACCCCCCTTCCATCCCCCACCTATAGCACAGCGTAGCCTTCCAGCCAAACCCACATTTTTTAGATGGAGCCACATAGTTTATGGACGCTCCCTAATCAGCTGCCCAAGGCAGATCAATTTAATTAAAAGATGCACACAACATTATTATATTTTCACTTATCATGAAAACCAACATTTTAAAGGAATCTTCGCCCTTCTGGATCCCTAGTAGTAGTTATACCTCCAAAACAAGGTGTGTGTGTATATGAGTGCGAAAAGCTGCTGTACAAATTTTCCCTAAATTATATAAGCATAAGCAAATGGGAAAGGATGTCAGGAATTGGAATTAATTACAAAATGAAGTGATGAATAATTTACCAAAAATGCTAAATGAAATTAAAATTCATAAATGACAAAAGTAGATGGGTGGAGAAATTTATATAAGATAATAATAAAAATAATAAGAAATGTGGGTAATTAGATGACTAGACAAATTGCTACCAGAGCATGTGCTCCATTGTAATTAAAAATTTTAGTTCGGTAACTTAATAATATCAAATTTCTCAGACAGTCACTGAACAAAAAAATCATCAATATTTATTCTCATTCATTGAGCTTAATATAGTGGAATAATGACTGAGCAAGATGAGGCTCACAAAACATGTTCAATACCTTCCTAATAAGTCCACTGAAAAGTAAGCAGGTCATCGTTTCTCAACTTTTCTCAATGCAAAGACCAATAAATTATGGGGAAAAAATTAAATAAAAAAGTTGCAGATCACTAACTTATATGGGCCTAATCTTTTACCTGTGTACAATATTACAGTAGAACCTCGATAACTCAAACCTCGGTAACTTAAAAACCTCTATAACTTCAAGAAATAATATGTTCCCTTCCCATCAGAGCCCAAAACCTCTATAACTTAAAATACGCAACCTCTATAACTTAAATAAGTAATCTCTGTATTGGCCCTCAGTAACTTAAAGAAATGTTTTCCACAACCTCTATAACATAAAATTGTTTGTCAATGAGTCATTTTGAGTGTGCAAAACAAAAGGTTTCGGTATTTATTGCTTGCACGTGTTCACTAGTTAAATTGTTAACGTAAACAATGTACAGTACATATGTCACCTATTGTTTGCTTCTTCAAAATTCTTTAAAGCTTTGCGGCGGTTAGCCTTAAGACAACGGCTTACTTGGATCATAAGTTTTTGATCATTGTCCTGGAAACATCGCTTTACCTACTGTGTGATAAAACTGGCTTAAAATGAGTTCAAAAAGAAAACTAACAACACTCACATCTGATAAATTAAAAGTTATAGAAGCAGTGAAAAATGGATTGAAAAGGAAAGAAGTTGCGGCTCAGTTTGGGATACATGAGAGTACATTATCAATCATCATTAAAAAATAAGCTGAAATCTTGAAGAAACAAGAATCAGGAGAAAGTCTTCAATGTAAAAGACGAAAAATTGCCGAATTCCCTAATTTAGAACAATGTTTGTTTACGTGGTTCAAACAGTGTCGAAACAAAAACATCAGTGTTAGTGGACCCATACTGAAAGAAAAAGCTGAAAAGTTGGCTAATTCGCTGAAAATCAAAAATTTTAAAGCCAGCAATGGCTGGTTAGAGAATTTTAAGAAACGACACACACTTCGAGCCACAAACTTCATCTACGAGCCTATCAATCAATGAAGCAAAAAGAGCTTTAACAACTGTACGATCATTTATAGAGCAGTGTAGCAACATAAAAGATAATGTATTCTCCTCTCTATTTGTCATTGAAAATCAAATCGATTTAGAAACTGTGAATTGTTTAAAACAAAAGAAAATCACAGACTTTTTTAAGTAGACTAAACCTTTAATTGTTTTATTTTTATGTAACGTGTGCAATGTGAATAAATAAATATAATTATTTAAATTTCTGTATTTTATTGAACCAATCCTTCTGACGCATTCGAGTAAAAATAGGAACAAGGGTACATACATACATATGAACATACCTACCTCTATATTAACCTATCCCTAACATAGACCCTTGATAACTTAAAACCTCTATAACTTAAAATATTTTGTGTTTCCCTTGAACTTTAACTTATCGAGGTTCTACTGTATAAACATCTGGGACATGTTTTATTGTACCATCTACTTTAATAAAATGCATTGGGTCTGTAGACTGGAGTCACTTCAATGACTTGGCAACCTTCAGCAAGTCGCTATAAAGCCCAAAGTGTTAGTTACACTGAACGCCACCACAGTGCTGCTTGGCTAACCAGGAACTTTCAAATGAATAACTGTAATGACTTTATTTGCACTTACACCATTAAAAGAAAGTGTAACTGAGATGCCAGTTAAAATGCAATTGTCTTTTGTATAGCAGAGTTAAAATGCAAGGCATAGATATTAAATAATTTTAATGTGACATTCATTTAAATTTGTAAGTTTTGTTTGTTTGTTTGTTTATAACAAATGGATGTAGAAATTCATGTAAGAAGAAGAGTATCCAATATTTATGCTGTGCTCAGTTGCTGGAACCAAATGACAACATAATCTAAGATAACAGAAGATAACAAATAGGAAGTTTATTAAAGCATACAGAAAGTTAACATGAAACGTAGATAGTCATGAAATATACTTACCAAATAAATAATATTTATTTTTAAAATTATATTTTACTTAGAAATTTAACGTAACAGTAAAAATTTCCATAATTCAAAATCAAATGCAGTTATTTGAAAACATTCTAGCCACATACTCCAAGGATCCAATCACAGAAAGTTTATTCACATCACAAAAAATATTAATAAAAAAGATAATGATTAATTATTATTTGTTTTCCCTTAGATACTTCTAAAGGAACCAATTCCTACTACCACCATAAGTGATACCTGTCATTTTTGACGAACATTAAACTAGTTATAACATAATAAATCTAAAAGCCTACGGAAACACAGTTATGAAACTGGAAGGAAACTACTAGAAGCAAATTGAATATTGACCAAACTCTTAATATTAAGTAACAAAATGGATAATAATGTTACTATAGGTTGGATACTATATTATAACAAACATCCACATGCATGAAATAAAAATAAAAGACACAAGACCTTAAACCTTTTATTTTTGTTTACTTCACCATTCATACATTACCAACACTACCATTTACTGTGACCAAGTGTGGTGGATGAGCACTAATGCTCTGGTCTCGCATTCGGGAGGATACTGGTTCGAATCCCCATCTAGGCATCCAGGTTTGAGTTTTCCATGATTTCCCCAAATCACTACAGATGAATGCCGGGATGCTTCCTTCAAAAGGCAATGGCCGAACTACTTCCCACTCCTTGCCCCCCCCTCCCCCAAAATCATTTCCCGCCTCTGTAATGATATCAACATCAATGATGCGTAAAGCCATAAACAAAACAAAAAATGTACTGCAGTCCCTCACACTACTACAAGACACTCAAAAAACGGTCATTTACTTAATCCTTAGCCAAACAGAACTCTTTATGACAAGCTGAAAATAACTAGACAATTGTAAGAACAATGGTGTCCTATCCTTATCATTGAAATGCCTGGTCACTGAAATATTTGTGACTTATAAAAACTTAGGGTTTCAGTTTTTACTCACATATAGAATTACACAGCACAAATATGTTATCTAAATTTTTAAAATTCTGCCCGAGAACAACCTGAACCATCTTCGTTGAATGCAGGTTAAAAAACACTGATGTAGGATATAAGGTATCAACCAGCAGCAAAAACTGAAGTTGGTCACATACAACAAAGCACAGGTTTCATAATTCAAAAGATATTTCAGAGAATGGTTAAGCAAGTGGAATGAGAGCAATAATACATTGAAGAGGAAGTGGCAATAGTTGAAAGAGATAGTAAAGAATGGGGGAGAAATGTTGATTCCAAAACAAAAAATAAAAACAAGGATGGAACATACAAATTATAACAGAAAGAAGAAAAGGATAAGTCAGAAAAGGAATAGTCAGGAAAAAAAGCAGGGCACAGGGAACAACTGACCCAACTAAACTAGCAGTAGCAAAGAGATGCTCATACAATTACGAATAAGAAGAGGAATAAGGAATGTGCAATATTTTGTTGTATAGCCTTATTCTTACAGAGGTGAGAGGAATTTGTATGTTAAAATGAGTAAACAGTCTGATATTGATATTACTAAACATGTATTAAAGATAGGTTGATCTGCCATTGCACTATACCTTGAATTAAATTAGATTAAATATGGAGATGTAAAAGAGGAGAGGGACATAGGATTGAAAATTAAAGTTCAATTAATCTGACTTCAACGGTAGATAATTTGATCAAGATCATGAGCTTAATGTGGATTAAATGGTTACGAAAGCTTCCGCAGTCACTGTATGTATTATATAAGGCGTAGCGGCATCTGACAAAGCAGTCCTCTGAAGAAGGCTACAGCACGATGGCAGAAACGTTAGGTTTAAATATATCGACAAGGCTCCACCCGGAGAACCAAGATAACACATTAATGTGGATTATTCATATGTTCTCAAACAACATATTTTGGACGACATTACTATGGCAGCAGAGTTTACAATGTAGTGCTAGACCTCTCCTAAACATCTACTAAATAAACTGGATCGCACTCAGTATCAGAGCATTTGTATTTGCCTAGGAGCTATGACATCCAAACCTACGAATTTGCTTCTTTTGGAAGCAGCAGAAATGGCCTTGAGTGTTTGCTCCCAACTCCTCTCAAATAAATTTTTATTGACACATGCTTATTCCAAAAATTCACCAATTCTCCGGCATCTCACCAACCTCAAACAACTAGTGGAAGAGAGAGGACGGTGTCTATTTGTCCAAAGATATCCGCTGCTGCAATGTACTGAGCACCTGTCAACACTTCTCCCTGACTATCAGCAACAGGAAACAGTAAATATATATATGACATACCTTATCAACAATTTGTGACCCCTTTGGCAGTAAGCTGCCTACTGGTGTATTCACAACCCAGACAACTAGTTCAATGCCTTTGCCAGGAATATTTATCTGTTAGATGGCCATCTTCAGTTCAAATAAACACCGAAGAGTCAAAGATACCTTCGACCGGTAGGGTAGGCTGTGCATTCTACTGCCCCGAGACACAAGATGCTCAAAGGTTCCACTTTTCAGCACATGTACCAATCGACTCGGAGGAAGCCATTGCCACCAACCAGGCTCTTATATATGCAAGAAGATTTTTACAGTGAATTATACTAATACTCACTGATTCACTTAGTGTCCTTTGCTCTTTAGCCATACCCGTTATTCTCCAGAGACCTAATACATGCCACATCAGTATAATCCAACAGACTGTAGAACTTAATCAATGTGGTTCCACTGTTAATTAATTTGGATACCTGCACACTCTGGAATTAGACATAATGAGCACATCGATATGTTAACCATGAGGCATGTAGCTCGGGCCGAAGCTTAATCACACCCAGCAACACAATTGATTATCAGGCAACAATGGCCAGCAATGCATACCAGCAATGGACGAGGAGCTGGAAAGAATCGAAATAACACAGAGGCTGACAGTGCGCTCCAGTACAGACGCATCCTCCAAGAAGACCTTGGTATTCAAGATGGAACTCTCAATGATGATACATCACATCTATCATCTATATGAGATTCAATTACGGCGCCTTACGGAGTCACCTTTATCGCATCCTACTGCACATGTAAGGACAAGCAATACAGGACCTCAAACAGTTATTCTTCAACTGCTCTAATTTTCACCAACAGCAAGCAACTTTCATCAAGTCTCTTGTGCGAGTACAGCAGCCACTTCCAACCAGTGTTACAGTACTACTCACTACAAATAGCAACAAAATCTACTGTATCATTAAGGAAACTGACACATATTTAATGCATCTACTATCCGTATATTTTTAAAATTTTAAAAGCACTTGTTATTAACTTGTAATTCCACCAGACTGACTGTATGGTCTATTCAAGACCTACGGTCAAATAAATAAAAAATAAATGAATAAATAAATAAATAAATAAAAAGGATCTGACAGTGAACCATTAAATGGAGATAAATAAGGCAAAAATCATTAGCAACAATGGAACAGAAAAAATGTTTTGAGGCAATGTTAATAAAGAAATGCATTTAGTCATGAAAATAGAAACATATAGTCCAGATCAAACATACAGCCACGGTAAACCGAGCCACATGACTGATAGCCATTATGATTTAAGCAGAGGTGGTTGGCATGAAAAAAATAATATCAATGGAAATGTTATGTGCGAGAAAGAAATAACTCATTAGATAACAGTAATGGCCATATATTAGTTGTCAAAAATTATGAAAAAATATGTAAAAGAGCTTGTAGCTTCCATAATTGTTTCCCAATAAGAGCCATCAGAACTCCCTGAAACCAAATCCCCATTTGAACTCTGTATGTGGGAATTAGTCTACTAACACATTCTGGAGTGAAAACAACACCATCTTAGACAGTGCCATTTGTATCACGTCCCACCTAACCATGGACCAGTTATGTGTCACAATGAATGGTCAAAAACAAATAATTTGCTCAAAAAATCTAGATCAACTATGCCAGTTCCTACAATTGTGACCTCCACAACTATTTTACGGTCAGAGCATTCAGAGTATTCCCTGAAACCACATCCCCACACGAACTCCATAGGTGGGAATTGGCTTCCAAACACAGTCTGGACATCAAGAGTCCACTGGGCCTCAATCTCAAATAATATTCACCTTCCTCACAATGGTAATTGTTCATATTGTTTGTTTATTGCCTATTTTTACTAAGCTTTTACATGTTTTTGATAGTTTTTTTAATCAACAATATATGTCCATTACTATCATCTTATGATTATTTCTTTTCAGTGAGTAAAATTTTCATTGATACCATTCTGTCACTCCACCACCTTCCCTCTGATCATAACAGCCAAAAACTATCATTAATGTAGTTGGACTGACCATGGGTGCACATGCGAGCTTGGCCATATGTTTCTTCTATTTTCAAATAGGAAGGCACAAAATATTGTAGCTTTTGTAGTGTTTCTTGTCACTGTGGCCTCTCTCCTTTAATTTTCCATCCCACAGTAAAAACCATTAGATTACAGAGAGTTTCAAAATGAATATCATGTTTTGAGGCTTTGCAGAATTTTTATTATTTGACTTAAAATTATAAGTGATATATCAAATGAAAGAGAAAATCAAACAGTTTTTTTCCCCCTACGTTTTTTTTAGAAACAAGTGTTCAATGTAAACACCAATTGTCACATGAAACACATCCAGTCAATAGGAGAGTTCTTGCCATACAATGATCAGTTTGTCTGAAGTAATTGACGCAACAACCGTTTCAACCCTGTTTAGTAAATCGGGTAGGTCAGCTGGTAGTGGAATTACATACACATGATCCTTTATGAACTCTCAAAGATAATTGCATGGCATCAGATCAGGTGAGAGCGGAGGCCATGCGAAACAAGCACTGTCATCTGGCCCTTAGTCTCGTTGCAACTGCACACCTCATGGGGATATTCTGACTCCCAGATGCACACATTTTGAGTGTTCCAAAGTTTCACTCAGGTGAAATGACGATCCATCACTGAAAATGATACAATCAAGAAAATCTTCATCATCGTGCAGCAACATTTCATTTGTGAAGTTGTCACATGAACAGTAGAGTTTGTAACAGCAGTAAACGATAATGATGTATATGTAAGTGTTTCCTTAAAACTCTCCACATAGATGTCACTGGAATTGCTAATCCACGACTAATCTTCATAATAGATTTCTTATGGCTGTGCGCAAAAGAATTTCTTACTCATCTAACACGTTCTTCAGTCAGGCTTGGTCGTCCCATACACTTTCCTTTACCATTTATGGGTGTTATTATCACTTAGAGGATTGCAGTGGAACTTAAGGGGACCACACCCTGCCTATCTAACCCATGTTAATTTAGTTAAGTAATTGACCCATTTCTGAAAAAACTATTTGATGCAGGATCTTAATATTTTTACTGTATGTTACATGATGCTAATAAAGTCAACTGTACTAAAATCTACTTTATCCATTTTATAGTTTTTAAGAAATACTTTTTTTAATTTATTAACAAAAATATTAAGTTTTTTCTGCAGAAAATATTTTTTTGTGTATTTCCTAATGGGGGAATATTAATGAATGTAGTACCAGAGGTGGCTTTTTATGTTATGCAGAGTCTCTGAAAATTTCATTCATTTATCTATGATAGTTTCTGATATAATGGGGCATATGTACTGAAAATTTTAGTTTGCGGGAAATCGGCTTTAAAGAAAACAACTGCTCACAAACGCACTCAAACAAAACTAACAGCTTGTTTCGAGGTGTGTTGTTTACAAACAGCAGAAACAAGAGAATACTGACCATTGGCCTCCATAGATAGCCAGAACACTCAGGAGTCAGAAAAAAAAAAAAAAAATCCCTACTGTGCAATATAGGGGTTATAATGGTCTAAAATATATGCAGAAAAGTGGGAGTCGCACCGAAATGCACGTGGTAGGAAAGTGCTATTAAAATGCCAGAAAATTTTTTTCCAGCGAAATCCTTTTCAGAATACTTAAAGAATACCTTAATCTATCGAAATATGATGAAAAACGAAAATCGATTTTTTTCGACCTGAACCACGGTGTGGTCCCCTTAATAAGGAATGGTCGTTGAACAGTAAGTATAGATTCACACCTTGCAAACTCTAAAACATAAAAAGCTTCCCGTTCAGCAGTCGCCATCTTTACTACTAGTACTTTCTAGTGGAAGACAGAAGAAACACTGCATGTGCACGCATACAATAAAACTGTTTGATTTGCTATTTCTTTTGATATATTATTTATAATTGTAAGTCAAATCATAAAAATTCTGCATTGCCTCAAAACATCAATATACATTTTGAGATGCCCTATAGATGAAACAGTGACTTGTTGAATGGAGAAATTCTTAAGAGGTAGTCAGAAAAGAATTAAGGGTAGGAACTGCAGTATGAAAAAAAGAGGTGAAAATGAAAACAGGAGTAACACAGCATCATGGACCAGTCTCACAGTTATTCATATCAGAACGAATGAATGTCATTGATTTACAATCAGATGTTAGGTTGTTAGCAAATGAAATAAAATGATCAAAACTGGTGAGGTTTTTGAGCAGCTAGATGGGGTTATCCAGTAGTAAAGATCAAGACGAAATGAATATAGAGTAATTATGACCTAGCGACAAAGTCTTCTTTTTTTTGCTTATGGCTTTATGCCTCATTGACATCATTAAGGTTGAGAAATGACTTGGGACAAGGAATGGAAAGGAATTCGGCCATGGCCTTTCGATGGAACTATGCCTGCATTCGCCTGAAATGATTTGGGGAAACTATGGAAAACCCAAATTTGGATGGCTGGATGGGAATGCGAATTCATGTTCTCCTTAATGGGAGGCCAGTGTGTTACCACTCACCTACAACGCTCATTCAGAAAGTTTCTTACTAGTTGCAAAATTCACCTCTGCTATAGCTGCCTAACCTAATGCACTAATTCTGTAAAGGAGAAATGGGAAAACATGAAATGCAAACCATGAAGCATCCAAGCATACTTCACTTTAACAAAGTGAATATTTGACAGAAGTGGGGGTCAGTTTTAAGGCCTGCAAAAATGTTGGCTGAAATGGATTCAAATGGGGGATCTCTTATCACCAGTCACCCACCTCTACTGTCTGAACCAGCAATAATAATTCCAAAAAAACAGCAGAAGCTGATGAAAAATAAAAAAAAGATGTAGTGGCAAATAGTAAGGTGAAGAGTAATGCTGAAATTACAACAAAAGTCAGTTTGAAACTGTTACTAATGAACTGTACGAGTATAATGAACAATGTAATAGTGTTTGGTAACATAATACATACACAAATCGTTATTGGGATAGAGTTAAAAGGAGTGCTAGAAAACAAGGTTTTCTTGATGGTTTTAGGGTGTGCTATAGAGATACAGGATGAACTGGGGGAGGGTTTTTCATACTGCTTAGTAAAGATTGTTACAGTTCACTGGTTTTTGTTCATAGATCATAGTTGTAAGTTACTAGGGGTAGATTTCTGTGGTAATGCAAAAGAAAAAAAATCAGGGTTTTGGTTCCCTACCATAGTGCAAGAATGAATGATGATGACAAGTCTCTTGATGAAAAATTAAAGAGTTTAGAGGAGATCGTAGAATGGTCATTATTGAAGGAGACTTAAATTTACTTTGTGTCGAGGCAGTGAATTAAGATAAATAACAAAATGGAACAAAGTTTTGTGAATATTTGAGAGAGGGAAGAAGGAGTAGAGTACGAGGGGACCAAATATATTGGACACCTTCTCAATAAAGTCTGATGACCATTTTGTGTGGTCTCGGATTACAGAAGGAATAAGTTATCATGAAGCAGTTATAATGGATATTTGAGGATTTTGTAAACCAGTGGCTAAAATTGAATTTCTTTATAGATACCAGTATAGAAAAGCACATGTCAACGAACTGATAATATATTTCAGAGAAAGATTAAATATTTGGAAGAAGAGTGCCAGTACAATGGAAAAGGTTGGGAAGAGTTCAAGGAGAGAAGGAGGAAACGAAATGTTTATCCTAAAAAATATATATATTATAGTTACAGGGGAACCAATCAGTGATACATCTGGGAATTTCTATGGTTAATACATAACTGAGGGCACGGGAAGATATACAGACAATTGTGGGTAAGAATATGGAAGAAGTTACAGTGGATTTGAAATAGGCAGACGTACTAAGTAAATGGTTTAAGAGGTCATTATGATGTATGACTATGGTATGGGAGTGGAAAAATCAGTGGGATAGCTTTTCAACATAGGTAATAATGAGCAGACTAAAAAACTGGAAATAAATTCTGAGGATATTATGGAGGAACCAAAAATGCATAAGGGGGCTGGTATGTATAATATTACTACAGACAGCAGGCTATTACTGTACCTTATCTAGTAATATTATTTAAATTGAGTTTTGAGACTTTCTGTTTACCAGATGACTGGAAAAGTGCCTTAGTAGTACTGGTCCATAAAAAAGATGAGACAAATAGGGCTGAAAATTACAGGCCAATTAGCCTAATATCAGTGGAGGGAAAATTGGTGTAAAAGTTGGTATGCAACCCCATCAGAAACGCCTGGGAAGGAAGGAACTGGTTTGTAAAACAGCAAAATGGATTTAGGAAAGAGTACCCATGTGAAATGGACAAAGGAGGAAAAATTGATAGTGTAGCATTAGATCTGGCTTTTGACAAAGTGAGCCATAAACGGTGGAAAATTAGGTAAAAACCATATAAGTGTGTAATATGCTGTGGTGCAAACTGTTTTTCTTATGGCCACTGCGGACTGCCTATTCAAGTGAAAAGCCACAAATTACTGGGCCAACAGAGGGGTCAGGAATTTATGATCGCTGACAATGGCAACTGAGAAGTAGACAGTTGACAATGTCCCGGTAGGACTAAATAAGAAATTTATCAGACACACAATGCTGGATTGTTGGTGAGTATGATTCAAGTTAGTGGCGAATGGCATGGCAGAGGAAACAATCCTTCGAAAAGATATGTGGGCACGAATGCAAAGGAGGGGACCAGTGAATCACAAATTTAGTAAAACATGATATTACCTCAATTTTTGTGTTTGTTTTTTTGTTTGTTTGTTTGTTTGTTTGTTTGTTCCAAGGGAGGCCTCTGATTGGTAAGTGGCTGCACACCTTCTACTACCATTGGCTGAAGCTCTGGAGGGAAAGCTGATGTCAACCAAAGGAGAGTCTTGCTCAGAGGAGTGATGCGAGGACTTGGGACACTAAGTGATCACTACACTGATTTTACAGACTGACTGGGACCCCCGAGGTACTCTGCAACACCAGATGACAGCAACACAATCAATATGACTGTCACCTCACCATGTAAGTCAGCTAAGTTAAATCACCTCACTGTTTGGAAACAGAAACTTGAAATTGATGTTCAATCCACTAAATGCTTCAAGACACCTCTTTTGTTTGTATTAGAAGTTGGATAAAAAAATGTTTGACTGTGTAATAGTACTAACAAGACTGATCAATGTTGTGATTAAAGTGTTTTACTGTAAACTCTATTTTCAATTATCCTCCTGCCTTATGCCACTGGATTAGTTTGAATTTATAGTTGGAACTTGTAGTAAACTTATTATCATATTTTGGATTTGGACCTAGGCGCTTTCCTTATGCTAGAAAATACTGTTGAACCTGGCACCCTCCCTGTATTTGACATTAAATCATTAACTCGACAGGTAACGTCTACTCAAATTTTACATATTAACAGCAACAAGAAGTAGACATTACAAGTGGATGGAAAAGTGACTTGCTGAATGGAAGAGTTCTTTAAGGTAGAAAGCCAATAGGGTGGTAAATGCAGTTTCAAAAGAGGTAGAAGTTGAAATGGGAGTGCTACAGGGTAGTGTATTGGGACAATTACTGTTCATTGTTCTAATGAATGATTGTGCTGATGGGTTGAGGTTGGAAGTTACAATTGTTTGCACATGGCAGATGAACAGCTACAAGAGGATGTCAACATGATATCTAGCTGGATAGTTAAACGTGGGATGATACTAAGTGCCAAGAACAGTAAGCTTACTAAGTAAACAGATAAAAAAAGTTAAGATTTTCTATGATAGGGATGATACTAATTGCAAGAAGAGTAAGCTTACTAGCTACACAGACAAAAAACTAAAGATTTTCTATGATTATAGGATAGGGAAGAAATCGAAGATCTTGGCATAAATTTTGATAGCAAACTCAGTTGTGCAGGACACTAAGGCAGGTGGTAGGAAGTAGTTTTTCTTAAGAAAGAGTGTCAAAGACTGGAATAAATTATAAGGGATATAATGATCAGAGAGAGCTGTAATTAGTAAAGGGCAGGGTAGGTGTGTGCTGAAAAATCATTGTACGGGTAGATGGGGGTGTATGGGCATTGCCACCAGTTGTTGTTGTTGTTTTTGGGGCTTTAGGGCGCGTCGACAGCGAGGTCATTAGCGCCCTAACAATGACCAGCTAATACTTTTGCTAAAAGAATATTAAAATACCATCTGCATGGTCGACTGTAAATGTGTCGGCCATACGGACTGCAAATAAAATAATTAAAAAAGAACATGGCTTTAAACGCGCCACTAGGACCTGATTACCATAAAACACCTGGATGGCTGAAAAGTTGCCAAACCGGTTCACAAAATAATTAAAAACACTACATGTCTCGCTGGCTGTATAGAGGCCAGCGAGACATAAATTATTAAAATATTAAAATTATAAAAAATAAAAACAATGCAAATGGATGTGTGGCTGTAAAGAGGCCACCCATACATCATAAATCTAGGCCAATCTGCCTAAAAATTTAGGCAATAGACTGTCCAATACACAAAATTTCAAAACACTCGCCACACTACTGCCCTCGTTGTTAAAAATGAGAGACAGATCGTTGACCAGGCCAACGCCTGCCCCTAAAACTAAAAACGTTATTGTAATTGCTTTAGGGCGTGTTGACGGCAGGGCCAATAGCGCCCTAAAAATTACCAGCTATTACTGTGGCTTATGGAAGTACTAAAATACTGCCTGCATGGTCGACTGTAAAGGGGTCGGCCATACAGACAGCAAATAAAGTAAGTCATAAAATCAGACGTGGCTTTAAAGCGTCCACAATGACTTAAAACCGTACAACACCTGTAAGGCTGTAAAGGGGCCAAACAGGTTCAAGAGAGGATAAAAAACACTACATGTCTTGCTGGCTGTGTATTGGCCAGACAGGCAAGAATAATAACAATACAAAAAATAAAAACCATGCATTTGGATTGGGTGGCTGTAAAGAGGCCACCCATCAGTCTTAAAAATCGACCGATCTGCCTAAAATTTGTTTCACCCGCCTCGGTTCGGGTGGGTCGTTGGTCATTGCCCGCTGAGGAACGGGATCAGGCTCATCCACCAGCATTGCAGTTTCTTCTGGTTCTGAAGAGTCTGACGTCTCCGACTCAGCGTCCTCCTCGACTACCTCCTTGCCCTTCTTCCTCGACCTCTTTCCCTTTTTCTCCCTTTTACCAGGTGATCTGGGAGGGGACGAAGAGGGAGATTTAACGAACTGAGTCGGGTCCGTCAGCCTAAACCTCGGACCCCGTGTCTTCAAGTCACCTTCAGGAACGTTGATAGCAGTTGGTAGTGCTACTGCTTTCACGGCACGTGGTGGTATTGGAGGTGCTGGTAATTTCACTGCTACTGCTGGTGGGTCCTGTTTCACTGCTGCTGGTGTGATCGAGGTCGCAGACGTGTTGCTACCGACGTCCGCGGTCTTAGGAGTTATGACCTTAGCGGGTTTTGCACCGCATTTACATTGACACGAGCACGTAGTGCTTGTGCCCATGTCTGCATCGGACGTCTGGGTAGCAACACTTTGTTTCCTGACGGGAGCTGAAGCCATCTTAGCAAAACTTGTTGCAAATACTGGGGCGGCAAGTAACTTGGCTTTCTTCTTAGCTTCCCCGTAAGGAATCCGCTCTTTGGTCTTCAGCTCCTGTATCTTGCGTTCTTCAAGATACACTTGACACTCCCTGCTCCAGGCGGGGTGCGAACCGGAGCAGTTGACACAAGCCTGTGGAAGCGTAAAACTGACACCCGGCTCGTGTGCGCCCTTCCCGCAGTTTCCACATGTGGGGTTGCCCTTACATGACGCCGTCGTATGTCCGAACCGCTGACACTGGAAACAGCGCATCGGGTCCGGAACATACGGACGGACGTTAAGGTTTAAATATCCGGCCTTGATATTCTTGAGCAATACTGGAGTGTCAAACGTCAGGACGAAGGTGGCAGTCTTTTCAAGATTGCCATTCACCCTTCGTGTGATCTGACGTACCTCGATCACATTCTCTGATTTCCATTCCTTAAGAAGCTCGTCAGTCCCTAAATCCATAACGTCACGGCAGGTGACCACGCCTTTACTGGAATTTAGGGACTTGTGGAGTTCGCATTTTACGGCGAACTCCCCGAGCCTCTTACAATTCAGCAGTTGGGTAGCTTGCTTACTGGTGACAGTTTCCAGCAGTAGTGTCCCGTTCCTCAGTTTTTTAACAGTGTTAAGGGTACCAAAAAGACCCTCTAGACCCTTTGAGATATAGAAGGGTGACACCTTTTCAAACGATCCTTCAATTTTCTCCATAATTACAAAAGCGTTCTGTACTGAACAAACTTTTCTGTTACTATCACTGTCAGATGCGGGGGGGCTATCAACCCTCACCCGTTTCTTTGAATTGGGTGTATTTATATTAGCCTGCAGCACACCCGTACCGCAGGTTGGTTTGGTTTTCTTGTGAGTCTTAATTTTGGTCCCACGAGTATAACCAATTTAAACAGAAATGCTAATACAACAGGGGTGCGCAGGTGCCCCTGAGGTTGCACGCTAGCGAGTGATTTCCCTCATCACTCATTCGCCTCCTCGGCACGTGTCTGACCTTGAGGTTGAGGGGTTTATTATAGAGGTTTGTTCCGTCCTCGCAATCCGGGCGATGAAGCCAAGATCCCCGTTCTCCTAGGCACACAACGTTCCACCGCCACGCCCTGCGGTGGTCGTTGAAGCATGGTAGGAGTTTACGGTGTGGGAAACTTGCGGCGCTCACAAGTTTCCAGCTCGGGCACCGCGGGTTCGCCAAACCCGTACCTGGCACTTGCGTACCAGGCCCCTGCGGGGCATTGCCACCAGTGTGTGTTGCTCCATCGAAATTGAAACTAAAGTACTATTTATTTGCCCTGAATCACCAGTTTATTTATTTTTTAATAATATCATCTGCCGTGCTGTGAGAATTCATACTGATGGATTTTTTAAGGTAGTGTCATATGCAAAGACCAACATGTTTTCACTATTGCCTCAAATGACAGGGAGATGATTTTATAGTTATCTGAAACAGTAAAATTGACCTCTGAACTATACCACAATTTCCAGGTGTCATGGTATTACTGGTTCATAAAGGAAGAGAGAAGAATATGGATGAAATGGTGGGCAGGTTGATGTAGACACTGACATTTAACCACATCAGAAATTTCACTGACAAAGAAATTGGTTTATTTATCAGAGATAGGATTTTGGATTTTTTTTTTTTACGGCTTTACGCCTCGTCGATGGCTAAGGTCATTAGAGGCGGGATGGAATTGGGGACAAGGAATGGGAAGGAATTCGGCCATGGCCTTTTTGAAGGAAGCATCCCGGCATTCGTCTGGAGTGATTTGGGGAAACCATGGAAAACCCAAATCTTGATGCCCGGACAGGGATTCAAACCCGCGTCCTTCCGAATGCGAGGCCAGAACGTTAACCGTTCACCCACCACGCTCGATAGGATTTTGAGAGGGTATTCATGTGAAACTCAGTTAGTGTGCTGTGTCCAAGATATTCCAAATGAAATGGGCAAGGGAGACCACACTGATAGTGTAGCACCAGATCTCTTCATGGCATCTCACAGAGTGAGTGGGTCTATCACAGATTACGATTTTGTTACAACAACATTGCTCCTGCTAGTTAATGACATCAACCCCAAGACATATTATCAACAGTAATTAGACTGTAATACACCCTTGACCATTATTTACAAGCAGTTATGTTGTAATATATCCTGACCTACTTCAGAAAGTATTTTGAGTGGTGTCTTGTGTTTGAGTATTGCAGTATTATAATGCCAATTCCTCTCAGAATCATGTTCTCCAGTAAGCTATAAAATGTTGGCAAATAAGGTAAAAATCATTGGGGTGGTTAGAAGCTAGTATGGCCTCAAGGACATTGTTCCACACTGGATGAGTTAAACAACAATTCCACGAGAAAATCCTCTCCGACTTCTTAGCACTTCTTTAACAAAACGTTAAAGTAGAGAGTATGGTAATTGAAGATTGGGGGTTTTACATAGGACTGATGTCGCTCTCAAATAAAAACAAGGAATCACACTGAACGATTATGAATTGATGAAGAGTGACAGAATATAATATAAAGAAATCAAGAGTGCCATAAACAATAAACTGGTTAACAAAAAATAACTACAAAGCACAAGTGAGGAAGACTGGTTGATCAATCATTCACTATAATTCCACTGTGAGGACATTGCTTCTTTTTTATTATATATATATATATATATATATATATATATATATATATATATATTCTCAAGTTCTTTCTGTACAACCAACTCTTTTCCTTTATGAATTTTTCTTTCAAAATATTTCAGTGTTTTTAATAAATTGTTCAACACTTCATTCCAGTCCCTGACTCCCTTATCTACAAAAGAAAATTTTCTCACCCCCTTACATCTGGAACCAAGTGACAGTTTATGCTCTTTATCTCTTCCATGTACTGCTCATAATCCTTCTACCAATATCCATTCATGCAGCATTACCAACATAAGCCTTATAATTCCAAGCTCTCTCTTCATCTATCTCTTATCTACTGATATGACACATTTAGCGATTTGGTTCTGTGGTAATTTCCAAAACAACTATTCTTGTGGTGCTATAAAGAAGTAGGTCGCAAAAGATACAGTGGAGGACCACCCGAAGGAACATGGAGAATTATTTAAGCAATCCCATCTCACCCAAGTGAACACGCCCAAGTAGTCTGAACACACAACTGTTTAAACATGGAGGAACTATCCATGAATAAAGATTTCTTTGGCCGATTGATAGGAGCCAGAGAGGAAAAATAGTGCAAGACGAAAAGAAAGAAGTGAATGTGATATCTCAGACCACTGGGATGCTATAACACCCACTACATGGATATCAAATACAGAAGTTGGAGGCATTGTAAAGGAGAATAGCTCAAATTTGTTTATGAAAATTACTGAAAAACATAATAAGTAACTAATAAGACAATTGATCTACGTTAGAACTCAGCAGAAAACATGAGATGGGTGAAGTCAGTACAGGGAGTGTGTAAGCTCTATATTGACAAATAGGGCCTGGATGGATACCGATTGAAGAAATGGAAATAATATGTGATAATGATGCCATGATCACAATCACAAAATTCGTTTCACGTTTAATTGCGTGGGAAATTTTCCTGGGTGCTAATGATCAGGATACCATTAGAGCTAATTTCCACCATGTGAAATAATGATGCTAAGATAGTGTGGTTAATCCTGAGATTTACCATTTTAATTTTACTGGGTCTACTGGAGATCACGATTCCGCTACAACAACATTCATTGAAATACAGCTGTAGCCAGTCGCAAGACGTATTATTTTCAAGCAGTAATTCCGTTGTATTACAGCCTGGAATATTATTTTCAAGCAGAAATTAGGTTGTAATACCACCTGTACCAGCATGAAACCGTTAAATGTACTTCGGAATTTCTAGTGGAGTCTTGCATTTGACCACTGCAGTATTATGATGACAACTCCTGGTGGAATCGCGATCTCCAGTAATCCCACTCTGGATCAGAATGACACTGCTAAAATTACTTTCCATAGTAGTATGAAATCACTATAACCACTTCAGAAAGTAGTTTTATTGATGTCAAGCAAGTCCATGATATGTTAAACTCTAACTACTATGTGAAAATAGTATGGGTGATAGCGCAATCATTGGGACTGATCAAGGAATTGTCATTTTGGTCTGAAAACTGTTGCACATGTTCATTGGGTGATATTATTTTATATATGTTGCTCTTAGAGCTGTAAAATATACCCATTCTCTCAAATTTCTCTTGAAAAGTGCTGTAACCTAAGGTGGTGAGTGACTGGGAGAAGGCATATAGCAATGTGTAATGAGAACGCTATCATTCCTTCGAGTATATAATTTAGTAAAATGTTTCTATTATACTCATGAACATGGTGTATAATGCACCAACTTCACGCAAAATAATAATAAAAAAAACCTGCTGTAACATTACACACTAAACGATGAGAGGACACCACTTGTTGTCATATGCAACTTCCAGGGATGCTAATATTACATGTAACAAAATGAATCAATGACCAACAACAACGAAAACCAAACCAACTTAACTTTATTATAAAAACAAAATTTCAAGTCCATTAAGCTACAAAAGGAAGTGTCTAACTTGGGAACCATCAGACCTGTTCAGAACGGATTTTGATCCCCCGAGTATACGTTGAAGGGTAATTACTCCATATGTCTGTGTTACAATTATTTCTTCAAAATGAGCCCTTGTTATCGAGAAATTAACGCGGAAACATATGTGAATATATTATGAATATTATAATTTTAGTACATTGTTTAAAAGCTTCAGCGTGGTGTATGCGGTAAGGTGCTTACTTCCCATTTTACGAACCCGGGTTCAAATCCCCATACTGCCAAATATTTTTATTTCTTTTTTTATATGCAGTAGTCATTGAGCATTGATTTTATTTCATTTAGAATTTTTATTATGCGAAATAACAGACATTATGTTAGCTTCAAACATTTACATGCTACCACCACTGAACGGAAATAAGTATAACTGTGGTCGGGGGGGAAAAAACCCCGACCTTATCGCAGTAATATATTTACTTTACGATATTAATTGTAGAGATACAAGTATAGAAACGATGAACATGAAATATACCTGTTTCATTAAAAAAAAAAAAAAAAACACACACACACATAAACAATAAACAATGAAATAATGATTTTCTAAAAAAAAAAAATTGGGACTGTATATTATGTAATATTTTGTTTTAAAAGTTATTTCGCATAATAAAAATTCGTAAATGAAGTTTAAATGAAATAAAATTAATGCTCAATGACTACTGCATATAAAAAAAGAAATAAAAATATTTGGCAGTATGGGGATTTGAACCCGGGTTCGCAAAATGGGAAGTTAGCACCCTACCGCATACACCACGCTGAAGCTTTTAAACAATGTGCTAATATTTAAAATATATTCATATATGTATCTGCGTTAATTTCTCGATACCAAGGGCTCATTTTGAAGAAATAATTGTACCACAGACATATGGATTAATTACCCTTCAACATATACTCGGGGGATCAAAATCCGTTCTGAACAGGTCTGATGGTCTCCAAGTAAGTCCATTTTGGTACAGGCTACATTCCAACCTATCCACAAGCGCCGCTAATGATTCTGCTTCAAAATCATGCTAACTTAAATATTTAATAAATCCAAATTTATAGCAAATTATGCTTTAACAACATGAACCAAACACCATTTTGGTACAGGCTGCATGCCAATTATAAAACCTAAAATCCAAAAAATGCTGAAACAAGATTGCCACATTTTCAACTTAAACATAAACTACATTAATATTGCCAGAACCTACTTTGATAAATGCCATAGAATATTAACATCTCCAACATAACAACATGCTGGATATGTTTCTTGACAATGGAATACCTATTATAGTTGGATGTCACATGTGTGTACGTAAATGAGGCAACTAACATTCGTTTAAGGTTCAAAGTGGTTTTTTTTCAGCTTGTAATTTTTTCCAAATTTATTCTTTTGATAGCAACATATTCCTAAATAATATCATTCAAAGAACGTGTGAATGATCATAATACTTTGCTATAATGCTACTCCCAGTCGCTCGCAGTATAGCGTTACGGCACTTTTTGAGTGAAGTTTTTGAGATATCTATATATTTTACAGCTCTAAGAGTAACATATATTAAATAGTATCACTAAAGAAACATGTGCAACAGTTTTCAGATCAGAACAACAATTCCTTGTTTAGTCCCAGTGATTGCGCTGGAACCATAGTATATCTTGCGATATGCTACCACACTATTATGATGTCATTGTGTTATATGGTGGAAAGTAGTCCTATCAGTAGGAACTATCTCCAGTAAACCCAAATTTCTTTTGTAGTTAAGGGAGACAGAGTGGAATAAATTACTAAGTGATGAATGATTGACCCGAAACACTGAACGAATTAAAAATTACTAACGGCCAAAGTAGGTGAATATGGAGAGGGAAGGGAGAGGAAATGTAATTAAAAAATTTCATGTCGATATGTTCCAACCCATTTGAATCAAATCACCGACAGATCTGCTGAACAATTTATCTCATAGCTACATTGAAAGAAATGAAGGTAAAAACTAATCCAATACAGAATTTGCCTGTGCGAGCTTATTATTATTGCTCCCGTGGTGGAGGGTGCATTGCACCTATCCGAAAGGGTAGTAGTTTGGAAGGGATAGCCCTATACGGGATACGGCAGGAGGCGCCCATGGGCTGATGTGAGGGAACATTCCGGCATTCGCCTGGAGTGATTTGAGACTAGCTACAGTTTCCAGTTTGTTGTTTATAATGCACGAAACAGTGTTGTATGAAATGTTTCAACCCACTTTCTGTACTGCAAACATGGCTGGAGCTCTGTCACAATTTTGAAGTTGATTGAATGTTCAGTGCAGCTGGTGTATATATAATTATATGAAATTCATTTAAAAGAAATATTCTGAGATGACAAATTATACTTCGAAAATTTCTTACGTGTTTCCATTAGTAGCTAAGGACACATCTTTTTTTATTAGTAACATGTTTCTATTTTTGTGAGTAACAGCATAGCCTGAAATACTGCTTTTGTGGATTGTTATCTGCATTAACTTAATGTCCTTACAATGTAGTTAAATAATTCACCCCATTATGCCAAGCATCTACACATAAGAATCATCTATCAAAGCACAAGAAATAAGAGATGAGATTTTCGTAACAAACAAGTTTTCACTTTCTTCTTATTTTTTTAAATTTAGGCCTATTCGCAGAAACCATAGTAAAAGATTATTAGTAAAAGACAAAACAACTTAAAGAATGATATTCAGCATGCTGTTCTTAAAGCCTGTTTCCTTGGTGTGTAATAGGTAACTAATACATGTGGTCTCCAATATGATGGATGAATTTGTGGTATATTACCTCACGATTTGAGCCTTGATGAACTTTGGTAATGTATAACGTATTCTGGTTACAATATAAATAAACATAAGTGGAGAAAAGACTTATTAGACTAAAAGTAGTGAAGTTAGAAAGTATAGAATCTTTCAATATTTTACAGTAAAGTTGCAATCTGGTTTACAGACAACGATAAAATAACCCTCAGTTGGACAGCAAAGCCTAAAAAGGCTAGAATTTTTTAAATGTTTTGCTGTACCAAAGTGGAACAACGAATTCAAAATAACAAAGATAATCCAATGGTTTTCAAGTGATTAATTAAAGTTACTGAAGTGTTGTTAACGACATCTAATAAAGATCACATGCAATTCGTGCTTTCCTAATGAAAACCACTAAATGCGGTCACTGAACCAATTTCGTTTACGACCCTGACAATGCCATTGCCCTAACTTTAAAGGATCGATTAATCATTCAGAAAGATTGTTGCTGTTTATCACTTACCCCTGTCACCTTCCATTTCAATTTCTATTCGAGATTAGCTATAGTTTCCAGTTTGTTGTTTATAACGCACGAAACAGTTGTAAGAAATATTTCAACCCACTTTCTGTAACGCAAACATGGCCGGAGCTCTGTCACAATTTTGAAGTTGATTGAATGTTCAGTGCAGCTGGTGTATATATAATTATATCAAATTCATTTAAAAGAAATATTCTAAGATGACAAATTACACTTCGAAAGTTTCTTACGTGTTTCCATTAGTAGCTAAGGACACATCTTTTTTGATTAGTATGGTATTGATATTGATTGAAACAAATTTCCCTCTCACAGTATGCCTTAATCACAATTTTTATTTTCCAACCTTTCTGAAAATTGTATTAAGTAGAGAATCATAAAGCAAAATTGCTAAATTAAAGTAAGATATATTTTTTGATATCCTGGTAAATTTTATGAACCGTTTACGTAAGTCATTTTTGTATCTTTGATACCGAAAGTCAATTAATTTTTCAGTAGTTTGTTTTGTTTTTTCTATGCGTAGTATTATTTGAATATGAATTATGGAATTTTGTAGTTTTATGGAAATGAAATGTTATTTTATGGTTGATATTTTCTTATCTGTTTTCTGACAACAGTTCGTCAGTATACATACTAGCTCCTGTTAGTATCTTCGGACAGAGAATGAAATTTATTTATTACCGCAGAAAAAATAAGTGGCTTTTCTGTTGTTTTACACTACTATTACTTTTATTTTACTTTGGAGCTTTTATTCATTTATTGGAAAAGGACTATGATACTAGTTTTAGCTATCCTTATGCTGGAGATATCCGGAACTTTGTCGAAAACCTTAAGAATAACGAAGCACCATTGGTACCTCCTATTAACATCTACAACTATTCTTTTGTGAGTAACTGTAAGAAAAAATGCGAGACAGCAGATAATGAAAACATTCGTGTCGTATACATTGTGAAATCTGCTTTAGAACATTTTGAACGCAGGAAAGCAATTCGGCAATCTTGGGGTTTCGAAAAAAGATTCTCGGATGTACATATCAGGACAGTTTTTGTGTTGGGTGTGGAGAAAGAGATAACAGAATTACAGAATAAAGTTTATAGAGAGAATCAAGACTTTGGTGACATAATACAGGCAAATTTCGTGGACAGTTATTTCAATAATACCATAAAGACAATAATTGGACTTTCATGGGCCGTTAAATATTGTACTAAAGCAAAGTTTTATTTTTTTAGTGATGATGACATGTATGTTTCAACGAAAAATGTGTTGAGGTTTATACGGAATCCAGCACATTATCCAGAATATTTAGAAACTCCAGTTGTATCATTAAGAAGACGAGAAAAACGGGAGCATTCTTTTGAAATAAATCACACTTCTGAAGGAAGAAATAGTAATACTGAAAGAAGATTAAACCAAGTTTTGGATTTTGAACTTGAGGATGGTGTCATTTTATTCAGTGGTTATGTATTTGTATCATCACCCCAAAGACATCTGAGTAGTAAGTGGTATGTATCACTGTCAGAATACCCATATGATAAGTGGCCCCCATATGTCACTGCTGGAGCATATATTCTATCCCATGATGCCCTTGTTGATATGTATTATGGAAGTTTTTACACAAAACATTTTCGATTTGATGATATTTATCTTGGAATTATTGCAAAAAAATTAGGTATTGAACCCCTACACTGCAGTGAATTTCACTTTTATAAAAAGAATTATAATATTTATAGTTATCATTATGTAATAGCTTCACATGGATATTCAAACCCAGCTGAATTGTTAAGTGTATGGAATGAACAAAGAAGTGCTGGTAATGCATAAAACACAAGTTCAGTGCATGACATTTGGTGAATGAGAATGTAAACTGGCAGGTAGAATTTTTAAGTTTTTTTTGCAAGATAATATTTTCATGTCAGATTATACTTTGTTGTACAAAGAATTTACAAGACTGTTTATTTCTTTACAAGTATGCTATACTGTTGCTGTAGGCAACAACACTTGTTTGCCAGAGATATCAGTGAATATCATTGCATTCTCTGCAGTTGAAGTTTTATTTTCAAGCAGTGGAACTAACTGAGATTGTGCTTACATTGAAATATACTCTGTACCAGAATTACAACTGATAATTATTACCAAGGTGACATTGAAGATAAGTATACATATTGTGACATTGCTATTGGAAGTTAGTTCCAGCAGTATTGTATACTATTAATCCTCCCACAATTTTAAACCTTTTGCTGTGGGCAGTAATTAAATGGATACACCGCATAAAAAAATTAATAATTATTGGCTTGTAATATGCTATCTGTTTTTTTTTTTGTGTCAATTATACCATTGAAAGTCTTAGTAGTAATTATTGCAAATTATAATACAATACATGTATTTTTAAAAATAAAATAGGTTCCAGATGAACATACAGTACCACTAGTTACGTCATGCAAGAAAATTGCGTCACAACATGGTGCTCATACCGGGTGAGATTGTGGTTGGGTCGAAATATGCTGTGGACCAGCATGAGGCCACTAGAATTAATGTACCACAGAATATGAGTTAACACTTCTAATCAGGGATGTATTACAATACAATACATCCATTTTCCATTGATCCCAAAATGAGAGACTGGCTCTGTGGGATGTGGAAAGTTGTCAATTTAAAAAAAAAAAAAAAAACAATTGCATAACAATATAATACCTACGCCAAAAGATGTACAGTCATATCATACATGGTACATTAATTATATCAACTACATTTACACAAAATACTGACAGTTTATTTTGTAGATACCTTAGCAATAAATTCTTCGACACAGTAGAAGGAGTTGTCAATTAAACATTCTTTCAATTTTTTCCTGAATTTATTCTTATCATCTGCTGGACATTTAATGTTTGTTGGAAGCTTATTGAAGATATGTATCCCAGAATATCGAACCCCCTTTTGAACAAATGACAATGACTTGTAATCCTTGTGAAGATTATTTTTACTTCTAGTGCCATAGTTGTGTATTTTACTATTTGGTTCAAACAAAGTATAATTTGTGACGGCTCGACCACATTGCCAGGGTCCCAAGAAGGAAATGTGCTATCAGTCTGAAATTTACTACACACGTTCCAAAATGCATATTATTTCATAAAATGTTGTATGTGAAGCCGTCAAATGTATGAAAACTGTAGGCCTATTAAGTTGTTTGAAATATGGCTAAATCGTGACAAGTTATGACACAATAAATGCACGGTATTAGCTGTTGATATTTATTCCACATGTTCTTAAATCGGGTCTATTGGAGATCGCGATTCTGCGACAACAAACATTAAATAATATCGCTGTAATACTGCTGTAGTCAGTCTCAAGATGTATTATTTTCAAGCAGCAATTCCGTTGTAAATACAGCCTAGACCATTATTTTCAGCTAGAAATTAGGTTGTGATGCAGCCTGGACCAGCATGAAACCTTTAAATGTACTTCGGAAAGAATTTCTTTCGGTGTCTTGCGTTTGACCACCACAGTATTATGATGCCAACTCCAGGCAGAATCGGCATCTCCAGTAATCCCCTTAAATCTTCACTTTTGCATAAAAACTACTTTACACATGCAAATTGAAGATACTTAATAAGTAGAAAATCAGTAACATTTACAATTTACCTGTGTGAGGCTAAGATATATTGCATGGCAGCCTACCTTCCAGGGTAAAACCTGGTGCTACCATAATGGATGTTTGATACAGAGCATTTAAGTTAGTTTAAATTTTTGCTAACAGCGGTTGTAGTTAGGTCGAAATGCAGCCTGGACCAAGAGTTAAGAATAAGAAACACGAAGAAAAATATCAACATGTAATAACGTGGGCTGTAATAACATTTATTGCGTGATAACTTATCACAATCTAGCTATATTTCAAACAACTTTATACGTTTTTCATATGTTTGACGGCTTCACATACAACGTTTTATGAATAATATGCATTTTGGAATGTGTGTAGTAAATTTCAGACCTATAGCACATTTCCTTCTTAGGACCCTGGCATTGCGGTCGAACATGTGTGACTACAAAGGATATTAATGTGTATGTATACTTGCACACCAATGTTAAAATCCCTAACTTCTTGAACAGCTCTCTACATGAAGTTCTATTGCTAACCCCACACATAATTCTTATTACTCGCTTTTGGACTCTGAACACTTTGTCTTCATGGGTAGAATTGCCCAGAATATTTTTCCATATGACATTAAGGAGTGGAAATAAGCAAAATAAACTAGTTGCCTCATACAGAGATCACCTATAGCTGAAATTGTACGAATTGCAAATGTGGCTGCACCCAATCGCTTTAGTACCTTCCAATTTAAATTATAATCAATATGCAAACCTAGGAATTTGACACACTCTACCTCTTGAATGGACTCGCCAGCAAATTTTACAGCTATATCTGGTGTTAATCTGTGTGATGAACTGAATTGCATATACCGAGTTTTATCAAAGTTTAAAGACAAACCATTAGCTGTAAACCATTTGTTAATAAGGTCAAAGACATAATTTGAAATATATTCTGTAGCTAAATCTGGAATATTTTTTATTCCTATGTTTGTGTCATTCGCAAATTGGACAAATTTTGAGTTTTTAGATGTAACACAGGGTAGATCATTTATATACATTAAAAACAATAGTGGCCCCAATATAGAACCCTGAGGCTCTCCACATCTGATTAATTACCACTTAGAAAACAGTGGACCACTTAGGGCTGCCTTAAAATTCTCCATTGACACTTTCTGTTTTCTATTCAGAAGGTAAAAACCAAGCCATTTATTAACAATGCCATCTGTATCAGAATTTTATGATTTACACAGTCAAATGCCTTAGATAAGTCACAAAAAATTCCAACAGGAATTAATTTATCATTTATTCCTTCTAAAATATTGTCAGTGAATGCAAATATAGCTTGTTCTGTTGAATGACCCTTTTGGAAACCAAATTGTGATATAGTTAGAATTTTATTATTTTTAAGGAGTTCGTAGACTCTATTGTACCTTACTTTCTCAAAAACTTTGGAGAAGATTGTTAGTAATGGAATAGGACAGTAATTTGATACAGAAGACTTATTCCCCTTTTTATAGAGTGATTTAACTACAGCACACTTAAGCCTTTCTGGAAAGGTAGAAGTTAATTTAATTGTGATGGAGTGCTTGCTCTGATGTCAATTTTCCGACACATCCATTTTCTCCCTTTCCTTTTCACAGCTACTTTTGCCCTCTACTAATTTCAACTTTAAATATTTTAAATAATTTCTCTTGATAAATTATTCCAATCTTTGACCCCATTACCTAAGGTAGCAAATCTTCCCACATCCTTATGCCTGAAATTGGATGCCAGTTTGTGGTCACGGTCATCTTTTCCCTTCCATGCATCTCTTCTAATTCTTCCACCAATATCTTTCCACACATCATCAATGACCTATAATACATTTGCAAACTTAGGCCTTTCAGAATCATACCATCTTCATGTACCCCATACAAATATGAAATGTTTTATTTTCGACATTTCCATTACATCTAAACAGAGAGTTATATTCTGATACTTACTAAGTTTTCAGCCCTCTATACAAGAATGCAAAAGTTACAATATCATCTTCAGTGCAAAAAACACAAACTTGTTCAAGCTGCTTATTATAATCCACAATTCTTGAAAGTATTAGATTATCCTGTCAATTATGATCAGAGGTAGCTGTAGCTGTGAAGAGATGTTACCCTCAAGTAAAGATATATTAAACAGATAACTTAGTGTATTGCTTAATTCTGTGGAGCACAGTTTAATAAATATACTGGAAATCCCGTCGTAATCACTTGAGTATTTGTTCTTAAGAGACCTGATAATTTTTCTTATTTTTTCTGGAGTAGCTAAATTTACAAATTTTTCTTGGAAGCCCATTCTGACAAAATCCATACTTTTTGTCACTGAGCTATTGGCAGTCAATTTATCAGCAACAGATAAAAACTGTTTATTAAATATATCAGCAATTGAAAAATTAGATTCTACTGAATTTTCTTCGATATAAATGTCATTATTGGTTTGATTATTTTTCCTATTTTTTTTTTTTTTTTTTTTTTTTTTTTACAATGTCCCATATTGTCTTAATTTTATTTTCTGAATTATGAATTTTCTGTTTTTAGTTCATACTTTTAGATTCTTTAATAACCTTTTTCAGCAAAGGCAATATATCACTTCCTTTTACAAATGCACGATGTTCTAATGCCCATAGTTATCCATGGTTTTTGTTCTTTTCGAGAAGCACGACACTTTTTTAAGGGGAAGCAACTTTCAAAGTAATTTAATACAATGCTACTAAAAATGTAATTTTCATTCATACCTTGTGCGCTGTAAACATGTTCCCAGTTAGTGGTGTTGAGGCATTTTCTAAAACAAGTAACTGATTCATCATTTATTACACGCTGTAGTTTAAAAATATTACTCTTGGAGCTAGTTTCTATTGAAGTGTTGATAGTTAATAACTGTAGTGTGTCAGTGGCATGTGAGGCCTGGTAATTAAAAAACAACAAAAATGACCCTATTGAAAGGCAGCATTTAAACGGAGAATTTGAGGGATCACTTAGATTGGACGTATCTGCAATGCGTTGGTAATGACCCCAGTAAGTTGCGTTCGACTGCGAGACTTCTTCTGGCATGGTCCTTTAGCCCCACCACCGACTTTCCGCCCTAGTGGCTTCTAAAAAGAAGGAAGTTCTAGTGCCTTGGCAGCGTAGTCGGTAAGACGGCAAACTCTCAATCTGAAGGTTGCGGGTTCGATCGCATCTTCCGAAGAGAATTTTTCTTTTCGTTTTCTGTGACGGTCGCATGCCTCGAGTACGCTTGGCAACACCGCCGGTGGAAGGGTGTTTGAATTCGCCCGCGCAGCGCTCTTATTGGCCAACTTTAGCTGCGAATAACTCAAAAACGGTATGACTTTTACTAGATTTTTTTTGTATTTATTTCATTAGTGCAACGTCCCGAACACTGCCCTTACCCGCCGATGAGTGAATTTCTGACCACCCTGTATATGAGTGTATTGTGCTGTTTGCGGGGGGACATATTCTAGTTCTCTTTTACTTAGCGATAATGTATTTTATATAAAGTTCTAAAAATATTTGACTATATAAAATATATACACAATTTTTTTGTATATTTTATTCAGTCTCTCTACGTAATTATTATACTGAGTACTTAGTAACTTTCACTATATTAGAGCAAATATTAAAATACATATGTGTGGTATTCCTGTGTAGTACTACAGTAGGGGCAAAAAAGAAGGCTCCTGTATGCAGTACTGTGTATTAATGTGGAGAGTAGTAAATTTCCAGATTTCTTCAGTTAACAGGGGGATAAAGAGAGAGACAAAATTGAAGCTGAGAAAGTAGCCACCAAGCGCACACGAAAACATACTGGTTCTACAGATCCCGGGTTCAAAAGTGAAATAGAAACAGTGGTAAGCCCGTAAACAAAATGGCGTAATTGCCAAGGGAAGGCATACGTTACCGGTGGTGCGGGGATGACACATCTCTTATTTGGAAAACCGTAAGCACTACGTGGGGGAACTTGTAAGGTATCCCTCGTTATATTTGCAATATTTGGTTAGAATCGGGCCGAGTTTTGGGTTAACTTTAGTATCCGGTACCACACGTAAAATCGAGTTGACAACACTTTCCATACACCAAAGTGAATAAATAATCCATAACCAAGGTAAATAACATATAAATTGCATAAAATCAACGATATTCTAATAGAAAATAGGTAACCTCATGTAAAAGTAAACTTGTAATATCAGATGCTGACATTGTTTAACGAATTGCTATGAACCGATTTAAATGAAGGAAATGGCCATAAATAGTAAATACAGCCACTAAATAAGCCTTTTATCACGGTTAATAAACTTTATGTTAAAGATAAACAAATAATTTCAATACAGTAAAATATAACCTTTAATTTTGGCATATAACAGACTTTGGTATTTCTGAAGTGATTTTCGTCCAGTAAAGAGTATAAAAGTCTAATAATACACAGGCCTAGAACCATTATAAACGTAACTTCACATTTAAATACCGTTTAGCAAGTATTTTAAAGAAATAGACTGGATGTTTGGATGGTAGATTGAAGCAGTATGAAGATATCACATTGTAATGAAACTTGACCATGTAAAGTTCTAAAAGTAGTCATAATAATCCCTGAGACAGTGTAGTAGAATAATTGACAGATTTCTGATAGTTTTCAAGAGTTTAATAATCACAAGAAGCCGTTTTGTAGAAATAAAATGACCCATCCACATAAGCGATTTCCATAAAAGATTGGAGACATTCGAAGTAGTTTCAGGATATAAAAAGTAGAGGCATACACTGCTAATAATATTATCTTTCAGTTTTAATAGATTTCAAGTAGTTTCAGTCCGTAAAATATGAGATATCAGTGGAAAACCAGTAGCCAGTAAATCGACTAGTTTGTTCAGTTTTACGGAATTAATTCCAACACTATTAAACCATTTGAAAAGCGCTGAGAGCATCTAAATACCGATAAACACACATAACTAATTTTCTAGACACATTTTAAGGCATTTCACTAACCTGGTGTATGTTAATCCAATCACCAAGTAACTTGCTATAAACACTGCACACATAAAAGGCTTCTACACTGATTTTAAACACTGCCACACAATATAAAGTAGAGAATAAAGTAAAACAGCCATAAAGCGAAGTAAATTCATCTAAATCTTGTAGTTTTCTAACTGTTTAAGTATTTTTAAACATAAAATGAACACGTAAAATAGAATACCCGACTTTGACATTTTATTATTCAAAAACCTATTCAGATTCCGGGTTAAAGAGTAGCTTGTTTTAATAATCCATTCTTTTAGCTTCCTACATATTTATTTCATGCCGTTTGAAGCAATAGAACAGATGTTATAGGTTTTCTAAATTCACTTGACATCCAACCCACGTGTAAATAATGAAATAATTTATTGTGTCTCAGAGGTAACAGCTACAAAGATAAAATAAACACCAAAATACGCAGTTTAATTCAGGCTACACAGTGATAATTTTTCCGGCGTGATAATCCATAAACCTTCAGAGTTATACCATAAAACATAAATGATGATTACCACTGATTGTTAGGAATTACTAGTTTTACCATAACTCAACAGATTTAAACAAAGTTTATATTTAGGGCGAGACTAAAATCAAGAATAATATTTTAAGCCTACTTTCGGGTTAATAACTAAAGCCAATTAAAAAGAAAAAGATTTCAAGACTTTGACTAATACGGTAGGTAACTTCACACATCCTTATTTGGTAATTTTTCGAAGAGAGAAGCGATCACGTGACCTAGTCTATATAGTTGTCGCGGACACTAAGCTCGAGGCATTTTGCGGGAACACCTCGTAGTAGAATCATGTAACTTCTCGTGTGGTGAATTCAATGGTAGCGGTTCGGGCAGAGTGGTGAATGCCGGGAAGTAGTGACGTCATGGTAGGTCAGGCTGGAAACGAGCCTATGGACAGGACGCGTTAGTGGCGGCCATTGTCTGAAAACGGAAACCATTGTCATTTCGGACTATCAATTTCCAAACATGTGCATTTCGAATTTGTTTTAATTTCACCTGGGGAAAGCGGTTTGGCTCTTGATTCTCAACTTGTGATTTTTGGTGAAGATGAATGTCCGGTTGCCTTGCTAACTGTAAAATGACAATATTAATGTGAATATTTTGGAAAATATATTTCTGTGATTTCGACTGGTGACTTTCATTTATACTTTAGTACCCTTCTTGTGGTGGGTTTAAAACTACAAGCGGCGACCGTGGTCAATGTTAACAGTTAGCATAAACATTTTAACACGGTTACAGAACTTTCTTTTGGACTTAGAATATTTTTGGATGACATCTGGTTCAGGTGACTTAGTCAGATACCTCAACCCCAGTACTCGACTACGCCCTGACAAACTGCAGAAAGTTGGTGATCGGAGATCCCCCATTTCAAAAGAAACCGTAGGCTAATGGCATGATGCCCAAGAAGAAAACAGACAAGCAAACGGTATGTGCCAAGAGGGCATGAATGATAGCTAAAGCTACAACAGTGGTTATCAACTGTAGTGGTACCGCCCACCAGCGAGCGTTGAAGAGTTCATAAAGGGCGTTTCTGGTCCAAGGCCTGCGTTGAGGACAAACCACCGACCCTTGCTTTTCAGTATTATATCTGGCTTTAAGGGATACATCGAAGTGGTATTTACTTCCATTCCATTCTTAAATATGGCCAAAAGAGGAATTGGCGTAGTCAGCAGTTTGTTAGCTAAGAAAAGAAACACATTAACAATAGTGGAACAACATGAAGTTTGGTGATTACGAAGTACCAAATATACAATTACACAGAACTCAACCATCTAATTAATAATATTTTTGTAATATATATTTACTGACACACTGTGAACGATACACTAACTTTGTTAAGATCTTCTAATAAGGTAAATTTTAAAAATCTGTCCTTGTTTTTTTGTTCATAATATTCTCGTACATGTCATGAAAGAGGGGCATCATCGAATCACTGTTTCAATAAGAGGGTTACGAGCCAGAAACGTTGGAGCACTATGGGTTATTTATTACAAGAAGAGTCAGAGGAGTTTTATTTCCCCCCTTCCTTAAAAGGAGGTGGTGAGTAATATATAGCCCTTGGTCTCCTGCTGTTAGTAAGGGAGTTTGGTCATCGTGGGTGGAAGAGGGTGGGTGAGTGATGAAAATGTGTAACCTTTATATATAAAAATTCGGCCTGCGTTTGTTTATGCTCGCAAAACTCGAAAAGTACTCAGTCAATTGACTTTAATTTTTTGGGGAATGTGGTGGGCGGCACGAAGAAGGTTCTTAAAAACAAAGACACCCCTCTCCCCCTTTACATCACTGAATTTTTATACAAATCCACAGTTTTTATCCGATATTGGTATAAATTTTCAGATGTATACCTTAAAATTAATAGAAAAATACTGTCTACATTTGGTTTTCAGAAATCCAACCCCTGTTCCTCTTTCTACCCCCCTTAGTTTTTGTAGATGTTCTTTATACAAAGCTACAGTTTCTATCCGATTTTTAAGGAACTTTGGCCGCGTATTCTTTTAAGCAAATTTGTTTTACAAATCATCAACCTCTCTTACCCTTTCCACGCCCTTAATTTTTGTCAATATTCTTTGTACATACCCACAGTTTCTATCAAATATAGATGAAACTTTGCAGATATATTTTTTTAAAATCAGAAAAATATTGTATACATTTGGTTTTTAAAAAAATCAATTTCTCTCCCTCTTTAAACCCCCTTACTTTTGTCAATGTTCTTCACACAGTTTCTATTCGATTTTGAAGCAACTTTGCACACGTATATTTTAAAGAAAACAAAAAAGTACTCTCTACATTGGTTTTCAGAAACCTAACCCCTCTGCCTCTTTCCACCCCTTAATGTTTGTCAGTGCTCATCAGACATACCCACAGTTTTTATCCTATATCTATGGAACTTTGCACAAGTTTACTTTAAAACAAAGAGAAAAATATTGTTAACATTTGATTTACAAGATCCCAACCCCTTTCCCCCTTTACCTCCACCCCTCTTAATTTCCAGTGTTGTTTATAGAAACCCACAGTTTTCATCAGATTTCGAGGGAAAACTGTACACATATACTTCAAAACAAAGAGAAAATTACTGTCTAAATTTGGTTTTCAGAAAATCAACCACTCACTCGCTTTACCCCATTTAATTTTTGCAAAGATTCTTTACACAAAGCTCCATTTTTATCTGATTTCGATGGAACCTTACACATAAACACTTTAAAACAAACTGTTAAATACTGCGTACCTTAGGTTTACAAAACCCCACCCACACCCTCCCATCACCCTAATTAAACAAAATTGACATTGGAAACCATTCACGTTTTTTCTTCCTTTCCTTTCATTCCACAGCAAGCAAAGCAGGGTATTATATTGAATGATGTGTCTCCTCAGTGAATCTATGTTCGCCAGAATACTTTTATTTACTTCCCTATTAGGTTCATATCAGACTGAACCAAGGCGAAGCGTGGCCTGGTTTAAATTAAATTAATTTAATTGCAATGGAGCACAGGCTCCGGTGGCAATTTCCCTACACACCCATCTTCCCCCTAGTTATTTTTGTAAAAGAGAGCGGTGCGTAATTTTTTTCGGAATGGGGGTGGCAGCACAAAAAAGTTTGGGAACCTATAAGCTAAAAGTTAGTCAAGGAATAGTATAGAAATCAGAGCGCCGTGGATAATTGGATGTAAAGTGGACACGTATTTGCGCGCATACGCCTATGTATGCGCGATTGGATCGCTGCAATCCAAACACAGTAATCTACCTAACGTGGCTCCGTTCACTGTGAGCACTTGAGTCGCGCTAACAAACGCGACGAGATCCGAAATAGTTTGGATTTCGTAGCGCGAACACGCGCTCTGCAAGATGGATGTTCAGATATTAATTGTGCTTGTTAAAGAAAGAGTCCCTTCGTGTGATCACAAATTACCCTAATACCACCAAACGAATTTTCAAGTGAAGAAGTGGGAGGAAATTATAGTGGTAATGAGTTTACCATGTAATTAATTATATTATTTATTTGAAGAAAATGCAAAATTAATTACTTATTATTTTTATGTAGAACAGATAACTGAAGCTTATGTAGACATCGTAGAATCGTCCAGAAATATGTAAAGGTGCCGATAGAATTTTTTCGAGCGCCAAAAATTATAGAAATAATACTAATCGTACAAAAATAATTAAACTAACAGAAGGTGACTTGAAATCATTGGGAAACTTTTAACATGAAAATATAAAATATATACAATCATTTACGAAATCAACCACTTTTAAACATTCAAAATCTCACTCAAAACATCATGGCTCTTATAATTTTCCATGCACTCTACTGCTTTTAATACGTCACAATAGTTATTCAGTTCAATTAAACCATCAAAACACGATACACACATGGAATAATCATACACATTTGCAAACAATTATTTCGCTCCTCTCTCAACAGAAATTCAATTTATTACGTCGATTGTAATTAGTGGCTACTAATGCTAGACACGTAATGGTGCTTATTGTATTATATATTAAGTTTCCTTTAAAATTACAAATCTACTCAACATATGGTTACGAAACAAAACACCATTGATTATTTACGGCGTAGTTAATTTCCCCTAGTTTATATTAGGCCACTAGTTTACTCGAATTTAGCTGAATTTTGATTTTCTATTTTCGCTTTGAAACGGTTGGTTCAGTCGCACTTTCGGATTACTTCTTTGTGTGCTATTTTCAAATAGTTATTTTTCTCGTGACATAAAACTATTTTAAGTATACCAATATATTTTCAAGATAAATTTAAAAAGACACTTCCTCAGGAGCAGATCCTTTGACTAGCATCCTTTAAATTGGACTAAACCAAAACACGGAAACTTAGGGACACATAATTAGTTTTGAATTAATAAAAATAAAGAATCAGCTTTTGATAAAACGCGTCTTACTATTGTTGTGTGTATTATTTGCCTCAATCTAATCAAAATTTCCATTGTTCACATTTTTTTTTTTATGTCATTATTTTACACCAGTTGTTTCTAAGTAGTCTATATCACCGATGATGAGATGTGAGGTCGATCTAGAGCAGTGTTTCCCAACGTGGGGCCCACGCCCCACAGGGGGGCAATTTGGTTTTTTTAGGGGGGCAATTTAGAAATTGACTTGATACGACTACCGCTTTCTCTTTGGGTTATTTAAACGCAATGCCAGATATGGTTACAAAATATAGCAAAAAAAGCAAATTCTTAAAAGGATCACACTAAATTGCCATGATAAATGTTTATTATAAATCTTTTGAATTTGAATTTTAGTATTTCATTATATGTTTTTTTAATTTTACTTACTGTGTTTTATGATAATATTAAAGTGTTTTCTTTCAAAAACCATCCTATATCAGTTTCTTTAATAACAAATATTTTTTTTTAATTAAAATTATGTACGGGGGGCAAAAAAATGTTGAAAGTGGGACATGACCCAAAAAAGGTTGGGAAACACTGATCTAGAGCCTACACCCAACGGCGTATCCAGGATGAGAACTAAGGGTGGGAGGGGGGAGAGGGGGCAACTCGTATTGGTTTCGAGGAAGTTGGGAGGGGGACTGTAACAAGACGATTTCTTAAAAAATGAAATTCAAACCTATTGAGGAAACTAATTTTATTATTGATTAACATAGTAATCCAACCTCCTATGTAGTTACTTAAGATCGTAACTCAGTTATAGTTTTTTTATGTAAACATTATTCGTCTCGGATCCTCAGACAATTTTTCAATAACTTTGTTTGTCAATTTCTCGCGGTGTTCTTCCGCGAAATCACATATTGGATGAGATTTATCTGCAGTGGAGCACTTGGTGATTACATCATCACTGATTTTATTTTTATTTGCTTACTTGATACATGTGTTGAGTTACATCTCATTAACAGAAGTATCATAATTAAATACTACTACTATATCACCGGTTATTGCACATTTTACCTAAAACCTTGTGATGATGCGTATTTTCGCTATATTTACAATATTTTTCGGATGTGTACCTAGTTAATAAATAAAAAGCTGTAGCCAGCGTAACCTACTAACAGCACGGCTATTAGCATTCATGCATCTATTGTTTTGATAGATACTATTATTATGCGACCAAGTAAAACAGACTCACTTGAGATAAAGACGGACGATGCCGTTCTGCGTCGCGCTCGCCTACTGTAACACTCTTCCTACTAGACAAACTACGTATGCTATTGTTCGCGGGCTCATTTCATGTTTAATTTTTATTTTTTTCTACTAAGGTAAATATATACCATGCCTCCCAAAAAAAGTGGTCTTTTCGTGGATAGTGACTATACTGGAACAGTCCCATACGACGGAAAAGTTTTATATTGTTGAGTTTGCGATAAAAATATTTCGTGCGCAAAAAAAGTTTCAAATAGGCCAGCATGTCAAGACAAGTTTTGCAAAAGAAAGGCCCACGGCAACAACATTTAACAGCGGCAAGTAACAGTAGCAGCAAAGCAAACAAAAACAAAAAATCAAAAGAATGGATCTATGTGAAGCATCGTTTGCAAGTAATATTCAACTTCACAAACTTACAAATCCTGCAAAAGTATTGCTTTAATCAAAACAAAACACATGAATCAACATTTCGTAAAAATTACACACCAACAATTTATTTACATGTTCTTGAAGAAATACACAATGAACTCATGAATAACATTATTTGAATTTCAGTTGACGAAACTACCGACAGTTGTGGTCGTTGCATTACAAACCAGGGCCGGATTGAGACAGCGCGGGGCCCGTAACAAATGTGAAGAAGGGCCCCTTGGTTTTCGCCGTGCGGGGGAATTTTAGAGCTAAAACCAAAAAGACTCCTGGGCGCCCCCCCCAGGAGGCGCGAGGCGCGTAGCATTTGCTAACTACTGCTACGTGGCTAATCCAGTCCTGTTACAATTTTAACTGTCGGTGCATTAAAACTACAACCTCTTTCTTCCTTTTTGGTGGCTTGCAAAGAACTTGAAAAGGCAGATCATTCTACGATCGCCTGATTTGTGAATGAGAATTTTAAAAAAGTATTTCCTGAATCTTCTGCAGATGAAAGAATGTTTACATTTCTCTCAGACGCTGCTCCCTAATGATCAAGGTAGCCAAAGCCCTTCATGTATTTTATTCCGTGCTTTTCTCACGGAGTACGACGAATCGCTGAAGAAGTACGATCCAGGTTTGGGAAATAAACTGATTTCATCAACAAAGAAAGCGTTTCTTAAGGAACGTTCTCATAATAATGCCTATAAAAAAATCTTGATAAATGTGCTTTTACCTCCGTAACCAGTGGTAACACGATGGGCAACGGGGGTTGAAGCAGTATTGTTTTGAAATGAACATTTCAAGGCCATTAAAGGTGTAGTAATCGACTTTTATAGTGCAGAGGCTATGACAATTTGTCAGTACAAGGAAGTATTTAACAATTCTAGTATTGAAACCATACCTGTGATTAGCATTCATGTTTAGCACATAGCTTCAAAGTATTAAAAATCTTGGAACTCAAGGTTTGGCGTTGACTGAATCTATTTAGTCAAGGAATAAAATCTGCCAAATGAACTCCGCATTGCCAGAGGTATTCCTGTGTAAACTTAAAATGAGGTTTGAAAATATTTTGAACAATAATACAGGTTTTTAATCTCTGTGTCAAATTAATAGTGAACTCTGAAGGCTTGTATTTAGTTTACAAGATGCAGAAAAGTCACTAGTGACGGTTTCATTTGATACTAATCAGTTTTGCAGACCCAGCGGGTATAAGCAAGGGGAAGCGGCCGTCTGCTCTTCTCGTGTATACTAGTTGTCTGTGGAAGACATCTGGTGTTGCTTATTGTAATGGAAGACAGCCTTCCACAAGTTGAGAGAATGAAGCGAGAAATTTTGTATAGAATTTCAATTAAATTGTATAAAGTTAAGTATAGTATCGAAGCAATGTTCCCACTAAAAGCGGATAGGTATCGTTTGAAGTAGATATACCGAAAGCTTAACGCCGAATGCTACAAACAATCACAAGAGTTCTAAAAATAAAAAATAATCATTTTGGTATAAGGTTTATATGGGTGGAAAGCTATAATTTGGTTAACAAAAGTTTTGAGACTATGAGGGATGATTCTTGCACGACGTAAGGGAGCGTGCATAAACCACGTAGCTCCAGTTTGGCCTCCTGTGTACCCCCCCTCCCCCCACGTAGCCCTACGTGGCTTTTGCCTATACGCCCCCCCCCCCCCTCGCGGCACGTTGCTTTTTCCCCTTTTGATTCCAGAAGACATTTTGAACGGTTTTCTCTTGTCAGACTATTGTAAATTACATACGGAGATAATTAACTGAGGGAAATAAATATTATTCACATGCTGTTGTGAGTTCTATTCCTCATTTTAACTGTGAAAGATGTTATGAAAGGAAAGCTACGTGGCCTGGCTCGGAACCCCCCCCCCTCTCCCCACGTAGCCTAGCGTAGCCTTCCAGCTAACCCCTCCCCCTCCCCCCCCCCTGGACCGAGCCACGTAGTTTGTGCATGGTCCCTAAGCAAGCCATGGTATAGAGAGTTAAACAAAGGACTCATAGAACGATAGAACAACCTTTATCAAAATAAATAAAAGAAATTGAAATAAGTTGTGTTCTCAGCACCGAAACATATCTTAAAAAGAAATTTCAAGCCAAAAGAAAAATTTAAACGTAAGACATAATCATTAAAAAATATATGGCTTCTAAATAATTATGTTGAATAAGACCAATCGAGGTTCTGAAGAGAGGGAATTTAATTTAAAAAAAGTAATAATAGTTTGCACAGTAAAAAGGCGGATTTTATACGTAACGACATAGGAAGCAAGGCAGACTATTCTAAGGCCACTGTTACACTGTAGAAGATCTTTTTATAAAAGATTTTATCATATTTATTTTATGATATTTTATCAGGCCCATTGCACTACATAAAATTTTTCATCATAGTTATCTGAAATGAATGAAGTAAACTTTTATGCCTGTGAGGCCGCAGTAAGTGCAGCTGTCAGTTTCTATTTTATTGAAGAAAAAGAAGAGACCTAAACATATTTCAGTTCGACCATGAACTGCAAGACTTCAGACTTGATACGAAAGGATTTTATCAAAGTTTAGTGAAAGAGCTGCAATGTGAGGACATGGCACATTAAAAAAATTATGATCGAAGCTGAAGTATAGGTCCAATAAATTCTTTCCACAATATTTTTATAAATTTCTATATCAGAATTATTACCCCTAAATGTAACTATATATAGTATTAGGTTTCTATTTTAATGGAGTATGTGAAATGGGTTGTACTCGACTGCTGGTGGCGGATCTAAACCATTCTGCAATATAGCACCCACATTACTCAGCACATTCCCTCTGCTATTATTCCAAAAACCTGTTGAGTACTAACTACTTAATATATTAATTTTCTTTTTCACGACTACGACAGTACAGCCTTTTATCAAAGAACTAATTAACTTCGCAATCTTTGTGTATGTGTTCACCTTTTTATTCCTACAGTCTATATATTTCTAGCAGTACAACATTTCATTCTGTTCATACTTAGAAATCAAGATTTTCATTGATTCGACAGTCCCAATCATGGAGGAACAGTGCTCAATGGCCCTAAGAAACTTCGATAACTTTGGTTGCGCCATTTTCTTTGTTTACTTTTGTAGGAATGTAATGCCAACGTCTTACATTTTATAAAAGAAATATTTTATAAAATGTGTCCCACTACGCCGTAAAATCTTTATATATAAAGATGAATGTATGTTTGTTCTTCATACAAATCCACAGTTTTCATCCGATCTCGATGAAACTTTGCACACTTATCCTTTGAAACAACGGGAAAAATACTGTCTACATTTGGTTGAAAAATTATGTGTATAAATAACACATTTGGTCTCATAATTTCGAAATACGGCGATAGACAGACACGTTGAATATGGACGTCTCCGTACCGTGTTTCCGTGTCGTGGACTGTCAGCTCAGTGGCTAAAGCCCTTGCTTACTAACGTCGTGGTCTCCGGTTCAAATCTCCGTGGAGGCTAATATTTTTAAAAATTGTTTTTCATCGTAAGTCAGGCCTGGACCGTAGGTTATTCGGTAGAATTTTAAACTGTAGATATCACAAAGTTAGGGGTGCAATCTGAGGCAATTCGTAGGTAGTCTTGCAATACAGTAGATGTACACTTTTTTTACGTTATATTGATCCATCAGGGGTGATTCGTAGTCAGTGTGTGTGTGATCTGCAGTAGGAATACTATAAATGCGGAAGTAAGTCTCTGTCTTATGTTACGTTTTGACAATTAAATGGCTATATCGATATTGACGGAATTTGACGAGAAAATCTGTAGGGAGGGCACTAGACTTTGTTTTTTCTTCAAACAAATCAACAGTTTTCATCCCATCTCGATGAAACTTTGAACACTTATCCTTTGAAACAAGGAGAAAAATACTATCTACATTTGGTTGAAAAATTTTCTGTATAAATAATACAGGTTGTCTTATACTTTCGAAAAATTACTGGACGGCGATAGACAGAGCGCGTTGGATATGGTCGTCTCTGGACTGTTTTTCCGTGTAGCGGTCAGACAGCTAAGTGGTTAAAGCGCTTGCTTACGAACACGTTTGGGTCGTGGTCTCCGGTTCAAATCTCCGGAGAGGCAAAGGTTTATAAAAATTGTTTTTGATCATAAGAGTCACGCCTGGGCCGACGGTTATTCGGATTGAATGTTAAACTGTAGATAACACAAAGTTAGGGGTGCAATGCGAGGCAAATCGTAGGTAGTCTTGCAATGCTTTAGGTGGGCACTTTTTTACGTTATAGTGATCCGTCAGGTATTGTTCGCAGTCTGTGTGTGTGTGTGTGAACCGCAGTAATAATGTTGATAAGAAAATCTGTATGAAGTGCACAGGACATTTTTTCCAGTATGATTAACAGTTGTAGTCACGAAATTTTGAGACCTTATCGAATGGTGACAGAAAAATGTTGGAAATTGATTCTCTTCAAGAGACAGGTTCGACGGTAGAGTGATATAGTGATAGCTTTCCTGTCATATTATGCCGACTCGATATTGTTTGGGACCAATCTTTCGTTACCAACAACTTTCTATATTCAATCCTGGGAAAAAATTCTTAATCCACGCGTATGAAGTCACGGGTACGAGCTAGTATTTTATAAAATATCTTTGACAACGATCTTTTACATCGTTTTGCCGGCGTAAGTGATTTTTATTTGGAGATATTTCGAAAAGGCCTTTCTAATTAAAAGAAAGGTAATAAAATTTCAGCAAGAATAGAGAAACTCCCATGTAAAAAGGTGAAATAAAAACTGGAGGTAAGTGCACCCCCCTCCCGGCGTCCATGTTCTACCGATAGTTGAGACGCAGAAACATATCGTCGTACAAATTAGCAAACCTCATGACTCCATTTTTTTCAATATTATACATTAGCTGAAGACCACGACTTCGTTCGTTATTGTAAAGAATTTTGGTTGACCGCCACCGCCATGTAACCACCATAGTGGACGATGGGAGACTCTGGACTAATATCTCATACAAACGTCAGTGATCTGCACAGGTTATTTATTGTTGCAAAGTGAAATATAGGGACTAGGGATTGCAATCCAGCAAAGCGGGATCCCGCAATCCCGCACAAAATTAAGCGGATCCGCAAAATGCGGATAAAACGCGTGTCAGTGCGAGACTCGCTGCCCCATTCTGTCTCTATCGGATGTATTGCACTGTTTGCCTGTACCCTTCCAGTTGGCATTTGGCGCGTGTGAACAAACGTTTGTTTTTGTCAACCTTCGTCATTTGTAAGTAAATAGATACACTTTTACGTATTCATTTTCGAGTACACATTTTTGTAATTTGAGTTATGTTGCGTATTTAGTACGATTTTGTAACTATATAATTATTTTTTATGTGTCGCAAACGTTATCTGAACTGCAAAGTTACAGCTTTTTATTCACGGTTTCATAATTCCCATTTTCTGTATTTACAGATAGAGTTATTGTGACAATTTCCTTTTTTGCGACTGAAAATTTGATTATTCTTTGATAGGAATCTAATATTATCGTAATTTTAATCGCATACCTATATATTTAGCAGCTGTTCAAAAGGCAATTGTATATCCTTTGACTTATTGCTGTTTCGCCGCTGCCTCAATGCGTTTCTTTGACGAAAGCCGCCTGTTTACATGTGCCGCTCAGGCTATAGATTAATACCTCTTCTCCTTGTTTTTATTTCGAGTAAGACAAAAAAAGTTATAATGAAGTTATCACGGGTGTATCGAAGAATTGTGTTGTAGGAACATCATACTTCGACGGCTGCCTCTGCCGTCTCCCTCACGTGTGAAATCTCGTGTTTTTACAATGAAATCCGGAGATACAACCTATGAAAAGTTCACTACAAAACGTTCGCCGAGAAAGTCTCCTTTCTTACTAAAAAGTAATAATTTCCATTCTTAAAACGTCGTTACGCCACATGTGTAAAATTGAAATACTTGACAGTTTACGTATTGGTGAGTAGTTTCCTTTAATAACATTGAATCAACTGTAAGATCAATCAAGGAATCAGGAGATGTAATAATTAGTCCCACAATAACAATTTTTGTAAAAAGAAAAAAAAAAAAAAAAAGAGCCAAGTCTCGTGCTTGTGCAGTGACAAAACGTTATGAGATCTTGTTCTGAGCCAAGTCTACACTTTACAGAGTATATTCACTTCACTTTGTGAAATGGAATGCTTTCTCTCGGTGTTATGTAACGTTTATTTAGAATTAAAAAAAAAAAGAAAACTGTGGTAACTTGGCCACTAAGCAAACCATGTTTTTAAATTCATGTGATGTATTGTAAGGCACATATTATGACCTAACACTGAATATTTTCCATCTTTTATTATCTATTTAAAAATTGGTTTAGATTTAAAAAAATGTAAAACTTCGAAATGTACTTAAGACATGCTAAAAAGTTTTAATATCATTTTGCCAATTAAAATATTGTTAACTGTTAATTTTTATCATTTAACATTAACATTGATTTATTAATTTAATTATTATTTAATTTATTAACGTTTTAAGTAACTATGTTTTAAATATAAGCGTTAAAAAACTGTTTGCGCCAATCCCGCACGGATCCCGCGGGATTGCAATCCTTAATAGGGACCCACATGTGTTTGGTCGAAATATGAAATTGCCTTCTGTCGACAAATTTCTACCACCATGTCTCCCACACCCCCATAGCTACCGACATGAAACCATCATGGTGCACGGTGGAAGACTTCAGATTAATACCACACACAATCACCAGTGGACTGCGCTAGGTAGTTTCGGCTGTGGAATGAAATTTAGGGACACACGTGTCTATTTTTTACCAGTTCTACCACTTTCAACCAACATATCTACCACACCCCCACAGCTACCGACTCGCAACCACCATAGTGGACGATGGAAGACTCCAGACTACTACCACACACAAACGCCAGAGGTCAGCGCTTGGTAGTTCTGGCTGCAATGTGGAATGTAGGGACACACACGTCTTTGGTAGAAATAGGAAAATGCCCTATGACGACCACTTTCAACCAGTATATCTCCCACACATCTATAGCTACTGACAGGGGCGCCGACTCTGTGGGTGCTCAGAGGCTCCAGCACCCATGGAGGTATACAGGGGGTGCGGAGCACCCATGAGCATAGGCATAAAAACTAATCAGTAATCGACTTTGTGCGGAACCAGTATTACTTACCTTCAATGCCGCATGGCAAGGCAACACGTCTCGACGAGATCGCGCTTGCTTATGATGCGAGCGTATGCGACTGCGCGTTCAAGGATAACATAAACACTACGTTGTGTCATACGTAAAACCATCTAGTGTGTGATTATGAAATGTTGATTGGATTGATGAAGAGTATGCACAGAATCAAGCGAAACAACTCACCCTGCGCGCAAGTAGGTACTAGCCCGCCATCCGCGGCATCTCAGTCAAGCTGGTAAAAAGCATGTGCTTTGAGATCGCGTCACACATATGGTTATCGTGTCTATTTCTGGAAATTGTTAGGGATAAATTTGTCGTTCGAAATCGTAAGGTACCCAGACCTGAAGTACTTGTTGCTCAGTTTAGTGCAGCTCACCAGATCCAACCAGAAAACGTTATTTCTCTAAATTCATTTGAAGAGAAAAAAAGGGGCAATTTTAATAATGAATGGCAGATGATAATGGAGATATAGAGTAACTGTTTTCAAATCTGTATAGAAACCATGTCTAATGGCGTTTCTGCGTCGAAAAAATCATCAAGAGATGATTAGTCCATCAACGCATTCACTCAAAGTGGTTCTTCATCATGGAACAAAGCTTTAGAAAGGTATGAAAAGTTTGACGTTCATTGTTTTTGTTTATTGCATAAAGCCAATTTAAAAAGTGGCGTCAAAATATACTGCATGTTATCTAAAAGTAAACTCCAAGATATAAAAACAGGTAGATTCAACTATTCGTTTTGTAATGACCGAATTTCTAGCCATAAGGTGCCACAAAGACGACCATTCAAATTACATTGCATTGTTGAAGCTACGATCACAGGATATTCCCAACTTAAATTGGTGGCTTCAGCACGACGGATATAGGTCGTTGTCACACGGTATCACTAACGAGCTATAAACAATTGAGTGACGAAGAACTACATAAAAAAAACAATCAAAGCAGTACAATATGCGCAATTATGGTTGATGAAACTAGGGCATTTCCAATAATGTACAAGTCACTTTCTGCTTTAGTTGCGTGGATTCTAAGCTTTTTATCGGCCTCTATAAAACGGTATCAACAACATCCGAGAATTTGTATGAAATTGTCAGTGACGTATTAAAAGATTCGACATATGTATCGAGATATGTTTGGTTCTGCGTACAGATGGCGCTGCTTCTATTAACCGAGCGCATACGGCCCTTCAATTGCATCTTATACCAATCGAAGCAAGGGCAAATCATGTGCATTGCATCGCTCACTCGTTAAACTTGGTTGTTCAATAATGAAACTAGTACCTGGAACAAAAGACTTTTCAGTATTAATAAGACTGCTTATTGTCTTCGTATGTGGTTCGCAGTAATGCCAAGCTTGTTTTGAATCACCACAGGTAGTTGGCGATGCTCAAAACCTTTATCTGCGAAAATTTTAGCCCAAAAGGTAGCATATCTTCCTTGAAAATTATTCTAAACAATCACAGTGAACTGCGATGTTTTTTAAACGACACAAGAAATCAGAAAGATGATGCCCGAGCTAAAACAAAAGTTTTAAAAAACTCTGCACTGAATCTCTTTTTACTACCAAATTCCTGATATTAATTCTGGACCGTTTCTATATGTAACTTTACAGATTTCTCGCTTTACTTAAAAATACTTTGACACGTTTGAGTAACATGAAACAATTTCTTAGTGGCAAAATTATACAAGCAGCAGTTATGTGAAAGAGATGATTTTGACGTGGATCGTTTGGTTCTTCATGGTAACTTGCTTTTACATATAGCACGAACAACAAATTTCAGACTGAATAATGTGGAAGACATTGTTTCTTTTATAATTTGTCATTGCGAATATGTACTAAAGATTTGATACCTGAACCTGAAGTCATCATATTGTTAAAAAAAAAAAAAAACCGAAAAAAAACACAAAAAAAAAAAACGTTTTAACCATTACATTATCGACATCTACCGCCGAACACGATCATTTTCAGCATTACGTAGGATAATTTAAGGAGTAGGCAACTATAGTCGGAGAGCTGGTAAACATTTTTGGGTAGGTATTTGAGGCACCGTAAATATTTGTTTAGAACTTCTTTTGTAATGTCTCAGAATAAAATCGAAGACCTGACTAATGGTAATGGGGGCATAACCGAATTATTAACTTTTTTAAATTTTCTTTCCTTTCAAAATTGTGTGTCATAAATATCGAAATAATATATTTGTGGCATGCTGAGGTTTGCACAGAATTATATTTACGCCCAAGAAAAAATATTTTTGAAAAGACAGGTCATCTTGGTGGGACTTTTTACCTGCCAGGTGATATGGACTGTTATACCGGAGCGCGAATAAGTGGCCGCATGTCGATATACTGCTCACTCGCGCTCTTGTATAACATTTCCGATCACCTGGCAGGTAAAAATTCCTACCAAAATCACATGTCTTTCCAAAAATATTTTATTGCAGGTGCAAATATTATTCTGCACACCTCAAATATATTTTAACGATATTTATGAAATACCATTTCGAGATAAAATAAAATTTCAAAAGTTGATAGTTGGGCTATGCTCCCAATCCCATCAGCCAGGTCTTTGATTTTGTACTTAGATATTACAAAAGAAGTATTACACAAATGTTCATGATACCTCAAATACCTACCCAATTACGTTTACCAGCTGTCCTACTATATGGCTCAGCAAAGATTGAATGATCACATGGTAGTGCGCGTAAACTGAGAAATATCGGATGAGTGGAACCTTGAAGAAATCACTGATATCTATATATTAATATGCAAAGCGAAACTAATGTTACATTTTTAAGAATATTGCGCGCACGTAGAAGTGTAAGATTTGGCATAGTTAAATATTATATGGAGAAGAATTGAAGGATGCTAAAATCTGTATATAATATGCGTTACAAATACATTAAATTAAGTAAAATACAACGCTCGCTCACTTACGTAGTTCGCTCAGATGGCTGGTAGATGGCGCAGCTAGCAGCCTTACTTGGTCTTCTTTGGTGAAACAAAGTAGTCGAAATTAATCTCTGGACTTATACAGGGTGGGGCATTTAACATGTTTTCTGGAAATATTTCGGAAAGAAAGCATTTTAACAAACAATAACCTATATAAAAAATAATCGTACAGTAGGGGACTACAATTATGTGATATTGGTTTTTTCACAGGTGGCGCTGTTGTCGTTACAACAAGGTCAACTTAATTCTTTTAAATGGGAACCCCTAATTTGTTTTGAAGATTCCGATTCCTCATGAAAAAATAAACATAGTTTGCTTAACTCACTTTTCTGTTAGCCTCACAGATGGCGCTGTAATCGCGAATAATGAATATTCGCGTTTTTTGTGTATAATTTTAATTATTGTTTAAATAATTACATGTAATTTTCATTCTGTAAACATGGAAGGTAATTTTAAAGGATAATGACGAAATTGATTTTTTAAATGCTTTTTCTTACTTATTTGCAGCCATGTCTACAGCAGGTGCTCAAAAAGGTGACCATTTACTTCCAGACATTTTCTGACACACTTCGAGCTGTTCAGGCATCATTTCTGCAAAGGGTCAGAAAATGTCTGGAAGTAAATGGTCACCTTTTTGAGCACCGGCAGGGCATAAATTGGATGAATTAGAAGAGGAAATCGCATACCAACAAAGAACAGTGTTTGATTCACTTTCATTAGACAATATACCCATTTGGGGATATGCTGGAACTGGGATTGTAATAATGATAATAATTTGCTGTATATGTCGATATTGTAAATGTTGCAGAGATTGCTTCAGATTCTTTTGTAAGGCTATGGGTGATGACTGTTGCACAAAGATTTGTGTGAGAAATAAGATTGTAAATCAATATCCTGACACAGGGGTAGTTAGGTACCATCCAGCTGAGATTAACAGTGAAGAAAGTGAGCGAATCACGTTTGAACCTGTAAGAAGTAGATATACCATAGAGCCGAGTGATACAGTGCTAAGTGAGCGTGTGCGACGACCAGAAAGATACATAGCATACGAACCCAGGAAATCACTAACGTTTTGGTCAAAGACAGACAAACGTTAGGAAAATAAAGAAATAATAGTTGCATTATATAATTGTCTTTATAAATAAGATGTTCTGTAAAGGTGACAGAAATATTGTGGTAAAAATAATGAAATGATATATTTTTGTTGTTTCACAAGAAGTTGTATGAAAGATGTTTCTATTACAGGTACAGGTTCTGAAGAAAACCGAAGATAAAAGAAATGTTGTTAAAATGTATAAAATGTATGAACTAAGAGTTAAATAAAAAGGCAGCTCACACAGCCGACATAGGCATAGAAAAGATTGCAAAATTTTCCCCTAGGGGGGGAGGTGTCGCGAATGTGTCACGAATATCATGAAATAAGCTCACAATAGTTAGGAATTTGCAGTTGCGTGAGAAGCAGCAAGTACATGAAAGAGCCATTAGTGAGGCAACGACTAGAAAGTCTCCAGAAAACAGATCAACAACGTCATTAAGTATGGAAGCTACCAACAGAGATATCCGGGAAGAAGCCACTAGGGGCCCGAAATAGGTGGACAGGCATGTGTATTGCAACGTGACCCGGGAGAGTACGTGACAGAAGCTTCTGGAAGGAACATTAAGGACGCAATCAAGCGATATATAAGGGGGTCGTTTGGCTACTGAAGCCAGAGTAGGTCCAGCAAGCAACAGAGCTAGTTAGGGACCAGCCGCCAGTGAGTGGGGTTGGAAGCTGACCGGAGCAGGGCACGGCAGCTAGACTAGCAGGACTTCGACTCTCGACTTCAGGCTTCATGAGGAAGCAGAACTTAGGTTCTGGCATAGGCTCTAAGGCCAGTATAGGACTTAGTCGACGGAACGACATGGTCGAATAGTACTTTGAAGCCGCGCACCTCCCTGGGAGTTGAAATTAGAATTCAGAACTCACGCCTACCTTAGCCTTAGACTTTGATTTCTTAGCAAGCCTTACCGACGAAACTTAGGTTTACAGATGTAAGTCGGTCTTCGTGAGCTGCAAACTTATCTCTGATAATTCTTGTGTATGTTTATTTCTACCAGTTATTCCACTCCGAGTCCCCTAGTCTGAAGTTAATACCCATGTTGCAATTGATTCTAATATCAAGCTCTCATCTTCCGAACTGCTCGCGGAAGTAAAAGAAAACCAGGACGCAACATAGGGGCATAAAAATTTGGTGTCTATAGTGTGGGGTTTGGCCAGAGATAGCCCAGTTAGATACTGCTTGACCAAAAGTTAGCCAGGGTTGGCCAAAGGTCAGTATAACGGCAGTATAAGGCCACAGACTTGAGGAATAGGTGTTCAGAAATTTCTGGTAGAACTCAGCCCGAGGTCATAGCCAGACTGACGGCTTAGAGAACAAGGGAGGTGGTGCAGTAGGTAAGCCAAGAGAAGAAAGAAGAGGATCCATTGGTCGAGTACGAGAGGGGCCACTCGACAGCGAAGGTAGCCGCAACGCATCCGTCAGCAGCATCCACAGAGGAGGTGAGCCAGGTCAGCGAGCCAGGTCTACAAGAGTCGTAGACAGCAGCCGTGACGCAGCCGAGGTCGACGTGGCGAGCCAAGGGATCAACAGGCGACGCAGCCCACAGCCAGCAGCCAGCAGCCAACGGGTCACAGTAGCAGCTGGCAGAGGCAGCCAGGAGGGTGCCGCACACCGTCCCCACGCAATAGTTACTTTCAGCAGGTGAGAGCGCAAAAAGCAGCATGCCTAACGAAGCTGTGTCGGGTAGCCAGGATGCGCAGTCATCACCTAGGCACTATCTCAGTTTGAATGAAGTGATTAAATTAATTCCTCATTCCTTCGATGGTGATAAGTCGCAACTTAATGAGTTTTTGGATAATTGCGATAGTGCTTACGAGCTGATAGAGCCAGAACAGCGCGAAATATTGTTAAAATTTATCAAGGCTCGTATAGTCGGTACGGCCCGTAGTAAATTGCTCGTCCGAGATTTGACCACCACTTGGCCGGCAGTTCGCGCGATTTTAGTTGAAAACTATGGGTGTAAGCGAACGCTAGACTTCTATGCATGTGAAATGTTTGCCAGCAGGCAGGAATCATGGAAAGTATAGCACAATGGGGATCGCGCATTGATGCCCTCCAACACCAGTTCAGGGAGGCGATAAAAGACGTCATGGCAGAAACCGAGCTAGCAGGTAGTATAGCTCTTGTGCTAAAGTTAGGAAGGGCGGTCTTCATCCAGGGGTTGTATGATGACCGAATAAAAACAATAGTAGAGCTAGGGGAGAAACCATAACCCTATCAGAGGCAGTTGAAATTGCAGGCTACCGAAGAGAGCGCGATAGCATCGGCGAAGGAGAAGCCGATATCGCGATATCCATTCAGGTCCCGAGAGCAGAGAAAAACAGGGAAGTTGCTTGCTCTAACTGCGGAAAATCCGGTCATATAACGAAGAATTGTCATGCGCGAAGACGCATAAGGGTAATTGAAAAGGAGGACAATTTGGATAAACAGGCGATTAATGCCCTACTCGCTAAGGTGAGGAAACTAGAGAGAGAAAACAGTGTTAGGATGCGGGAACGCTGCGAGAAGCCAGAAGAAACACGGAAGAAAGAGTGCAGGATACAACCTTCAAGAAAAAGGTGCCATACGTAAAGGAAATTACGTGTCTCAGTATAACAAAAAGGGCACTATGCTCGAGAGTGCCGTGAAAATACCTGGGTAGTGAGAAAAAGGGATAATAGACCGGTAAACTGTTAAGTGGCGTAATGAGGCAGTCACATTGCGCCAGGCCCCAAAAAGTATATAAAGTAGACTGCACAAATAAGAATGAATTTGTAGTGATGCAATGTGAGGAGCTAAGCGTAATCAGGTGAAGTTCTTGGTGGACAGTGGGGCACAATTGAGCTTAATAAAAAGGGACAGCATACCAAGGGCAGTGAAAAGTAATAGTAAAGAAAAAGTTAAAATTAAGGGTATTAGTAACAATGTTGTACAAACCAAAGCTTCTGTGGTAATAGAGTTACAAGCCGCGAAGGATTTGACGCTAAAGCAGAAGTTTCATATAATTGATGCAAACATAGATTTGCCATTTGAGGGCCTGTTGGGAAGGGACTTCCTAGCAAGAAACAAGGCCGTGATAGATTATGGGAACAAGACTATTGAAATTCGCGGGAGGCGAATTAGGTTGCAAACAGCGCAAGAAGGGCCATATCTAACGCAACGTGGAATGCGTTGTAGTGAAGCTTGTGGCCGTTGGATTGCCTCACCAACCCACAAGAGTGTAGGTTTTGCAAGGATTGCGACACCTAATAGTGTTTGTCCGTCCACTAATGGAACTGTGCGACGTGACAGTAGGAAGGTCGTAGGGATTACGACATCAGGTGAAATTTGTCCGTCCACTAATGGAGCTGTGCGACGTGACAAGAAAGGCGTCGTGAAGATTACGACACGAAAAGAAATTTGTCCACCCGCTAACGGACCTGTGGGTCGAGACGGAATTTTCCCGAGGGCACTGGGTGTTACCTCGAAGACGGTAGGCCCCGTGAAAAGGCGAGATTGTCCGCTCACTAACGGAATTGTGAGATGCGACGGAAGATTTCCGAGGGCAGTAGGAGCTGCATCGGAACGGTAGGCTCTATGAACGGGCGTGGTAATGTTTGTCGGTCCACTAACGGAATTGTGCGACGCGACGAACGGTTTTCGAGGGCAGTAGGTGCTGACTCGAAGATGGTAGGCCCTGTGAGGGGGCGCAATAATGTAACGAAGACGGAAGAGACCGATTCGTTAGCAGTAGAAACTGCGTGGCATAAGAAGGCGAGGAAACGCGCTTATGCAGAGGTGGTTAAAGCCACGAAACCGAAGGCGACTAGGTTCGCGAAGGAAGAAACTAAGTGTAGAGTGGAAGCCGGGAAGGCTCGAAGCTCTGAGATAATAATAGGCCCGCGCGAAGAGAAGATCGTGAAGGTGCGAATTGCACTGAGGGATGTATCTGAGGCGATCATCCCGAAACAGGAGTTGCAACCAGGTTTATATATGCCCGAAGCTTTAGTGTCCGTAAGAAACGGAATGTGCATAACGAGTATGTTAAATACCACGGAAAAAGAAGTTAAGTTAAAGAATCCCCTAATAACAGCAGAAAAACTGCCCGAGTCCAAGGAAATATGCGTAAGGCATATTAGGAAGGAGCGATCAGAGAATAAATCGCGACTAACCAAGTTAAAGGAAAACCTCCGAGTAGACCATTTAAATAAGGAAGAGCAAGAGGCTCTATTAGAACTATGCGCAGCATATAATGATGTCTTTCATTTGCCGGGAGATACATTAGGTTACACAGAGGCTATTAAACATGAAATTAAGCTCCTCCCTGAGGCAGAGGGAAAGATAGTTCGTCTGAGATCGTACAGAATACCGGAAGCTCAAAAAGAAATCCTGCAAGGCGAAATAGAAAAATTGCTACAAGATGACATAGTGATACCTAGTGATAGTGCATGGAATTCACCGGTACTAATAATTCCAAAGAAAATGGATGCAAGTGGGAAGCAGAAATGGCGCGTAGTGATAGACTACAGGAAGTTAAATGATCTGACAGTAAATAACGTGTTCCCATTACCAAGGATTGATGAAATACTAGATGGGCTCGGTAAAGCAAAATTTCTCAACGTTAGATTTAGCGAAAGGGTACTATCAGGTACTGATAGATGAACAGGACCAGGAGAAAACGGCTTTCAGCACCCCTATGGACACTATGAATTTAAAAGAATGCCTATGGGATTAAAAACGGCACCAAATACCTTCCAAAAACTAATGAATTCCGTACTGGTAGGATTACAGGGTGAGAAAGTGTTCATCTACTTAGATGACGTAATTGTCTTCGGATCATCATTGGGAGAGCACAATGCAAGGTTAGAATGTTTTCGAAAGACTACGGAAGTATAACCTCAAATTGCAAGTGGACAAATGTGAGTTTTTGCGCAAGGAAGTTACATTTTTGGACACGTACTCACCGAGGAGGGATTGAAGCCCGATCCGAAAAAGGTAGAAGCCGTACAACAGTACCCACAACCAAGCAATACAACACAATTAAAGGCGTTCTTAGGTCTGAGTGGATACTATAGAAGATTTATAAGCAATTATAGTAAAATTGCCAAGCCCTTGTATGAACTGTTACAAAAGGGAGTTACATATACATGGGGAGAAAAACAGGAAGAGGCATTTCAGCAATTGAAGGAAAAATTGTGAGCCCTCCCATACAGTATCCTGACTTCAAGAAAAATTTTATAGTTACTACGGACGCAAGTCAAGATGCGATTGGAGCGGTGTTAAGCCAAGGGAAAATCGGCAAGGATTTGCCTGTAGCCTACGCGTCCAGGACTTTGAATAAGGCAGAAAGGAATTATAGTACAATAGAGAGGGAAATGTTAGCTATTTGTTGGGCGATTAAGCAATTTCGACCTTATTTGTTTGGAAGGAAATTTACAGTATGTACGGACCATAAACCGTTGACGTGGATTAATAGTATTTCAGATCCGTCATCGAGATTAATGAAGTTCCGTCTTAAACTAGAAGAATACGATTACGAAATCGTTTATAAGAGCGGAAAAAGGAATCAAGCTGCGGACGCTCTTTCAAGAATTCGGAATATTAGAGAAACTGGTAGCGAGATAGCCGGTAAGGAGGAAGAAGAAAGAGTACTGAAACAGCTGTTAATGAGAATACAACAAAAGAAACAGTACCACCAAGTGCAATAATGGGGAAAATCTTACTCAGGAAGAAAAAATGAAGATATTGCGGCAGTACCATGAATCACCAATAGGCTGTCATCAAGGCATAGGTAGGACCTATGAGCGAATAAAGAAATATTGTAGTTGGGAAGGTATGAAAGCCGACATTGAGCAGTACATTCGCCATTGCGAAAGCTGCCAGAAAAATAAGATCACCCAAAACAAAACAAAGATGCCGATGGAGATTACGAAGACCCCAGAACATGTTTTTGAGAGATGTGACATTGATATTGTAGGCCCGTTGCAACGATCGGAAAAGGAAATAAATATACTCACCTTTCAGGATGCTCTAACGAAGTTTTTAGTGGCGGAACCAATAGAGCAACAAGATGCGGATACAGTAGCAAGAGTACTGGTAGAGCGAGTAATCCTACGGTTTGGAATACCGTCGATTTTGTTAAGCGACATGGGGAGTAACTTTATGAGTGACGTCATGAGGCGAACATGTAGATTATTGCGGATAGAAAAAATCCACACAACAAGTTACCACCCGCAGGCTAACGGTGCATTAGAAAGAACGCACCGCACCTTGACAGAAATGTTACGACATTATGTAAACAGAGGTCAAACAGACTGGGATACCTGGATCCCATATGCGGTGTTTGTCTTCAACACAACACCACACAGTACTACAGGGTATACGCCTCACGAGTTGTTTTTCGGAAGAATCTGTAACGTACCAGGGGCACTGCAAAAGAAACCGGATGATGTGATATAACTATGATGATTATGTAATAGAATTAAGGGAAAGGTTGAGAGCCATGCACCAATGTGCACGAGAAGCAACGGCGCAAGCAAAAGAGAAAAGCAAAGAGAATTATGATAAAACACAAAACCCAGTAGTATTCAAACCGGGAGATAAAGTCCTGTTATTTGACGAAAGTGTGAGAAGGGGTCGCTCAAAGAAATTAGACAGCCAGTGGAGAGGTCCGTATACGGTAATTGAAACCAAGGGACCGAATGTTGTAATACAATTAAAGAAAAATAAATTTACAAAGGTGCATGCCAATAGATTAAAAGAATTCTTTTGAAATTACAGGGACAATGGCAGCAACCTGGAGAGTAATTATGGCCATGATGAAGATGACGCCACATATTTTAAATCGAAGATTAATTCGTTAGAACAGGAACAGAAACAATTATTAAAATTATCAAAAGAGCAAGTTACTATTGTAAGGGCAACATTAGTTAGTTTCAACCACACGGTTGATTCGATAGAGAGAAATGAGAGATTAATTACGGCAGGAATATTGAAATTAAATGAGCACGTATTTAATTACGAAGCTAGTACAGACAAAAGGATACTTCAACTTGGTATATCCATAACGTTGAATGAGCAGTTGATACAATTAATAACGATATTCAATGAAGTGGAGCGAGAGTATGATCTACTCGTAACCGCGATAGTAAATGCGCAAAAAGGTATTCTGGCACCGCATTTGATCAACCCTGTACAAGTGGTTAGATACCTACAGTTAATTAAAGAAGAAATAAAGGATAAGCAATTCCCTATAGAACTGACCGAAGCCAAGGGGTATCAATTAATGCGAGCAATTGACTTGGATGTTTTCATTTCAGGCAATATACTGAGTTATGTTTTAAATATTCCGCTTGTGGACAGCGAAAGGTATAACATGTATAAGTTATGGCCTCTACCAGTCGAAGTAAGTCAAAATAAGCGACTATTCACTTACATATCACCAGAAAAGAGGTTTCTATTAATGGATGATGCAAAGAGGAAGTATATTAAGTTAGATGATGATCAATTAATATGTAAAAAGATAGAACCTACTCATAATATTTGTAAGCAAACTTTTGTCCTGTTATCAACTTACGACCATGAGGTATGCGAAGCTAGAATGCTTCAACCTGTAGTAAAGATTCCAGACGATTGCATACAAAAATATATCACGCTAAATGAAAGTGTATGGACACAAATTAGAGGAAATGAGTGGCTTTTTGTAGCACCCAAAGAAAAGGGCTTACGGTGTTGTGTAATGGCCATAAGCCAGCAGATGTAATTATTAAGGAACAGGAAAACTTAAATTTTTAAGTAAATGTAAAGGTTACGGAGCACAAATAATAATCCAATCCGAACATACCATTAGATCAAAAGTACCGATCAATGATATTGTTCCGAGCTTAAGCCTAGATATAGATTGCTGCATGGTAAATAATGAAAAGAAAAACATATCAGAAATACCTCTATACTTGCCAGTCGAACCAGTAGTTCGCCAGCTAGATGATTTAACAGCGGCAGGGCATAAATTGGATGAATTAGAAGAGGAAATCGCATACCAACAAAGAACAGTGTTTGATTCACTTTCATTAGACAATATACCTATTTGGGGTTATGCTGGAACTGGGATTGTAATAATGATAATAATTTGCTGTATATGTCGATATTGTAAATGTTGCAGAGATTGCTTCAGATTCTTTTGTAAGGCTATGGGTGATGACTGTTGCACAAAGATTTGTGTGAGAAATAAGATTGTAAATCAATATCCTGACACAGGGGTAGTTAGGTACCATCCAGCTGAATTAACAGTGAAGAAAGTGAGCGAATCACGTTTGAACCTGTAAGAAGTAGATATACAATAGAGCCGAGTGATACAGTGCTAAGTGAGCGTGTGCGACGACCAGAAAGATACGTAGCATACGAACCCAGGAAACCACTAACGTTTTGGTCAAAGACAGACAAACGTTAGGGAAATAAAGAAATAATAGTTGCATTATATAATTGTCTTTATAAATAAGATGTTCTGTAAAGGTGACAGAAATATTGTGGTAAAAATAATGAAATGATATATTTTTGTTGTTTCACAAGAAGTTGTATGAAAGATGTTTCTATTGCAGGTACAGGTTCTGAAGAAAAACTGAAGATAAAAGAAAATTTGTTAAAATGTATAAAATGTATGAACTAAGAGTTAAATAAAAAGGCAGCTCACACAGCCGACATAGGCATAGAAAAGATTGCAAAATTTTCCCCTAGGGGGGTGTCGCGATGTGTCACGAATATCATGAAATAAGCTCACAATAGTTAGGAATTTGCAGTTGCGTGAGAAGCAGCAAGTACATGAAAGAGCCATTAGTGAGGCAACGACTAGAAAGTCTCCAGAAAACAGATCAACAACGTCATTAAGTATGGAAGCTACCAACAGAGATATCCGGGAAGAGCCACTAGGGGCCCGAAATAAGGTGGACAGGCATGTGTATTGCAACGTGACCCGGGAGAGTACGTGACAGAAGCTACAGAAGCTTCTGGAAGGAACATTAAGGACGCAATCAAGCGATATATAAGGGGGTCGTTTGGCTACTGAAGCCAGAGTAGGTCCAGCAAGCAACAGAGCTAGTTAGGGACCAGCCGCCAGTGAGTGGGGTTGGAAGCTGACGGAGCAGGGCACGGCAGCTAGACTAGCAGGACTTCGACTCTCGACTTCAGGCTTCATGAGGAAGCAGAACTTAGGTTCTGGCATAGGCTCTAAGGCCAGTATAGGACTTAGTCGACGGAACGACATGGTCGAATAGTACTTTGAAGCCGCGCACCTCCCTGGGAGTTGAAATTAGAATTCAGAACTCACGCCTACCTTAGCCTTAGACTTTGATTTTCTTAGCAAGCCTTACCGACGAAACTTAGGTTTACAGATGTAAGTCGGTCTTCGTGAGCTGCAAACTTATCTCTGATAATTCTTGTGTATTTTATTTCTACCAGTTATTCCACTCCGAGTCCCCTAGTCTGAAGTTAATACCCATGTTGCAATTGATTCTAATATCAAGCTCTCATCTTCCGAACTGCTCGCGGAAGTAAAAGAAAACCAGGACGCAACATAGGGGCATAAAAATTTGGTGTCTATAGTGTGGGGTTTGGCCAGAGATAGCCCAGTTAGATACTGCTTGACCAAAGTTAGCCAGGTTGGCCAAAGGTCAGTATAACGGCAGTATAAGGCCACAGACTTGAGGAATAGGTGT
>JARYHS010009186.1:213718667-213743188 GCA_031002005.1 Vandiemenella viatica | reverse complement strand
TCTTACCACATCTGTCACACGTGAATTCAAAGTTCAAAGGATGATCTTCAGTCTTAAGAAGCTTTATCTGATTCATCTAAATTACTAATTAATACAAAGCTATAGCTAAATATCTAATATAAAACATTTTTAAGAATGAAAGTTTTATGAAAGTGTGCCAATCTCTTTAACATGTGAAGCAATGGTTCCTTTCTCTGTCCTTATTGCTACTGCGTGTTTCAGTGGGATCTGCATAAAACTGTGTCACTTTTTAAAATGAACACTAATTAAAAAAAGTAACATGAAAAACATTACCTCCTTTTGTAAAGCTGCTTACTTGCTTTCATTGTTTTCTTGCCATCTATTTACATTAAAAATACTTTCATATTTAGATTGTGGCAACCCAAAAAAATATTATTATTTTTAACCACTATATTACTTGATAACTGCTTCAATTCTGGGCTCAAAGTGCATGCATGCCTACATCAAGATTTCTGTCTTCATAGCTATAAATGAAGATTCAGTAATAGCCTTCTGCACTGCAATTTTGGAATATAGGAACTTGGTTGAATCACATTATTTACAAAATAATCCAAAGTATTTTAATCAGGACTTAAGGGGTCATAGGTTCTTGTTCCAGAACATGCTCAAATGTTATCAAGTCAATTCTGTATGTTTTTAATCAATTGTCAGGCACTTCACCCAACCAAAAGACGTTTGGATATCACTATGTCAATCCATAGCTTCACACAATTTGTGGAGTTCTTAAATGAACTATTTTTGTGAAGTTTACAACTTTCTGTACAAGGTGTGACAGAAAGCTCACATCCTTACTTGATACCACATTACAGACAGACATCCTGGCTGGGAATTTGGTTCTAGTCACACCAAGGACATCTCATTGGCTTCATGGCAAACCAGTAGTATTACATCTAAATAACTCTTACATCAAGAGTTAAGATTTTCTCATCAGGAAACAACTGAAAACAGCTGGTATCTTCAGTTTTGAGAGTTCAGCAGCAACTGGCAAACAAACAAGACTTGTAGCTTTAGCACACACAGAGAGCATCTGCCCTATGTTTATGACGTAAGTCCTGTACCTGCGGTCCTCGGAAATTTCCTAAACGATGTTCAACATACCAGATAATTTTCTGAAATGTGATCCTGGGGTCACCCATAAAAGCTCTTTTGTATTTTTATGATAAAGTCTGGAGTCCTTCCAGTCTTCTCGTACACCTTATTCCTCCATGCTGGTGTACACGGGTCTTCCTTGCATATTTCTGAAGCTGCATGGTGATGTGCAATTTAGTTATAATACACTGTGTTTCTCAAGTAAAGAAATAACTTAACCCTTTCATGACCAAATTATTTACAGAAGTTGTAGAATTCTTATGAGCACTTTATTGCGCTAAGGAACCACACTTAAAATTATAGTTTCAATCTTGAATGTGAATAATTAGTCTATAATTACAAAAAAATTAGTGGGAACTATTGTTCCCACTGAACTCTGGACTAACTCAACTCGGGAATTTGAAAAAAAATATTTATTTATTTTTAAATGCAAAAAACATCAGAAATATTACATTTAAACATGTATTAATTTGTGTTGTCATTTGAGTTCACTATGGTGATGTACTATGGAATATAGAAAAGCATGGTGCTATACACAAAGGTACACCACAGCTGCTACACATTACTTTTGTTCTCTTTGTTCTCTTTCTTTGTCCTTTGTGCTACATAAACGGCATCTTCTGTTTGACATGTTTCCAGTTTCACTAGCTTCTATTGTCAAATCAAAACCATTATCATCACATTGCACAATAATGTTACCACTAACATCGTTCAAATTTGTGAAGTATTCGCTGAATCTTCATCAGAATCTGAGTCAGCATTGAAATCTGAATCTTCTGCATCTTGTGGTAGGGGAGTGCAAAATTCTCAGAAAATCTTCTGGCCTGAGCCCAGGCATTCTAAAAATGGGAAACGCACAATAAACAAAACGCCGATTTTACAGCTACACAGTTTGCACATCCCAAACAGTTCAGTGGGATAAATAGTTCCCACTAACTTTCCTTGCTACACAGTTTGCACATCCCAAACAGTTCAGTGGGATAAATAGTTCCCACTAACTTTCCTTGCAATATTTCTGTGGTTTTCGGTGAAATTTTCTAAATACAGTCATATACTGTCTCCTTAGTAAATATGAAAGTGAACAAATATAAAACAAGTCACTTCACACACAACAGAAAAGTGCAGAATACAAATATAGCTGTTGTGGTCAAATTATTGGGTCCCTTACACTCAGAAACCGCGCCACTGCATTTATTGACTAAGAATGTAGACATACAACAGATTCTGCGAGCCAGTTGATAAACTACACGTAGTTACCACACTATAATAGAAATGGGAGCACAAGTTAGATGTAGGAACAATGATTACCAGTGAACTTAAGCCGAAAACAAAGAAGTGGGAACTATAGTTCCCACTGGTCACGAAAGGGTTAAGTATCTTGGGTACAATGCACCTAGGGTGCAGACTTTTGACAGCTTGAGAGCTCAGCCATGACAATGGTTTCACTGCTGATGGATTAGACTTACTTTAACATCACCTAGATGTTAGTTATCATATTACTTTATAGTAGGAAATTTCAAATAGAAAATTGCCTGGATTCTGCTGAAAGCATGTAAAAATGCTAAACAAATTTCACAAGACCATTTAAAGACACTTACAGAAATTGTTAATGTTTTATACCAATTAAAAATTGTATTTCTAAACTTCTTGAATCTTAGATATTTATCACAGTATTATTAACTACTAGGCAATTTTACATCAACCTAGATTGGTGATTGTTATAAAGAAGGAAATTGGTATTTGACTTTTATAAGGAGAATTAAAAGGCAAACACAGAAGTTATTCAGTAAACTATAAAAAATTAAACACCAACAACTCAAAAGGTAAGAAAGAAACAATACTGCAGCTATTGTTATGACATACCCTGGGCTGTTAGGTCCTCCTGTTGGACTAAAACTTCCAGAATTGATGAGTGCGGCAGTATCTGGCTTCATGTCAAGTGGCGGTTTCATGTCAAGCGGCGACTGAGGGCCCATAGAACTTATGGACAAATTACTGTCCAAGCTTATACCTAACAAAAAATAAAAACCACAAAAATCAAGAAAATTGGCAATCCTCAAAAATTTCAAAGATACAGAAAAAAATACAACATCAAATGAATTATGCAGGTACAAAGGTACCATTATTGATGAAGACATAAATATGGAAAACTAATGACAATTCAAAATCTACACAATATATGTTACTGGAGCTTGGGAATGTATACCATTATGTTAAAACTACCAACCACATATGTTCACAAAAACTTCTCAACAAAAATGAGCAAATGCTGTAAGTACAAGAACAAAAGTATTTATATACACTGGCAGAAAATAAAAATGAAACGCACAGAGAGGAATGGTGGAATTTTATGAAAGTTTGTAGTTAATTCAGGGATATACTAAGAAGAAATGATAGCAAATTGAAATGGATCAGGCTAAGTTTATAACCTTTAGATACAGTTGTCAGTAAGAAGTGCATCCACCTGGAGCACCCATATATCCTTGCCAGCATTGAATCAGTAAGTGTTCGGTTGTGTTCTTGGGGTATGTGTCTCTATGCCTGCATGTATTATGCAGTCAGTTGTTGCACAGTTTGTGCAGGGTGACCATGTGGTCTAACGTGTCTACTCCTGGCATCCCAGACAAGCTCTATTGTGGACAAATCTGGAGACTGCGCAGTTCCAAATTGTGATCACAGTCCCCTGCAAGGATTGTGTTGTGATGGTCACAGTATTAGGACAGGCTGTCCCAAAACCATGAAATCAGTGGCTGGACCTGTGACATTCTGAAATCAAAGCAGGATAAGCCATTTCTCCACTATGTGTGCGTAGATGTTGTCGATTATCAATCTGCCACAGACAGAATTGAGACTCTTCTCTAAATATAAATGCACACCATTTATGTGTCCATTTGCATTTTGCTTTACTACAGGTTACACGATGCTGGCAATGAAATCAGGTAAATGGAACACATTGCACAGGAGTCATGAGAGTGTTGCCCAGCTTCAAGCAATTGGTTTACAATTATCCAAGGGATGACTCTCTATAACCACCACTTGGTTCTGGATTGCAGTCACCCATCTTCCAGCGACAGCCATCCATACAATTTGGTGGTTTTCACGTGCTTTTGTTCTTCTTTTGTACCTGTGCCTGCTCTAAGAGTACTAGAGCCTTCATTCATCAACTGTGTAACAAGTCTGTATACTGACATTGCGCGAGACCTATTTCAAACACACCAATTCTCCAACCTCTCTCATAATTAGACATTTGGGTGTAGTGGTCATCACTCTTCAACCTTGGCATACCTGGTCAACAAAAACCTGTGGCCAAAAAGTGTCATGTTAAACAACACTGTTCACCACTTGTACACTAAAAAATATAGCAATTTTGCATAATAAATAGCCCCATAATTCTTTTACTATTACAGGTAACTCTTTAAATTTTAAATCATTTGGTACTCTTCATATTTTGGGCCAAGTTTCATTCATTTAACAGGACTCCGTCTAGGTGATGAACTTTTAATTTCTGTCAGTGTACAGTTGTTGTCACTCTCAAGTGATGGCTAATTTCATCCATACTATCAAAATTTATAGAACCAAAAGCTTTGAAGCAACTGCATGATATTTTGCCTAACATTTAATATTTAACGTGGTTTTAGTAACAACTAGGCAATAACTGTTTCAAGACTTGACTAAGGAAAACCAAAAGGAAATTAAATTGAAAAAAAGAAAGATTATTAAAACACATAAAGAAACACTAGAAAGAAGCAGCCTGAGATGTGGAATCATAGAATAAACACAAACTTAGACTGTTCACATGAGAAAACACAAAACTGCCTGAAGTTTAAGAGATGTATGAGTATCGACACCAACTTTCAAGAAAAATGAACAAGTATTGTGAATTGATATAGAGATAAAAACAAATCATTTAAAGCTGTGGCACAAAAACATATTTTTAGGAAAAGGGGGGGGAGGTAAGATTGAGATTGTTCAAACGAGGTGCCGTGGACGTAAACTTTCGAATGAAGAAGTAACAACAATGTACTCATAGAATAAGTTCTAAGTAGAGTATGATGATAGGGCCAAGGCAAGTGAAAATAGATGAGATTCGCTTAGAATTGCATAAAAACTTTACTTTCACCCTTCCACAACAATCACTGACAGACAAAATATAGGAGCACGATATACTGTATACAGCAGAATAGATCCTGCATTCTCTTCTTCCAGATCTGCCTTTTGCTAAAACCCACGTTGAATGGCCAAACGATAAATCTTCTTTTCCAGATGCCACCCACAATTTCATTGTAGTCTATGTGTGTTCAGCTTCCAGCAGTCCTTAGCTTCACTCACCTGGTCCTATAACCATACACTAAAAAGGCCAACTAGCACTCCTCTCATCTCCCACTTGCACAAACATACCTTTTTCTGTAAGAGATACTTGACTGTTGAGTCAGGCCATTCCTCACTCACAAACCAAGAACACTCTCCTTCTCAGTCCCTAATTTCACATCTATATGGTTTTCAAACATCCTTACATTTCTGCACCCAGCTGCTCTATCTGTAACCACAAAACCAACTTCCCAACCTGTTCCTCGTAAAGGAGAAATTCTGAACGCAATGAATATGCAGTACATTTTTCCTGCACTCTACTGCAGTGGTATATCCCTTTGCACTGCATGATATATGCCTCCAATAATTCCTAACCCCATTCTTATTAGACCTACCTCCACTTCTCCACAACTACCTCCTCTGTTATTACAGTATTTCCTAAGCTCCATTGTCTCAACCATATGATACAATAAACTAAATAACACCAAACCCATAATTAAGAGAAAAAAAGATTACAATCTTCCAACTAATAATGGTCTTAAATTGCAGTGGTTGATTTAAAAGGTAGCTGCAATAACATTAAAGTTTCCAGAGAGTATACCTTCCTGGAATTTTTGACTGCTTGCTTCTCATCCCCATCACCAAACACCCACCATCCACTTCTGGCTTCAGACATGTGGTGGGTCTTACTGTGTGTATATCTGATCCTTTCAACAAATATCTCACCTTTATGCTTTTTTTTAAAAAAAAAAAAAAGCAATATTTTACAGGGCAGTCACATTTGAGTGTTCATTGCAGCACTCCTGCCTTCAAATGTGGTAAAAAGAAAGAAAGGGCATTTGCCATTGTTGGCCAGGAGACTCCAAAGGGTAGTTCAGCCACCAGTTTGACAGAGTTTCTATTTGCCAAGCATGCACCTCTGTTGTGGCTACCCTTAATCTAATCTGCCTGGTAAACCTACCAGGTACAGGAGACTAGTTTAACGTGGAATCTGGAAAACGGAAACGTTCTGGAGTACTTCACATTACACAGAAACCTGAACCAGAGGTGAAGGTTGGGTTAAGGACCTTTTAAAACCCCTGCCCAGACATGGATTCGAATTGGGGACCTTTCAGTTTCCAGTCCACTGGCTTAACTACCAAGCCACCAGACCACTCTTTCATATGTGGTGAGTGATGGGATTAATTCCATATCCTTCATTATTTTAATTAGAGAACTCTGAATGACAAATATCAATTATAAGTGGGAGGAGGGAAGAGAAGTTACATTCAGTTTATGTATAGCAACAAAAGAAGTATTTTTGCATGGCTCAGAGGATGTGGTACCTAACCTTATGTCTAAGTGTTGTCTGTTATCTGAAAAGAAGTATCAACTTTGTAAAGCTTAAGTTTGATGGTGCTACATTGTTTAGTATTTGTTTGCCAGCCATCAATAGTGAATGTTCTCAGTGAATTTGTAAACATGGAAAAAATTGGTTATCTTTATGTGATGGAATGCTTCATTTACAAGGCTTCAGCAGAACCAATATCACAGCAGAGATACTACTATGGTGGAGTCTGTTACTTCATTTAAAACAGTATAATTTTTGGTGGCAGAGTTAAAATGAGGCCATTTGAGATGAACCACTGGACACTGACCAAATGAGGTGACTATGCAACAACTGATATTGAATGACCATCAACTGAAAGTGCGCATGCTAGCAAACATGGTATGCATTCAAAACAATCAACAAGTATTACATGTACAATATTGCAGCATTTCAGTGATGATATATAGAAAAAGTGAAAAATTTACCGAAATAAAGTTTTGTTTTATCGAGATAATACATCAGTTCACACATCCATTATCGCAAAGGTCAAAATCAATGAGTTAAAACTTTGAATTGCTTCTTCATGCAACCTATTTGGTAGATTTAGACCTCAGATTATTTTAGTTTCAAAACTTGAAAAGGCTAGATGATAAAAAGATTTTCCATCAGTGAAGAGGTGGAATATGCGGGTTGATGGTTGTTCTGACGAGATCGACGATTCACACTGTAAACCAGGTATCAAAGCTAATGAGCATCACTGGGAAAGTGAATTGAGCTAAAACAAATAAAGGTATCTTTTCCCAAATTTTTGTACATTTTCTTTGTTAGGTCATGTACTTCTGGGACTACCCTCAAAATAGTAATTGGTGGAATAAATAATATAGGATTATGTGGCTATGTCACTATTGAAGTAGTAGACCAGGCCTTACAATCGAAATACACAATCGGTAGAGTATATGGGATGTGACAAGATGCCATAGGAATACATAGGGAGCTAAAGCTTGGTGCCTTGCCTGGTGTGAATGGACAGATTGAGAGTTGTATCACTTTAATATTTAACTTTAAGAATTTTTGATGGTCGTTAAGATTTTCATGTTTGATTACTCCAAGATACAGAATAAATCGAATCTGATGGTTCTGTGTGCTATACTTGCTAGTAATAGCTCTTATTGGAACTGAAGGATATTAAAAGTATTCGAGTTATAAAGTTGATAGGAAAAGTGAAGGAGACGGAATGTAACATTACACTCATAAGCTCGACATAGATAACAGCCATCTGTTGGTAGCATCAGGTGCAGTTGCAATTGTTGAATCACAGCAAGGATTTAGCAGTAACCATTGTTAAGAATAACAAATTAGGAAAATTAATATTCACATCTTCGCAACGTAATCAGATTGTTGTTAATATACAAGAATCAAGAAAGAAGTAAGGATCATCATCACAAAAGACAGAATAAGATGCTACAGTACAAGAACCACTCTGGAGAGCTTCAAGAAGATGCCAGTGGACCAATAAATGAAGAAGAAGCAGGCAGATACGGGATCACCATGATACAAGAATCGATTTGCAATCAGGAATCAACTGCTGGAAAAAGAAGATTTTGCGTGTGTTGTATGTTAAAAAAATATTAAACTCAAATGTAATGAGGTTGATGGTGAGAGAATTAATGAATATGACAGTAAGAATAATTTAATGGCTGTGGCTAAAATAACAGACTTTGATATCAGCATAATCGTTGACAAAAATATTAGTAAAAATTGGAGTACTGGCTTAAATACCGAGATTGTAATGTGCAATCCTGATAGCAACTTTTTGTATATTGAAGTTGGCACACCTGTTTCTTTTTCTGATGACCATCTCCTTATGGGAGAAATAAATGCTTTAGTGGAAGCAATATCAATCCAAACACTTGTAAATAATTCCTCAAATGATAATTTTGTTAAACTAAATGAATATGTTGATGTCAACAATATTATGTGTAGTCTTGAAGACATTTATAATGCACTGAGTGTTAGTGTGAATTACGCAGCTATTGAGAATGATGATCAGCTGCGTGATGCTGAAAGTAACAATACATTGAGTGGTAGGCAACCTGCCGTCGATAGGGCAATGAACCGTGATCAGCTGACCCATAACTACACACAAAGAAACATCGTATTGTATAATAAGGTATGCAAATAATTTTCTGTGACACAGTTACTTTAATAAATTATAATTTATTTTATTGATATGCGTGGCACGTTTTGAGAAATTATTCTCATTTTTATAAAATAGCGTTCGAAAATGAGAATAATTCCTCGAAACGAGTCATGCATATCAATAAAATAAATTATAATTTATTAAAGTAACTGTGTTGCAGAAAATTATTTGTATACCTTATTATATTAAAACAGTTACAGACTTTCACAAAGTCCATATATCATGGATAAAGTAAAAACTTGTATTTTATATCAAAGAACTATTTGAAACGAAATATTTGGAAGTCACTATGTGTACTAAGGAGTGTAAGGGTTACTATATTAGCCTTTACCAACAAAATGTCAACCTCTCCTTCACGTCTGTCTGAATGGACAAGGCTCTGGCAACTGAAAGATTTCCAGTATAAGGTGTCACCCACTGCTTGCCAACAACTTCCGAAAGGCAGGTGGAAGAGTGAGGAGCGGTCCAGGGCACCTTCTTACCCTTGGGGTTCGAAAAGGCCCCTAAAGGCAGTTGAATCAGAAATGATCAATGGCATGGGGATGCAGAAGGCAATAGGAAACCACCGCATTAAATACCCAAAGGGTATCCTGAGGACATGTAATCTTCTCAAATTACATATATCAAGATGGCTTCTGCCTGGGTAAAATATTCCGGAGATAAAACTAGTCCCCCAATCGGATCTACGGGTGGGGACTACTCAGGGAGGAGTCATTAAAATGGATAGAAACATTCTAGGAGTCAGAGCGTGGAATGTTAGAAATCTGAATAGGGCAGGTAGGTTAGAAAGGGATGGATTGACTTAAGTTAGATGTTGGGATTAGTGAGGATGCACAGAATTTCTGGTCTGGAGAACACAGGATAATTAGCACACAGGCTATCAATGGAGTCACTGGTGTAGGATTTGTAATGAATAAGAGAGTAGGGGAACGTGTGAGTTATTATGAACAGTTTAGTAACAGGGTTATTTTGATGAGGTTAGAAACTAAGCCCACCTCAACGACATTATCAAGTGTATATTACAACGTCTCAGGAGGATGACGAAGAAATGGATATGCCGAAATTGAATAACTAATCCAATATGTGAAGGGGGATGAAAATCTAATAATCATGGGTGATTGGAATACGATAGTGGCAGAAGGAAAAAGAGGGGAAGGAATACTGTAGGATGTTTTGGTATAGAAGAAAGAAATGAGCGAGGAAGCAGGTTGTTAGAATTTTGGGTGGTAAACACATTGTATTAGATCCATGCAAGAAGCATATACACCTGGAAACGTCGAGGGGATACAGGCAGATACCAGCTAGATTATATCATGGTCAAACAGAGATTCAGGAATCAAGTTCTAGACTGTAAAGCTTACCCAGGAGCAAACATAGACTCTGACCATAATTTGATAGTAATTAAGTGCAGGCTGAAATTCAAGTGAATAAGGAGGCAATGCAAGTAGAACAGACTGGAAGTGAATAAATGAAACTATGTAGCACGAGATAATTTTTTTTAGAAATGGTAGACTTAGATCTAAGAAGTAATTCTGAAAGGAGCTCAACCAAGGATGAATGGAATGCATTAAAGACTGAAATAATGAAAGCTGATGAAGAAACATTAGGCTTTAGAGAACAAGTGACCCAAAAACCTTGGATAACTGAGGAAATTTTGAAATTGATGGATCAGAGGAGAAGGCAGGAAGAGAGCAATACAGGCAATTTAGAAATCAAATAAACAGGAAATGCAAAAAAGCAAAAGAAAAGTATGAACGTTGTGAAAGAACTTTTTAAAACTCTACGTGTGGATCACAGCACTTTATGGTAGCGAAACATGGACTTTAGGAATACCAGAAAGAAAGAAAATTGAAGCATTTGAAATGTGGTGCTACAGAAGAATCCTGAAAATTAAGTGGACAGACAAAGTAAAAAATGAACGATCAGAAAAAGAAAATATTCTTAGCTAAATTGTAGAACCTTTTACAGCAAATTATAATTAAAATCAATCACAATCAATTAGCAATGTTCTGCCGTATACAAAGTTTTAATATTTTCAACAAAACAGTAAAAATTTCAAGATGAGAACTGGATGATGCTGGAAGAATAATTAAGAGTATAATGTAGAAGGGGTGACCACGACATTAAACCAGCACATCAGGCTTTAGGTAGTGAGAGTGTTTCATTTGTAGATAAGGAATTTAGGTAGTGGAATAAATTATTGAGGTGCTGAACAGTTTACTTCAGACACTGAAAGAATTTAAAGTAAAAATTCATGTAAAGATGTTAAAGTATCTGTGTAGGGAAATTGCTTGTGGGGCCTATCCTCTCTTGCAATTAATAATAATGGTATGCAACATTCTTAAGTATGAAATTGGACAAATTGTTGTGCCCGGTACCATAAAAGATTTAAAGAATTAGATAAAATATCATATCATCTGACACTTCAAGACTGTTAAAAACTTACAGTAAATACTAAGTTAGGCCTAAATAACGTTATAATGTATATTTTATTTCAAAACAGTAGGTACCACAGTATTGCCCTTTTCAGTTTTTTATTTGTGATGGATTGCACACACTGGTGACAATTTCAATACATACATTTTTCCTCTTTCTCATACCTGTCTACTTTTGTTACTTAATTTTAAATTCTTTCATCATTTTTGGTAAATTATTCATTATTTCCCTCGCCAATTTATTCCAATAACTGACCCCCTTATCTACGATAGAAAATTATCCCATTCCCTTATGCGTGAAATCGAGTGCCAGCTGACCTCCTTTATCACATCAGTTACGTACTGTCTTTGTTCAACAGTAATTTCCAGAGAAAAACTTGGCGACTCTTCTTTGCTCCTCTCCCCCTCCCACAATTCCTGTATTTGATACCCAAAATATTGGTCCCATACTAAACACTATATTCTAACAATGGTTGCGTAACCCAATTCCCTCAATTCTTTGATACATCGCGTCTTCATTCAATCCAATAAATGAAGGATTTTGAAATCTTTTCCAATCTTGTTCAATGTGTCCTGCCCAGTTGAGTTTATCACCAAATGCCAACGTATTTACATCTCTTCAAAAAAGCAATTTCTTTCCCACCCTATAATCATCATTTAGTTTTTGATCTGTGTAGCTAATAAACTGACCCTTCTTTGTATTTTTGCTCGTAACTACCGAGATATCTATCCTGTCCAGATCACCCTGTTATTCAATTCCTAGCGTTAACCTCACAGATCCAATAAAATTAATAATGCAAGAAATCTAACATTAGAATACTTCACTACGAAATAATTCTTGGCTTGCGGCAAGAAAGACGCTTGCGGTACTGCTACATCTGGCAGTTGGCAATGCTGGCAAGCGATGCGCAGGGTCAAGCAAAGCATGTCCCTGGCTGCACCTTCCGGCACCGAATGTGGCCTTGGCTAGCGAATACAGACCCAGCGCACTCTCATCCAATGCTGGAGAGAAGAGGAAAAGGGGGAGGGGATATGCCCAGGTTGCTACCAAGGTCGCACGGTGCCTTAGCTGCGTATACGAGTAGAAAACATACTTTGCGTTGAACAAACCGGCAAAACGAAAAATACAAACAGGTAAAGCAGTTACATTTCCTGATATTCGGAAATAACTCCATTGTACGATTATATATTGTAATATCATTTTTGTATAAGAAACACTTTCGGTTGCAAATATGAGTTGGAAAACAAATAGTAAATGATTCTGACATGCAGTTTTGCATAACGGCTGCTACACCTCTTGTGAAATATTTAACGCTAGTTTAAGTTTTAAGACAATTGCCTGTAAAACATTTGCTAAATCTTTGATGAATTTCTTTCGGTCCAAGGGAAGTAAAGGAAAATGAAACCAACGAAGAAAACACGGTATTTCATTAGATGTTTCATCAAGTGTATAATTCATCTTACAACACTACACGTCTGGACAGTTGAATGAAACACTAAAACTGACAAGAAATTGGCATACAAACATCCTGTTAAAATATACGCTTGTAAGACCGATTTTATAAGAACTTTCAAGGCAATAAAAGGAAGAGCGTATAAAATCTCTGTAAGATCGCATTAGAATTATTACTACTACATGGAAATAACCTAAAATACTCAAAAGTTCAAAGGATGGTTTGGTAATCATTCGTGGTTTCAGTACGGTCCATGTGACCGCCCCCACACTACGTGCTAGTTTGTAATATGCTTCTCTTCCAGACTAATTTGGAAAAAGAAATTAGCTAATTAATAACACAGCAGTTCCGAAGTTAAAATTCAGAAAAACACACTCTGGGAGACACGACTAGACAGAGTTCAAATGCACCAAATTCACTGTTCATATTAGCACGGTTTTTTAAAATTTCCGAGATCATTTAAGCGATTGTTAAGTTGCTCCTTTCCATCCTAAAAATAAATTTCCCAAACAGCACATTGATTAACGGTTCGCAGTCTTTTATTTCCCTCCCTCCCGATGATTTCTTAAAGGGTACATAAATTCACTCGGGCTTCTGGGAGTACAATCAAAATGGCTCACTTAAATACTCGCGTCGGAAATCATGCTACACACGTTATTGAATTAATTATTAGAAATGCCATGAATATCATCTTTAACAATTCCGATGACCAATAATATGTAATGTAAACCGATGAAGAAGGATTTGGTATGTAAACTGAGATGCCTACGACTACTTTTAAACAGTCATTATTTATGGTATGACTATAGACAGGACATTATAAGATCATTTGACAGCTAGTAAAGGAGCGTCCATAAACCACGTAGCTCCATTTTTGTCAACTGTGAACCCCCCCCCCCCCCTCCCACGTAGCTTTTTTCCCTAATGATTCCAGAAGATATTTTGTACTGTTTTCTCTTGTCAGACTATTGTAAATTACATATGGAGATAATTAAATGACGGAAACAAATATTCACATGCTGCTGTGTGTCCTGAACCTTATTTTAACTGTGAAAAATAATATGAATGGAAAGCTACGTGGGCTGGCTCCGAACACACCCCCCAAGTAAAGCTGCGTAGCTTTCCAGCTAAGGGGGCATCCATAAAAAGGTCTACAAATTGCGTGAAAGTCGATTTTAGGGGGGAATTTCGGCGAAAAGTGGGGGTGTAATCGGTTTTTGAAAGGTTGAGACCTAAAAAAAAAAAAAACATTCTCGCAGACCAGATCTCACGAAATCTCACCAGAGAGGGGGGGGGGGTCCGGAAAACACCTCAAGTAATTTATGGGTGACCCCTGACCTCTCCCCCCCCTAGAGGAAACCACGCAATTTATGGACGCTCCCTAATATATGGTTCATTTAATGTTATCCTGAAAGTAGAAGCGAAATTTTAATTAGATGACACTGCTACTCCGGTATGTTTATCACGCCACGGCTGCCGTAGAATTATTTTTACTACACAATTCTAAAAGAAAAAGGAAATAGCGTAGTTGAAAAGTGGCATAGGAACTTCACCGGTTGCTGCCGAGTTCAGGAGACTACGTCATTGCTCTCTTCCCCACCTGCAGTCAGTACTGCTTAACAGATCATCAATTTTCCAACTCGAATGACTCATCCCGTACAATGAAACATTTTACAAAGCGGTATTAACTAGTCAGCTAATGTTTGCAAAAGCAGAGTTGTTGACCTGAGAGTGTTCGGCAATACCTCCCTTATTGCAGTTTCTATCCGTTCAGAATGCAGAGCAATTCCTGATCGCTAACGCGTTAAATGCCGCAGCGCCCTTGATGTATGTGTAGCAGAATCGGCAGTGGCATTGTGGAAGGTCAACACAATAAAGCATTATACACACCGAACCACTGTTCTTGATATCTGCGTAAATCTTACGAAAAATACTCCGAAGTTACGATTCAGCAACAATTTTTAAACAGTTTGCCCGTGTCTGTAATTAACACTCGTCTGTTTCGCATCAAGGCTAGCAGGTACGATCGCCAACAAGTGGAGAAATTTTGCCCGTCTCAGGTCTTTCCGTCGGAACTGGTTCTTGGACAGGCACTATACACCACACCATAAATGCACAAGGAAACCGCGAAAGTCTATTTTATCAAACTAATGCTTAACCAAACTACATCTCTCTCACTGCTCAATAGGTTGCAGTTCCTATGGTTAAAAAAAAAAAGACATTTCGCTGTTAGAATATGTGTAATTTGTCACGATAAGGGATGACAACTCTACCTGAGTGTTTAAACTGTAATGTTAGAAATATACAAAATTTGGGAATATACAGGAAACGTTTGGAATCGTAGGCAACAGCATTATTCTTGTTAGTCTCTTCAACAATTTCAGTCACTCAACACGTGATAAGCAATTCTTGGTTCCTTAAAATGACTTTCCAAATTGTGCACACACCATGTACGCTTGGTCATCAAAATAATTAGCAGAACCACAAATTAGTTTCTTTTTAAGCAACTGGGAAGAAATAAATTACTGATTATTTTATGTTTTTATTAACAATAATCCATATTTTCTTTCAAATATATAAAAACTATCTTCCTTAAGCAGCTATCTATGAGCATGGCAACAATTTTTAATATATAAGAACGAAGTTATTCTCAGCGTTGAGGATCAATATATTCTGGGTAACTTTCAGAGTTCACCAGACGATGGCGACAGTGTATTTTATCGCCGAAATATCGTGTGTAAACACCTCGTTAACAGCTAGTCACCCGAAAACAATATATTAATATGTAATATATTTTCAACACAGCCAAATGGCTTATTTAATCCCGATTCTATTAAGCATATGCACAGCTATTCGAGTGAATATCTTCCTCTCGTTTTACAGGAAGCAAAAAGGTGGGCGACGTTATTCGTTTCTAAGATTCATCGTCAACTACCATGACATCACACTACCGTCACCAAATCTTTATATATATATAAAAATAGACGTGTTTTTTCCTATATTTCACTTTTCAGCCACCACTACCTTGCACAATCACTGATGTTTGTTGGTGGAAGTAGCATGGAGTTTCCTGTCGTGCACAACGTTGGCCGAATGCCGATAGCTGTGGGGATGTGGGAGATATAATGATTAAAGTTGTCAGTGCAGGCGTTTTCATATTTCGACCAAAATTCGTATCTCCGTATACTTCTCTTTCCTGCCACAACTACATAGCATAGAGCTTGGTGTTTGTGTGTGGTAGTAGAATCGTCTCCTGTAGTGCACTATGGTTGTTAGATGTCGGTAGCTATGGGGTGTGGGAGATATGGGGGTTGAAAGTGATCGACCTGTGGCAATTTCATACTTCTGCCAAAGACAAAAGTGTCATGGTGTATCACTTTTCAGCGAAAACTATAGATCACAGATAACTGGTGTTTGTGTGTAGTAGTAGCACAGAGTCACCTTTCGATCACAACAGCGGCCGATTTTCAGAAACTGTGGTACTGTGGTAGATATGGTGGTTGTAAGTGGCCGACCAAGGATATTTTCGTATTTCGACTGTCTCCGCATATGTCACTTTTCTGCCACAACTACATAGCATAGAGCATTGGTGTTTGTGTTTGGTAGTAGAATCGTATCTCATGTAGTGCACTATGGTTGTTAGATGTCGGTAGCTATGGGGGTGTGGGAGATATGGGGGTTGAAAGTGATCGACCTGTGGCAATTTCATACTTCTGCCAAAGACAAAAGTGTCATGGTGTATCACTTTTCAGCGAAAACTATAGATCACAGATAACTGGCGTTTGTGTGTAGTAGTAGCACAGAGTCACCTTTCGATCACAACAGCGGCCGAATTTCAGAAACTGTGTTACTGTGGTAGATATGGTGGTTGTAAGTGGCCGACCAAGGATATTTTCGTATTTCGACTGTCTCCGCATATGTCACTTTTCTGCCACAACTACATAGCATAGAGCATTGGTGTTTGTGTTTGGTAGTAGAATCGTATCTCATGTAGTGCACTATGGTTGTTAGATGTCGGTAGCTATGGGGGTGTGGGAGATATGGGGGTTGAAAGTGATCGACCTGTGGCAATTTCATACTTCTGCCAAAGACAAAAGTGTCATGGTGTATCACTTTTCAGCGAAAACTATAGATCACAGATAACTGGTTTGTGTGTAGTAGTAGCACAGAGTCACCTTTCGATCACAACAGCGGCCGATTTCAGAAACTGTGTACTGTGGTAGATATGGTGGTTGTAAGTGGCCGACCAAGGATATTTTCGTATTTCGACTGTCTCCGCATATGTCACTTTTCTGCCACAACTACATAGCATAGAGCATTGGTGTTTGTGTTTGGTAGTAGAATCGTATCTCATGTAGTGCACTATGGTTGTTAGATGTCGGTAGCTATGGGGGTGTGGGAGATATGGGGGTTGAAAGTGATCGACCTGTGGCAATTTCATACTTCTGCCAAAGACAAAAGTGTCATGGTGTATCACTTTTCAGCGAAAACTATAGATCACAGATAACTGGCGTTTGTGTGTAGTAGTAGCACAGAGTCACCTTTCGATCACAACAGCGGCCGAATTTCAGAAACTGTGTTACTGTGGTAGATATGGTGGTTGTAAGTGGCCGACCAAGGATATTTTCGTATTTCGACTGTCTCCGCATATGTCACTTTTCTGCCACAACTACATAGCATAGAGCATTGGTGTTTGTGTTTGGTAGTAGAATCGTATCTCATGTAGTGCACTATGGTTGTTAGATGTCGGTAGCTATGGGGGTGTGGGAGATATGGGGGTTGAAAGTGATCGACCTGTGGCAATTTCATACTTCTGCCAAAGACAAAAGTGTCATGGTGTATCACTTTTCAGCGAAAACTATAGATCACAGATAACTGGCGTTTGTGTGTAGTAGTAGCACAGAGTCACCTTTCGATCACAACAGCGGCCGAATTTCAGAAACTGTGTTACTGTGGTAGATATGGTGGTTGTAAGTGGCCGACCAAGGATATTTTCGTATTTCGACTGTCTCCGCATATGTCACTTTTCTGCCACAACTACATAGCATAGAGCATTGGTGTTTGTGTTTGGTAGTAGAATCGTATCTCATGTAGTGCACTATGGTTGTTAGATGTCGGTAGCTATGGGGGTGTGGGAGATATGGGGGTTGAAAGTGATCGACCTGTGGCAATTTCATACTTCTGCCAAAGACAAAAGTGTCATGGTGTATCACTTTTCAGCGAAAACTATAGATCACAGATAACTGGCGTTTGTGTGTAGTAGTAGCACAGAGTCACCTTTCGATCACAACAGCGGCCGATTTTCAGAAACTGTGGTACTGTGGTAGATATGGTGGTTGTAAGTGGCCGACCAAGGATATTTTCGTATTTCGACTGTCTCCGCATATGTCACTTTTCTGCCACAACTACATAGCATAGAGCATTGCTGTTTGTTTTTCGTAGTAGAATCGTATCTCATGTAGTGCACTATGGTTGTTAGATGTCGGTAGCTATGGGTGTGGGAGAAATGGGGGATAAAATGGTCGACCTGCGGCAATTTCATATTTCTGCCAAAGACGCATGTGTCACGTTGTATCACTTTTAAGTGAAAACTATCAATCGCAGATTACCGGCGTTTTGTGTGGTAGTAACACAGAGTCACCCATCGATCACAACGTTGGCCGAAATTCGGTAACTGTGGGAGTGTGTGAGATATGGTGTTCGAATTGGTCGATCATGAATATTTTCGTATTTCATCCAAAGACTTGTGTGTATCCGTAAATTTTACTTTGCTGCCGGAACTACATAGCGCAGAAGACTGGTATTTGTGTGTGGTAATAGTATCGAGTCTCCCATCGTGCATTATGGTGGTTAGATGTCTACAGCTGTCAATATGAATACTTTACAATCACGAACGAAGTTGTGGGTACCAGCTATTATATTATAAATGTGGAAGTAAGTTTCTGTCTTTTTGTTACGTTTTGACGACACTAAATGGCTATATCAATATTGATGGAATTTAACAATGAAATAGTGTAGGAAGGACACAGGACATTTTTTCGGCATGAATAACAGTTTTAGTCACGAAATTTTAAGAACTTATCGAATGATGAAAGACAGACAGATTCGTGTGTTAGTCTGTAATGTTACGTTGGTTGCTCAGTCACGCAATCTGTTAGTGTTTGATTTATTAATAAATTTCGATAAGAAACAAAACTTATTATTTAGTATAGAAGTCAATTTGCTCTGCACTGTACTATTCATTTGTGTCTGTATAAAAGTTTCTGGCACCAATTTGTCTTCCTTTTTGACATGCCTTACGGACGTAAACCTGGCCTAAGGTGCAGGTCTAGAAGACAATGTGCTGCTATTAGATTATAAGATTCAGATGCTCATGTTGAATAAAGAAGAAAAAACCAAGCTGAAATAAAGCTGCCATCAGTTAACCCCCCCCCCCCCCCCCCACACACACACACACATCCCCGCACCTTCGCTTACTTTTCTGTTTTTAAATATGTTGTAAATTGATTCTCTTCATGAGACAGATTAGATGATAGGATGATATAATGATGGCTTTCCATCATATTATGTCGACTCGGTGTTGTTTGGGACAAATCTTACGTTACTAACAGTTTTCTATATCCAATTCTGGAATTGAAACTCCAAGTCCACGCGTACGAAGTCGCGGGTAACAGCTAGTAATACCTATAAAAAGAATTGCTAAATTTGCCTTTAATTCTGGAACCAGTGGTAACTCGATGGCGACGACGTATGTTGAAGCTGTACTGTTTTACAATGAACATTTCGAGGCCATTAAAGGTGTAGTAAACGACTTGATAGTGGAGAGGCTATAACAATTTGTCAGTACAAGGAAACATTTAACAATTCTAGTATTGAAACCATAGCTGTGATTAGCATTCGTTCTTCCCACATATCTTCGAGTATTAAAAAGCTTGACATTCAAGGTTCGACATTGACTGAATCTATTCAGTCAATGAATAAATCCACATTGCCAGAGGTATTCCTGTGTAAACTTAAAGTGAAGTTTGAAAATATTTTTAACAATAACCCAGGTTTTGAATCTTTGTTCCAAATTGATAGTTTAGTAATAGGACGCGAGAACTTTTTCCAGACACAATGACTGCTAAAACAGCACACAATTTCAAATAGTGCCAAGTTATATCAGTGAATGTGGAACGGACCATATCCACTTATAACAATTTCTGAGAGATCCAAGAAAACAATCTTACTAATGAATAATTGGAACAGTACTCGATTGTTTACGGTTACAAAAAAAAGGTTAAATTATTGTTAACTATCTAATTTATAACATGTTATTCAACCACTTACTAATTGCATGCTGATTTCGAAATAAAAAATCTAAAAATTACTATTTTTATATTATATAATGTTGCATATTTTGACACTTTTATGCATATTTGTATGCATATTTCTATCTTTTTGTTGCATATAATCCGGTCTATGGTAATGACTCTCGAATGGTACGTAAATCATGGCGGCCCTCTGTGTGTCTTTCGGAATTGGCATCGAGTTCAGTTCTCATGCGCTTCGCATAATACACGAAACGCACAATCTTCACTGTAGTCTACACCTAAATTCACTCGTAATAAAAACGAAAGCAAATGGGAGAACCAGCGCGAAACCACCTCCGTCAAGCTTCCACTTTCACGTTGCTGGGAGATAGATGGTGTGAGCAGTAGTGTAACCTATGATGGGAAAAAAGAAAACTGTGCATCTCCACCAAGTTTTGCTTAGTAGCATCGACGGATACAATATGACGACCTTCTAGAGACGATTTTAGTTTGTAGATCAAAAGGAAGTTAAATTTGTGGTCAGAAACTTATCAGTAGTGATGAACTGGGAAAATATTAACACTTTCTCACAGAAACTAAGGAAACGCGATGACAATGCGTATTGAAAAGCAACTGCTTTCAGAAGATTTGACAACGACTGAATTCGGATGCAATCATCGATGTTGGTGTAAATCAAAGTTTGCGAACAGACCTCGCAAGTGAAGACTCCTGACACGTATTCCACGATAGTTTCACTACTAGAATTTATGGTTTCTTTAAAAAGATCAAATCAGATTGTGAGAACTTCATGATGAGGTAGAACTATCGTGTTCAGCGATTCTGCAATACCTGCGATAGTATCGGCGGCCAATATGGCGGCAACCTAAGGAGAGATCCCGTTCTTCCAATGTTTTGTACAGACACAGCGGTATTATCCGTGGTGTCATGGTATGGGACTTCAGGTCACGGCTGGTAGTGATTGGGAGGAACTCTTGACGGCCAGCGGTACGTCACAGAAATCCTGCGTCCTCATGTGTTACCTCTCATGCGATAGTATCGTGATGCCATTTTTTCAACAGGACAATGCTTTTCCGTACACGGCACGTGTCTCTATTACCTGCCCACGTAATGTTGAGGTACTCCCGATGATAGCAAGATCCCCAGATCTGTCCCCGATAGAATGTGTGTGACCAGGTAGGACGTCAACTCCATCCGGTGCCAGTATCCAGGATATCAAGGACCAGTTACAACAGTTGTGGGACACCTTGCTTCAGCAGAGGATAAAGCAGCTTTATGACACCTTTCCCAACCAAACCAGGGGATGCATCAAGGCCAGAGGTGTTGAAACGTGGTAATGATAATTGGGTTTATACTGCCAAGTACTTTGTAAATTTTACTCGATTATTAAATCATAGAAATAACATCACATACCCTCTCAATCCGTGGAGTTTAGTGCGTGTCCTCCTCCTATTCTGGATGCTTCACTGTTTTCCTCAGTGAATGATGGTAACGAAGCAGAGATAATTAGTTGCCTCAGTAGTCTGAATGACAGGCTAATGACTGGGTGTCCGCAGTTCGATTCCTCTTGTAGATAACTGTTTTTTTATTAATTGTTTTATTTGGCGTAGAGAACTATTAGCCTGCAATTATGAATTTTAATTATAATTTATTTATGTCACAAAATATTTGCTTTAATGTTTTTTTCGTTGCTTGCTTTATAGGTAAGTGGTATTTTATTCAATGTCAACGGAAAAACTACATACATCCAAAACTTCTGTTGCTACAACTTTTTCGTACTGTTTTAATGCAAACGAATGAACTTATCGGTCAAGTAGAAAGTTCAGTGGGGTGGTGTATTCCATCCTGCGATTATTGGAAACAGGCAAAGCTCATAAAGTACTGTAAACACATGTTTGAAATGTCTTTAAACTGTACTTGCTCAGTTATTTAAGAAACCCTCTAGCAATAATTATCAAACAGGCACAAACAATATACATTTTCATAACGTTAGCTGCAATAAAAGAAGTTTGTATTTGTTCCAAGAGCACGATTTCTTTACAGATTCTTTGATTGAAGACATTCAGGAGGATGCGGGTATGAATCCCTGACCGGGCATCCAGATTTGGGTTTTCCATGGTTTCCCCAAATCACTCCAGGCAAAAAAAAAAAAAAAAAGGTTGGAAGTGAACAATCAGTATTTCTTGACAGTTCTGAAAACATCAGTGAACCTATAAAGTATGGAACAAATTTTTGGTCGTAATCTTTTGATGCTAATTCACGCTTATCAGATATTAATTAATCACAAGTTTTTTATGTAATTTTTACTTTCACGTCTTTATGTGACGGTTAAGATATTTCAGTACAAAAGTAAAAATCACTCCAACGCTAAAAATTAACAGTTAAAATACAGATACTATGCAGACGACTTCTTATATGACATAAAATGTATTACACCATTAGAGTCCAGTATATTTGTCAATTTGGCTCTTCTTGTGGCTTTTAGGATGACTGCACACAACCTGATAAATCTTGATTCCACTTTTAGTGAATGGGACAGTCATACTAAGCGAAATCCTGGGTATAGATTCCAACACTTTTAGAAAATCATTCGTATCTCAAACATGGAAACATCGAATTTATTTTCTGATGTTATTTGTAAGTCAGACGATGATTCCGTAAAAAAAAAATCGTAGAAAAATATTTGCAGATTTTAAGCAAATAGATTTGCTCATGCGGACTGCCATCACCAAACTAACATTCCCTGTAGAAGGTCGTGTATTTGAATCCCTTAAATGCACCAAAAATACTCGCAATCGGCGCCGCTAAAGATCTCACAGGAATTTAAGAGCATAGTGGGCGTCCAGTGTGTTTGAATTTTTCTCTGGATACTAGACGAGTCACTCCATCATATTCTGCATCACTATTAACAAAGCAATTTAACAATGGCGCCCGTATCTTTATATCGTTGGACCCACTCGGCTATTATCTACAGAAAGTTTCATTCATATTGAAGGAATGTTCTCAGAAATGTTTTCTGCCGTGACAAAAATTTTAATCCTCCAGTGGTTCTGGAGATTCCCACTTGTAAAGCGATATAATTGAGTAGCTTCGCAGTGGAAAAAATTTACACGTTTCATTTTCGTTGCTAAAATTGAATTTGCGTCACTGTATTAGTATAATATTCGCTAGTTGAAGGAACCGAAGCAAATGATTCTTAAACTGGGAAAAAGAGCGGGTCTGCTTAACGCAATAATGGACTGCCTGGCAGCTGAAACTGACCGAAGAAAGATTATTACTCCCACCCGTTTTTCTTCCTGGCGGTCCGGTCTTCGTTGCCAGACCCTGTTTGCCCGTCTCCAGTTATGAGTTTTGTTTTTCGCCGAATATTCTCGCGAGCATAATGAAGTAATGGCGGAGGGACGACCAGTTGGCGAAGCGTGGCAACGCGGCCGCAATTACCCGTAACAACGCGTGAAGGTCGCAGCTCGTAATCACAGACACACGACTCGAGTCCGGTTCGGTTCGGTTCTCGTTATTGTGAACGATGTCAGGCGAATGAACGGACTGGTAGCCGCATCGCCGATGTTCCAATGTCAGTTCGGCTTAAACTGAAAATCCGCAGGTGCGTCCTTAAGCTGTTATTACTAACATTTAGGCAAAGTTCAGCGACCATACCAACTGTACTAAACAGTAATACCCTCATAAGCTATTCATAGTAACAAATAAAAATCTTTTGCGTGAGATATCCATGGTAGCATTCATACCTGCAAACTGAGCCGCTGCCAGCTTCTTGATAAGACTCCAGCTGTGAGAAATCGAAGCTCTTCAGTTTTAATTCCAGTCATGCCTGGAACTTTTACGGCCACTTAACCTGTCTTCACCGCTGGATAACCTCGTTTCGTGTGCGAGCGTTCCGTGTTTCTGGTTGCACATTAAACTGTACGTCCAGGCATGACAGAGGTGTTATGCGCGGTAATTTGAAACTATGACACGTTTCTGCTAATGTACTTTTATCTTCAGTCCAACTGGGTACAATATATAACGTTTAATACACCATGTAAGGTCTGTGATTTATCGGTCATTTTCTCATGTGTTTTTAAAGTAAGAAACATTTAGCTCAGTCGGTTCGGTCCTGAAGATGAACTATCATGAATATCTTCTTTTTTCGATTAAAGCGTAAAATTTGTGACCACTGACCACGAAAAGAGAAATCAGAGCATTCCCAATATATAAAAGAATATGAAAATACACTTTGAATCGCTCTGGCAATATACTATCCAACAAAATTACAAATCATAAATATGTAAAGCAAAAAGTAAATTCACGTCCTCTTTTAATATATTCACTTATAGTAAAAAAAAAAGTAGTTTAATGCAATGTTGTTGCAGGCCATGTTTCCACAGTTGCTTAATT
>JARYHS010009186.1:213595170-213717667 GCA_031002005.1 Vandiemenella viatica | reverse complement strand
GCGTGACGGTGCAATCCAGTCCAAGGAGAACGTAACTCTGAACTGGAGCAGGCAGTCTGCGCGCAGGGGGAATGTTACCCGTTCATTCGTAAACACAACCGCAAATGTTGGCAGCGCCGGCGTGGAGAGGCATGGAAGACAAGTTGCGCTAGCTTAACGACGCTGGTGGCTAGGTGGGCCGCAAACATCACAATTAGGGCACAACTTCGTCTAATGAGTGCTTCCGTTAATTAGTAACGTAAACCTCCACGTTCACCTGGTGGGACTTGGGGAAAGGGAAGTCTCCCATGTTTTGTGGTAATTATAATAATTATACGCGAGTTCTAGTCACGTGAGGAGTCATTGGTTCACGTAGACATTCGATACTCGAGAGGCTTCTTCTAATGCTGCTCGTAGGGACCCCTTTGCTGTAATTAAGACTTTGCAGTACCATATTGATTACAATTTCAGGTATTATCAACACAAATGAGGAAAATATTTTTAACGAGCAAACAAAATACTATTTTCCTACAAAAATGACAATTCGAATGGGAGTGGAATGCAGCATTAAAGCAGTTTTGTAAGTAATTTTGCTAGCGTTGTAAACTTGTCGCAATCATGGAGTGAAATTTCTAACTGTGTATATCATAATGTACTAAAATCTTGGTACTTAGACATTAGAAAAGGGAAGATAATACGTAGCATTTCATTTACGACGTTATTGAACTGATAGTGGACGTCACATTCGAAGTTATGAGGAGCAATGATTAATTATTACATCCCATATCGAGGAGAGAAAATGTTTGAATAATTGGACGGAGTAGTTTAGTTGGAGTATGTACTAACGTTATTAATTGCAGAAGGCGGGTTACATTTAAGGATTTTTTTAGAGTGCCATTCTAATATTATGATGGATGGATTGTGGCAGATTTGAAATAGATTACTTTCTGGAAATGTTATTGGTTCCAAATCAGTCTGCAGAATATTTACTAAAACACAAGCAACGTATAAGGACCTACCTATAAAGCAACACCTTAATAACCACAAAAGTTGCAGGGTACTAACGAAGATCTTACATAGAATCTTATTATATCGAAACGAAATAAGTAGGGGAAGATATTAATAGTACTTTTTTAAAATAATATTTACAATCATTTTCTTCCTGGACACATTTAACTAAAAAGGAAAAAGGTACTTACAAATTTGAATGTCTTGGATGAATTATTTGTTGCATTTGTGGGGATAGAACGAGGAATGATTGTTTACTTCCAGAAAAAAGATTTATTAGGTTTAATCTGCACATCATGTAACCCCAAAATGATTATTAGGAATGTATCCCCGCTGTTTGTTTTCTTCTTTTAACTGCTCTCTGAATCATACTTCATCTGACTTTAAAGAAGAATTTTTCGCTATGATGAAAGATAACGGCAGCAATACGAGTGATAAGGAAGTAACTTCTATTTAAAATTATTAAGGAGCGGACGAAACGCCATTAAAATCAGTAAATTGGTTAATAGGTGAGTGCTTTTACAAACAGTCGAATTTAAAAAATACGGAAATCATAAGCAGAAAAGTAAAATCTAATCTCTGACGAAGTGTGGAAAAATGATCTGTGAGGGCTCCGTGACGCGTGCTCTGTGCTGCAATGGAGACGTCTATGTTGGTGTTACCCTCCCCGCGGCTATTAAGGTGGGTCTCTGGTGCTCATGTAATAAAGGAGCATCGAAGTGGTAAGTGCGGGCTGCCTGCCCTCCCAGGTAGACCCCGACGCCGCCTCACAAAAGAAGATAAGCCAGCAGCGCATTGTTGGCGTGCCCCCCCCCCCCCCCCGCACCACCCCTCATATCCGCATTCCGGTTTTTTCTTCCTCCGCTTTTTCATCCTCACTTGTTCGCAACAGCCTCCTTCAAATGTCGTTTGCAAACAGATCGTTTTTAAAAAGCAGGTCTCGGTACAGATTCTATGCGACAGGACGAAGTTACGCCCTTGTTGGCAACCTCAGAAGTATATTTTCTTTGTAAAGTGTAAACACGAAACACATTGCCACTTTGTATTTTTCAAACAACTTCATCGACAGTGCACGGCAGTAAATACGTGATAGAATTTCTGACCCTGCGTGATGTAATACTGTTAGATTCAACGAGGTCAAATTTAACAACTTGTCTTAGAACCTTAATTTCAAACTTTATCGATTTACGTTTAATATTACGATACGTCTGTAGGTGTAGTGTCCAAGAGATCGAAGAAGCAACAGAATACAGCCTCTTTTATTCTTCCCTCTCCATTTCCATTGAGATACAAATATTAAGCAGAAAAAACGAATTAGTTACACTATATGATAATCAAGAGAAATATCTTTATAATTCATAGTGCAAAAAAAGGCATACTACCTTAATAATTGCTTCTTTTCTTAGTTTTTCTTTTTATGTGCATATATACACGAGGGCAGGCTTAGAGGACACATTGTCGGCAAATGCCAAGCCAAGGAAGGCAGTGTTAATAAAGTTTTTCTTTCGATCATCTAGCAGCCAGCCCAGAACCTGGTGAATAATGTGCTCTCTTAGTTCCTATTTGTAGTGGATTTACAACATGGAAGTTAATTTAACAAATGTTAACACAATTTGTAGAAGCTGCAAATGCTGAATTCATAGTATAAATTAATTACAAATAAATCGACTTAATTGTAGCCGCAAATGATTGGAAACAACGAACATGAAGGAAATCGGCTGTGAGCTCTTATGGAGAAAACCATTCGGTAAGGATGATTTCAGGAATCGGTGGAAAACAAAAATTTTGATGTCCTGACCAGATATCGTGCCAGGACTGAAAGTTAATCCCTCATTTCACCATGTTTCGGTTAGAGGCTTGAGCAAGTCTCTTAATATTGTTAGATTTTCAAGCCATTCATGATAATTTTGGGCTGTTGCCAAGTTACAGTAGCGAGGAAAACTTTTAATCAGTTTACTTTCCATAGCTAGAAGTGAAACCAAACAATGAAAGTACGTCGAAATGTTCAATAAAGCCAGTACTAATTATTCTATCCTTTTTCGATTGGCCTACTTTGGACTACGAAGAAGCAACTCGTTTATTGGTTCTTCTTTTCTTCTCGTCCCAAATAATTTTTCCATTCTTCCCTGAGGTTCCTCATTCTTCTTCGGACAAGGTGGTATGGCCTTTGTGAACTGAGAAGTCAAGTTGCCTATCAGTTGTCTCTTGGCTTCTTAATTCAGATCAGTGAGATACGAAGGGCTGAAGCGTAATTCTGACGAATTCATGACCGTCGGTTTGGTCTCCTAAACGCTGTGGCGACATTAGCTTCCCCCCACGCAGCTGCCCGGGTCTCACTGTTGACACAAGAAGGGACCCCCGCGCAACCTTTTTTTGGTCTCCCTTAAGAGTCTCCCCCACCACTGCTTACATTGTGCACCCGTGTCCCCGCAAAGCAATCTTTGTCACCCCGGCGAAAGACCATCCCGTCCCTCGGCGGTAAGACCTTATTTCAGTAGATCTGATGACACAGGCAGCTAGCTCTCCCCTCAGTGCCTCTCGTCTCGCCTCGATTTCGCGCCTAATGACACCTCCCGTGGGGCAGCTTGCTCCTTCCTAATGCAGCCTTGCGCAAGAACCGCCCTAACGTGATAAGCTGCTGCTGCTGCTGCTGCTGATGCCGCCCTCGGGCTCCAAGAGTTTCGATACAATCGACCTGAGTCATTTGCCCCGTGAGCATCTATCACGACTCCCGGAGATGCCACCCTACACACCTGTCTGCGACAGATCGATCTCCGATACCAACCTTGTCGTTAGCAACTACTATCGCTAAAAGACTCGCATCATAACTCCGTAGCTTTAAGTTATCACATTTCAATCTTTTTAAGCATCACGTGTGAGGCATAACCTTTGAAAATAGTTAAATAGTTCACATTTTTGCCCTCGTCTCTTCTTACTTGTGTCGACACGCCCTAAAGCAGCAACAACAACAATCTTCTTAGACGTAGTTTTTATTTGTATTATACATAACTTTTTTGGAGGCAGTTTTAAATTCCTCTAAGGTTTCTCATTTTTGTTTCGGTATTTTTTGTGTGGAATTTTCGTGCTGCAAAAGTCATTCTGATTCAGTAGCTCCTCTGATATTAGTGTAACAACTAGATTCCACATCTGTGGCTGTCATCAAGTCTCGATGCCTAGGCTTAACTGAAGTTCAAACAGCTAAGGTTGGTACTCAACTCGAAGGTTTTTTTGTACCTCAGAAAAAGTTATAATTATCCTGGTATTGGAGGTGGCAATCCTACCTGGTAAAGTGGACCTACCGTTTGGGCTCATAAATTCTTAAATCTAATCAATGCAACGTTCTAAAAACCCATACGGGTTACAAATCTTTAGTCACACCATTGCTTTGAATATGATAGTGTACCATGTGGACTGACATTTTGCGTATCGAATACAGGAGTTGGAAGGGTTGCAAAGAAGGGCTTCTTGATTTGGCTCTGGAAATTATCGCGTAATAAAATCAGTAACTGATATGATAAAAGTACTGCAATTGGTTTCATTGACATGAGGGTGAGAAAGTCAACTGGAGAACCAGGCTTAGGCTTATATTGTTGATGAGGCGTGGAAACGAAAAGACGGACTATGACCACAAGCTGACACTCTATTTCAGACATAAAGGTGAATAATTACCTAAAATACTGAAAGAATTTAAAGCTGAAATTAGAAGAGGGCAAAAGTAGGCGGTTATAGGAAAGGGAAAAATGGGTGTGTAGGGAAATTGCCACCTGAGCGTGCGCTCTATCGCTATTAAATTAAATTAAATTAAACATCCGCAAAACGGCAGCTACTACTAATCTTCGGGAAAAAAAAACATAGCTGTACCATCAAAACACTAATTTTGGTTTTATCGATTGATGCAGATCAAACGATGTAGCCATACTGATCTATTCGCCAAACTAACAAAAACTGCTTATTACGGAAATATCATACTTTGACACCCTTACAAACTAACTACTTCATAAATATCGAGCTTAGATGTATTCGCGTTTATCGAGATATGGGCTGTGAAGATAAAATCATTATTTTGCTAGAGGGATTGCTATTTCTTGTCTGGTTGTACCTTATTTCTTCTGTTTGGTCCCCTTTATCTGTCTCCTCCCACGCGGAAGCACACAGAAGGCTTCACCTGACCAAGCCTGTGGCTCTGTCAGACACACCTGTCCGCAGCTATTTCCGGGGCAGCCGAGCCAAGCCAAGCCATCTCTGCCACTCTCTCAGCAAAGCACAGAGAGCTCACTTTTAAGTAAACAATTATCATACTATATATTCAGCCGCCTCCGATTCAGTTCCACTGAATAGAAAGTAGGCGGTAATTCGCTTATATTCCAAGGGATATAGGTGAATATTATGAGGAAGTGTAATAGTAGGCTTCCGCGGCCAGAGTCAGTTGATCTTGGCTGTCCGGGTGGCGCCGCGTCATGTTTCTTGAAACCGACGTTTCGACCCTCATTCTGGGGTCTTCTTCCAGGGCAGAAGAAGACCTCAGAATGAGGGTCGAAACGTCGGTTTCAAGAAACATGACGCGGCGCCACCCGGACAGCCAAGAATCAACTGACTCTGGCCGCGGAAGCCTACTATTACACTTCACTCAATAATATTCACCTATAATCCCTTGGAATATAAGCGAATTACCGCCTACTTTCTATTCAGTGGAACTGAATCGGAGGCGGCTGAATATATAGTATGATAATTGTTACTTAAAAGTGAGCTCGTCTGTGCTTTGCTGAGAGAGTGGCAGAGATGGCTGGGCTTGGCTCGGCTGCCCCGGAAATAGCTGCGGACAGGTGTGTCTGACAGAGCCACAGGCTTGGTCAGGTGAAGCCTTCTGTGTGCTTCCGCGTGGGAGGAGACAGATAAAGGGGACCAAACAGAAGAAATAAGGTACAACCAGACAAGAAATATAGCAATCCCTCTAGCAAAATAATGATTTTATCTTCACAGCCCATATCTCGATAAACGCGAATACATCTAAGCTCGATATTTATGAAGTAGTTAGGTTTGTAAGGGTGTCAAAGTATGATATTTCCGTAATAAGCAGTTTTTGTTAGTTTGGCGAATAGATCAGTATGGCTACATCGTTTGATCTGCATCAATCGATAAAACCAAAATTACAGTGTTTTGATGGTACAGCTATGTTTTTTTTCCCGAAGATTAGTAGTAGCTGCCGTTTTGCGGATGTTTAATTTAATTTAATTTAATAGCGATAGAGCGCACGCTCAGGTGGCAATTTCCCTACACACCCATTTTTCCCCTTTCCTATAACCGCCTACTTTTGCCCTCTTCTAATTTCAGCTTTAAATTCTTTCAGTATTTTAGGTAAATTATTCACCTTTATGTCTGAAATAGAGTGTCAGCTTGTGGTCATAGTCGTCTTTTCGTTTCCACGCCTCATCAACAATATAAGCCTAAGCCTGGTTCATCCAGTTGACTTTCTTCACCCTCATGTCAATGAAACCAATTGCAGTACTTTTATCATATCAGTTACTGATTTTATTACGCGATAATTTCCAGAGCCAAATCAAGAAGCCCTTCTTTGCAACCCTTCCAACTCCTGTATTCGATACGCAAAATGTCAGTCACATGGTACACTATCATATTCAAGCAATGGTGTGACTAAAGATTTGTAACCCGTATGGGTTTTATAGAACGTTGCATTGATTAGATTTAAGAATTTATGAGCCCAAACGGTAGGTCCACTTTACCAGGTAGGATTGCCACCTCCAATACCAGGATAATTATAACTTTTTCTGAGGTACAAAAAAACCTTCGAGTTGAGTACCAACCTTAGCTGTTTGAACTTCAGTTAAGCCTAGGCATCGAGACTTGACGACAGCCACAGATGTGGATCTAGTTGTTACACTAATATCAGAGGAGCTACTGAATCAGAATGACTTTTGCAGCACGAAAATTCCACACAAAAAATACCGAAACAAAAATGAGAAACCTTAGAGGAATTTAAAACTGCCTCCAAAAAATTATGTATAATACAAATAAAAACTACGTCTAAGAAGATTGTTGTTGTTGCTGCTTTAAGGCGTGTCGACACAAGTAAGAAGAGACGAAGGCAAAAATGTGAACTATTTAACTATTTTCAAAGGTTATGCCTCACACGTGATGCTTAAAAAGATTGAAATGTGATAACTTAAAGCTACGGAGTTATGAATGCGAGTCTTTTAGCGATAGTAGTTTGCTAACGACAAGGTGGGTATCGGAGATCGATCTGTCGCAGACAGGTGTGTAGGGTGCATCTCCGGAAGTCGTGATAGATGCTCACGGGGCAAATGACTCAGGTCGATTGTATCGAAACTCTTGGAGCCCGAGGCGGCATCAGCAGCAGCAGCAGCAGCAGCAGCAGCAGCTTATCACGTTAGGGCGGTTCTTGCGCAAGGCTGCATTAGGAAGGAGCAAGCTGCCCCACGGGAGGTGTCATTAGGCGCGAAATCGAGGCGAGACGAGAGGCACTGAGGGGAGAGCTAGCTGCCTGTGTCATCAGATCTACTGAAATAAGGTCATTACCGCCGAGGGACGGGATGGTCTTTCGCCGGGGTGACAAAGATTGCTTTGCGGGGACACGGGTGCACAATGGAAGCAGTGGTGGGGGAGACCGACAAAAAAGGTTGCGCGGGGTCCTTCTTGTGTCAACAGTGAGACCCGGGCAGCTGCGTGGGGGGAAGCTAATGTCGCCACAGCGTTTAGGAGACCAAACCGACGGTCATGAATTCGTCAGAATTACGCTTCACCCTTCGTATCTCACTGATCTGAATTACGAAGCCAAAGAGACAACTATAGGCAACTTCTCAGTTCACAAAGGCCAATACCACCTTGTCCGAAGAAAGAATGAGGAACCTCAGGGAAAGAATGGAAAAATATTTGGACGAGAAGAAAAGAAGAACCAATAAACGAGTTGCTTCTTCGTAGTCCAAAGTAGGCCAATCGAAAAAGGAATAATAATAATTAGTACTGGCTTTATTGAACATTTCGACGTATTTTCATTGTTTGGTTTCACTTCTACTATGGAAAGTAAACTGGATTAAAAGTTTTCCTCGCTACTGTAACTTGGCAACAGCCCAAAATTATCATGAATGGCTTGAAAATCTAACAATATTAAGAGACTTGCTCAAGCCTCTAACCGAACATGGTGAAATGAGGGATTAACTTTCAGTCCTGGCACGATATCTGGTCAGGACATCAAAATTTTTGTTTTCCACCGATTCCTGAAATCATCCTTACCGAATGGTTTTCTCCATAAGAGCTCACAGTCGATTTCCTTCATGTTCGTTGTTTCCAATCATTTGCGGCTACAATTAAGTCGATTTATTTGTAATTAATTTATACTATGAATTCAGCATTTGCAGCTTCTACAAATTGTGTTAACATTTTGTTAAATTAACTTCCTGTTGTAAATCCCACTCCAAATAGGAACTAAGAGAGCACATTATTCACCAGGTTCTGGGCTGGCTGCTAGATGATCGAAAGAAAAACTTTTATTAACACTGCCTTCCTTGGCTTGGCATTTGCCGACAATGTGTCTCTAAGCCTGCCCTCGTGTATATATGCACATAAAAGAAAAACTAAGGAAAAGAGCAATTATTAAGGTAGTATGCCTTTTTTTGCACTATGAATTATAAGATATTTTCTCTTGATTATCATATAGTGTAACTAATTCGTTTTTTCTGCTTAATATTTGTATCTCAATGGAAATGGAGAGGGAAGAATAAAAGAGGCATGTATTCTGTTGCTTCTTCGATCTCTTGGACCACTACAACCTACAGACGTATCGTAATATTAAACGTAAATCGATAAAGTTTGAAATTAAGGTTCTAAGACAAGTTGTTAAATTTGACCTCGTTGAATCTAACAGTATTACATCACGCAGGTCAGAAATTCTATCACGTATTTACTGCCGTGCACTGTCGATGAAGTTGTTTGAAAATACAAAGTGGCAATGTGTTTCAGTGTTTACACTTTACAAAGAAAATATACTTCTGAGGTTGCCAACAAAGGGCGTAACTTCGTCTGTCGCATAGAATCTGTACCGAGACCTGCTTTTTAAAAACGATCTGTTTGCAAACGACATTTGAAGAGAGGCTGTTGCGAACACGTGAGGATGAAAAGCGGAGGAAGAAAAACCGGAATGCGGGATATGAGGGGTGGTGCGGGGGGGGGGCACGCCAACAATGGCGCTGCTGGCTTATCCTTCTTTTGTGAGGCGGCGTCGGGTCTACCTGGGAGGGCAGGCAGCCCGCACTTACCACTTCGATGCTCACTTTATTCATGAGCACCAGAGACCCACCTTAATAGCCGCGGGGAGGGTAACACCAACATAGACGTCTCCATTGCAGCACAGAGCACGCGTCACGGAGCCCTCACAGATCATTTTTCCACACTTCGTCAGAGATTAGATTTTACTTTTCTGCTTATGATTTCCGTATTTTTTAAATTCGACTGTTTGTAAAAGCACTCACCTATTAACCAATTTACTGATTTTAATGGCGTTTCGTCCGCTCCTTAATAATTTTAAATAGAAGTTACTTCCTTATCACTCGTATTGCTGCCGTTATCTTTCATCATAGCGAAAAATTCTTCTTTAAAGTCAGATGAAGTATGATTCAGAGAGCAGTTAAAAGAAGAAAACAAACAGCGGGGATACATTCCTAATAATCATTTTGGGGTTACATGATGTGCAGATTAAACCTAATAAATCTTTTTTCTGGAAGTAAACAATCATTCCTCGTTCTATCCCCACAAATGCAACAAATAATTCATCCAAGACATTCAAATTTGTAAGTACCTTTTTCCTTTTTAGTTAAATGTGTCCAGGAAGAAAATGATTGTAAATATTATTTTAAAAAAGTACTATTAATATCTTCCCCTACTTATTTCGTTTCGATATAATAAGATTCTATGTAAGATCTTCGTTAGTACCCTGCAACTTTTGTGGTTATTAAGGTGTTGCTTTATAGGTAGGTCCTTATACGTTGCTTGTGTTTTAGTAAATATTCTGCAGACTGATTTGGAACCAATAACATTTCCAGAAAGTAATCTATTTCAAATCTGCCACAATCCATCCATCATAATATTAGAATGGCACTCTAAAAAAATCCTTAAATGTAACCCGCCTTCTGCAATTAATAACGTTAGTACATACTCCAACTAAACTACTCCGTCCAATTATTCAAACATTTTCTCTCCTCGATATGGGATGTAATAATTAATCATTGCTCCTCATAACTTCGAATGTGACGTCCACTATCAGTTCAATAACGTCGTAAATGAAATGCTACGTATTATCTTCCCTTTTCTAAGTACCAAGATTTTAGTACATTATGATATACACAGTTAGAAATTTCACTCCATGATTGCGACAAGTTTACAACGCTAGCAAAATTACTTACAAAACTGCTTTAATGCTGCATTCCACTCCCATTCGAATTGTCATTTTTGTAGGAAAATAGTATTTTGTTTGCTCGTTAAAAATATTTTCCTCATTTGTGTTGATAATACCTGAAATTGTAATCAATATGGTACTGCAAAGTCTTAATTACAGCAAAGGGGTCCCTACGAGCAGCATTAGAAGAAGCCTCTCGAGTATCGAATGTCTACGTGAACCAATGACTCCTCACGTGACTAGAACTCGCGTATAATTATTATAATTACCACAAAACATGGGAGACTTCCCTTTCCCCCAAGTCCCACCAGGTGAACGTGGAGGTTTACGTTACTAATTAACGGAAGCACTCATTAGACGAAGTTGTGCCCTAATTGTGATGTTTGCGGCCCACTCCTAGCCACCAGCGTCGTTAAGCTAGCGCAACTTGTCTTCCATGCCTCTCCACGCCGGCGCTGCCAACATTTGCGGTTGTGTTTACGAATGAACGGGTAACATTCCCCCTGCCTGCTCCAGTTCAGAGTTACGTTCTCCTTGGACTGGATTGCACCGTCACGCTTTCTTCCGCTCAACAATTTACTTAGCGCAACGCCTTGAACTTTTAGTTGAGCTACCGAACGTGCTCAGATACATAATCATTAATGATGATGCAACGGTAACGGTTCCGTGGTCGTTGAGTGAGGCAAGTAAAAGATAAAATCCACCGAACAGGTAACTTCCCCCTTACTTAAAGAAGACTCTTTAAGTTAGCAGGAAAGTTTTCGACTTCCGGGGTTAATACAAATCGACGAGAAAACTCTTGGTGACCCGATCATATGCTATAAAAAATAAAATCGCAGCTGGTTAATATGGCAAAATGTCATGTTTCTTTTTTTTAAAAAAAACTTTTGTACAGTTAGCCTTAATGTGAGGTAGTTTATGAATAATCACAATATTTCAGATATATTTCGTTTCCTGGAATTCATCTCACTTTTTGTGTATAAATAGGTACGAAAAGTACAAAGGCGAATTGGTAATCCAGAAGATTACATTATTGAGAAGTATACACTCGATGCAGAAAGTGCTGTAGGGACTCTCATACAACTGATTATTCCCTCAGATTCTGGCTAAATACTGGAGTATTTGTGGAATGAACACGACAGATATTACCAATCTGCCAAGCAAAATTCTAGTAGCAAATATCACGCCTCCCTTTATTCTGATTGGGAACCAAGCTAACATTTAAATTACTTCAGAAAGGTAAATGTAGCTATTTGATAGACTATTTCGGCGGTCTGATACTCTGTCGCCATCGTGTTGTGAAGTGCCTTCATGTGGAGATGGCGACAGAGACCACGATCTCCGAAATATCGTGTGAGAACACCCTGCTCACTCAGCTAATCAAACGTGAGGACTATATTAATTTTCAATGCCCAGAGAAACTCCGATCTAATGTAAACTCCTTATAATTAATAAGTGATAAAGACAGTATGAATATTCGGAGAAATGGCATGCTGATTATCTTTCATGAAACCTTATTCCGTACAATATTTACAGTAGGAAAAGTGCTGTGTGAGCATGTCGCTGGATTAGGAGTCAACTTAGAACACGTTCAGAATTCTTTGGAATTAAAAGTGGAAGTTTCCCAAATCACATGGAAGCTAGCTGTTGAATAACTTTCTGATTTAATTGAAGGCGATTAGAGACTTATGTAGAACGTATTATTACCACAATGCATGGCTAGTGGTCATGCTGATTACGATTTTGGACTGTTTCTGATAATCGTTTCGGCGAATTTTGGATTCCTCCAGAAAAGTATACTTAAAAAAAAAAAAAAAAAAAAAGAATAAAACGCTACACAGAACTCACCACACTGTTCCAAGGTATATGATGATAGCCTTATTTGCTTACTATAGGTTTCCTCGAGCTAAAGAAAGTTCTGTTTTCAGGAGCACAAACAAGGGTCAAAGAGTCTAGTGCATTACCTTAACCACAGTAGTTTCCTCCCCTAGGCATAACGACCAGATTGCCGAGAGGAAACGTAGTTTCCACATTAGCAAAGTGAACTCTGCCAACAAGACTGAGAAAACAGAAAGGAAATGTCAGAAGAGCTCATTGCCACTCCGAGAAGCCGCGCTGACAATTAAAGTTCGGAAATGCAGAGTGTTTCGCGTCATGCATCTCAAACAGGCGGCTTTGAGATTATCTGCGTGTTGCGGGAACTGTTAATAAGGAAGCGACTGAACACTGTGCGGCCGCGGACAAGTTCTCACAGCCACGCAGCCAGACAGGCGGTTTGTCGAATCTTATTAATACCTGCGGAGTTGTCCGGAATACCTGAGCAGTCTCGCAGGCTCAAACGCTAACACGGTGACTGCGCATAGTGGCTGCGGACGCTGCACGAGTTAGATACGAATTGTTATTTTAGATAAACATTATCTCTGGTTTACAGGAAGTATTGTTGCTCTTACGTTTGAACTCGTAACAAAATACTCCTGTAGAAAGTTTAAAATTCTACACTCCGAGGGTCTGCCACGAAGAAAATTTTTAAAAAGCCAGAGATCTTTTATTTGTTATAAATCAAAGAATTGCCAATAGGAAAACATAATGACTTAAGTGTTTTTTTGTTTTTGTTTTTTTTACTTATGAGTTTACGCCTCATTGACGTTAAGGTCATTAGAGGCGGGATGGGATTGAGAACAAGGGACGGGAAGGAATTCATCCATGGCCTTTTGACGAAGCATCCCGGCATTCGCCTGGAATGATTTGGGGAAACCAGTCTTCTTTTGATATCCCAGAAATTAGTCATATAATTGAAATGGGGGGTTAAAGACATAAAGTTCTGAAGAATTAAATAAATATTTTTAGTTCAATTTCGCTTACTACTTTTTAGAGCCATGTATATTTTTTCTACTGGTATATTGTCAGGATCATGTAACACACTAAACGTTCAAAAATTGAAGAATCATCTTCTTAGTATTTACTTATTTTTTTTAAACTGCTTTACGTCTCTTAACAGCGAGGTCTTTAGAGACGGGAAAGGATGAGGGCAAGGAATTTGGAAGGAATTCGGCCATGACCTTTTTAAGGAAGCATACCGGCATTTGCCTGTAGTGATTTGGGAAACCATGGAAAACCCAAATCTGGATGCCCGGACGGGGATTCGAACCGCCGTCCTCCCGAATGCGAGGCCAGAATTAGTATTTACATCAGCAACTTATTTGGACATTACAGGATTTAAAGCGTTGTATAGTTATTTAAAGAGGACTTAAAATTGTTAATGACTTATTGTATCCGCAATATCACATATTAGAAACATTGAATCCAATGCAACAAATTCGTTTTAAAATTCAATACAGAGTTGCTGTTGACTATAATCGTATGAGAATCTATTGATCTCGTAAAAGAAACTCATATGTAACTTGAGTAGTCAGTTGTAATTACGCTAGCGAGGAACAGTTGCTTTCAGTGAATAGTAGTCAGAACTTACTTCTGTTCAGCGGTAACTCGGCATAGACATCGTGCAGTATTAAAATTATAAAAATAACCGTACAGAATATAGTGAGTAATTTTTTGATAATCTTCCTTGCCTCTAACCGAGGAATTCCTGAACAGGTTTTGGAAATAAAAAATGGTGGATAAATTTCTGCATTATATTTGAAGCCAGTAGTTAGTATTCGCGTGTTAATGAATACCTTCAAACAAATGTATGTTTCCTTATTACCATAACCATCATATAAAACTACGGAGCGATCACTAAGCAACCCCTGTAGTCTTTCTATAAAATTTTGTATTTTTCACGGAAACGAAGAAGTACTCCACATGTGAAACTAACATTTATTTTACTATGCTTTTGTCAGAACTCTCACTGCTCTCGTTCTAGATTGATTGTGTCGTAGTTGGCCCTCTAGTTCCGCGATGAGAGATCATTCCACGACACTACCGCCCTGACAGACAGGCAGGGCAACTTTTCCCGCAGCTGGCACGTGTGTGGCTTGTCTATAGGCAGGTGAGGGTCGCTGTTAGCTGCACCTGGCACCCCGCCGCTAATGTGAGCAGACGGCCGCTGCTGCCGGCACAACAGCCACGCGCTACCAGAAAGCATAGTCACCAGGCGTAACACTGTGGCATAGCGGGCGACTCCACATATGGGAAACTCCTTATATTATCACCAGATATTTTTACTTATAGTGTGAGGGATATTCAGATTTATATTATAATCCACAAGACTTAATTAAGACATATGTATATACATCGCTATTTTTCAGTACCGCTCAATTTTCAATGCACTCGCGATACCTTTAAATTAGCTTACAAATTCCGTTATAAATAAATTACGTAATTGTGTTTTCTAAGGCCCTTTACGTGGTTCGCCCTTGACAAGTTTTGTGCCTGCTCTGAAAGCTTCTCTCCGTTTATGGACGCTAATATTTAGCAGAATTACCTCACCAAAATGTCGTTTAATGCTTTCACAAATTTGTGATGATTTCAAGTTTCGTAGGAAACTGACTAATAACGAGTTGTTCCGTACTCTGGTGCAGTTCTTCTTCATTACTACCTGACAAACAAATGCTGAACTAGTGTTTACTTATTAATCATTTTTGAGGATTTCTGTGATGTTACCAGCTTTGGCATTTTTTTAATCGAACGCCACATTCAAATTACAATATAAATTTGAGGGATCCAAGTGTTTATACAAATAAAGGATAAAAACCTTAGAGGTGTATTGATGGTAGAGGGTGTTTCAGTTTGTATTTTTTTTCTCTCCCTCAAATTAGAAAATGAAGGGAAATGTGATGCAGATTATGTGCTAAATCACTTCATGAAAGATATGCCCTCCATCCACATTTATTTTATGGTCCCTGTTTTAATATTCCCAAAATTATCAGGGCAACTTGTTTATTTTAAATGGAACGTAGAATGAATTTTGCGGCTTAATTATTGTTATTATATGCGCTGAATTGTAAATAAACAACTAATGATTTACTGCTAAAGATTTATTAATTATTGGTGATTACCTCCGGCAATGCTTATCTGGCTGCCAATAAATGTGCACATTTATTAATATTCTGAAGCACCGTATAAATGCAAAAGTAAACATAATCTCTGCTATAAATCTGCTGGCTATGCGAAATGTATTATCATCAGAGATGGTGAATAAATATTTGGTGTGAAATACACAGCGGATTTGTCAAAATGTTAAGAGTATTTCGAGAATAAGTGTCTGTTCATGTGTGATATGGCTTCAATGCATTCTTTAGAAATCGAACCAATAACTGAAGCTGAGACTAAGAAAAGCAATGTAGCAGTTTACATCAATCAACAACACTGCAATGAGTGAGGCAACATTATACGTACTACCCAATACGTGTAAATTGATCAGTGGATGTATCTGCAACGAATTATTTTCATTCACCGATGGCAAAGCCAATTATTAAAAAAAAATATATTTCTAAAATCAATGAATAAAACATCAGTAACTAGTATTAAATAATTAAGCTTATACGTACAATGTTGATAATCACTATGGTAAAGAGCACAAAAAATACCTGTTTAACTTAACGCATTATGCTTGTACGCTTCCTTTAACAATCTGATTGATTCTACAAAAAAAAAAAAGGATTGCTTGAATCATAGGCAGGGAGTGTATTGATTTTGTCATTAAAATAACTTTAGACCACAAAAGGTTCGTAAGCTGACATGGCATACTTTGAGTAATACTCCATCTAATGCTATCGGATCAGACCAATACCTCACATGATATATCATCTACATGTGTTGCACCAACCACTGTAAAATCTACATTACACGCACCACCACTGATAACAATTCGCTAGCAATATCTGTGAGAGTGCAGTTGCCAATACAAACATTCGTGCCAGGTTTTTTCGTAAATGTTTGACAGTTCATACAAAGCTATTTGATAACATTGTGAAACAATTGTGCATTGAAGAAATCGAGAATATAAGGAATGTGGTCTAGCGGTAGATCGTGTATTTTTATCTGGAAAAAGGGAGCTAGAAAAGTGAAAGCAGGTGACTGTTACAGAGATAGATCAGTGATAACATACTGCTTGCGGTGAGAACAGGGGCTGAATTTAATCAGGTGCGTCGATATAGAACACTATAGTTGTTATATGAAAAACAAATATAGAACGTTCTTTTTATGTTTATCTTCCTCTCCATTCTGACAATGCACACTGTTGTGTTACCAATAGTCTAAACCAAATAAATGCTTACCTGAGAACTGGAGTCTTTCATCATCCTAGAGAGACTTTGGATTATTTACGTCTTAAAGCATTATTTAAAATATTTTTTAAAGTTTGACCGCGAGGAAACCTAAGGATTAGAGAAATACTGAATAAAACTTTATCGCGCGATTTTTTTATGATTCGTACTCTTAACAACTGACTGAAATAAATGAACACTACGGAGTGTTGAGATTCGTGTTGATTCTTTAAATTAATTATTACTATTACCTAAAATTGCCTTCTAATTCATGCTTGCACATGAAAACTCAAGGAATTTCAAGTAGAGAATTGAACTGAAAGCCTTATTGTGAAGTAACGAGAAGTGTAGACTGGAAATCTTTTTTTCTCATAGTCCATCCCATTTTATTCAAAGAACTGATGGTCTGTTAGGTTACCTTCTGTAAATTAGCAGAACCGTAAGTATTCTCTGGTTGAGTGACTAGTACCTATATTGTTCACAGCTGCTATTCTGGTATAGGTACCATAAGATTTTCCTAGTTATTTAATTGATAAAATTAAGTGCTCAGTTCTTTAAAAATGCGATAAAATACGTAAAAATATCTTACTATTAACAATACAGCTTAAATCCTCAGGAAATCCATTTATAGTACTAAAAGACGCAGAGGAACGAAAGAAGAACAGTAGGCCATTTCAATATAACAGACTGAAGATTCCTCTTATTGCAGCTGAGAATATGAATGTGTGCTACATTCCCCTACTTGAATGTGACTTATATTGACACGGCTTTTGATAACTAACAGAAAACCTCACTATATATTTTCAGCAATTCCTCACACTGCACCGAGCAGTCCAGTGAGATAATAGATCTGTTAATTTGCTAATCACTGTGTATCAGAGTAATTACGGGGCTGCATGGGTCACTGCACGGAATATTAATGAAAAGCAAGCACAATACGGCAAGGCGGGCCATTGTGTACGGTCCGTTTCCATGAGCGCGTTAATTGCTTCCCGCAGAACTCGAGTAAACTAATGTACACAAGGCCTTATATATAAACACATAAAACTTGCAGAACCTTCTTTGAACTGTTGAATACGATGGGGCGGTAATCTAAGACGGCAAGATGGCTCAAACGTTAGGTTTTAATAAATCGATGCTGTTCCGACCGGAGAACCAAGGTAATACGTACACTAACAGCGGAAGTCTGCGCTGTCAATATGTTACGACATTAAACTTACACTTACAGACTAAATCAGGAAGTAGTTTTTCTGCTAGGTAGAGCTGGAAATTAGTTTCAACAACTTTCGTCTTGACTATCTTTTAAGAAATATCTGATATAACAACTTCAGTACAAAATCATATTATTCTTTACAATCAATTGTCCGAATCTGTTTATATTCCATTACACATGAAACAAACAAATAGCTCCTACAAATCAGTGAAGTTAAGGCGTATTCACAAAGCCATACAGTATTTCCGGCGCCGGAATTTGCAAATAGTTGACATAATTTGAGTGACGTGGTGAACAATGCTGGTAGTTCAAAATTTTCTCTTCCTCATAAGGAGATGTCATCGATAATATCAAACGATACGAATATTTCTCAGTTAGGATCCTTGAGAGGGCATACCGTTAAGGTTAGTATTCGTACTGTTATAGCCAAATGTCTGAATTAGGCAAAAATAATTGTTCTTACCTAAAAGCGCACCCACGCACACTTCTCTAATTATGTTCTAAAAACTATGTACTGTGCCTCGAATGGCCCCATGTACACTGTGCTTACCGAATTACCACGAATACCATTCCTCCCCACCCCAAAGTACGAAGAAATGGCTCGCTGTTCAAAAATTAAAATGTCACTGCCGAGACAAAACATTATTTTGTGGAATTTTGGAACCCACTATTATTCTTAAGAGATAAAGAAGTTAAAATAGCGTTGACCTAAGTGCACTGAGTTGAAAGGCGACCGTTTTTTTAAATACTGCTCTCGTAACTGCCGTTGAGGAACATACTCTCTCCGATTCTGCTTCCGTCTCGTTGGTCCAAACTCAAATACCCTGTGTGCGATCACCGTAGCCGCAACTGCATTTACCTGCGGTAATGTGTGCGTTAGTTGAGTAATGGCGATAACCGGCCGTGGCTGCCTTACCGGAGCTCTTGCACGCACAATATTAAGCTGACGATGTTGCGTGTCTGCTAATGAGTGTTAATGAGAGTCCCCGAGCTGATGCCATTACCTGGCTGATGGGGCGCGCATTACGATTATGATATTGTTATCTGCAGGCCCGAGTGATGGAGCCACTGGGCTCTCGTGTCGCTGGGACCTTGGCCTGCTCCAGATTAGATTGTCAATTACGTGTCTCCGGCTGCTTTGAAGGTCCTTACACTGACATATACGTTCATATTGTCTACAACACCAACACAAAGTCTCAGGCTAAAATAAAACGCATGTTTTTCATATTTTCACCTTCATGTTATCGAGTTATTCCGTTTGACCTTTAGGACCCGGCGAATGTTTTTTATTTGACCGTACAATCTACTTCTGCTTTTGGTGCCCAACCTAAGTCAGGTTATCCAACGGCGTAAGTGAATCTACAGTTTTTTTTTATGGAATCTGATCTGCGGAAACGTTTCACAAACGCATTACAGACTTTAACAAAAGTAAAGAAGAGAAGAATTTTCACGATCGAGATACGAACTGGGGACCTTCAGATACTCAGTCAGAATTGTTAGTACTTACATAATATCAGACCGCGCGTATTATTGAGTTAGTGATATAATGAAGCGAAAAGTATCTGTAGCGCTTCGGATCTGCAGAAGCAAAAACTGTGTTACGATTTATTTTGTACACTTCTCTGCAGCAGAAATGTCACTCCAATTATCCTCTATTCTTTTTGAGGTCTGGAAAAATTATCCAACAAAACTCCTGATCCTTCTGACAGATGGTAAATATATTGTAGGGGATGAGACTTAAGAAAACTACAGGACATCTTTATGGAATTATTGCCGAATTTCATGTTGTATATATACCACTACCTTTTCGCTGATGAGATGAACCTAGCTCTTGCTATAGAATCTCCTCTTCTATTTTCGAAATTGTACTAAAGAAAATGAGAAGTTGGATTTTTTTAAATAATAATTTGACAATCCATTTACGCTTATCAATGCATCTAAATTCCCTCTTTTCAAAGAAATAACGGGCTGCTAATTTCTAATCACTCTAATTAATATTTTGGTTGCAACTACTTTTACGATTTTGAAAAGTTAGTATGTATTCCATTCATGCTATTTCGTACAGGTTTACACGAACGTTGAAGAGCCGAATTGCTTCTCTCGCCATTTCTTGTCCACATCATTCCTCGACTAAATAACAAGGAAATGATTATTTTGCTGCGTTGTAGGATTACATATTTAATTTTCCCTCTTAATGCTTCACTTTAACGAAATGCTTTAGTAGTTGGTTATTTTTAAGAGCAATCTGGTAAAGATAATATGATGCAACTATGTATTTACAGTACCATTCTTCTTGCAGAAAAAGTCTTGGATTTTAATCTTGGAGAGCTCTCCGTAACTCTATTCAAGTCGGTCTGGATCTTCCCTCCTCTTTTCAGGCTGGAACACAACGAACCTGCCCGAGGCGCTCGATCGGCGAGTCTGTTTGCGTGTTACATCGAAGCCTTTCCTTTTATATACGGAACGCGCACTCAGCACAACCCGGTAATCGATTTACTCCCCAACCCAGCCCGCTCGAGTCTCGAACAACACAACATCGGAAACGACTTGCAGGTACCAACAGCATGTCGCAGACCACACCGCGCTATGTGACCTATTTCACTTAACACGGGCTGAAAAAGTGAAAGATTTAAAAGAAGTCGGCAACATCTTTCCGTGCACATTCGCAATGGGGTTTCTATTACAGCTTCCTTTCAATCTGTCTGTAGTCAGAGATCTATAATGATAAAAAAGTGCTTTAAATTCGAAGAAAATTAAAGTCAAGAACAACATAATAATTCCAACCCACAACGCAAATTATTCTAAGGATTCTTGTTTTTTTTTTATTTCTTTCTTGCTAATTCATACTTATTTTATTGTTGAGGATGAAGAACAGTTAGAAGCGTTTGAGATTTGGATGTTGAGGAGAATGGTCAGGAAAAGCTGGATGGAAAAAGTGAGTAATGCTGAAGTGCTGGAAAGGGTTGGTGAGAGAGGGAAACTATTGTAAATCATAGGAGTAAGGAAGAAGAACTAGGATCGACCCTACTTCAGAGGGCAGTACTCGCTAACAGACTCCTTGGAAGGACTGGTTTGTGGGAGGACAGTCAGAAGAAAGAGGTGTAATACCATAGATGACATCAAGGAAAACGGAAATTACATGGATCTGAAGAGAAGGGCATAAAAGAGGAGCGTATGGAGATCTACCAAGTGAAAACTTGCCTTAGCGCACAACACTGAAGATAAAGAAGTATCTAAAATTGTGGTGAGAAATGTAAAAAAATATTTATAAGAGAAACAACTTTGTTTTTCTTAGTCCGTTTCCTTTTTTCACAAAGGTTCTAGCACGAACGAGTAAAGAAAGGTTTAATTTTGATGGTTTCTGCATTTTTTAAATATGCTAGTGGAGACTTCACCGGCGTAGTGACGCGATGAAAACTTCTCTGTGTCCAGCCGGACGGAGTAGTCAAAACATAACATATCGACCGCTGGTTCGGCTGTCTTCATTTGCTGTAGAGTGGCTTCTATGGAAAAGAGCTATTCTACACCTGATGAAGACAGCAGCGCATAATGTTGAAACGTGTTTTCACGACTCCATCTGACAGGACACCAGCGAAACTTTCTCCTACATTGCAGCGCCCGCGCGGAGTGTTTAGTCCGGTGACATTCTCCACCATAATTAGGTTACATTCACAACCTTCAGTATTTCTAATTAAACTGCAACAGTAAAAATATTTTATTTCACGCAAGATGGGTATAGTACGTGATTACAGACAGCTTTCGTCTTCGTTGCTTGTTGGTTACGAAAGAGTAACCACGAAAGAGACTACCACTGTCACTAGTGAATTGAAGCTTGTTAGATATGGAGATTGTAAAGGGTTTCAGATAGAATATATCGCGTGAATTGTTGAACTGTTCGTTGTATCGATGTGTCGCTAAGATTTTCAACTGTGCTTGCGGTATCCGCAGAATACGCACTCATCATTGTGACGTAAAGAAAGCTTACAGGGATATGAGACATGCTCCCTATGACACACGAGCTCACACAGCTAAAGCAAACATGTAAAAAAATGTGGTTATTTGTAATTAAAGAACTTCGTGAAAGTCTCACAGAAATAAGATACAGAATGGTGGATTAAATTATTTATGAATGAAACATTCTACGGTAACTGTTGACGAAGACAAAAAATTAGAATGCATGAATAGAGAACTGAAGACGTAGCTTGTAATGGCTATGTTGAGAGGAGAGTTTACCTCAGGATTGGAAGATATGGAGGATTGCATCAGATCAGCTGAGAACTTGTGAAGAAAACAGTATCACGTTCAAGATTTTTGCACAAATGTCACTCAACTATATTTGTAAGCAAACGCCAATGTATGGGTCAAAGTTTAAGTAAAATAAAACTGTGTAACCAATCAACCATTCCTATTCTCTAGAGAGGCCTACGAGTAAATACTACTTTCACATTGGCCGATATTAGCAGAACGAAAATTTTCAGTAATGTTTACAAATTCACCGATCACTCCTATTATCTTTCTATGGGATTAAATGCAATGCATTGCATCTAAGCTTTCTTGCTACCGTACTGTTTGTGTCTGCGACGGAAATGTGTAGTCGACACGACCAGTTTGGATATACTTTCTAAAATTTTTAATATCTATGATTCATCAAAAGTATTTTGTTACAGATAAATTACGCTTTCAGAAAAGATATTTCAAAAAAGCACCGTTTATTCACGTCAATAATATTGGGCTGTTAAAGCAGCAAACGGATTCTAATTTTTGCAAGTCAGTATTGACTACAATGAAGAAAGACGCACCTTCATTAGAAATTATTAGTTTATAACTCTTACGTCGAAATTTCCATTACTTTTAAGCGAGACCTTGAGAGAAATGTCTTTTCGATTGTTCCTTAGCACAGAACCACAGTGCAATGAGCACAAATAAACAAAGAATGTAATCAGCGTCATGAACTGTCCTTCGTAATTCGCTTCGTCAGGTCGTAACTTCTTTATAATTACATCCTTGTGCTAAAAGTAATAAGATTTACGACTGACTCGTATTACAACTCTGCGTACAAGGATAATTTATATCGCAGTGAGGAATGCATTTTTTTTAACTGCTTAACGTCTCTTAACAGCGAGGTCTTTAGAGACGGGAAAGGATGGGGGGCAAGGAATGGGAAGGAATTCGGCCATGGCCTTTTGAAGGAAACATCCGGCATTTGCCTGGAGTGATTTGGGAAACCATGGAAAACCCAATTCTGGATGCCCGGACGGGGATTCGAACCGGCGTCCCCCCGAATGCGAGGCGAGAACGCTAACCGTTACACCACCACGATCGGTGTGAGAAATGCAAACATCTTTCGTTGCTACCACCTTTGAAACATTCGTCTACCAGAAGCTTCTTACAGTACTATCTGCGAAGATACGTCTAGTGTCTTAAATTCAGTCGCTTTAGAAAGTACTACGGTTATTCTACATAGCCTTTAAGTATGTAACGACACTCCAACTTTTAAGGATCTGAAACGTCTTGACAAAAATTCCTGTTCTCGAAGAATTCGTACCGCGGCGGGCACCTGTGTGGGTGTTATGCATCCTCACGTGCCCACACACGCCGCTAATCGCCTGGCTTCAGTGTCAGACACGCGCGGGGCTGCAGGTGGTGGCCTCGGCAAACATTCCCGAGCAGCCATCGCCAATATTAGCAGAGGTAATAGGGCAAGAAAATGTTGCACCCTCAGGGACATAACTGACGCATTATAAGTCAACGTGGTGGCATAAGAATGCTTCCAATTACAGGACCCGTTCCTCACATTCACATTTTACTGCCGTTTATGTGAAAAAATGCATAAAGGAAAAAACTCACCACATATTAGGGTTACCAACTTATTTGGAAGAAGATAAAGTACTTTTGTCTTTGAAAAAGGGAAATAAAAAGTATATGAAAGAAAGAAAAGTGTTTTTAAATTCAGGGATTTATTACATTAAGTACAAACATTTATTTCGTCTTTATGGAACTAGCTACTGATTTTTTGTTTTGTTTTTCAAAAAGTTATAGATGGTGCCACATCCTTAATCTAGATTAATAAATAAACTAACACGGGTATTCCGCTCCATAAACTGCATTGTTACCTAAGTGCTTCCGTATAATTTATGGTAAAGGTAAAGTGTAGTGACAAAAAATAAAGTATGACACTTTATAATAAAGTATGACTGGCAACCCTACCGGAATCTCCCAGTCGTCTATGGATATAAACATTACTGATATCAATATCAACACGAAAAAGCTCTGTAAGAACGTAACTTCAATATTTTAAAGTAGTTTAAGTGAAGAATAATTAGAACAGTCATGCCCACGCCTTCCTTTGGCTTTAATGTTCGTGGACGAAGAGAGCCGATTGAGAATTGTGGGGTAAAAAACACGAAGGAATTTGGCCATGGGCTTTTAAAAGAAACATTTGGGCATCCTCCTGGAGTAATTATGGGTAGCCGAAGTCAAGATGTAGCTGAGTGTCATGCTACTAAACAATCAAAGATACGTAGAGAACAAAAATATTAACAGATTTCAAAGAGTGGAGTTTTTATCTTTAATGAAGTATGATCTTTGGCACCTATCGTAGAGTTTACGAACAGATTATCATTTAATGCGATGTCCGCTGTAGACGCGTATTCATAAGACATGCCACTGTTTTTAAGTTAGACTCTAACCTTTAAAACTGGAAATCTTATCCGAAACGGTTATGTAATTTTTGCGTTATCCGTGGATATAGAAAACTCATAGAAAAGTCTGTTTACCGAATTATGTATGTAGTGAAGTTATTGTATAAAGAATGCCATCTTTCAATGATCAAAGTTAAAAATTTCAGCAGAATATCGCGACAAAAACGGAAAACTTAATTGACTATATTCAGCATAATTCTTGTTCTTAGTAGTATAACCCAAATGGTAGTAAACACGATTACATGAAATTTCATGTTTTGCAGCCCAACTGCGTGGTTTAGAATTAGTAGAATTTGAAATTAATGTTACATCTCAAAAGATTAATTTACGTTTTGCATTTCATGTTTACTATAAAAAAATGGGAAATTTGCTTAATATTTTTTTTTAAAAAAAAAAGCAACGAACGTCCGAAGATGTATGTAGCTGCGCTGATTTTAATAAATATCTGTAAACAGAAAATATAATTTGATTCTGCGACAATTAGTGGCGAAATTCCTTCAGCTATTTAATTCAAATAAACAAGGGAAATTGGAGATGGATAAAGTGGATTGTAACTTTAGTACGTAGATTATCATTTCGATACCAGAATGCTAGTTTTTATTCCGTGGAGGAATTAAAAAAGTATTTCTTGTAGCGTGCTTATAGACTCCTTCTTCATGGAAAACATCGGAATTTATTGGTAATTTATTTTATACAGCACGAGGTACGTGTGAGAGGTGCTGATAAGAATTTGTTTCTAATATTATAAAAAAAATAGTTCATCGTATTCTCTATAATATCATTTTATTTACTGTTTCAGCGATGATTCAACATACAGGAATATTATTTAACACACACACACACACAGACACACACACACACAGACACACACACACACACACACATATATATATATATATGATGTCATGAAATTTTTTTGATTCTTGACCACTGGAAGCAAGTACAGGGCGTTCGCCGGGAAACGCAACCCTCCCAGTCTGTTGCCGTCGGCAACTTGCTCGGTCAGTCGCGCCAGCAACACCCGGCACAAGCACCGTGAATCACCGCACTGTTTAACACCTCCGCTGCCCCAACAGTGCAGTGACGCAGTATATTGGGACCCTTACATTGTTAAGAACGGTTTCTTTGCATTGTAGCTAGTTTGTGACTTCAGTCTCTTATTAATCAGTGTTGTGAATAAACGTTTCTTCGCGGTTTGGCTGGTTTGGGGCTTCATACTCTTACTAATCTGTACCGTGTTTGAGTGTGAGTAAAATTATGGTACGTTACAGTTTGCAACAAAGAATATTTCTCTACGATACATATGTGAAGAAGAAGTCGTTTAAAAAGTGTCACAGTAAATTTCGTCGCGAATTTCCTGGCGCTTTACTGCCAGCTAAATCAACAATTCTGCGTCTGGTTAAAAAAGTAAGAGAAACGGGTTCATTTTTTAACAAAAAGAGACTGTCGGTCAACCGTATTCTCACAGAGGAGAAAATTGACGATATCGCTTTTCGACTAGAACAGTCACCCAAAAAATCATTAAGTCAGTTAGGGCAGCGTGTGTCTCGAAAAATGTTCAGAAGATGTGAAATGTGCATTACACAAGAGGGTCAACACTTCCAGCATCTTTTATAAGGTAAGCTAATGAATTACGTCACATTTAAATGCTTAGCACATACAAGTTTATGAAGTTTATGAAGCGTAATTATTATGAAATAGTCCGCGGCCGACGGTCGAACAATGCCGGAAGATGAGCGCTCGCTCGCCGGGAGCAGTTTCTTCCTTGTAGCGCTAACAGTGGGTTGCGTTTCCCGGCGAACGCCCTGTATAAGAAGTTTACTGCCAGTAACAGCAGTCATTTCAATACCAGAGAAACTAGGAATGCAATTTTATAACTGCAGCAGTGTTTTGAACACATAATACACGCCCACAATCCGCATAATCCAGCACTTAGATCAACAGCAGCTTGTACGTCTTTCGTCACGGTCGGTGCTTGTCCAGTCACTCGGCGCGTCATCTCATTGTATTTGCGCAACGACTTGTGTAATTTCGTATGACTTCAGCCCTGACTGAGAAGCGTTGTCTTTTAATTCTCGGACTCGCGGGAAACTATCCTTGACGAAACAAATGTCTACAACGCAGATGCTGTCTTTAATCCATGAGTCGGCAACATTAAAATGTCACGGCGCTCCACTGAAATATAGATTGGCGTACAATCCCAAACCCCATAATATTATAAATGCAAAAGTTTGAATGGATGGATTAATGTTTGCAATCCAATCACACAGAAACACCGGTTCGACCGATTTGAGTGGCATTTGGTAAGGAATAGCAATATAGTCTGCGTTAGCACATAAAATATTTTTCATTCCAGAAATAGTTTGTTTGCCAAGTGAACGGAATGGGAAAACAAAAAGTAAATAAACATAAAACGAACGAAATCAGTAATCATACTAATCTGTAATGCGAACACAGCAAATTAAACACAAGAAAAATGAAATCAACCATGTATCAGTAGTTTTCGAGTCTCTTTCAAGACTCAAGAAAACCTTCACGGTATTAAAAATTTACATGAAGCAATAGGTACTAAAATGGTGTTTTATCGCAGAATTTGTGGAAAATTGTCTCTTTTATACACTTAAAAAGATTTTTATTTTTGCTGACATTTTTATTATTCTTTATGTTTTGTTTATGTAGTAGTGTCCTCAGTCGTGATATACTGCTATTGGATACCCATTTATTTATTTGTTTGTTTTTTTTTGTATTTTTTTTTTAGAATATTATTTTTTATGTGTAATGTTATCGAGTGATCTCCCTTTCGAAAAGTGTAATGAGTTTTAAACAGATTTTTGTCTACCGTAAATAAACAGGACAGGGTTGAAGAGATAAGCAGGGATTCATACGTATGACCGCTTATTCTTATAAAATTGTTTTATCATCTGACTACAGTCCATTCTGTATACAAAACTGTAATATAATAACATGAGTTTAATTATAATACATCTTGCCATACCTCTCGCCTAGAGTATGCTGTCTGAGACTAATAAAGAAATAAAGTTACACCATTTTCACTGTTTTCTTGGTGGCTGATTTGGGACATATCTGAATTAAACCAGTAATGAAGAATATGAGCATTAAACAATCTTATAATGTGATCGTGCTGAGAAATGTGAACTAAATATCTTCTTCACAATTGACTTCCTTCTGTCTATGACTACTTACATGTTGTTTGAATCTGTATTATTCTCCAAATAGTCCCCTGCAATGCACTGAGTGCCTTAGTTCCGACATGGGCTCTAGACTCCGACCTTAAGATTTGAACTGATTTTAAACTTATAATTGAATTAAATTCTGCTGAGCCACGCTATAAATTATTATATAGTTAAACAGAAATTTTATTTTATTTTTAATCGGAATTTCTTTCTAAAAAAAGTTAATTTACTTTTTACTTCAAGCTTTTCACAGATATACTGAATTTTAGGTAATTATCAGTGTGTATTTACATTTCGTTTTTATTATTATGAAAAGAATGTGCACTAAATACACGTAGATTGAAAAAAAAAAACAATTCTCTTTTTTTTCAAACCAAAAAATGCAACTGTTTGTACGTGTTTCTTCAAGGGAAGGCTGTATAGTTTCACTCTTTTATTACAATCGGTCTGTTACTTCGACACTTCCTTAATTATTTTCTTACATTATTCAATAAACCATTTAAAGAAACATGAATTATCTTTCTATTTTTTTAAAGTGTTTTGAATAATTGGTTACTGGTATTTGATGCAGATCTACAACATAAAATTAATGAATCAACTTTTCTTAGCGTGGTCAACAACATTTTCACTTCACGCTAGAGTAACATGCAACTTCTTGAAGCATGAGAAAATCTTGGCTACAGGTATACGTCGCATGGTGTAGGTTTGCAGACTGACATTTCTCGCGTCACCTCGTGGAAGTCCGGTAGCGGTATTGTGTTGTCTCTTTTTTTTCTCGGTTCTAACAGCGAACTTTCTTTTGAAAAGAAACCCTTGTCCGACTACTGTTCTTTACTGAGAGCTTAGTGAGCGTGTTTTGAGACGACAAGGAGATCACTACAGACTGTTGGCTTGTTGTTGACTCTGTCGAACTCTGCGGCCATTAACGGAAGGATCAACAAACAGGAGAGCCCTCCTGGCCTCCCCCGGTTTTATATGCGGCTCGCTGCCCTTCCTGGAACCTGGCCAGCGCCACGTGATGAAAGTACGCTGGCAGCAGCTCCTTGGTTCTACACGCAACGGGACTTCTGTGGCTTGTCGACAACTTTTACTACCTGACCACTTGCGGCAACTGTTAATTTAGTATTACATTGTCGATTGGGTGGTAGAGGATGCGTGGCAGCGGTCTTATAAAATTTGTTGTAAATGTTGAAGAATAGCTTAGTGAATTGAAGTTTCCGGCAGTTTAATCTCGAAATTTGTATCAAGGTATACGTATCTTAGCACTACAGTAAATAATCAGTGGATCCATCTGATGAATTATAGTCGTGTAGGGCTACTTTCAGTAAAATGAAAAATCTTTTTAAAAGTCGTAATTATGAGATTTCTGCACTGCTACGTGTTCTCTATCCTCCTGTATGGCGTTGAAACGTGTACCATAACAGAAACAATAAATAAAAAGTTAGAGGCTTTTGAGATGTAGCTCTATCGAAGAATGTTGAGGATATCATGGACAGACCACTCCACAAATGATGAAATCTTCCACATAATGAAAAAATATGGAAACTGCAGTACCTTGGCGACATCATGAAGAAAAATAGCCGCTGCAAACTCTTACAGTCTATTCTGCAAGAGAATATACCAGGAAAAAGAAGTGATGGTAGGAGAAGAACTTTCTAGCTAAAAAATCTGAGATAATGGATCTCCAAGACAACTACGAAGCTACTCCGAGCGTCAACTAGCAGAGATAATACAGCCACGATGGTTGCCGGCATTCGGAACGGATAAGGACCAGAAAAAAAAAGATTCTCGAAAGTCCTTGTCAACATTTCTCTGCAGTTATTATAAAAAACAATATAATGTGTAGATAAGAATATGTTTTGAAGATCAATACTACTTCCATTTTGGAAAAGACGTGTAACAATTTTAAGCAGGCTGTCCAATGTTCTGTGTCAAAGTTTTGCTCAGGATATCTAAAAATGGTGCTTAGTGGTATATTTATTTATTTAATATGGCGCAAGGATATAAAGACAGTAACTGCACCGAATTACAACGGATGGAATAAGACATAGATCTATCTACGGATTCCACAGATTGCAGCCATTCAATTGCTTCTGTGGTTACTTCGAATCTTCTAAGAGGGCATTACCTGGAGATGTGGTGGATAGTATATTGGTAGTTACCACAGTCACAAGAAAGATTCTCTATTATTCGCCACTTGTGCTTCGATTAGTGGCATCTACCGTGGGTTGTTCTCATGCGATTCATTGTCGTCCAGGTTAATGGTATACAATTTTGCGGTAGTTAACACTTTCTCTGTTGGTATCCGTGTCGAATGTGTGAAAACAAACAGTGGCAGCTTGCTTTCAGAGTAAATACATGTGTTTTTAACGGATGTTACAAGTTGGGACTTTTATAATAAAACAGGAGAAATACGCAAGAAATATGGCTCCCTTCTATTATTCAGTAAACACTTGGTTCAAAAGAGGGTCAGAACTTCATAAATTCTAGGCATGGAACAAAAAAGTGCTGCTAAATAGGAAGCGCTAATCAGTTTATGCGAGAATCCGAAAATATGTTACTGGAAAGAAGAGACTGACAAACTAATTTTTATCTTCTGTCATGATACATGTCAGCTTTTGTAGTAGATGAGCATCTCCTGTTGCCAGTGTTTAACCGTCTCGGATGAATAATAATTACATATAATATCTTTACACCTGGTGATGCTTTATTAGCTCTCAACATTTTGTGAGCGGATTTTCTTTCAGCTTAAGAGAGGAATATATTACACTACACCTGAATAACCAAATTAATATGGTGAAAATTGTATTAGTACAATCGATCATGCTATTCCTCTCCTATTAGTGACTAGGCTACAGCTAGAGAGTGTACCCCTTATGAAGACGTCAGAGGCAGCTGACAGTTGTAGTCTGGCTGCAGTCCAGTCCCTGATGGCTATCTGAGATGCTGCCTCTTCACGACACACAGCCATGCCGATACTGATCTCGACGGCAGCCGCCCTGGGCCGGCAAGACAAAGGCTGACTCACCGGCCACTCTTGTTGACTCTGAAACTGGAGCGAGCGAGGGAGCAAGTTGTCAGAACCTGTCCTCGGCTCTCCACACCGCGTTGCCAAGTCTCAGGCTGGAGCTACCGGCCACGGCGTAGCATGTCCAATCATCACAACATGACTTTCCTCAGTTCCAGACACCTATCAACGATCATAAAATTTTTGAATGTATTTCTTAGACTCAAGGCGGTAACCTAAATACATTATGTTACGAAGAGCATACCTCTCTGAATATGACCGAGCGTGGTGGTGTAACGGTTAACGTTCTGGCCTCACATTCGGGGGGACGCCGGTTCGAATCCCCATCCGGGCATCCAGATTTGGGTTTTCCATGGTTTCCCAAATCACTCCATGCAAATGCCGGGATGCTTCCTTCAAAATGCCGTGGTCGAATTCCTTCCCATACCTTGCCCCCATCCTTTCCCGTCTCTAAAGCCTCGCTGTTAAGAGACGTTAAGCAGTTAAAAAAAAATCTATGAATATTTTATAAAAGTTAGAGGAAATGAATGGATCGAAGAAGGAACTGAGATCGTCAGAAGTAAAGAAATATGTGAATCTTATTATGAGGACACGATGAAATATGGTTAGGACTACACATGCTGCTTGAAGTATTTATGATTAATAGTCAAGAAAGAAAACCAGGAAAAAGATGTATTACAACATAAAAAATGACTATTTACGAAGTTGGAACTAGAAAAAAAAGTAAAGATCACTTTCTGATAGCATGATTCATTCTCAAAAAATAATAAACTTATTACATATGGTCTGACATAGATAATGAAAAATGCTAGAGATACTCTGGTTTTACTCTTATTAACTAATTTTTGAATGACTACACTTTTGAATATTTAGAATATACGTACGTGACATCAGTTACTGCAAATCATAGGAATTACGAAAAATGGGACAAGGTCTTCAATCTCAAAGTTTGGAGTACAACTAGAAGAAAGTTTGCCCATGCTCCATACTGGACCTGTGAAGTAGCCTGGGCCCAGATTGACATTCCAAGCCCGCTGTGTTTGCCATCCAGGTAAGTATTTGTAGCGGTCACCTAGCCCAGAGAATGGACCAACAAAAATCAAAACTGCAGCAAGGTTACACGGTTGGCTGTCAGAATGTAACACACTTTCTCCCTTAGGTTAGGTGGCGACATGAAACAGGCTCTAGTAGGTAAAAAATTCCTTTACTTCATTCTTATTTTCATGGACCTGTGGAGTAGTAATATCCACTTTATATGTGCCACTCTAGGTTCAGTAAATATTTTAACAACATTTTGTTCATTTTCCTATATCGATTGCCAGCTATCTTTGGTGCTTAAGACAGCAGGTGTCTTAATTGGATCTGTGATGCGGCAATTTGTTTGTGAGAAGGACGTGAGGCTGTAGCTGCTTTTATTCCGGTCCTGAAGAAGTTATTTCAAGCTCTTAATCCGCAGTATATTTTTAAGTTGTAGGTTCCATTATTTTTAAAAAATTAACTTAAGCAAACAACACAAATGTTGGATTAATTTCTCCGAAGGCCAGTAAAAATTCCTGTATGTATTGTGAAACTTCGGTTCCCAAGGAAGGAAACTTTGCAACAAGCTGCCAAACCTTCCGAATACCTCTAAAAAGAAGCAGTGCATGGAAACTGGGGACTCCTGTCAGTAATCAAACTGAGCGTGGTGGGTGAGCGGTAAAGCTGTGCCTTCACATTCGGAAGGAGGCGGGTTCGAATCCCCGTTTGACCATTCTAATTTCGGTTTCCACCGATTCCCGAAATCAGTCCATGTGAATGGAGAGATGGTTTCATCAAAAGGACATCCTTCCCGTTCTTCGCCCCCATTCTTTTCCCACCTCCAATGACCTCGACAATGGCATGACGCAAAGCCATAAGAAAACGAAAAAGAAGAAGTGACAGCTTAAAACTATGAATATCATATGCGCAGCACGTCGTACTTAAAGTCACAGATGTATTAAATAATAATAATTCCGTGTAGTTGTAATGACCTGTTGACAGGGTTTCTCCTGGCTGAGCATTCCGCCTCTGTCGTAGCCGCCTTAATCTAACCCGGTAGTGCTACCAGGTAAAGGGGACCTATAGTTCAACTCGGAATCAGAATCATGGAACGTTGACAGAAATGAAGCTGAGAGGGGAAAGGAGGAGAGAGTTTATGTTTTTGTAAATCAGACGTAAACAGTATTTTTCTATTTGTTTTAATGTATACATATGCAATGTTCCATCAAAATCGGATAAAAACTGTGATTGTACTACGGATATTTACTAAACATCGATGCATCGCATCCATTCGATGTTTACCATACGATACATCGGATTGATTCAATGTTTTGATAAAGAACTTTTCTATTCGATGCATCGATTTTTTTAAATAAATCATCGAATCAATAAATAAAAACTAACTCTGGTTAGTAATGACAAAAATAATTGCAATAAATGTTAAGATCACTAAATTTAATAATGATTAAATTAAATTATTTCAATTCAAAGTAACAGTATTAACAGGTGGCGACACCTCTGAGCAATTAACGGTACTTAGCAACGGTGAAGATGAATTTCTCTTGCGATTGGCTATCCTGTCCATATGAGTGGATGAATAAAATTTATTTCTTAGGTTCACTGCTACTGTTTGCCGGTGTTTGCTGTGAAACGAAATAAGATATTATTAGGCTAAAACCACTAAGTGTTACCTGATACTACTCAATATTTAGATATAAAACGGGTTGGGGCAACATCTGATTGATTACTGTCGAGACTTCTGTTGTATCCGAACGTTTATTTTCGAAACCTGTTCAGATAGTCAGTCAACAAAGGAGTAGAATGAAAGGAAAACGATTGAGTAAACTTTTGTTTCTGCAAAGTTTGCCTAAGCACCATTGGTGTTAAGTGGTTAAAGACTTAAAATTAATATTTGTTAGGCAGGTTTGTATTGTTATGGTCTGGTATCATAATACTCGGGAGGACGCGGGTTCGAATCCCCGTCCGAGCATCCAGATTTGAGTTTTCCATGGCTTTCCCAAGACATTCCAGATGAATGCTTCAAAAGGCCTTGGCCGAATTCCTTCCCGTTCCTTGCCCCCAATCCTTTTCCGCCTTTAATGACCTCGACGTCGACGAGGCGTAAAGACAAACAAAACAAAAAACAAAGAATTAAACACATCATTACAGCTACAGCACTACACTGCTGGTATGGTGTTAATTTGTGTTCACACGGACCAAACGAAAGAATGGAAATGGTGAATATCAAATTATTATCACTTGGTGATTTTAAAGGAACAGGTAAAGAGATAAATGAACCTACATTTGCCGACGAATATTGTTGGTTTGTATTTTTTGAGCTAAAAAAAAACCCTAAAAGAGGAACAGGTAAGAGATAAATGAAATGACATTTGCCGACGAATGTTGTTGGTTTGTATTAGTTGAGCTAAGAAAAACATCGATGTTTTTAACCGATGCATCGAAAAACATCGATGCAGGGTTCCGATTTATTTACATCGAATAAAAACATCGATGTACTTTCTAAGTGGACATCCCTAGTTTGTACAAAGAACATTGGCAAAAAAAAATAATAAATAAAAAAAATAAAAATATATATTTCTATACATTAGATACAAGTATAATCTATACCTTCACTTCTGTCCAAGAGCAACACGTCATACTTATAGCTACAGATATACTGTTAACATTAGCATGCTGGTGATACGAATTCAATAAGATTTTACCCATGCAAAAAGCTTCCAACGCGCACATCATACGTGTAACACGTCAACAGCATGTCGGTGACGGAAAGTCACGAACTCATAGATTTACCCCCATCCAAACATCACCTAACGCTTCTATAGAAGTTTTCACTTTTAAAAAAAAGGTGGTTGGTCAATATAGAGTCCCTAAATTTTCAACTAAGAATCTGCGTGAGGAATGACGAAAATCTCATTTCAACTCATGAAGTCGGCTTAATGCATGGGTACTGGATATTTCGCTGGTGAAGATTTGATTGAGAAATGAAGAAAATTTGGAAGCTGTGAAGGTGGAAACGTTTCGTTTAACTATATATAACAAGGATCGTTCCACTGGAATTGAAACACGAAACAGCTAAACGATCTTGCGATAAACGGGTGCTCTCCAACTATTTCAAAGACCGAAGAGGAAAAACTATTGTCAAGCGTGCAAACTTTGCGTGAGGGAGAGTTTGACTGCAAGAAGAGACTTGGGTCGGACAGCGAGTTGATTGATGAGTGGTCCAGGCTGCTCCCGTGGAGACAGGTGCGTGGTCTCTGCCATTAAATACTCATTGTATGCAGATTGATAGTAGGCGGCCCTGGGGTCTGGTCCGGCGGAGCTGGCAAAAAAAGGCCCGAGGCGACTGGCAAATGCAGGCGCGTGAAGAATCGCCGCCGCTTTCAAAAGCCTCTGCCCGCTCGGCGATTCGCATTGTTTTTGTTTCTGGTCGGCTTAATGCGCGCGACCCTGACAATTAGGCGGGAGGCGGAGAGGCAGTTTGCTGCATGACGGGCGCTGTCATCTTTTTGTGTCCATCTTCCGATGCTGATAGAAGAGTTGTAAGTCTAATTATCTGCGATACATGAGAGTCAAAAAACAAGAGTAGTGGACAAAACCCACATTTCGCATTGAGAACTGTTGTATTAGAGCGATCTCCCGTTCGATGAAGACTAGAGAATACAACGTAAAATATGATACAACATGATATTAACCAATTTAGATAATTGAATATCAAACCTACGCCAGTTAGCTCGGTTGAGACACCGTGATGTTGTCCGGCGCTGACATGGGGTTAGTCATCGTTGTGGCCGACAGCTTAGGAGAGGAGGTGGTGCACATTTCCTGCGCAATTCCTGTGCCAAAATCATGGGTTAAATCACAAATCTCTCGGCAGTGCGTATAGAGAGAGTTGATGGTGATTTGTCTGTAGGATGGGAAAGTTGGTGTTTTTGGGAATAGTAGGCCTGAATGGACAGGCACCGGGTGTCACCCCTATCTTCTTTGATTTCCAATCCACAACACCATCACTCTACATTACACATACACCCTATCACAGTGATCCAGGCGTACAATAACAATTATGAACACTGTCACAGGTAACGTAGAACCACGCCAATTCATCCTGTAGAGGGGTAAACATCCCTCATGGTAATCGTCTGGAAGAGGGTATAAGAATAAAGAAGAAGAATATCAAACAGTTTCACACTTCCTGAAAACAAAGACTGTATGAGAAATTAATATTTTGAATCAGTTAGTGCGTGTTAAGATAAGGGGGCGTCATTAATTACCTAAGGTGTTTATCCAGAATTCCACCTTCATCCCCCCACCCCCGTGGTGAGATTTCGCCGGACCCCCCCCCCCCCCAATTTCACCTCACATAATTAAGGAGGCCCCCTAGGTCGAGAGAGATGTCTGAATCCACCTACTTGTTTCGCGACCATCAGACATGTTAAGAACGGATTTCTATCTCCTGTATACATGTTGAAGAGTACACACTATATATGTCTGTGGTACAGCCGTTTCTTCAAATGCGTCCTAGTTTTTCAGATAATCGCATGCAAAGAAACGAAAAAAATAAAAATCTAAGTGCCTTTTAAATAACAAAATTATTGTCGTATATTATTAAATGGCAGCGTGATATATGTGAGAAGGTAGAGGATTCAAATCCCCGCAGTATCAAATATTTTTAATTATTTTCATCTTCAGAAATCTTCAAGCATGAGTTTTTATTTTATTTCAACTTCATTTAGATACTTTTATAGTGTGAAATGTAAAACAAATCACATTACTTCTAAAAGATTCAAAAAACGCATTTTCGGCCAATATATCAACAATAGCTTCGTATCCAATAAAATTTGGCCAGGAGGCGCAACTGTTAATGAACTGGAATCTGACACATGCATTTTGCAATATTTATAAGCGTTTGTCACTTGTTCTTTCACTTCCTTGTTGAGCTATATTATGTTCATTTTTCGTCACGGATATTATTTTATTTTCAACCATTTACACGCAACCAATCTTGGAATTAAACATATCGATTGTAGAAAAAAAAAAAAAAACTATCTTCTTGATGCTACATATTTCGTTTAAAATACGTCGACGATGTACAAGTACAGAAACGACGAAGATGAAATAAATAAAATAATAATATATATTTCAATTGAAAACGCACCAAAACTATAAATTTATTAAAAAAACTAAAATAATAATGTAAGAATGGAGACTTACCTGACGTATGTTTGCAATGAAGTCTTCAAGGGCGTACGGCTGGGTTATCTTGTGTAAAGACAACACAGCGGTAGACCGGTGAAGACTCCATTTCGAAAAAAACGGTTTTAGGGGGAAAAAATGACTGTATGTTGTAGGTAATATGATTTTAAAGCGATAAAAGTATTAAATGAAGTCGAAATAAAAAAACGTAATGCTTACAATTTTTGAACTGAAAAAATAAATAAAAAAATTGATGTTGCGGGAATTTGAACACGGATTAGAAAATTACAATGACCAGATCTTATCACATTCACCTCGCTACCATTTATTAATACAATACATAAAATCTGGTATTTATAGGATATTTGTATTTTTAGTTTTGTTTCTTTACGTGTGAAACCTCAAAAATTATGGCGCATTTGCAGAAATAATTATATCACATACAGGGCGTGTCGTCTTCAACATATATGCAGGACTTAACATGTCTGATGGTCGCCAAGTTAGTATCTACAGAAACAACGGAAACGGTGGTCTACAGGAACAAATGGTTCTTAACACTCGGTTAGGGAATCGTACTGACATCACGGTTACTTTAAAAAAGACGGTACTATGTTTAATATATCAAGACACTAAACGATTTATTTACACACTCATCCTGTGCGAATGTGTTCGACAGTCATCAGTAGGTCACTACCTTGCGCAGGAGTTAGTTTCGCGGCAGTCAGCAATATCGCATTTCCTGTTCAGCCGTTATGATATAATTAATATTCATTTTGGCGCTCGAGAATGCTGTCACGATTTTTTGTTTGTTTGCTCTTTCACTGAATTGAAATACAGCGGCAATTATTCGGAATATTGCGCAGAATGCTGTGAATAACGCTACAAAATTTTTGAAATGTAACCATAATTCAATTACAGTCTCTCAGGTTGAAATAATTGAAGATCCTATAACCGAATTATCAGCTTCTCCTTTAAACGGAACATCCTCGAGGCAAACTGCTTCTTAAATTTCGAAATTATTTAAATCTTCTGCGATGGTAAGCTTAATTCATTCTTTCCTAGTGCCAAATACTGGACTTAAAATTTGGAAGAATTAACGTAAATAAAAGGAAAAAAATAAAATAGATCGATATTATATTATATCTTAAACCTGAAGAAGACCTGCAGAATCCTCAGTAACTATATGTTTAAGACATAAACTTTTATATTTCTTCTTAATTTTGATCTCAAAACGTCATATAATTTATCTGCGATTGAGAAAAATGTCCCAAAAAATTTAGTTATTTACGATGTTAAAAATTATGATTGTATAATGAATTCATGTTCATACGTTAATATGCAGTAAAAACTATCCCAGTTCTGAGTCAGGTTCGAACCGGTAGCTTTAATCACAGTGAGTACCCACTGTCCTGCCAGGGATATGTTCATAAGCTACGGTATATTATGCTAGTTATAATCACATATCGTTTTTGTTACTGACTGTAAAGTAATTTCCATCGGCAACGGTACGTAATGCCGTTTTACGTGGACTATGTTAAAATACTAAAAGTGAGATCACGGGTAATATTGGAGCTTTGCGTGAAGCCGTGTCGACAGCAGAGTAGAGGCCACCAATCCGGTAATTTCGCAACCACCGTCAACCTCGCATCAGGTTTTCCCTGGGGACGAAGCCTGCTTCCATCACGGGCGGACTACGGTAGGCTTTTAAAGGACCGACCTTTTAAATTTGCAGTCAGTGCGGCGACCACAGCAGCATTTGCAAGCAAATGGAACAGCGCCATGGAGGGGGGGAGGGGTCGTGACGAGATTCTGGTGCCTCCGGCTTCACAACGACTGTCCGAACAGGGTCATGAACCCTTAACATTTAACCTAAGAATGCCTAAAAATATTTTTTACAAAACTTACTGGGAATTAAAACTGCATGTTTTAGCTTGAATGTAATGTCAGTCCTCTGAACCCTTTTGAAGAATAACTTTACAGCATAAACAATGATTCAAATGTATGAACTGCGAGAAATAAATAAAATAATAATAATAAAAAAATCCGGCTGCAAACCCTAGAAGATTTGTTGTCATTTATTCGCCGGGAAAGCCTGCATTCGCATATGCGAGAAATTGTTTTTGTGGGCAAAATTTTTAAGTTTCTTATCTTTAGCAGTATTTCAATTTGCTCTTCGTAATTTGTCACCAAGATATGTTGAGGAAATCTGAGGTTTGTTACAGTCGAAATCTCTGTGCAGACTCAAGTTATTAGGAAAATGGTGTTTTATATAACTCGACTTCTGTAATGTGTTCATTTCTCAGTGAATTTGATTGTTGAACACGAACCATGGTTTTGAGCTTATTTACCGTCATTTTATGGTTTACTTTGATAAACGTTTAGGAATACGAGCAACAGTTATTTTTGGTGACTGAAATGTGTAATTACTGGTATAAAACTTGTATGGCAAACGTAATTCTTTGTAAACAGCAGGAGGCTCTATTTAAATAATTGTGATTTTTGTATGTTTATTTCAGCAATTGACTTTCTAGTATCATCTTTTCAATAGGAGCAATTTTGAATAGAGCTGACAATATAGTGTGACTAATTTTAAACTTTTATTGATCTCACTAGAAGGTCCTGACAGTAATATGACCCGTCTCTAAAGACCTCGCTGTTGAGAGACGTAAAGCAGATAAAAAAAAAGTAATATGAATTAAAGCAGCGACTCTTTTCAGTGGTAGTAACTGAAGTAGATGTAAAGTATACATGAGTGAAATGAAACCTCTTGGGAATTAATTTTCCTGATCAGTAATATTCGGCATCACCGATGTTGGGTGTACCCACTCTACCCGAAAAATTCGCAGGAAAGATTTTATTATTTCGAACGGAAATGGGTTCTGTTCACAGCACAGAAATAGCTGCGATCAAAGCCTGCAGTGAAATTCGATAAATCTCGCAGCGGCTTGTATAACGAGATTTATTTCCGGTAAAAGTGCATTTTAGTAAATCACATTTTACTCGGGATTGCATATCCATGTGTACGCTATCGGAGATTTTAGAAGTTAATTAAGAGGTGATTTATGGCGCCAGCTGTTTCGCTTACTACTCACTTGGGCCACCTGCTCTCTATCTCTCAAAAAAAAAAAAAAAAAAAACCGTTCCTGATTTTATTTCTGTTTAATTTATTTTCAGACTTGGTTTAAAGGAATATATTTTTAAAAGTTCTAATTAGACATTTTTATGCTTTGTAAAAGTGGGAGATAGACAGAACTGATTAAATTCAAACCTGTTAAGTCAAATCATTAATAAAATGTCAGTCAATCAGTGCATATAAGCTGCAACTAAGAGAAAAATATTACGTTATATTACCTGATATTTCATGAAGTATGTACTAGTAATGCCGGAATCGATATCAATGGAATAGAGAAACGTTACTCCTTTTAGATTACAATTAAAATATGCAAATACACACTGTGATTAAAATATAATCTTCTTGCATAGACATTAACATGTCTACTTCTGATTCAACTCTAATAGTTTTAATTTTACTACACAAATGAAAATGGATGTAGTGGGAGACGATGGTTTCACGATTGAATACTTGGAAGAAACGAAAGAAAGAGTATATTACCCGAGTAATTACTAAAAAAAATATTTCATTGAAATAATCTGTAACTGTGTTCTGAAATGTTTAATTTTCATTGGCAGCAGTCATGTTTTTCGTCGAAGTTATAAAGAATAATTTAGAATCTAACATTAATTATTTGTTTTCTCGTTCAACAACTTGGAGAAACAACTGAAATGAAATTTAATTTAACGTGAAAAGAATTTAACTTCAGCACTCGTACCTACAGATAATTTCCTTCCTACTCTTTGCGTAAAATCTCAATTTTGTCTCATATATAAGAAGAATATTCGCATAACAGTTTTCGGATCACATCTTTCGTAAAGTCACTACATTTGTTGCAACACAAACGGATAGGAACTCGTAAAGATAATGATTTACTTTCCAAGATTTCCTCTCTATTGTGATGTAGATATAGTTTCGACAGCTATCGAGGCCGGTAGTTGAGCGGTTAACGTTTCGTCTTGGTACTCGAGAGTTCTGTATTCCTCGGTTTCCCCACATCATGCCTGACGAGTGACGGGATGGTTCCCTCAAAAGGCTATCGTTGCTTTTCCTCCTATTTTTTGAAACAAATTCTCTTCTAGCTTATTGATAAGTGCAATGGACCCTCCACCACCCACTTCTAGTGAATCGGGGAGGGGGGGGGAATAATAAGATCCACAAAGGCGTTATAAAAAAATTTCGGAATCTAATTATCTATTACGTCATATCAAAATTATTATATTTTTGAAAGAGCTTGATATTTTTTTTTATGAATTAATCCACTTCTGACCTCTTTTTTCATTTCACCCATGTTTTTGCCAGGGATGCTAAAGGAATTTAAAACTAAAATTCGTAGATGGTGGGGGTAGGTGGGTGGAGGAATTTAACACTCAAAGTGTATGGGCTGGGAATAACAAGAATTGGATAATCTGGTGATTGGGGAGAGGAAGATTGCTACGATAGAGTGCGCTCTGTGGCAATTAATTTCAATTCAGTTTTACAACATTATTTCCTGAACAGCGGATTTTTGTTTATTTGTTACTACAACATAATATTTCTAATAAATGAATGTAGTTTTTCTCGGCATTGTATGTTTATGAATTCTTCTCGGGAAATAAACCGAGTAATATTATTATTTATATACAATATTTCGCCATCTTCTGGTGCAGTCGCTCTAGGTAAACTTGAAGTCTGCCTAGAGCGCGTTGTTTAATATCACCGAAATATTGTGTATAAATCATAGTATTTTCCCGAAAAACATTAATGAATAATGTTATGTAGCTGAAAAATGCAACAAGAATATGCCATGTGTTTAGTCAGAAATATGTATAAGTGTAAAACAGTTTTCTACTTGTGAAAAAGAAGATCTGTAAAATGCATAAAGTGCTGTTCCAGACCGCCATGTAAATATCATCACCCTAGCTGTAAGTACAATGTAAACATGTATATAATAATTCGTAATGCTTTTGTCAAATGAAATGAAACAAATGTAAAACAAATTAACAGCCACTGACGATGCCCCACACCATAAGGGCGAAACGCGTATAGGAATAAAGTAACATTAACATCAACAGTTGTTTCCAGACAGAGTTTTGATTTATAATCTATTCATGAATAATATTTGTTGCCATTATCATCGTTTCTGTTGCACTTCAATATCATTATTTTGCTTCTGCTTATCTTAACAGTTCAGTAATTCCTCCGCATCTTCCGGTCAATCACTTCATCGCATTTTCCACGACTAGTGTTGAGTGATTCACCTGGAAGTCAGGGAGCAGACGTTCTCTCCCTCGTCCGCTACCTGCAAAGGAGGATCCATTCATCCTCTTCCGAAATACCCCTCGACAAAGGACTAGCCCCGCATTCCGCACATATTTCCCGCGGGCTGCGAACCACCGTCCGGATCCCGCGGACAGCGGGAGATTTAATTACGAGGGCCGAACACGGCTGTAATTGAGTACTGCGATTCATTTAGGACGCTGCCAAGGGGCTCACGGAATTTCGGGACGCAGCCCGAATATTCTTTTCGCAATTATTTGCGCCCCTTCCATCGCCGAGCAGAATTTCTGTCATTCCGCCGCGCCAAACCCGAAATTAAAAATGTCTCTTGAGACGTGTCTTATGATATAACTTCGTGTGGTTTACATCTCAGATCTTCTGAATTATTCCGTCTGCACACAAACTCGGCGCGACAAAAGAAAGAGGGTAACGTTTTATCCCCCTGTTGATTGTTCAGTATCCACCTCTTAAAAGTTTCCCTGTCTACGAAATTACGTGCATACAATGACTGTGAGGATAACTTTGTACCGTTTATTTAGATTTTACACAATTTTACGTAATAAATTATTTGATGGATGAAACATTAACATCAGGTTTCGTGATGTTGTAAACGAGTAGTCTGCAGCACAATAATATTAATGATGTTTGGACAGTTAACGCTCGAGCCTGGTATTCCGCAGGACATAAGTTTGAATCCCCGTCCAGCCACTATGATTTCTCTTTTCCAGGTGAATGCATGGATGGTTCCTTCAAATGGAAATGGCAGAGTTCCTTGCCATTGCTTGCACCAATCCTCTCTCGCCTATAATATCTTCGATGAAGAAGATGCGTAAAGCACTAAAAAAGCCATTTGAATAGCTGTAGGTTAAAAACATTTCGGAGGCAATGACTTTTCATATAACTTTTGTAATAAATTATAATCTTTGTTATGCAGATGTATAAAAATATGAATACCATTCATTAGAAGTGAATGTTGATAGGCCAATTATAATCAGTAAGAGGACTTACATATTTTTATCAGATTTTTTTCTTCTTTCTGTAACTAATCCGTTTTGATTTTTAAGTTTTTTTTAGTTCATAGAAGTAAACTGTATTTGGAAAGAGAAAAAAATACCAGTTGGTGGAACGATGGATGATCAGTGACTTGATGGTTACATTATACCTCTATTCAGTGATGTGAACCTCAAGAAAATGAATTCTCGTAGTAATACTTTGCGGGCATTAAAAATCGTCTTTTTTACGTCTATTGGCAGAGGAAATGTTTTTTGAAATCGTCTAACAAAATTTGAAGAGCGCAAATTTCAGTGAGCCGAGTGGATGTTTTCGATATACTTACATTACGGAATAATACATGAAAATTATCTAAACCCACCAATATAGGTTCGTTCCTGTATTATAATCATCATTTTTAGCACAGTTTCGTGTTTGTGCAGGTGGTGTGGCATGTACAAAGAGAAGTGTAAGTTCTTAAATGTCGAAAGGAGATTTTTTATTTCTAACTTGTAAAACAATAATGATTAAACAAACAAATTTATCGAAACTTAAGGATATTATAAGATTGATAACAGCTATTACTTGCTACCTTCCTGTGAGAACGTGACCTCGATGCTGGAATCTACGAACATAGGAATTACAAGAAATAAAAAAAACCGATTCATAAAGTGTTAATGGGTAGCGAATGTACTTGACTGAAAGAAAGAATAAAATGAAGAATTTCTGTTAGAGTTAAAGGTAACTAAGATGAATTAGAGCACTGTACAAAGCTGTTACCTGTTTGAGAAACATTAAAATCCGTAAACAAAAACCGAGAAGTTGAGGGATTAATTCGATATTACGTAATGTTGACTGAGGGCGACGCATTGAAAAAACTAAAAAGTGATGCACAAACGACATCTTTTTCGGGTGCCGGAAATAGGTTATTAGAATTTTATTTTTGAAGTTGAGGCTTCTTTTTTTACGTAATATTACTCCAGAATAGGTAAAATTTTAAGATAAACTGCCCCCGAGCTAAGAAGAAACCTGGAATACATGATAATTACCAAATAGGTCATGATCAGGTATTGGAAGATACAAAGACAATTTGAAGAAGTGGTGCTAGGTACACCTTAGGGGGCATCCATAAATTACGTGAGGTGAAATTGGGGAGGGGGGAGGGGTCCGGCGAAATCTCAACAAGGTGGAGGGATCTACGGAAATCTCACGTGAGGTATTGAGAAATTTATTTGGACTGTAGAGCTAAGAAAAAAAGTCTACAAATTGCGGGGGTATTTCGTCTAAAAGGTCTCAAAAAGTTTCGAGGGCGTTTACTAGGGGGGAGGTTCTCGCGGACCAGATCTCACCAAAAGGGGGGTGGGGTGTGTCCGGAATGTGGCGAACAGCAGACAAGCCTGATAAATTGCTTTCTACGTCCATTTATCTGATTTATCTGAACAGAGTTGGACCTGTCACTCGACAACGACAACGCCATCTTTAATTATTATTTAAATAGTCACCTTAACTAAATGTAATTGTTAATTTTGTTTGTTTTTCCATTGGGTGGTACTGACATGATTAAGAAACAATAACTTCATACCGATAAATTAGTTTAACTCCTCTTCAGCCTCTTTGCCCATCATACAGTTCAGTAACGTCCAATGGGTGCAGAAGTAAAATAGGTAAATGCTAAAACTAATCACTAAATTACATGTCAAGCATCTGAATAACTTCATAGCAACAGTTAAAAATTCGGCATATGCACTCGTAAACGGTGCTTAGCGTTATAATAGTAGGACGCAGTACCAAAGTTGATTCAGTTCGAGAGTTAGAAAAAGCGGTTCGAATTCACAACCCGACGAGAAAAAGCCCTACAATGTGGATGCTGGGAAGAATACAATCAATTATTTTTGGAGGCCTTGCGTTGCCTTGTCCAGTAAGCCGTATAATCCAATACGCCTTGTCTGTGCAGTGGTGGGTATTATTGGGGGTACACGTTCTGCAATTTACTCACGGACGATTAATCAGTGGGAACTGCCTCCTGACCTGAGCCGCCGGGATCGATGTCGTAACATACTGGATCGCCGACTTTAATCCAATGGCGGCTCACGACAAGCGGGTCGTAATCAGATGGGGCAGCACGTCACTTAATTAGAGCACAACGCTCAACGACAACGCTCAACGACTATTGCCGCGACATGCGCGCCGAATGGCAATGGCATGGCGGGACCACCCCTCTAACACCACACGACCGAGGGGGATGGTCTGTAACGCTCACGCCAGGGCACGAGGGGAAACAAGGGGTTTAGTTTTACAGAGGCATTAGTACAGGCATATTTAACCATAACATGAGTATTCTCATCAACAGGCACTTGCTGAAGCGACAATTTCTCTTTTTTTCCCCGCACTCCTGGCGAATACCTAGGTGGTTGTTTCAAAAGGGCGAATTCCTTCCCGTGATTTGTCCCCGTCCTTTGCCCCCAGTAATGATCTCGACGAGGAGTAAAGCCATAAGCAAACAAAACATCTGCTTAAGATTGAGGCAAGAGTCTTCAACTATTTTGATGAATATTCTCGTCTATGGAGGGAAGATGTCTTACACATTATGATTTTCAAAACCCTTATATTGAGTGTAAATTTTTTGAACGTTATTTGCAAATGCTAAGCTCTCATCTCATATGTAACAACGTTAACTATCGAGCCATGATATATTTTTTATCTGAGGTTTGGGATTGTGCATAAACTACGTGGCTTGATCTAGGGGGGGGGGAGGGGTTGGCTGGAAAGCTACGCTGAGCTACGTAGGGGGAGGGGGGAGGGGGGAGGGGGGTTCCGAGCCAGGCCACGTAACTTTTCTTTCATATTATTTGTCACAGTTAAAATGAGATACAGAACACACAGAAGAATGTAAATATTTATTTCAGTCATTTAATTATCGCCGTAAGTAATTTACGATAGTCTGACAACAGAAAACAGTACAATATGTCTTATAAAATCAATATGGAAAAATGCTACGTGTTACGGGGGGGGGGGGGGATAGAGACAAAAGCCATGTCGGGCTACGTGGGGGGGGGGGGGGGAGGAGAGGGGGTTCGCAGGTGGCCAAAATGGAGCTACGTGGTTTATGGACGTTCCCTATAAACAGTTTGTGGAAAATGGATCAGAGAAAAACGAAATCTTCATCAAGCTACGATTCAGATAGCCATTAAACCACATAATAAAATAATAGAGTTGATAATTTGTTTCCTAAAGACATATCGATGCAGTAAAACTACTTCAACCATTTCATAGCGTAATCTCTACGAAATGTGATGTATCCAACATGTCTCGTGTGGTTTCAGTCGACAAGTGGAGAAGTTGGTAATGGTGCCGGAAGCGATACTGAGACAGATACAAGGTCTAAAACAGAACTCGAGGGGCTGCCCTGCCTGGACTAAGTATAGCTAACAGGTCTCTTGAACGACGGAGGGCCAGAGGCAAGGTGTTTACAACACGGAGACTCTATTCACATGTGTTCATTTCCCTGTCTCCACCGCTTGATTAACTTTCGATAGCAAAATGCCGCTGATGTAGGCCTACTTGTCCACGACACTGTGGATTAGGCACTCAGGCCCAGTAGGAACACAGCATTTAGTGGTCGCTCGCTTTATGACTGTTGACTCTATTGATCCATCAGAAATGGTTTGTATTTCTGTTTACTGTAATTGACGAGTTTCTTGATTGTAATATCTATCAACGTGTTAATTTTTCCTTTAACCTTCCTTAATAGCAACAACAGTCGCGGCGCCAATCTGACAGGATGATTCAATTACGTTAATGGGCTGTAAGCTTCCGTACTGAAACTCATAACTAGAGCGCAATTAGTTCCCTGAAGTTTGTTAATATAAGGTCTTTGTTGTTCTGCGACGGCAGCTTTGTGGTCTGAATTGTATGGCAGACTGCGCTTAATAGGGCGGAAACTGAAAGACTAAAACTACGGTTAAACGAATTAAAGTGTAAGATCACATATTCGGCCCTAAAATAATGAGTGTGACGGTACAAGAACGACTGAAAGAGTTTAATGAGGGGTGCACATTTCGTAAATTCCTGTTGCTCGTCTTATTAACATATATACAATTCAGTTATTATTAATCTATCGAAATATGACTGTACATATTTATAGAATTTACAAAAATGGGTGGATAGTTGTAAACATCGCAATCTCGTATAATCTTATATCTCTAAATCTAGAGCTCTGATCTATTTACCAATTCAATACAACCATGGTACTGGAAAATATGCAGTGAGTGTGAATTTTGTGGTAACAACAAAAAGTATGGGAATAGGCGGATAAAATGATGGACTGGCATCAGTAACGTCTTTCATCTATAAATGATAAAAGAAACTGAGTCAAACATTATTGATTTTAAAATTGGTCGTTCACAATAGTGGTAATTCAAAATAGAGTAACTGCTGAAAACTAACTAAGATCTACGTCGGGCGGTTCTATATTCAATTTTTCATATAGATGAATGTCTTCTGTTAAGGGTTTTATGTAACTCTCCATATGTGAAGGAAGTACAAATATAGTGATAACTCTGGGAGTGGAAACAACCAACATGAATGATCTTGTTCTATACTGCAATCTTTAGAACAGTTAACAGAAAGGAATAAGCTAAATACATTTGGACTAATTCAGCTTTGAAAAAAAATTATTTTATTTTTACAAGATATAGAGAGAATTGCATCTATATTAATAAGAAGGCTAACGCTTTAAGTTAATCCGTAATTTTTTGAGACCTTTTTCTTTAGGTCTACTGTACTTAAGGGGAGTTAGGAGCCCCCCCCCCCCCCTTTCTAACGTTAGGATCGACGTCGTTTGTAGACTTTTTTTGATATACTGTTCTTCAAGGAATAAGAAAAAGATGAAATGAGGCTTCTGTTAACTCCCTCCTCCCCAATTTCACTTCACGTTATTAATAGACGCCACCTATTTGGATGCAGGGGTATTTCAAGGATGCAAAAAAGCAGCAAGATACTCAATATTTGAGGTAATCCGTGAGTATTGTACGAAAGCAAATGGACACACGTCGACATGGCCTCTTACGTGATGAAGAAGACACCTGAAATAAAGGAACATCATGGACATGTATTTTTTATTTTATTTATTTATTTATTTTTGCCGTTTGTTTGTTGAGTCGTCACCTTGACCTCCAATAAGTGATGGGTTTGTTTGTATCAGCTTATCGGACTTCCGCTGCAATAAGACTTCGTCACATGAATAACGTTGTGGAACGCAAAGTTTGGTAAGTCTTTTTACAGTAAATAGAGTTTCCGGCTTTCCCACGAAGCGACAGCGATGGAGAGCGTCGCGTTGAGCTGGGCGCAGCCCGAGGACATAGCCGCTCTGGGCTATTGTGTCCTGCGGCCATTCACGACGAGACTAGATTAGCTAGCACGCTGCACCACTCAGAGCAACAGCAAATTTTACAAACCACATTTAATCCACTTCGTCTCTATTTATTTGTAACACCAAACACAATGCGTAAAAAGCAAATTCCACTCTCAAACAACTACAAGTTCATTCAATGAAGCTTTCTACTAATTCAAAAGTTCATGTTTCCATCAAATGCATTAATAAAAATCACAAAATGTGTTGTTTTTCCGTAACATCAATACTGACCTCGAATTAGACCGATCTTTATGCGCCTCACTGTTGTTAGAAATATTGTCCACCGAAATAATGCGGTAATATAGAATTTTGTTTGAAAACTCCTATCAGAAATGAAAGAAACACCGCATTCACTATAATATTAGTATGTCGTGTGCCATTCATTTAATCCCAGTGAAATTTTTTACGTTTCATAAATGAATAAGAAATACCGAGCATGGAATTGTAACGGTTAGCGTTCTGGCCTCGCATTCGGGAGGACGCCGGTTCGAATCCCCGTTCGGGCATCCAGATTTGGGTTTTCCATGGTTTCCCAAATCACTCCAGGCAAATGCCGGGATGCGTCCTTCAAAAGGCCATGACCGAATTCCTTCCCATTCCTTGCCCCCCATCCTTTCCCGTCTCTAAAAAACCTCGCTGTTAGAGAGACGTTGAGCACTTAAAAAAAAATTACGTAACTCCCGCCAAAAATAAAAATAAATAAATATAAACAATGGCTAGTTCAAGAGAAATGGCTTTGAAACCAGTCTTCTGACCAAATCAGTAATTAAAGATGAAATGGGACTTATTACGTGGAATATAAGAAACGTCATTATTACAAAAAGAAAGCGTATAAAATTTCGTTTTTCTTAGAAATTTCATACTTATCCCAGTTAAAATCGGATATTAAATGCACCATCTTACAAACATTTCGGAGTAGTGGAATTAGGAATAGAAATGTGATAGGCAATAGACTCTATAAAAAAGAGCGGTTTACACTTCAACGAAACAAAAATAATATCGGGTATTCGCTTTATTGCCTTCAGCAGTTCAGAGATAAGCGATAAAAACTGGAAACAGAATCAACAGTTAGCTTCCAGATTACATTTAACCAAATTCTAATCATATTTTCATCCTCTCCTAATGCTATACCCTTCAAAATACTGTTTAAGTAACGCCTTAAAAGCGGGAGATACTGTGTAATGCATATTTCACAACGGAGTAGCGCTGTTTATTTCTAGCACAGTCCCACTCGACTCAACTGAGTGTCCCTAGATGTAAACAGTGAGTAAAACAACTAACTGTAATGGAACCTCTGTAGCTGTTTCATGTTTTTATCGTTTTGCTGCAGCTTTCATAGCATTAATGTCACTGACCGAAATATTGTTCAATGCAGAGTTTTACACAAACCTAATTGGTTTCCGCTTATAGTGTAAAAAATTTGTGGCGCTCATAGAAAGTATTAAAAATCAAATACTACAAAGAACTGCCAATGATTAACGTAATTTATGTGAAGCGATTTGTATTTCTCCGAAAAGTCACGATTTGGTCCTACGTTTCAATTTATAAATTAGAAATGTACTAAAAAACTAATTTCATCGTATAGAATAAAAAAATATGGAACGATACGAGGGAGAGTGAAATATAAGTTAAATTTGAATTTAATGCTTCGTAAAAGAAATTAAAAGCCACTTGATGCGGGAGAGGCAGCAGCCATCTAGTCGTCCATCAATCAACTCGCAGTTTGTTCGACATTTGTGAGTAAAGTGTAAATGAATCCAGTCCCGTAACAACACACTGTCATCAATTCTTCACAAAAGAAAACGCGAAGCTGCAAGTAACGTGAGAAACACCTGGTAGATAGGTTTGTGACTAAACGTTTGTCATGTATAAACATATGTTAGTAGAAAGTCTTCACAAATGGCTGAGACGTCCAAAAAAATCAAGACAAAATCTTTTTTTTTTTTTTTTTAATCCATAAACTACAGCCGAAACATTAGTAATGTGATGAAACGGAAGAGGAAATTTCTGAAATAACGATGGTACTTAAATTTTCTGTTTCATATTACTTTTGGAATAAATAGTAAATCATGATTTAAATTTTAACTGTGCTTTCTAGGTTATGAGTGACAAAATCAATGGAAATTATTGTGTAATGTTGCTGCATGTTAAGGAGCACAAATGAAATTCTTAGTAACTTTCAGTCATCCTTAGAACGAAATGTTATAGGTCTTTCCTTAAGCTTTTTTTGGGTAAATTTGCTGTTGAACTGTTGAGATGCTTATTTTAATCTTTTATTTTTCCTACTCGTGTCTAAAGTGTTCACATGAACAAATCTGTTTTTAACTGGCAGGAAGCGAACTATTGGTGCACCACATAGTGTCGAGTCATATAATGGTTAGTTTAGTTTAATGTTGTGTTCAGTGTGAACATAAGGATTGACAACAACTTTTATTATACGGTTGTGTAGCTTGTATGGATGGGAACGGAAAGAAATCGTACTACTCTGCTTTTCGTAAATCCAAATCAGTTTATCTTCCATTAAACTGTATAAGACTGAGAACTGTTAAGAGTCTCTGTTTTATGGAATTACTCACTTTGTGATATTAATGTGCCCAAGCCGAAAAATTGGAGACTTTAAGCGAGTGGCTACAATGTGTTATAGATACGGAGGCGATAATCAAGTAACAGTTGAACAGCTTCGTGTTAAATATAATATTTTTAATCATTCTGAATTAAATTGAATGTTGGGTCGGGAATTGTTGTTCTTAATCGATCTCGCTTGTAAATATCGGACTTCTATGCTTCAGAATTTGTTCATAAGTCATTCATCGATGATTTTAAAAAATGGTTTTAAGAGTTACATCTATTACAGTTAGTTCTCTTAAATGTCTTATATTATATGCGTATCATTTATTATCATATCTATGCTTTATCCAGAAAAAAATACGGAAAAACTTAAAAATGCTCAAAACCGAAGCTGAATTCGAACCGGCGTGTCCTGCAACTTACTAACGCCTACGATGCCGCGACCAGTATTGAAGCAATCAAACAGATATCTGAATTTGTAAAGATACAGTAAATTCATTTACCCTTTCTCTCTTAAATCAGTTACAACCAGGCCCTTCACTACGATCGCTAAAGAGGTTATAAGTATTAGATAAGAGTTGCATTTCGCATAAAACGATTATCTGTCATGTTAAATATATTCAGAACTATAAACAGATGGTATTTATAACTTCTAAACCATAAGGCCTTTATTACACTGCTACCTTGATTAAGAATCCGATTGCTCATAGAATTTGTCATTGTTTGTTGGATCCTACTGGAACATCTTATCATAATTGTAAGAGAGCTGTAGGTCTCCCCAACTCAGTTGTTCCCGTTATTAAAAACTTGCTACAAAGCTGTCATGGTTTTTCAGAATTTTAACTGTCAAGTAATTAAGAAGACAAAGGAAACCGAAAGCGGAAGATAGTGACTTTGCGTCGTCCTGATATTCATGATATAATTCTCTGGACGCAATGAACCTTTCTTTGGGCGGCAACAATCTCCAACCTATGAATATATTAATGTTTCGTCCATTCACGGCACAATGGAAGCTGAATGAAGCTATCATCTTAATTCTCCTACGAAATGACAGTACCATATAGCAGGATGGGGTTGGGAAAAATTCTCAGCTTCGAAATAAATTATTCTGTATTGTAACGGTAAAATAATTATATTCCTGCGCAGAGTTCTGGTCGCCATACGTTCGTAGCATCTTATGTTTAGTAGTTTGCTGCTAGTATTTCCATGGAAATACTCAGATACAAGTAAATTTATTTGATATAGAACTTGAGAATATTCAGCTTTCGTGTCTTGTCTGCGGTTATCACTGTAGCACGTCTCCCCAGGAAGACAGCTGCTGTTTATACTGTTCAAACAGTAACAAATTAACCAAAATAAATTATGCTAACAGAGCTGTACACCTGCTTAGTTATTCCCATCAGAATCGCTCATAATATACGTCACGAGGAATGATTTAACGTCGAAGATAACTTATAACGGTAGTCGAAGGATTTTTATCTACCTCCACCTCTAATATATGTTTAACCAGCAGGGGACAGGAATTAAAGGCTGTTCGTGAGACGGGAAACACGGACGATAAATCATCACCGGTCTTAAATGTAAATCATCCCTTGATGTGGCGGTAGCCGCGTCACGAGAAGAGGACGGGAATTGGGAAATGCAAATGACGACGTTAGGATTGCTTTATCGAATTTTCATTGCTAATGCGGGGGGCGGAGCCTTCTGGGAGGCAGCCGGGGCCTTATAAACTTGGGCAACTGTTGCGTCCCTCCTAATTGGATAATGGACGACCGACCCTCTATTAGCCCAGGCTCACCTCCACACGGACGTCTCAGAACGCGGGGTGCGAAGCCAGGCTCTCAAAGTCAAACAGCTGGAATCACTGCGGTCGTTGGGGCATCTTTCCTTTCTCTGTCTTAATATTAACTGCAGTGCTAACGATAGCTGAGAAAAAAAAACTACTAACGTTTAGTGAACCGGATCATTGTATTCCATTTCTTCTGCAGTTGCTTAATAGATTAATAAATAATTATTTAATAGAATGCTAATTTAACCGTTGTTGTTTTTTTTTTTTTAAATAACGCGTTTCGCCTCTGGTCGAAGTATTGTTAGGGATCCAACGTTTTCTGTAATAGGTTTTCACTTTACAAATTCTGTATAGGTTTTTTTTTTTTTTCAATGTTATTGCGATTAAAACACCCACTTATAAGTGTACTAAGTGTACTTGTAATAAGATTTTAAAAAAAACCACTGTGTATGAAATAATAATTTATTCCCATAATGATCAGTTTATAGCAGCCTTCAGACTCAGCCCTTGTATGAAATGTTATTTGAAGAATTATGTGCAGCAAGATGGGAGGGGATTAATTGAGGATTTGTATATCTTTCTTCTGATCTATTGTGAATTCGTGTATACCTGTCATGTAGATGAACCTTGTTTTATGGACAAAAACTATTGAAATGCTTTGTAATATGTTCAAGGACAGTATTATGCATGATTCATCGATTAGAAGTTTGTAATTGTAAATACTGATGTGAGCTACGATTTTTGCAGGAATGTGCGATAGTTTGGAGTGGTTTATGTTGATAATTTTGTATGTAAAAGCATGTAAACTTTCATTTCAAGGAGTTTTCTATTATGATTGATTTTGCACAATTTTATAATTATTTTTGTATGGATTTAATAGTTAGAATTCGAGAAACGTCGGTCGGAACTCTTTGAATTATTCTGAATGTTTCTAAAGCGCGCAGAGATGGCGAGCTTAAAGAGTTATCAGTCAGTAGATCTGGAAGTGTGTGAGTTTAATCGCCGGAACATTTGTGTATGTTTGGATCGAGGCGACGCCTTGTTGTGTAATGTTATTATAGAGCGCACAGAAAAATAAACGTAAGTGGAAAGTGATTACTCGCAGTTGCTATTCAAGCAACGAAATGATAAACACCCGGAAATAGTAATTACCAAATACCTATCACGTTAATATAAGGATTACGCAAGTTTCCATGGTTTTCTCAGTATAACAAGCAGTAAGCATTTTGATGTCTATATAACTATATTGTTATATTTTACCGGCTGTGCCAATTTTGCGCCATGTCGTTGGTTCCTGGTATGGGTACCATTACTAACTACTGTATGTTTTTTAACAGCAAAAAAAAAAAAAAAAAAAAAAAAATTCCGTAGCTCTCCAGAGGAAGCCTGTGTGACCGACGTTAACGAGCATGATTCGTGGAAGTCTCTGAATAGGACAACAAAAATCTGAGAGACGTCGACTGAGGTGAGTGTTCAACTTCATCCACAGTGGTTGCCGCTATACCAAGGAGAAAATTACAGCATGGATAACCATGCCACTATAACATAAGTGCTCTAACATTTATAGTAATATGAAAACTTTCACGGCAGCTGCTCATGATATCAAGAACATTTTGAGCAGCTTTTGGCGTTTCAAAATATTCGAGAAAGCTCTTACAGACAGCTAGAATGTATTATTATATGAAAGAAACACGCAAACATCGGTTTCGTAGCAAATACGGCTTGTAGCTGTTTAACATGTGGTGTAAGGTCTTTATTCTTAAACTGTGTACCTTATTCTTATTGATGCTTGCAACCGTTCATACATTGCTAATTTATGATCTATTTATGATCTCATATCATAGTTTAAGCTAAGCTGAGAGTGGTAATATTATGTAAATCATTGGGTTTTGAATAGAAAGGATTATCAGAGGCTACCAGCAGCATATAACTGTTATATTATCCTGTTTTGTACCTATCGTTTGCCACCACTTATTTCGGATGAGACTGAATTGGTCAAGGATAACCAGTAATTTGTATTCAATCGTCTTCTTTTATGTCAACGGAAATGTGGAATACCTCGGTGTAGTCAAGGCTTTGTCAACAAACGCTGCAGTGTAATGTCTTAACACACTGGCAGGAAAAGAAGAGATATTATTTAACACTTTTAGCAGGCGTCATGTTAGTTAACTATTCCACTTACTTTTCCGGGATTCGCGCTGCTTTGAACGATGTTTTACTTTCAACGTTTCGGCGCTCAACCTAGGAGCTTCATCAGGGCTGTTTAGAAGTGATGAATCACTTCTTACTGTTATCACACCACTCCGTCGTATATCCTCACGCTGAGCCTGATGAAGGCCCCAGGTAGGGCGCCGAAACGTTGGAAGTAAAACATCGTTCAAAGCAGCGCGAATTCCGCAAAATTAAGTGGAATATTTTATTTAAAATAATAGATAGTGTGTAAAATGAGTTTTAGAGATGAGATATATAGCTAGGGAGGAACCAGGCTAACCAATACGCTGATAACCTATACAAATTAATGTATGTTTGTTCTGGAAACATGTGACGCCATTTTATTTCATGATTTCCTTAGTCGTTATGCTGCCGTCTAACAGATCAAGACCGCCAAGTTTTCAGACCGAGTAGACCAGCACAATAAAGAAGGAACACTCCGTTCGTAATTTGTGCTACCATGCTCTTACTGTTCAGTTTTCGGTGGCTGTATGGCGGACCACCGAGACGTGACCCCCGGAGCGAGGGTATTGGACGCTGAAACCGAGAAGCACAATGAACCGGCATCGAGCTCTGAAGTGGTTGTCGAGTGTACAGTACTCTCGAGAGCCTCTTGGCCGGGATGGAGCGACAGCTGTGCCTCGGGGTCGACAGGAATGTGGGACAAGCATTTTTGAATTCCCCGGCGGAGGTTAGGTTCGAAGTTGATGACAATCTGTCTGAACAAAACAAGGTGGTTCCGATTGCGTAAGGAGAATGAATTGCCAGGTATCACCACCTACAATGACCGCTCTGGTAGCTCACAATATATGGCACTCACCTCCAGAACTCAGGGAAATAATGCCACAGAAATTTTTACTGCCTACTCTTTGTTCATATGAGAACACCAGGACATTCCGTGGTTCGGATTTCGGGTTAAACTGTAGATCTAGCAGCGATAGAGGCGGAATGTGCGACAAATTGAAAACTCTGTCACCAACCCGTAGGATCATACCAAACATGAAATAGGAAACATGTTGTCTATCAGTACTTCTGGCGTATATGCATCGCTTTTCGATCAGAGCCAGTATATTCATTCTAAGAGAATTGAATGAGGAAAAGTGGCTGTCCTTTATATGCTGCTAGGGAATTCTGCGATTCTCTGAATATATTTACTGACGACATTGAAGCAACCTGAAAAAAAAAAAACACATAATCCATGGGAAAATATAGGTTAGCGAAGAGGTGGAAGATGTCTACAGCGATATCTGGACCAGACTGAGCAAAAAACAAGTCGGAGAATTGCTCAATCATCTCGGGAAGTAAAATATTGAAATCAGAGGATACAGATTGCGTAACGTGTCTTTTGATGAGTCACTAACTTTCTACCGCTGAGGGATGGAGGACGGAAGATAAACCCAGGTGTCTCCAGAACAAACTTAGCACATGCAGTTTCGATGAGGCACAAGCTATTATTTATTAAGATAGAGCTAATAACTGATGTCAATCTCATACACAGTTGCCAGCCGATTATGTTAATATTGACATTATAGCTTTACGTGAAATGTTTTATGGCTTCCTCGATAAGTTATTCCTTCCTTATTTATTATAAAAATAATTGTACTTTCCGATTTCCGGTCTCGGGTTAGTGTTGCAGGTTTTTATTTACCTCTATACCCATACCGGGTTTATCACCACTGCTAAAATATAGTCTTTTAATCGAAGTAAAATTACTTCACTAAGATCAACATACAAGTTTTGTTAACTTCCACACAAATAAAAAAATTATCGTTTAGTTATTCATTTTGCAATATATTATTCTGTTCAGAACGTAAGCATTGCAATTCAGTTATACTGTTCCCTTCTTCAAGACCCTCGGGCTTATTTCCTGAACATCCAATTTAAAATATATATCAATTCCGTCAGGATTGGATCGTCTTATTAATTTTAGCTTCTCAAGCCATTTTCTTTTCTTCAACTTTTTTACTAACCGAAAATCCTCCTTCACTTCCTTCGGTCCGGTGTGACTTTCTCTGAACTTGAAAAACTTTAATGCAAAAGTTATTATATGTGACTTTAATTATTTAATGACAAAATTATGCTTTAATAATAAATTAGACGATTACTGCAGTCGTGTATGTTACACAGACCCTGCCTCCTTCATCAAGAAATGAAAACTACTGAATATGTTATGCCTAAAATCTAGTGCTAACTTGTGGTCAACGTCCTTTCTTCCATTCCGCATACTGCTGTATTATTCCTCTTCAAATATCTACCCTTACTTATTGTGTTTTGTGGTAATTTCTGATACACATCTAGCTGCCTTGCTTTGTATTCGATATCCACACTATGGGTATCATACTATACCAACGCAAGGAGAATAATGGTTTGACTAAGTTTTTGTAGCCTAATTCTCTGATTTTCCTCGTATCTCTACCCCCTGTAATAGATGCAGGGCTTTTAAACCTTTCACATGCTCCCTCCCCCCACTAATGTGTTCTGCCCAAACGTTGTCAGGAAGAATTTGCAGCAGCGCCGGCCATTTATTTTTATCGATTTGTCATAGTATCCCACGTAACTGTAACAAAATGAATCAATTAAATCGAGTGTAAGTGCGGCTTTTCTTCTTCTCTTCGATATCTGCCATCAAAGGACGTCAAAAAGTAATCCCATGCATTCATTTCGATGCTTCTTTTCTTGACTTTCCAATAGGTCTTCATCCTTTCAATTTGCTGTTTCCTCCTTACTTCCGTCCATATGTTATTAAATTTCCTCTTCTCCTTCTCCTGGAAAACCTTGAAATTTTGTATCAATCTCCTGAAAGTTGCTCATCTTGTATTATACCTTCTGTTATTCCGATCTCAGTTATATCTTTCTTTACTTCTTGGATTCGCTGGTTGCCCTTCTTACTCTTGTAAACATGGTATAAAATTATTTTTGTCTGTTGTTATCGATTCTCATTGGTTGTGGTTCATTTGTAGAAATTAGGAAAAAAATAATAGAAATTAAGAACATATGGTAAAAAATTCGTATCATCAGAAATGATGACACGAGCTGACTTTCCTGTGGTGATCTCTCGCTTTCTGCTGCAACGGTTTTACCTCCTTATTCACTGGAGCACTAAAAGTAACATGATCTATGGTACTTCAGACGGTTTATGTCATCACTGGACAGTTTCGACTGCATTACAGCGTTTCGAGTTTTTCATATTTAGAGAAATAATATTAGGGGCCAATTTGTGACTAAGGAATCCGGTTTCGAGTACCCATCGTGAAAGACTGAAGACTCAATAACTAACTATGTATATCTTCTGGCGACTCACAATAACTATCCGTTTTAGTCAAATAAGAAAGCCAACATCTTGTTCCTTTGTTGATTTTATGATTATGGAACTGTCTACACAAGTGATAGAACCGTAGTAAAATAAGCCAAGGGCTGTCAAGCAAGTTAAGCAATATCCGTTGCTTACCCGCTGTCCAAGTTCCTTGTTTCATGAGCCTTCGAGTGACTTCACCTGGGTGGTGCTGGTGACAACTATGACCATCTTCGCACATCAAGTGGTGATGTTTACCTGCGGGTGCAGCACACACACTTCGGATTTCTTGTTCACAACGGCGCGGGCGTCATTTTACGAGGTAGTTTGGCTCGCAGCTAACGTCTCACTCGCAGTAGAACAACTTAAGGCACTTTAGTAGCTACATCTCAGAGGAGACAAAGTAGTTTTTCTCTGTACTGTATACATACGGCATGTGCATCTGTACCATCTGCCAACATCATTGGTGCATAACTATTGTTTAAATAGTTTTATTGCGTTTTCAGCAATCAAACAGAGATGGCTCACCTTGAGCTTAATATGATACATCTGCTACTATTAATATACTTTCAGACATTTTAATCTAGTGTATTACTTAATATGCATGGATAAGGTCTCCATACTGCTCTGATAAGGTAACTAGTACATAGTTATGGAAGTACATGGTTCTTGTTTTCAGATGTACGCATGCTGAGATAAGGTTTCATATGTCAAAGCTCCGATTCTGCAAGCTTAAACTACGCGGGAAGATATATTAACTAACGAATTCAACAGCCTTAGCCAAAGGTTTTAAAAATGTTGCCATAGCTAAACGTGTCTCTTTATCTTCGAATTCTACGAATTCAATGGAAACTGGGGGTGAAATGATTTATTTCGAACATATTTGCAATCTAGGGCAAGTAAAAACAAGTATTATGACAGAACAACCGAAATTGAATAACGCCCAATGATATCTAATTTAGAATCTTGGCATAAAAACTTATAAAAGTAGTAGTAACATGCAGATTGAAAAGTAATAGCCATCCGAAGAAATGTAGGTCATGTGGTAGTTTTGATAGCAATATGTATATTGTAGACAAAAGAAACAAGAATGTAAACGTTGAATGCAAATGTCACTGTGTTATGTACAGTCACGCATAAGCCTCGCAAAGGGGAATATACACACATCACCCTTGACTTTTAAAAAGGAAGCAGGTAACATGGAAACAGAGTTCTCGTATCCTTTCCGAGAATGGTCTCCCGCGTTATAATGTTATTATTTCCAGCAGAATGCTTTGATGCGGCTTCGACATTTGCTTTTGTCAGACATGCCCGAAAAACCATAATCAGTTGTTTTCCTAAATCCCTGTGAACAAAGCACTGGACAGTTATATGTGATCCGGCACCTGTACGACACATTGCGGGTTAACTCACACGCTGTTAGTTGTGGTTATTCTGATATACTATAATATGTAATCATTTGGTCTTAAAGTGTTGAGGCAAAGATAAACAGTGAAGTTACTTACAAAACATCTCCCGCTTTCTCCATGTTATGAGGATACTGAAGTCAACTTACCTGAAACAAAAGAAAGTTGAGAAATTATTTTGCTTTTCGAAGAAATATAGCTAAAAATATTTATTTAGCAGGAAACAAAATACACACATAAAATAAACTTCAATACGCATGTTTTACAGTTGAAGATTGTATTCATATGGATTAAATATTTGTTTTACATAGGAAGGGTGGAAATGAGCATTTCTTAGGCAGAAAAATACTGAAATAAAACTTTGTGGTATTGTAGTTAGTAATATACGATGTGGGCAATATTAATTATATTAATAGCTGTGCAGTCCACTCTGTGGGTAATATTATTGATTTGGAGTGATATTAGTTTTTAAGTTATTTTCCGAGTTATAAGAGATTGAGTATACGAGGGCACCAAATGTTATTTGTCAGGATAATATAATCTAGCGAGTGTTGTTAACTCAGGAGTCCTGAGCTGTTTGTAGATAATTATATTAATTAGATCTTACTTTATCGATATGCCACGAACTTCTTCCGTACAATTACTGTCAGAACTAATTTGGGATCTAACATAATGATTGGAAATGGCTTTACAACCCACACTGGATAAGTTTAGCAAATACTTTATCTATAAGAAAACATTATCATACATTTATCCTTAATTACTGATCTTCTTCTTGATTACGCCAGAAGGAAACATCACACACGCAGCGCATGGCGACAGTGCTACCAACGTGATCTTTCTAAATGACTGAACAGCTTCTTCATACGAATATAACCGAAACGTGGCTTTACTGGATTAATGGAAGAACGACTGAATGATTGAATAACGATTCAGCTCGATAGTACCAAATAAGACCACCATGAGGTATTTCAACATTATTATTAACATAAAGAGTGGATGACTAAATGATTTATGTAACATACCCGAGAATACTCGTTGTACCCAAATAACTAACTACACGAGGCAATGTGTGCAAGCAGGCTTGCTACGCCGCTCGAAGATAACAGCCAGACACAACTCTTACCTCTCACATAGTTGCAGGGCGCTAATGACCACGCCGTTGACGCACCCTCAATCCTTAATAATAACAACAACAACACATAGTTGCTGGCAAAATAGACCTCATTCAACATGGCAACAGTGTTTTTATGTGTTCTGGTGAGGTGTTCAGTGCACTGACCATGCATATGCGAGAGCTACGCGCTGCAGTAACCTTTGACCTTGTAACTTGCAGTTTCACCCATGTACGCATCTTGCTTATTCGCTCTCGCTACGAGTATGTTGACTGATTAAAGTATCTAAATTCCTATTTTAATTCCCAATTCATAGAATGCACGTTACAGTATGACATGCTGCGTTGTCAGGTCCTTTGACACCACAGAATTCTCCAGCGTTTTGCCCCGGGCTATGTATCTTAAAGAGAGGAAGCCTCTTGCTGACTCAGCCAATAGTGCAGTAATTCAGTCTCTCGGTAGATTAAAAAATATGTTTATTCCCATGAAGATGGTCCAAGACATGGGTCGAAACGTCGGGGAATTGGATAAGGCAAAGGACACAACGTTGCAGCATGTTATCCTGTGAAGCCGTAGGTAATTTTTGTAATACTGACAACATACTTTATAAACAGAAAACAATTTTATAGTTGTTTTCGTCTAGGTGGACGGAGGATAAACGCGGCAATGTGAGCCGGTGTCCAGTTTGTCACACTTGGAGGGCAGAATGGCGGAGACGGCGCCGGGTAGTTCGTGCGTGCCTTATCGATTCTGGCTCCACTCAGCCCGTGGAGACTGCGAGCGGTCGTTATGTTAATTTTTGTCCCGCTGTAATTACAAGCTGTTAGCGGGGGCGTGGGTACGGCTCAGGCAGATCTCGCGAGGGCCCGCCTAGGGAATCGATACCCGGATTCGGCGACAAACACTCGCCTCATCCTACAAACAGTAATGGGTAAATACGAACATTTAGATGGACCAGAAAGAACTGGCTCTATCCAAATGTATCTAGTATTTTGTGCGAAGAATGGTCTGCAGCCTCAACTTTCAATAAATATTTTTCTCACCTGCGCATCATATATATCTGATTTTGCTTGTAAGATACGAAACTTCAAAGTGGATTTGGAAAACAGTATCTGTTGCCCCAAACATGTGATTCCTTATTTTTTCTATCTTTAAACTATAACAGTAGGAATTAGGTAAAGCAAATTACAAAATGGGAATAAAGTTGCCACGGATTCCGCCTCTGTAGAGACTATTACTTACAGTTTAACGTGGAACCTGAACTATGGAGACACCTAGAATATTCCATATGATCAAGGAGAGAATTTAAATCAACTGGCAAAAGTTATCAAAAAACCGATGAAGTAAAATATTAATTAAAAAAAATAAACTTCAGAATAACAGAGTCGTGAAAGAAAATAGTTAATGAGCATTTCTTACTCAAGAATAAATATTATTAAATTGATGAGTGTAAAGAGATTTCATGGAGCACTTTACAAAATTATACCATCAATAGCTATCTCGGTAGAACGGAATTGTTCAATGTCGCGCAAGAAATGCTAACAGGATTTGTGTAGAATTTATCCGGTAACCTACACAACGGAAAGTGAAAAGTACTGTAATTATTTCCGGAAGTATAGTAGCAAAAAATAAAATTATGTGACCAGAAACACCGTATAAGTTTTCGCTCTTTCAGCTAGTAATAATAATAACTCTGTGTGGTCGTAATAACCTGCTGACAGGTTTTCTATATGGAACCTGCAGTTTAACGTGGAATCCGTATCGCGGAAGGGTTTTAGCGTACTTCACATTACGCAGCAAGCTGTGCCAGAGCTGAACGTCGGGTTAAGGTTCCATGAAAATCCCCTCCAAAACAGGTATTCGAACCTGCGACATTTCGGTTACCAGTCAGATACCATAACCACTGAGCCACCTCAACGCTATCTCTGTCAGCTGCTTTTTTTTCTGATGAACAGAGTGCAGATATATCACGTTTTTATTTTTAATTCATTTATGCGGAGGGTAACAAAAAAATATTCAGGGATGGAAATAGGTTTTCGATAATCCTATATTGCATGAGTAGACGAGGCTTTATTTTAGAAACAAATTCTCCCTTCTCTACAGGAAGGAAACAGAGTTCATTCACCGAGATCTGGATTTAACACGTTTCTAGACCATTAACCCCACACACTGAGGTCGCACAGACACCCAGGAAGCGGCGAGTGCGTCGCGTCGCATTAAAGTTCTCGCGGACATATCGCCACTCTTCGCGGCTCACATAAAGCGCGGGCGCTAACAAAGTTAATTAGAAAGTTGTACGAGTCGAGAGCCGTGTCGCGCGAAACGTCCTCAGAAATACTGAGCCAAGGACAACTGCTGCTGCCACCTGCAGCCCCCGACATCTGGCCATACCCGCAAGGTTTCACTCTGGGTGTGATTTCTTCTTAATATAGAACGTTTAGAATCCAAAATACTAAATCTGTATCAACTAAAAGTAATACCAGTTTCAAACTGTTGCTCATGGAAGCAAATAACCTTAGCGGTAAGCCAGCCAATAGCCAAGACAGAGACAAACAATATTCAATTATTACAATCACATAACTCTAAAACTCTGACAGAAAAATAAACACATTATTGAAAATATTTTAGAAATTCGAAAAAAAGACACAGCGTCAAAAACTGGTTTCTGAATACAAACTGCTGAGCTGTATGAAGCACGTACAATGGATAAAACAAATTATTACTAAAATGCGGTAAATATTACGAGTATAGTGTAGTTATACATAAAGCCAATGAGACAAACTTCCATAATGGTTTTATACAAATTACGAGCAAAGTAAACGAAGAAAAACTGTGGAAAAATACTTGAGTCCGTAGAAGACAACACATAAAATTTCGTAATGCTGAAAGGTTGTTGTTATTATTATTGGGGCTTAAGGGCGCGTCGACGGCTGGGTCATTAGCGTCCTATATGCTTAAAGGAAATGTATTTAACGTCATACATGTCCTTCTAATATAAAAACAATCGGTGACACAATAAAACCGTATTTAGTAAATTAGAAAACCAGTCAACGATTCCTGATAGTCGTAAACAGAAGTGTATGCCACATAGTAAATGAGTAACTCAGAAAGGGGTGGAAATCTTTGGTTGTTGAAATGATATGGAAAAAATGCTGTTCAGCGGAGTTGGATGACCGCCTACAACACATTGCCTCTCTGCTAAGGTTTACTCAATAATTTAAAATATTTTCATGCGATAATGTTTCCAAAAACCATATTTCATTTCTAATCCTAACTTAAAATATGTTTTAGAACTTTTAAAAGATACCTAAATGGTAAGAAATTAAAAATACAATATAGTGGGATCTCAGTATTTATTTATTTATTTACTTTACGTTTCGTCGACGTCGAGGTCATTAGAGTAGGGAAAGGATTGGGCCAAGGAACGGGAAGGAATTCGGCCATGGACTTTTTAAGGAAGCATCCAGGCATTCGCCTGGTGTGATTTGGGAAAACCATCGAAAAGCGAGATCTGGAATCCCGGACGGGGATCGAACCCTCGCCCTCACGAATGCTAGGCCAGTCTCTTGCCGTTCACCATCCACGCTCGGTATTTATGTACGTCAGTTATACCAGACTTAGTTCTCGAGGATTTATACATTAATAATAAGAACTACGAATTTAGTGAGAGCAGAGAAAGAGAGACATATTTAATGACGGAACTCAAATCGAATTTCAAAATTAGTGTCTAAATGTTTAGTTGGTTGGTATCAATCTGCTCAAGTCCACGTAAGTGCTATCAACCTAATAGTGTCCAGATAAGCGCTATGCAATTAATGAAACACATTTATACTTTTTTTGTTTATTTTTTATGTTAGCAAATACAGAAATGACATAAACTCTTCTCTTCTGCAGAATAATAATTGAAATCTTATTCTTCTCAGATATGTAGTAACAGTATCTAACTTCCTTAACAAAAAGTACTGATGCAATATTTGATACTACCTGCATCTTTTCCTTTTATTGTCAACAAAATACAATGAAAGGAAATAAGCTGCGGAAAACGAGACAAGTAATTACATATGAAAAATTACTGATGGCTGAAATTACCGTGAAATAAGTAAATTATCGCCATACAACTTAAGTTCCAATATGGCATAATGATGGTTGTAAAATGATGCAAATTGAGCTTCTTCTTTTTACATATATACGTATATAAGACGAATAAATCTGTTAAAAATATTGCTTATGATCCTTGAATAACTCATAATAATTTCACGAAGCTCACATCGTACAGGTCATGTCCATGTAGCTTCATTAATATGCATAGTCAATAATAAGACAAACAAGAGTGTTTCTGAAATGTTTACTTAATAATCAACTCCAGACGGATAGGTCGTATTTATATGAAACTATAGCACTAAATACGTGAAGAACCCAACGCAGTTGCGCGCTACGCAAACGTCGCTCGTTTGCGTCCCATTTCCTACAGACACACCACGGAACCGTCAACCATTTGCTCTTCCAATCCCAAGAAATCCCTCCGTACCGAACGCTCCTGAAAACTTAAACCCTCCTCTGACACTCGTCCGCCCCATCCAACTCTGCGCGGCCTCTGATGGGCAGTAAAACAAGGCTCTCGTTGTTTTGTTCGTCTCCGCCGGCACTCGCAAATAAAATATTAAGACGACTGTCTTGTCCGCCATCGGCGCCGGAGCTCTCGTCCCGGAGATTTAAGGCCTCCGCTAGCGTCGCGACGCCGCTCGCTGGGCCTGAATAAAACAGGGGGCGGTGACCTTCAGGGACGCCGGGGCGTCGCCGAAAAACCACTTGCCAGGATGGGCTCCAACTACAGTGGGAAGGGTTGAGTTGTGGGGTCGCCGGCAATGGACCGGTGCCGCTGCCAATAGAGGCGAAGGAAGAGCCTCTCTTTACTGCCAAGATGGCGATGTGTGGGGTGAAAAACGCACTGATGAGATAGCCTCTAGCTGCAGGTCCCCTGGCTTGAGACAGACATAAGTATATTGTCACAGACTGAAAACCTCTTCCATTAAGTTCAGCACAGAACAGAAGTACAACTAAAATAAACATTTTTTACTAAGAATTGTTTGCAAATCTGGTTGTAGTCCACATTCTGCAGTTGCTGTCGAATAGAATTTAATAAATAAATTCTGTCGTGGTAAATGTTTCTTATTCCATAGACGCGTTTCGCCCTTATGGTGTGGGACATCTTCAGTCGAGGTATTATCATAATCGTCAGGTGGCGGTCTGGATCAGCACTTTTACAGACTTGTGTATTTGATATTGTAGTTGAATGTTCTGCCAAGCCTCTACTTGTTGTAACACATCTAAGATACACTAAAAGTGTTAAATAGTACTGTATGCACAAACTGGTCTCTAAAAGTGCACAAGTGCTATACCAGAACGCCATGTGAAGATTGTACTATATCTCAGCTGATAATGCCCCACAACATAAGTGCAAAACTCGTCTACTCATACTTTTTTGATTACACTATGAATTGGTAACAGAAATATTTTGCTACTATTAACTATTGCAACAAGCTGAAGCGTCTTATTTTCTTACTTCCGAAACCAAACGTAAGAATAAATAATATTAGGCATATCTAACGATGCTATCGAATATCAGTGACATGTTTCCAGACAAAGGAAAGATATATCTTGTGGTTTCACATACAGCGTATCGCAACTTCGATTCAGAGGTGGGTCTTGCGTGGTTTTAGTTATTGCTATGATTGACAGTTGCAACAATTTGAAAAATGTAGACGAATGTTCACTGTATCCGGCAACGATGTTGTGAATAGTGAGAAGCAGAGACATAGAATTATACTATCCTTATGCTCTCAAATACCATTCTCAAAGTAGTGATACGTCGGGGGATAACCAATGGGTGCCAAGTAGAGAAACTACTACTTGATGAGACAAATTTCCGAAGAATATAATGCTATTCACTGGGGGCACTAATTCTGATGATGACTTTTATTTGCACCTTATTTTTTTCTGCCTTCCTCCTATTGTAGATATACCAAAAATGCAACTGAAACAGGGAACTGTGAAAACCAGAGAACTAACAGCGAGGTACCATGGAACAGAGCGATTGGACAGTATTAGGAAAGAAAGTGTTGTGGCCTGCATCATTAAATGCACGATAATACGCTTAACTAACAGAAAGAATTCCCTTGCGCAGCAATACAAACTGGCTGTTTAGTTTTTGAAAAAGGTTTCTTCCTTTAAATGTTTAAGTAAAAAACCAATACGAGGTGGCATCGTAGATAAAAAAAAGGAAAATCGCAACGTTTGCACGATGCCTACACTATATTAACACTTGGAAATTGTTGTTACTATCGATAAAGTACAGAGAAGAGGCGCGTCACAGTCACAGCACTTACGATAATGTCACAGATTCAACATAGAGATTGAGCAGGCATTGTGTGCCTGACGGATTACGTAGTTATCGCTTGAATATATTAGCTAATTTGTAAACAACATTTTCAATTTACGACTGCTGGGAGAGACTTCTCACCAAGGTATTTAGGCAAAAAGAAGAAATAATGGAAATCAGGACCCGTACAAAGGCTTGTATGTATCCTTTCTACCCCCCCCCCTTTTTTTTGATATTGTAAAACTTAGAGAACTGCGACCCAGTGAAGTTAGTGTAGAAATATAATTACGTGGCAGCTTCTTCCACCTTTCTTGACTTCTGTGGGCCCTGCACTGCTTCAACGTTCTGTGAATTCGACAACAGTGTGTGAAATCAAGATTAACTTTCTTATTGCGATGGACCTCTAAATTGAGATTAACTGGTGATCTCACTGCATTTGAAACTTTTACATTTAAAAAAATGGAAGGTGATGATTTCATTTGTTAATTTTTACAAGGACTACTTTAATACAAATTGACATTGGTTCTTGCTTTCGAAATGGTTTTACGTGTCTATGCGTATGAAGACAACTTATTTCCTTATTACCTCAAAATGCATCGTTACAGTGGAATGAATACTGCCACTCGGTAGATTGAAGTGAGCACTCTTCTGATGAAAAAATTGCGATTTTATATTTAGTCCGCCGCCTTTTGAATTAGAGCCAGCTTTGTATTTCACCCGGAAAAAATTGAATAGTTTTTTCTCTTTATTTCTGTAAATCCGCGCCGCATATTCATTTCGTCATTCACGAACAAAGATGGCGAGGGAGACGAGAGGTCAGACCTAATTTTACTCTGAAATTGAAGAATAATAGAAAATACAGCAGCAGCTTTATATTATGTATACAATTTCGCTTTTCAGCTTTTTTTCGCGAACAAGTAAGCAAATGAAGAGGAACAACAACAAAAGGTTGCGCAGTTGTTTGACGGCACAATTATCGAGCAAGAAATGGGACGTTTTGACGTCGCGGATGGCGATTTGTTTCATCTGTCAACGCGGATATGTTCGGCGTGACGGTGAAAACTCATTGATTTCCGATTAGAACCGTAAGCGAAAGCTCTTTCGTAATCCACGTTTGATGGCATAAAATCGCGATTTGGAGGCGAAATGTGCCGAACCCAGGTCGAGGGTGACGTCCTCTGTGACACATGAAGCGCGGCTTGTCGGCCATTTAATACCCAAAGCCTTGGGTCACGCTCGGTAATATTAGTCACAACAAAAAAAAAAAAAAAAAAAAAAAAAAAAAAGTTTTCTGTTTATAGGAGTACTATTTTTGTCTCTAGTGTCAAATATACTTTGAATAATTGAAGAAGTGTCGGAAGTAAAAGTTCGGTTGTACTAAAATACAGGAATCTGTATTAATTATCGTTAAATGAAATGTCATTTAATCACAAGGTTTTTTAATAAGAAAGTTGTATAAAGCAGAGAGAAGCGTCAAAAACATATCTTACAAAGGCACAAGGAGGGAATATACATCTGTCACATTACTTTCTGCTTTTCGAAGAAAAAAATTCTTTGAAATAAATTTCGATAAATTGTATTCCAGTGTAAGGAATAGTTAATATATGCCAGAGGTTCAAAATTGATATTCTAACATAACGCGACGGAACGTTCATCTCGTATAATGAATTTGTGAATGCAGGGATGTGTATCGATTTTTGTTTTCCTCCCTTGTGTATGGAGTTCATAATTGGTCCACACATAAGGTTGGTTATATCCTCCCAAAGGAGGCATACTAAGCCATTGTGTCAGAGGTAGGACGGCCAATTCCTTTTCTAGGAGAACTACAGTTTAATGTGGAATCCGAGCCACATATCGTCCTGAAGTTGTTCATATATCATCAAACATTTAAGAATACCTAGTCCTATCGGGATCAGAAGTTTTTAAAGCAAGCGCCTTAACCACTGAGCTAGCAAAGCTGATAGAATTTAGAGTATCATTATATTCTATTTTACAGACCAGTCTTGCCCAAAGAACAAGGTGTACACTAAAATGTTACAATTTACATTCCACTCTCATGACAAATCATCATCAGATTATGTCGTTTAGTTATAAGAACTTTAAAATTTAATCGGTGTAATCTATCGGCGACTATTTCACACTCTCCTTCATGGTAAAACACACGTACTTATACATTTCAACTTATCCTTCAGCGTACTTGTAATACAATATCCCACTTTTTAATAGGCATAATCTTATATCCGGAAATCAATTTATTTTCCATTTGTCCGTCTCGATTATCGTGTAGCCTAATTAAAAGTATCAAACTGGAAATAGCGTCTGAGAAAGTCTTCACAGGCTAAAACCACGCCAAGATAACATTATTCATTACTTTTCTATTATTCCATCTTTTTCTTTAATGCATTCTTTCTTTTATTCCTGCCAGCAATATTACTATTTGGTACAAACTGCTTCGTAATTCATTTTTCAGCACAACGTGGATGATATGCAAATTGCTGCCATCGGAAACGACAAACCTTGAAAATTTCTCGAATGTTTGGCAGTGCTGTCTCTCTGCTAATAAATTTAATATTCTTCGGATTTTATAAAAATCTGAATATCATTACAACACAAAGTAAAAATAATCTTGGCAGAGGCTGACAAGATTCCGGACCAGCCACGTATAATAAATTTTAAATTAATTTTTTACTTTCTGTGTTCATCTTTTTAATCGAATACGTCGCAGTTTTTATACAAATTCAGGTTAAATGAAAGACAGGGACCAGGAAACCTAACATTTCTACACTACAGAGTGTTAGTGTAATTACAGCTGTCAAAGGGTTCGGTATTCTGTAGTTTTCGAAAATCCCTCCTAGTGAATGACGGTACCCCCATCCTCTCTCACCAATAGTGAAGTTATCTCTCCCCCAATAACTAGTAAAATACGCATCTATATAATTAAGGAATTTGTGTAATCATGAACCAAGGATTCACAGTATTAGTACTTTGCGTAATCTTTGGTGTAGTTGGTAGTTTTCAAGTTTTACATAATTAGCAGAAGTGTAAGAGACATTTGAAAAGAGGACGCTATGATGTGGTCATGTTTCGTGTAAGTATTGTTAACAAAAAAGTACAGCCTCCATTGCGACCAGATTTGGGCGAAGGTGCTACATACCGTTAAAGATTATTTATTGGTGAAGATATGTGAGCTGTTATTTAAAAGTTTTGCTTTTCATAAATAAATGGTTTTGTCGTGATTTTTTTTTTCTCCTCTTTCCTCTACATAGCTTCAAAAAGATTAACTAACAGTTTTATATTCAGTGAGCAGCAACTGTTAAACATGTGCAATAAAAAATACTCATGGGTGCTATTGTACCCTCTACCGAATGAAATTGACGGCAACTCAATGTGGGTACGTGTAGGCCTTAATGAGTATCAAGTAAATCACTCCAAAGGAGATCCTCACAAAGTCGACCAGTCTGTCACTGCAACATTTCGCTGCATTAAGCCAAGATAGAAATTTGTTTAAAAAATATTTCAGCTTGTTAGCGCTTTGTTCGTTTTCTGACTTCTTCTTCTTCCGATTTTGGCCTACTTGGCACCACATGAAGCGACTGGTTTACTGTTTCGCTTTTATTCGCTTCCAGATGTTTTTTTAATTCTTTCACTCAGGTTCCTCCTTCTTTCTACAGACCAGGTGTTCTTGGCCTTTGTGATTCCCTTGAATTTATCAATTTTAGATTGAAACATTCTTTGATTCTCTATTCATTTGGATGTATCCAAACTTTTTCCACATCTTTTCTCGTCTTCTCAACCCATTTTTTGGTCACCTTTAACTTAGTAATGTAGTTGAAAATTATTATTTTTTCAACCTACTTAAAGGTAGCCATAAAAATTTTAGCTTTCTCTTATGCATTGTGTCTGTAATTTTCTCAGCATTTTTCCTGTTCCACCGGGTAGCGATTTTCCCTGTTACTAATCCTAGAATTTTTCCGTTTCACTTTTCTTTTTTTTTTTTGCTGTCATCAGTCTCTAGACTGGTTCCTATCTTGCGCTAAGCTTTTCATCTCAATATACCCCTTACTGCCCATGTCCTCAATTATCCGCTTCGTATATTCTAATCTCTGTCTTCCTCTGCAGTTCTTACCTTCCACAAACTCAATCAGGCAATGAGGATTATTACGGGATGTATTCACAGTACAAACACCATATGGCTTTCAGTGCTATGCAACATCTCACCCCTGCACTAAGAAGATCAGAAGATCTCTTAAAAATATCCTGAAGAACCCTCAGCTGCCTATACATCAAGAAAATCACCATGGCGCACAGCAATCAACCTCACACAGTCCTCTTTTAACCTCAATAAGCTGTGGACAACTCAATGGGAGCAGTCATCAGTAGCCAATAAAAATCTAGTTGAGGACCCCTCAGTAAGGTTACAAGGTTTCGATCTCCCCAGGCGGCAGTGGAGAATCATCAACCGGATTCTAACAGGACAAGGCAGATGCGCCTACTTATTACACAAATGGGGCTGGGTAGATTCTGCAAATTGTGAGTGTGGAGCCACCTTACAGACAATCAATCACATCGTTTCCGACTGTCCTCTTCGGGCCTTCAAGGGAACAATGGCGGAAATACATGATGCGTCGGTGGATCAGTGCAGTTGACTGGATTAAAACATTAGATCTCGAGATATGAAATTTTTCAAGCTTGTGATATGTACATTTCCTATTATGTACTTTGTTAAATAATCATACGATAAATAAATTAATAAAATAACCTTCGACATGCCTCAAAATATGATCTACCATCCTGTCTCTTCTTTCTGTAAAACTTTTCTACAAATTTCTTTCCTCGCCTATCATTTCCAAAACTCACTTTTTTCGTACTTATCCGTCCACTTAATTTTCAACATCCTTCTACAGCACCAAATTTTAATGCTTCAAATTTCCTTCTATTTAGTAAGTCCATTCTTACACTATTCTTATCAAATTATTGGTATAACCACTAAGTTAGTTTATGATATAGAATCAGCTGGTCCAGGGTGTCACGCTCTTTAAACCAGTTAACCTTTTCCGCTCAAGGAAGGCTGTACATCACGAGGCTAAAGCAAACATGGCGGTTGGCGTTAAGCCTCGAAGCTCATAATGCTGCTTGCCGAGCTTGTTATTAACCTGAGAGCGTGTATCACGGCCGTGCCTTATCTGTCCCCCAGCCGCCGTGTTTACATTCTCATTAACTGCTGCAGCAGAGTTACAATTTTAACGACGCCATCACGTTCGGTAATGCCTCGGCTGCGAATGCGACGAGGGAGATGCGGAGGCGCGGAAATTAAGGCTGTTAAGCGGCTGGCCAAAGAATCCTGCAGATCCCCCGCGAGCGACCGTAAAGCCTCCCGCAATTACAGATACGCGACACTATGAGGCAGCTTGTTTCGACTCGATGGAGATGCTCCACGGCAGATAGCAGAGTTACTGCTGCGCAATATTCTGCATGAATATGTCGAGAAGAATGATACACCGCAAGAACGTTCTACACATTCACAACAATTTGTTTTGAAACGAAAGTTTCTATACGCGTGTTAGGTGATGTTCCAGCTTTGTCGCCATTGTTCCTTGACACCGAAGTGAAATACATCATGACATACTGGATTTCTGGATTTAAGACGAGTGGTGGGAAGGTCATATAGGACCTGGTGGATTGGGAGATCTTGTGGATGGTCAGGACGATGTAGTTTTATCCATTCACGTGATTCCCGGATCTCTCACGGTCACACAATGCAACATCAGAAGATGAAATTGAACATCGCCTTAAATAAATAAGCTGTTTCTTTTTCCTCTTCTATGAATTCCTTGCCCGTGTCCGAGAGTAGGTGATTACTGTGAGGGTTGTTCAGCCCTACACGGCTACGGCAGCGGAGATGCCTTCTCAATGTGACAGTGTTTGTAAGGTAGTATATGAGTTAATTGTAGAGTGTTGTCGGTGAGAGATGAAAGAATGGAGATGGTGGAGGCCTATTCTTTCGAAAGACACCAAACTTAACGTGATTTGGAGCTGTGCTGTCCAAGTCATGATAACAAAAATATCTTCCACCACCTGGAATTGAACCAGCTAACACCTGCGTCAGTCCCTGGACCACCACGGTGCCGCAACCAACTGAGCCAACAGGGGGGGTTAGCAATTTCTAGTAATGCAGAATTTCTTGCATTTGGGGGCGTCCATAAATTACGTGAGGTTAAATGGGGGGGTCCGGTAAAATCTCAAGAAAGGGGGGAGGGGATGGACGGAAATCTTACGTAAGGTTTTGGAAAAATTGTGGAACTGTAGAGCTAAACAAAAAGAAAGGGTGAGACCTAAAAAAAAGAAAGGCTTCAGAAAGTTGCGACGTCGAATTCTAGGGGGGGGGAGGGGGTCTCACAGACCAGATCTCACCAGAGGGAGGGGGAATCAGTCCATATCCCACGAAGTCTCACCAGAAGGGAGGAGGGTGGCGTCTGGAATTCCGGGAAAACACCTCACGTAATTTATGGATGCCCCCTTTCGCAAGCATCATAATCATATGAATTAAAATATTTGGTATAAAATCTTCTCTCTTTCCAACGTTTCGATGCCATTTTTTGTGCCACGTCGTTGTTATTACAGGTGGAAGGGATTTGAGTGCAGGAGCAGGGAGAAATTCAATCATTGGCTTTTGAGAGAACCATCCAAGCATTCTCATAGAGCTATTTCTGGAAGCCACGGAAAAATCAAAATCTGGATGAACGTTCTCCCGAATGTCAGGCTCAATCCACTGAGAACTGCCTACCTGCTGATTCTACAAGAAACTAATGACGTACGGGAATGTCTCTCAGTTTATAGTGGAAATTAAAGTTATCAGTTATCGCACAATGTCCCTTCCCTTCTTTCATCGAACATTCATCAAGCCAGTCTTAACATTTGGATTTCTTTTACTAGCTAATTAGTTGCAACGTATAGAGAATTGCCAGGTGCCTCCTGCTGCTGCTAAGCGCTCGGAGCACTGTTATGGTGGCTTCCCACGGCCCGTGCATTTGGAGGCCGCGCTATGCAACCGAATTGTACGGATCAGCACGCGCCACAGGCTATCCCTCGCCACGTTGCAGCTACCTAGTGTCGTTTCAGCTACCTGGGCGTTTGATGTTTACCGACTGGGTTTCGGATAGAGGCAGAGCGGCTTCCTTCCCACGGCCCGCTGTTGATATCTAGACCGGCGCGGCCGCTAAATGCACGGGCCGCGGGAAGCCACGTTTACACGCAAAACAACTGAAACACACTAAGAATTACATTTACTACGTAATAAGGTTTGTGAGATTATCGACGTTAATGTGTAATTTGGACCGGACATTATTATAGCTGTATCTACATCCTACAGCTATATTAAAAATTTACACGTTTCATCTACGAACTAATTTAGTCATATGAAACATTTAAGTCATATACATTGAAAATATAATACTATCACTTGACCTTAACAACCTGAAGACAAAATTTTGGTTTGGTCAAATAATTCGCCGTCGTATGATAACGAGTAGAAGAGATCTACGCTTTTACATGGAATCCAAAATACAGATTCGTTGTAAGGTATTTGACATGTGTATAGGATACTTTGCTGATTGCGGGACTGATTAACGCCGTCTGAAAGTCAAAACTTATAATTGGCACAATCGTCCATGGTGACCCCCTTCTAAATCTCATAAGTCAACTCCAACGACAGGTCGCAGATAAACGCAAAGGTATCATGTTAACAATCCAACTTCTGCACTTGTTTGTCGACAGGTGTGACTTTTGGAGTGATGTCTCAATACCAAACATGTGATACAACCATCTCAGGTTATGGTATTCTATTTCAATTTGTTTCCATAAATCATTTTGTAGTGTTTCAGTTGAATGATAACTGCAATACTATCTCAGGTGTAACTAAAAAAACAACAACAGATTACAGAGCTATGAATATTGAATATAACAGATCGCAGCAAATCTGTTAGGACAAAACTGATTTTCTTCTTTATCACTACTTTAAAAAGACATACTTGATAAGTCAATTACAGCTCCAAGGAAGTAAATTACGACGTGTTACGTTTGGAATGCTTTTTATCAATGCTTGGTAACTGCACTCTTGGAGCAAACAGGTTGTTTATTCAATTAATAAACTGGTGCATAAATCTTATTTTTTTGGTCTGACGTACTAGCACGTAAATTTAGACCGTGGTTTCTGGCAACATTTAGATCTTTGCGGCCAGAACTTCTTCCGTAATATTTTTCTGCTACAGTTTTCAGTCGAGCCGTATCTCTTCCTTATAAACGGGAGAAGTAGAACGTGCGAGCCGACGAGCGCCTATAACCGCTCTTTGAAAAACCTTCGTGAACTCCAAGGTACACAGATTCAGGATCGCGGCTGTTAGATATTTCATTCAAGAAGCAGCTGAAACATATATTCGGGACCGTCCTAAAAATACAACACCGTCGCGGAATTTATGTGTGGACGTATAAAAATACCGCAACAGTGGAGCCGGGCTGGCTGTCAACTGATTTATCGCAGGAAAACACTCTCCGAGAGCGGGCGTTCGCTCGCAAATCCCCGCGGACAATCTTTCTCCCTCTATGGCGATATCTACTAGCTAGGATACCAACTTGTAAGCGGATAGTACCACTGTCTGACGCCTAAAGGATCTATGCTCCTTCATTTCGTTCTCATTTTATGTTGCATACTTCTTCTAGCGAGATTTTGGGGCGTTATATCCTCGGTAAATACTTCAATGGCCAATCCTATTCCATCCTTTAATTAAACGAAGCAATGTTAAAAATTTCACTAACATTTTGCTAATAAAAGCAACATGAAAAATCTTAAATAATTCATGGTCTCTGCTGAACTAAGAATGCGGGCCTACGCTAAATTTAAATTTAATTATAACTTTCGGGAATGTTGTTGCTTGACCAAAGTTTATAAATTACGATTATTTGCTTTTTACGTATTTTACTGGTCACTTTCGTTAATAGTCTTTGTTCATGTTCGCAGTACGTGAGTTATAAGGTTGTGTAAAGTGGACATCAGACCAAATATGTTACTGAATCGAGTATTCTGGCAATTCATTTCTTCGGAGTTGCTCAACTATTTAATGATATGTATTAAGTTCTCTGGCCGTTACAGACACTATGGCCATAGATTATATTATGAATGCCCAGCCTCAGTAAAAAAATCAACGTGATGCTTTCGAAGCAAACGGGAATTCTTCAAAATTTTCAGAGTGAAATTTTAGGATCAAATACAATGCAAGTTTGTATTTCAGCAACCACGACTTTTGAAACAATTATACGATAGCGTGATCGTCTCTATCCGTCTATTATTAATTCGGCGTTTTTCAAGCTCAAGATATTTTATTCACTTTAAGGGTGAAACACAGGTCAAGTTCCTATTTCGTGAGATCATGTCAACCTGTCATAATCTTTACCACAAAAATTGGAACTATTCTTGACACGTGACGGTAGGTAAAAAACGGTCACGGACTTACACTAGTTTGAAGTAATGGTATATTATTTTGACATACAACTGCTAGAATTGGCCTAAAATAATGAACTAACTTATCATTTAGTCGGTTGCGGTCAGGAGTGTAGCTATTTCCACGCCAATGAAATGGAATAATTTAAAAGGCAATCGAAGTAGAAACTGGGGGCAGAATGATTATTTATTTGAAAGACGAAAGTAAACGCGGTAGGATAGCTGCTAGAGAAGCAGCTGACGGGCCCCAGCTGTGAGGGGGCCTCTTTCCAGCAGCACCTCGCCCAAATGAAACATTCTTCCGCGGCCAGCACCACCGCAAATCTGAATTCCAGCGCAGACCACGCCAGCTCGCCCTAATGCCTCACAACCCTACGCCCCTCCAGCTTCATTTACATCGAACTCCGCAACACAGATATTTTTTAACTTGTCAAGTGTACATCCCTGAAATTATTGGTAGAATTTGTTGTCATAAATATGAACTATTTTATCTCTTGCAATAAAAAGCTACGAACATATTAGGTTAGCCTATGATGCCTGAACATATTTTCTCCCTATTCTCTGTCGATAAATGTTACTGTAAAAGGTCAGATAATGGTTACTCATCTCATGAAATATTTGTCATTTCTGACGAACTTTTAAACTAATATATTCATATTATAAAAACCACCAGTTTGGCCACGCAGTTATTCTCAACTGGGAAGGCACAACGGGCCCATGTTTACACCTCTTAATTATCCGATTAAATGCCACCGAAACATCTCATAATTTATACATTTAAAAAGTAAAATCTAAACTTACCGTATAAAAGGATAGATTACACATTTTACAGACAGAGAGCGGGAATTAATTTCCTCCCCTCCTTTAGCCGTCTGCTAAACAGAGTTGTTGCAGCTGTATGATAAAAGTGTACCTTACGAAACACCGGGAAAACTAAAACAGAGGAAAAATCATACATACAAGTGAGTCATTTCATACATAACTTTCTACGATTGCACATTGGGAAAACATGGACTGTATTTTAATCGGTTGTTGAAAACAGCTTCTGTGCAGGACGAAAAACAGTTATGCCGGAGCTGTTGTGTGTTGCGATACCGTGATATTCAATTACTGAATAGAGGTATTGCAACAATGAGAAGATAAATGGGAGCAATGATTGGTCTGAGGTGATTAAAGTGTATCAAAATCCAACAGCGGAATGTAAATTAAATATTTCTTTGAATTTGTGTGATCGTCCCGAATTAGGTTCATCACCTCGTTTTACGACAACTAGTGCTACAACGATTAGATACAGATTATTTAAACCTACGGAGCTCCTTATTTTCACAAAATAAATTTTAATCCTAGCTTTGGTTACAATTTTGAAGCACAAACTCCTTATAAAAGATGAAAGACGTTTTGAAAATAACTGCTTAAACCAGAACAATCTGTGCCATTAACAGTAAGCAAGAAAAATATTTGGAAACTTAATGCGTGAAATTACTTCTATATTTTATAATTTATCGCAGACATAATTTATCTCACCTGATGAAATTTATAATACAAACGCCCCTCTAACAAGTAATCCATCATAGGATTTTTTACACACTTTTTTGCGAAATTAAACAATTCTACCAACATTACAATACTTCAATGTTCCACAACTGTATTTCACTTCTTTATCATTAGTACTTAAAAATAGTTATTTGTAAAGTACAACCAGAAAGGTTTTAGTGTCAAAAAAACTCCTAAATAAGTCTGATGCTATATAAAAAAAAAGTTTGAAATGTAAAGCAGAACTAGGTATATAAAATCTGAAATGAGGTAGTATGTAATGGAATTATCCAGAGAAAATAACAGATATATAACATAAAATCTAAAGCATTTACGCCAGATTAGGAATGCGGAATAAACTGGTTAAATGGATTGTAAGATGTAATAACTTTTCAGAAGTGAAAGAAGCGTTAATGTATACATTAGCAAGAAGCATTCTATCCGAGAAGTAAGGAGGGATACAGAAATTTTTCCTTCCAATCATTTTAAAATAGAATTAATGGATTTTAGAGTATGCTTAGATTTTACAGTTCAGCTCCAATTAAGTAACTAGCTCACAAGACCGTAGAAACACTGTGCATCTGTGCAATTGCCACCAAATGCAGGCGAGAAAGAAATGTAATTTTCGGAACATGAAACTATGTATATCCTAACAAGTGTAAGAGTTCTTCTATTTTGACGAAACATTGGAACAGTGTGTTAAGGTTCTTTGGGTGGTTTAATTTTACTGCTTTAATTAATTAATAAAGTCCACCAAAAAACAAGGTTATGTGAAGATGTTCGTTTATTTTGAACAAATCAAAACAAGTCTGCGACATTCACAAGCATAGTTGTTACAATCCAAAGATGCAATACTGAATACTTGAATCGAAAACTGAATGAAAACTTGCATGAATGTCTCTGTAACTCTGAATTAATACTTAATGAAAACTAAACTCTGTCCAGGCGATCTGTTTATATAGAGTCTATCGAATTTACGAGAATTCTTCAAAGGCATCCGCCCGATATTTCTCGATCATTAACAATCACTCAAACAATCAAACATATTAAAAACAATCGGAATTGATACAAAATTAATTAATAACATTACAAAATGATTAGAAATGGTAATTATAGATACTTAAATACAAAATTATTTACAGAAATCCTTTCAAATGGTGGAAAATTGTCCTGTAGACATCGTAAATTACAGTAATACATGGAATTACAAACTTTTAAGAAATACTCTTGCACCATTCGGTTCTTAAACATATTAAATGGTCTTTAAATAATTTTCTTACCTAAAACAAAGTCTATATACACTTATTTACAAGAATTTACAAATAAACATATCAAATCACTTTCAAGCAAACTTTGGCTGACTACAAATATTTCACACAGTCCAATGCTATTCAAAATTCAGGTATTAGGGCTGTTACAACCCCTCCCCAGGATTCACTTAATTTTACACAGATAAAATTGATTGAATCCGTCACGAATCTAAGCAGGTTGAATGTACACATAATGCAGACACGAACAGATTACAATCAATCAACCATAATGACTTTTACAATGAACAAATACAATTCTTCATACAACATCTGCACATAGTCCATGACACTGATTTTGTTTACATTAATTGTCTTTTCTCAGGTCCAATCATTTTATCATTTACTGTTTTTACACAACAAACGTTCAATGCCATCACCTTAAGTTACAATTTTTTCACTCCAAATTACACACTTGATGTCTGCTTGTTTATGATAACAGTCTATTTACATTTTACAGCTGATATTTTGTCATCAAAATATAGAAAGTCACAACATCATGAAAATACCAAAAGTTTCTACACAAAACTGTCACAAATTATACATTGAAATGCTTACATCTGCATCTGAACTTAAGTACTCACACAAACTATTTACATGCATCAATTCAAAAACTTATTTACAAAATTAGATATTTACATGTAGGGACCCCTCCCCAAACCATGCATTTCAATTAATTCTCATAAGTGGGTTCCAGGATTTCCCTGGAAACCCAGAACCATGTAAGTTACTTTTTCCTAACCTTCCAGTTTTCTTCAACTTTTGTATACACATCTAATATTACATTTCTATTTTCACAAAGCTTCATTATATACATACAGAAACACAAACTTCCAATCATCTCAGACAACAGACTTTGGTACAACCACACAACAGCTGAGACATACAATGGTTCTGTTTTAGCAAATTGATTGTTACTTAAAAGCAATGCTGTTGACTCAACTGGTAATACAAATTTATTATTCTCACTACTACAGTTTAGTCCATCATTACTCCCAACCCCACTCTTCATCATCTGATTACTACTTAAACTTACCAACTTATCTGAATCAGTACCTAAAACTGTTTTAACATCTGGCTTACTAACTTCATCCACCCAATAATTATTTTTCTCAGCAACTACTACTTCACTATCAGCTTCCACATCAAAGAGAGTACAAAACATAGTGTCATCTAAGTCACATTCTGTACAATTTTCCAAATTAGAAACTGGTTCAAATAAATCCTTACTCCCACCCATTTCTTCAATGTCATCATCTACACCAAATAAAGAGCTAAATAACGTATCAGCTAGGTCAAAATTAGGACATTTTTCCAACTTAGGGATTGGTACATAAGGCTTTTCAACCACTCTCTCTTCAGAAGACAAATACTTTGACTTACAATTCTCCTCCTCATCTGGGTCTCCTATCCACACCACTGTATCACCTTCATCTTCAAGATATTTGAGAAACTCCTCGATTTCAGCACTTCTACAAACTTCATTACCACCTATCCTAGCACACATAGTCCCAACTATGCCATTCTGGACCTTACAAGTTTCTGATAGCCACACTGTAGTATGCACTATAAATTCTGCACCCCTTTTTGTAATTAAGCAGTGACCATTTCGAAAATCTTCTACATGAAAATTATTACTTTCGCACACTGATTCTAGTGATAAGGTACTATGGTGGTCCCCTTCCCACTTTATCTTATTATCAGTCTTTAAATCATCAACATCATTAATTACATCTATCATAACCTTATCCTGCAATTCACTTGCTGCTATCTCTACCTCTTCCAATAAATCTTCTCGGGGATTATTAATAAAAAGGGTATTAACGCTATAGCAGTTGGTACCTGGACCCACAATCTTACCCACCACTGCGGGGCCCGTCACAGAGGGGGTCTTTAGTTTGCCTGCCCTCCATGCTGCCTTTCACTTTCAGATTGAGGGTTCTGTTCTCTCACTCCCCCATTATCATTCCTTCTTGCATAATTATTACGATCCCTTCCCCTCGATCTACCATCCCTTGACCCATTACCCCTTCTAGGGGGACTCCTGCTGCCCCTCCTATGGTGTTGATGGTGGTAATGTTGTTCATTGAATGACTCCTGGGCATCCAGGCGTCTTAACAATTCAGAAACTCTATCCACATTTACTACATCCAAAGTGGCAATTAAATTTCTTGTTTGCTGAGGTAGCCTAGCTCCTATCAAATCAATGAATTCCTCCTCTCCATAAGGATGGTCTAGGTCAGTGGTTCCCAACAGGTGGTCCGCGGACCCCCAGGGGTCCGCGAGCTATGCCAGAGGGGTCCGCAAAATGCTATTAGAATAAAAAATATATTAAATATATTTCGTATGATAACAAATTTTTTGTTTTCGCCGTTTCCTGCATGAGCAGAGCTTTAGCGAACGGCTAACTTCTGCGTCTAGCAGAAAATAGTTCTGCTGTATGCCGTTAGACTGCGCGCGCTGCCTCTTTGCAGCTGACAACTGACAGTCACTTTACACAGAAATTCGTATTTCAGACGACAATCGGCCATTGTTAATTTATTGCCAGTGCTTTCACAGACCGTGTTCAGTATTCAATATTCTGTATTACAACAGTAGTGTTTGTAAAGCGTTGTTTTTCGCGGAAGCTACAGTTCGTGTAGCTAAAAATGGACCGTTGGTTAAAAAGTGGTTCGTTAAAACGAGAAAGGTCTACAGATGAAGAGGAAGGTAATGCATTTGATGTGCAAGCAAGTAAGTCAGTGACTCTGGAATCGAAGTCAGGTCCATTGAACCTAAATCGTCGGCGTACCTTGAACCTAACTCTTCCAAGATCAGTGTTAAGCTTACTGGAAAAATTAGAAAATATAACTCTGATTACTTGGAAATCGGTTTTACGTTCACTGGACCTGAGCAACAGCCTAAACCTCAATGTGTAATTTGTTATGAAAGCCTTTCGAATGAATGTATGAAACCAGCAAAACTCCGGCGTCATCTTGAAACAAAGCACCCAGAGTACAAAAGTAAGTCATTAGATTTTTTCAAAAATAAATTAGGAGAGTTGAAAATATCTCGTAAAACAATTACTAAACACTCTGGTGCAAATGTAAACGAAAATGCAACCCTTGCGTCTTACGAGGTGGCTCAGCTTGTTGCTAAATGTGGGAAAAACCACACAATTGCTGAGGAACTTATACTGCCATCAGCAATAATACTTTGCAAGAGAATGTTAGGTGATGCAGCTGCTAAGGTAATAGGAACTGTCCCGCTATCAAATAATACTGTTCAAAGACGAATTACTGATATGGCAGTTAACATCGAAGAAACATTGTTGGCTAGACTTTGCATGAGTGACATGTACGCTCTACAATTGGTGAAAGCACAGACATATCTAAAAAAGCTATAATGTTGGTTTTCGCACGATTCTTATGGGAGGACCAAGTGTTTGAAGATTTCCTTTTTTCATGCGAACTACTGCATACAACAGCAGACGATATTTTTACTGCATTAAATAATTATCTCAATGAACACGATGTCACCTGGAAAAAATGTGTAGGCTTGTCGACGGATGGAGCAAAGTCAATGGCTGGCAAAAAAACAGGACTTCTAGCTCGTATCAAAGCAGTAGCCCCTGAGGTGAAATGGACTCACTGTTGTATCCATCGTGAAGCCTTAGTAGTCAAAAGATTGCCTGAACCTTTGCAAAAGATACTTAACGAAGTAGTTCAAATCATTAACTATATTAAAACTCGACATCTGCAATCCAGATTATTTTCTTTATTGTGTAAAGAGATCGGCAGTGAGCATGAGCAACTTCTTATTCATACAGAAGTAAGATGGCTTTCTCGAGGTAGGATCTTGTCAAGATTTTTTGAACTTAGAGACGAGGTTCGTGTCTTCCTTCTTGACACAAAGTACGCGGATTTTCTCACTAACTTCTCTTGGCTTTGCTCAGTTGCGTACTTAGCTGATGTGTTTGAACACTTGAATGTGTTAAACTTGAGTTTACAAGGAAAAAATGTAGACATGTTCAAAGTTGAGGATAAGATTAGTGCTATGGTCAAAAAATGTCAAATCTGGGCGTCAAGAATAGAAAACGAGTCACTAACTAACTTTTCTACTTTAAAACAATTCTTGGAATCATCAGAGGAGAGTCTGCCTGACCAGATCAAGATCAATGTAGCCGATCATCTACGCAGCCTAGCCACCACTTTTAGAGAGTATTTCCCTAAACCTGACCCTGACGACAGATGGATTCGAAATCCTTTCAGCTGTGAAGAAATAGACAAAATCCATGGCCTCATTGTAGAAGAGCAAGATCAACTTGTGGATCTGTCCAGCTGTGGTACGATGAAAAACATTTTCATCTGTGATAAAATTACAGACTTCTGGGCATCAGCACGCAAGGACTACAAGAAACTTGGAGATAAGGCAATGAAAAAGATTCTTCCATTTGCAACCACATATCGGTGTGAGCAAGCATTTTCTTCCATGTGTTTCATGAAAAACAAATATAGGAATCGACTCGACATACGGTCGGATTTCAGATTGAAAGTTTCAAGTTTGGAACCTAATATTTCAGAAATAATGAACTCAATGGTCAGATTGAACTCATCTCATTAAGAATTGAAAATTAAAACTAACTGTATACTGATGGAGTACTTTCAAATAAATAATACCTTGTATGAAATTAGTGTTTTCTTATTTTTCACACATATCTACTCAATGCAATCTCAAGTGTAGTACACTTGAAAGACCAATACACTCAGTTTTAATTTTTTCCTGTCATTTTCAGTTCATACTCAATTTTTATTTTTTAAGGAGTTTCTTATACTAAACACCCGATTTGAAGACAAAGATTTTGAGCAATAATAAAAAATTTAACAATAACAATGATGGCTAAATTGAAAAAGTTTTAAGCTCAATATTTGTTCAATAATGAATATGTCAATGTTGTTTATAAGTACCAAATATAGAAAACGTATAAAAAGACTCTTGATTGTTTTTTTTTAGGTATTTGATACTGTGATATGACAAAGTACCAACCATGCTCGATGAGGGGGTCCTCGAGAAAATTTTGTTGGGAACCACTGGTCTAGGTACTTACAACGGATCCAACATTTATGAAAAAAATCATGTTGAGTTTCCCTACCAGGTTTATAGGGTCTACCAGTCATCAACTCTCTCTTTTCTTGAATCTGCCTGCTTGTCGACCAAAAATGTTTCAAAAAGTTTTCTTTAAACAGCTTGTAGTCAGTCACTTCCCTAGCTTGTCTATCACCCCATGCCCTAGCATAAGATTTTAGATGTTTACCAACAAGTGCAATTTTCTTACTATCGGGTAATAAATTAAAATAATCTGACCTTTCAAAATTATCTATAAATTCAATAGGGTGAAGCCTACCACTATCATCATAGAATTCAAATTCTTCTTTTACATCGACACTGAAATTTGGATTACCTGTTAAGGGAACCTGACTTAATTGAATCTGTAACCCAGTAACCTTTTTTTCTAACAGATTTACATTACTTTCTAATCCATGCGCTAACTGTTCCTGCTGCTGCACCAATGTATTAATATTTAATCCCACCTCTTGTCTCAACTCATTGACCCTTTGAGCAGCTTTACTATCACTGGCTTGGAATAAAGCAACATATTCCTGCTTCATCTTATCACAATTTTCACTGACTTCTTTATGAATCAAATTTACACATTCAGTCTTATTCTGTTCACAAATTTCTGTAACTTTTTCAAATTTCTCCTGACATTCAGTTACAGAATCTAAATTGTTAATATCCTCCTTGAATTGAGAGCTAAAACCCTGAAATTGCTCTGCGATTTTAACATCAAAACATTTAGTCAAATCAGAGAATGTTTTATCATTGTTTTGTTGCAGTTGAGAAAACTGATCATTGATAACAGCAAACTGAGAATTAATTTCAGAAAATTTGCTATCAAATTTGGAAAATTTTTTATCAAATTTGCCATCAATTTCGGAAAACTGAGACTTAATTTCAGAAAATTTGTTGTCAAATTTACCATCAAGTTCAGAAAATTTGTTGTCAAATTCGGAAAACTTTGCATTAAAACTGGCTACAAAAGACTCTAGGAAAGCTTGCAGGTTCTGATTATCAGCCATTTTTAGTAATTAGCAAAATCAACATACAAAACAAAATTAAGGAAAATTAAAATCTTTCCAAACTGCCACACATTTACATGCAAAATAAATCACTTGAATATTCAATGCCGTACTTACAGTTATTCCTCACTTTTGTATCACATTAAATTTCACTTAGAAGCACTTAATTGATCATTAAGCACCACACTGACTTCAAACACTTAACCACACTTTTCACAATTCACTGTAGGAAGACGATTTTGAGGCCGAAGGAAATCCACTCGTCGTCGGAAGATTACAGCCGATTGCCGATGAAAAATCTCCGCCTTAGGCCGTCAAATCCGTGTCGTCGCCGGTCGAAATTTCCTCGCAGGTTATTTCGCTTAAATCGCCGATACTCCGTCGCAACTTTCTGCAGATTCTTTTTAGAAGATAAACATCCCACAGATGTTTAAGAACTTCTCGTCATGTCAACGGTCGCCATGTTAAGGTTCTTTGGGTGGTTTAATTTTACTGCTTTAATTAATTAATAAAGTCCACCAAAAAACAAGGTTATGTGAAGATGTTCGTTTATTTTGAACAAATCAAAACAAGTCTGCGACATTCACAAGCATAGTTGTTACAATCCAAAGATGCAATACTGAATACTTGAATCGAAAACTGAATGAAAACGTGCATGAATGTCTCTGTAACTCTGAATTAATACTTAATGAAAACTAAACTCTGTCCAGGCGATCTGTTTATATAGAGTCTATCGAATTTACGAGAATTCTTCAAAGGCATCCGCCCGATATTTCTCGATCATTAACAATCACTCAAACAATCAAACATATTAAAAACAATCGGAATTGATACAAAATTAATTAATAACATTACAAAATGATTAGAAATGGTAATTATAGATACTTAAATACAAAATTATTTACAGAAATCCTTTCAAATGGTGGAAAATTGTCCTGTAGACATCGTAAATTACAGTAATACATGGAATTACAAACTTTTAAGAAATACTCTTGCACCATTCGGTTCTTAAACATATTAAATGGTCTTTAAATAATTTTCTTACCTAAAACAAAGTCTATATACACTTATTTACAAGAATTTACAAAATAAACATATCAAATCACTTTCAAGCAAACTTTGGCTGACTACAAATATTTCACACAGTCCAATGCTATTCAAAATTCAGGTATTAGGGCTGTTACAAGTGGCTTTGGGAACCCAACGGCTGTAAAAAAGCCTTAGTTCATAGGTCGCAAAATAAATGAAACATTATGCAAAGCAAACAGATGTCACGTGACCTCCCCCTCACACACCACAAACAGTGGATCCTACGAGACTATAACAAACACGTTGTAGCCGAAAATTCCAGCGCTAACTACTGTTCGTAATTAACACGCGAGAGCGCAACTGTCAACAACGACTACGGCCCTTAAGGAGTGTCTTTGTGGTCGGGCAGGACGCGAGAATTTAGCGGCTGCACGCGACGCATTGCTTTGTGGGAGTGGTTCTACCATCACGAAGTGATACCTGGTTCCCACCAGAGCGTCTAACGACAACACGGCCGCTCAGTTTTTGTTACGTTGCTTAGAAACTATTATTAAATTCACTACTGCCATGCCGTTTTAGTGTATTTTCTTCATATACAACAGTTCACAGCAAATATTCGGAGTTTCCCCCCCTCATGTTTTTTTACACATAAATGATAAAAGAAATTAAAAAAAACACATATTTGTGAGTCTAGACAAGTGCGATTAGGGCTACTTACTCTAATTACCTTAACAGAATATGTGGCAATTCAGACCATAGTAACATGGCACAAAAATCAGTGCTGGGCATACGTATCCTCAGGTCAGGTAATGGACTCCGCTCTATGGTGTTCGAAAGCAGTGTAACGTTGCCACTCACTCGTCTGTACGCCAGTTCGATTCCAATTAAATTTGTTATTGATGTCACTTATTCATAATATGATGAAATGCATTCTGTAATAAGAGCATTTTCAAGATAATACAATTCACGTACGACAAAGAAACAGCAAAACAAAAAGTTTACTTGATATCCTTGTAACTTGCGAATTATATTAGATGTACATACTCTTAATATGTACTGTTTAAAAACAGGATATGGCCGATGTTACGAACAAACTTCAAGTTAATAGGTAACCAAGGTTTTAATAGTCCTGGTAACAAAAATGGTAAAAAAATAACAACTTGTATGACCATTTTCGTTTTTATTTTCAGTGAAAAAAATGAAAAAATATCCTAGACCTCATCGAGACAAGCTATAAACAAACCCCTGCACAATGGAGTAGAAATTTTCTGACCCACTTTATTCATTTTTTTACCCCATTTATTTCTGTTGAGCCCCGTCGGCTGCGTAACCCTAATAAAAAAAGAATAATAATCGCGTCTGAGTAAAAACTTAGATGGTTCGTAGAATTTCGAAGGCAGTTCCACGACAATTTATTTCCCATTTCTTGCAACTTGATCAGCTGGTATTTGTCAGCCGAGTTTAGCCAGTGATATTTAAGGATGAGTGTTGAAAAATATAACAAAGGGGCGTTATCAGTTAAGCCATCGTAACTTCGTCACCGGCCACGGAATCTTACGTCAATAAACGTTTGGCTTATGGTTAATGTTGGGCTAAGAGATTTAAATTTCTCAAAGAGACTGATTGTCCCAGAAAAAGACAATTAACAATAAGGACATCACAAACTCCCTTACGAAACAGATGTTTTCTGAAATTACTTGTCACGTTTTCCATTTAAATATTTATTTTAAAAGTATGAAATTCGTTTCAACCTGTCTGAAACGGAAATTGTACGATCGTTCCAGTTATAAGCTTCACATAAGAGAACAAAAATTGCTGGTTTGAGGCGACATTCCGCACAAAAGTAACGAACTCTCACCGCAGACAATAATTATTCCAACTCTAAAAACACTTGTCTGCGAGCGCAGAACTGTTTGCTAGCTGAGTGAACACCAAAAGTAACGCGCAAGCTGCCTCCAGTTCGTTGTTCTCTGAACTCTGTTAAAATAATTTCGCAGAGTCTGCGCCAGAGCAGAAAACGCCGCAGAAAAGCAGAAATTTAATCACATCAAAGTCTGTTGCAGCACGCCTCGGTATTAATTAAATATATCCAATTTAACTTGCCGACATACGCGGTGGGGATACTCTTTAAACGTAATTGAATTTTTTTTCTCTCCCTGAGGCAGGAGGAAGAGGAGGTAAAACCTTTCTATTAGGACGTATCCGCCGGCTGCCACGGTACCAGCAACCAAGATCGGCGCAGGCGGAATCTTGTTTCCAGGCTCTAACGCAGTTTGGCACTTCGAGTAATGAAATTTGGAAATTATTTTGAGAGCGACTAGTACTGGTCCAGGCCTCTCTCAAGTCTGGCAAGAAAAGCTCGCAAACACACTTGTTGTTTGCAGCTCAGCTCGTCGGCTGCCGCCTGGATCCGCTTTTTTCTTTATTTACTGTTTTTTTTTTTCAGCTACTCTCTCTCTCTGGGTCCTCTGCGTTATGTTTCCACGAGAACTTAATCCCGGCGGTTTGTGAAGCGGACGTAAACCCCACACAATACAGAGAGTGCTAAAACTGGTCTGACTCGTTGGCCGAAACCAGAGGACACCTGTCCATAAGCCGGTGTGTCTCTGCAAGTTATCAAACGGCATTTTCTGTCACGCAGTCGCAGTACTTCCTGTTAAGACTCACAGCGACATTTAGTGTTATGTATGTTAATTTATCTACTCCAAATTTAAATTAAGAGCGCAGCTTAGTTTTGTTTGTATAAAAAATACCAGTGTGACCATCAGATTGTTCGGCTTTTCTTCTTTTTTTTTCTTATGTTTTTACGCCTCGTCGACGTCTAGGTCATTAAAGGTGGGAAAGGACTGGGGGCAAGGAACGGGAAGGAATTCGGCAATAGCCTTTTTAAGGAATCATCCCAGCATTAACCTGGAATGATTTAGGGAAACCCAGACGGAGATTCGAACCCGCGTCCTGCCGAATGTGAGGTCAGAGCATTACCACTCACTCACCAGGATCAAAGTACCATGGAAAATATTAATAGTTGCGAGAAGAATCGAGAATTCTGTGTGGTAATAATGAGACTGAGAAAAGAAGTGGATGATTCTGGGAGTCAATATACATGCTCGCAGAAAACCTTATGAGGTAAACTATAGCGGACTACTTGAAACGAGATAAGGAAAGCTTTGTAAAATGAGCTTTAAAAAAATCTATTATGTACTCGAGATTTAGAAAGTATCAACGACCGAATATTAGAACATTTTTCCCGTCAACGGAAGAGAGTCTCTTACATTTTTTTAAAAGATTATTGTTATGATGTTATCTGAGTTCAATTTATCGAATGTTACTAGAATTTGAAAATAAGTCTTTTACAAAAATTACTTGTAATTTTTCACTATCCAATCGTTTAAATCTGTACCATTAGTTACCAGAAGGAAATAAACTACAACTCAAAGAATGTCTAATCATATTTATTTGACCCTGATAATAGCTTATACAGAATGTTAAGTTTAGCCGGACAAAGGTTATGTAACAAATTATAAGACTTGAACCACCTCATTTAAGAAACGTAATTTTTTCCGATTCTTATGTTCTAATTTAGATCCTATAAACTGTAGAACCAAAAATAGAATATCAGCAGCATTGTTATATTTTAATCTTTCCGTTAATTTCTTTCGGCTCATCGTAGAATAAATATATTATGGATTGATTTGATTTTTGTACGACTTTGTTCCCACAGTTTCCGTGTCCTATACATATAAAAAATTAGCAATTTCTTATTACAGTCGCCTACGATATCTGAAGCCCAAAGCGTTTTTTGTAAGAAATTCTGCTGTAATTGCACTCAGTATATTTTTCAACTATTTGAACAAGCAGTATCTACTGTGTTACAGCGGGGTAACTTTACTCGAATCTACCCAGTTTTCAATGATTTATATGTACCATGGCATTCTGAAAACTATAGCAATATTCTAATAACGGTTGCACTAAAAATACGTATATGAGCTTTGTTTTTTCTACAGCATTACCCCAAATAATAGTTTTTTTTTTTTTTTTTTTTTAGTCAACTGTTCAGAGGCAGCTAATGCGGGGGGCTCGCATTTGATACGACATGGGTTTGGATCCACACCTGGCCATTTACATTTCGAGTTTTCAAGGTTTTCCGAAATGGGTCCATGGTTGATTCCGTGAAATGACCATTGCTGAGTTTTGTCCCGTTCTTTGTCCCTAATCCCCTCCCGGTTCTAATGACCTAAACGTCGACGGTCCATAAAGCCCTAAGCAAAGAAAAACAAATAAAAGGGATTTTTACACCACAATTGTAGCCTTTCATTGGGTTTACTTTCCTTTTATTTGCATTTGATAGCTTCCGGTTGTTCCCGATTAGTTAATTCCTTCTTCTCTTTAGTAGGTCGAGGAAGCTTCTGGATTCATCAGCACTATTTCGTTATAGTTAATCTTCAGCAGTCTTCTTCAACACAAGACCTCTGCACCTAGTAATCATTCCCTTCTGCCCTACTTGATAACAGATAAGAAGTAAAGTTTATAACTAGCCCTTTCAAACTCAATAGTTTTCTACTCCTACAAGCGACGTATTCCTGTTGCAGACAAACTAGGCCGATTTAGCTTCGTGTCTCAAATCTATAAATTCATTTCCTTTGTGTTCCACATTTCTTTTTGATTTAGTCGATGGTGGATTTGTTTCACCTTGGCGAGGTTGCATGACTGGGGGCAGCCCAGACATCGCGTGTTGCCATCTGGCTCACGCGCGCGAGTGTCAGGTCGCGCCACCCGCGGAGTCTTCGCGTCTGAAGAATGCGACCACCAGGCCTCTGCTCACTGGAGGATGAAGCAGATAACACTTGCTGCAGAGCGCAGACTTTCAGGCGGAGCGCCAACTTTACGGCCGGTGGCGCACACTGTTCCTCGTGTACTAGTGCAGCGCGAGTGAGTTTACGACGCACCGGGCGTTGTCACGGCGCGTGGTACATAGCACAGAGCGAAGCGTTACGTTGACGCGTCCGACTGGAGGCAACTGGTTCAAGCAACTGGCGAACTATGGACACACGAGTCAGAACTAAAGTGTGGACATTCGAGTGGTCATAACGACCAGATGAAGTAATCCGTAATCACCGCGCATTGCGCTCCTGCACCTAGAGTTTAATGCGAAATCTCAATCACAGTGCATTAATTACTGATACAGTAAACATGATTTGCCAGAGGTATATTTAAAAAATTTATACCATACTAGACTGCTAAAAGGGGACCATTCATTTTCATGACAGAGCTGCCATATCACTAACGTGCGAACTTCAGTGCTCCATTATCAACTAAATGAATCACAACTTGGTTATGAAGTGTATGCAGTTAAATTTGAACTGATATGGGAGCTCAGTGGTCAAGGCACTCGGTGTCCCGGGCTCAAATCCTGGTGGTGCAACATTTGTGATAATATGAGCTACGCCAGGACACTTCGTGGAATTGAGTCCAGATTAAACTCTAGTAACAGCTATGACGGAGGTGGAATGAGTGGCAAATCTAAACTCTGTCACCAGATCATAAGTTCACACGAATTTACTTTTCATTTGAACTAACTGTTCTGTCTAATACCGTGTAAACAACATTTTCTTTTTCACCTGTATCTACTTCTTCCTATTCTTAGCTACTCTTTTCTTCAAAACATATCAGCTGCAACCTAATCGATTAGATAATTATTACACATCTACTTAGTTGCAATTTCTTGATCTAGTACAACATTTCACATTTTTATTTCCAGGAAAACTCCAAAAGTTTTACCAATGTCCAGCAGAAACTAACACAAGCATTTCGCACATTAAAAATGTTGGGTTTTAAAATGAGAATCGTATCTCGAAACGCGACACGCACAACGTAAATTAAAACATTAGCAAAAGTAACTGTGTTGCAGTAAAATTATTTGCTTACCAGTCAATTTAAAACAGTTACAGACTTTGATAAGTCCATTTATTATGGATAAAGTAAAGACTACTTTTTACTACTCCCAACTTGTTGTTTAGGCAACGTACAAATGGAAGTTTTCCCTGATTCATATCGACTCATGTTGATAATTTCCAGAACAGTTTATGAGTCAAAAATGCACTAGTATATGTGATGGGTAGTGGAACTTCGGATAGTCACATCTCAATCCAGTAATGCTTGCTCTGTGAAAAACTTGTAAAACTGAATTTAGATTTAATCGTATACATGGCTGAGGTGTTATTCTCAAAACAAAATTAGCAATGTTTTGTGTTGCACGCGATACTGTTATACGTCCTTGAGTCATTCGGTTCCAGTTAACAGATACAGAGGAACAACTGATTTAATAGACGTTACTGACTCATATCCGGTAGCATTAATCTTTCAAATTATGTATCGAATTTCAAAACGCTGATAAGTATCAATGATGAATTTTGTTTAGTTTAATGTTTTGTTAGCCTGAGAGACACCGGTGCAACGTTCGAAGCTTCTGCGCTAACGAGATTTCTAGGACGAAGTGGGGCTTCCTATCCAGCTGCGACCTCTATAGCGCTACTCTGGTAATAGTTTACATTCCTCACCGTAAAACGATTCAGAGAAGTACAATATGTACACCCTCGTAAAAGTACCATTTTGTACACGTGACTATTCTAACTGGTTTATGTGATTTTGAAAATCATTCAGTGTTGAAAAGTTTTTAGTCAGTGCATTAGTCGGAAAAAGAAAGAAATGTTTACTTCAGCACAGAATTTAAAGCTGTATTCATATCACAGCAGTTATTCTGAGAAAAATTCCGAAACTTAAAGCAAAATTCAGATATTAAATGAACATACATGTTGATCAACTTACGTCAAATAAAATCCCAATACCACTTTTTTAACTGTAAATGCTACTCAAAAAGCATTCTGAGCTGTCAAAACAATGAAAATGTATGTATCTACCTCTTGAATTATAATTATGAAGTGGATTCTCTTAATGATGAATGCAAATTAAATACAACACTAGTATCCCAGAATTTTTTTATCTTTGGTGTACCTGTATATTGTTGATTCAAGGCAGTTACCCGATAACTATTCTGTATTTTCCCGACTTATGAATAATTTTACTTTAAAATGAATGTGAGATAAACAAAAAATATTTTCATTAAATGTCATAAGTAAAAATGAGGAAAAAGCCTACTTGTTACTTTTACAGCCTGAGAAATTTAAGGAAATTTTCGAATTAAATAAGCTCCTGAGGAGCAATTTATGAGCACTGCTTTGAAACCTTGAGGGGTTTTTTCAACTGCAGCGTAACTGTCGCAGCGGGAGGGGCAGTGTTGGCTACCGGGCACAGCGTGGCGTCTACGCTAGTTGCATACCCAATAAGGCTGAGCTGTTTATTGTGGCATCGTTGGAGCGTAACTTATCTCGAACAGTTTGAGATTATAAGGCAGTACTGACATTTTTAATAAGTAGAAAATTTTCAAAGTATGTTGGATTAACCATTGTTTCTTACACACCTAAGCAGTTACTGAAAATTGATTGATGATAACGAGTTGGAACAGTAACACTATCTGATTTATCTATTTTTTTTTTATTTTTTTTTTGTAACAGTTTAACGTCCCTTTTTAACAACGTGGTCTTTAGAGACGGGAAAGGATGGGGGCAAGGAATGGGAAGGAATTCGGCCATGGCCTTTTGAAGGAAGCATCCCGGCATTCACCTGGAGTGATTTGGGGAAACCATGGAAAACCCAAATCTGGATGCCCGGACGGGGATTCGAACCGCCGTCCTCCCGAATGCGAGGCCAGAACGCTATCCGTTACACCACCACGCTCGGTTTGATTTATCTATTACTAACAGTGATCTAGAATAATAATGATTATTCAAATACAAATAAATAGCACGTCCACTGGAATGGTATAAATGAAACGTATGCAGCTGATCTTTTAGACTCCTGCATAAACCAACTCAAAAATAATCGTTATCATCAATTATTGCTTTATTAACAGGAGTTATTGTAATTTCTATCATAACCTCCTTCAATTTTTATAACAGGTGGAACAAGATTTAGGTAGCTGTTATGAGTTTGCTGATGCATTTTGCATTCGTTTACGCATCACCAGAAATACTAAATATAGTAGAGTTTCATTTCATTTGCAGCAGGTGAATGCCTTTAGGGAAGAAGATCTTGGATAGTGAAAAACCACTCATCATCAACAAGTGTTTAATTGGAATACCAAAGACCAGGAGTTTACATTCAGGATCCCACCTGCCGAGGCTCTCGAATGTGGGAAGTTGAGGCATAAGGTCGCCTTTCACCAGCTTGAAGATGCGCCTTTCACCGAGCCAACTGTCGTGACCACAGGAAAGGTTACTGACTGCCTTCTTGTGCAACAGCCACAGCGGCGGGGAGCTGGCGAGATGCTTTAATAGCTTCCTCCAAGACGCATGCCAGCTATGAATACAGGAGACAGAGTTGCGTGTTACAGTTCGTTACAATCTTTGGGAATACTGTTAGAAAACAGTAGCAATTACAATCAAAAGTCGCCGATTTCCTAATCAAGGGCCCTTAAAAGAAAAGTGAGTAATTGTTACTATGATTTCTCCTTCCTGTATAGTGAGCTGCTTTGATTTGCTGTAATTACGTAAACTGAAGATGCATCATTGTTCATTAAAAATTATGAAGCTTAATCGTTTCTTCTTCCACATATCTTTTTTTCTGAGGTTTCGGTTGTGAATTAAGAGTAAGTATTTCTCAAGTTCCAAGTGTTTTAGGTAGAAGAAACATCGAGCAGATTCCATTCAAATATTGTCAAACTTACTACTTCAAAGAAAATGTCAAGAAACATTAAGCATGAATACGTATTCAGTGATAATGTAGTAGTCAACAAACTTGAATACTTGTCGTTGGATGAACTCATGAGACTATTCTTAAGAGCCTCCAAAAGCTGGCGTACTCGTGCACTATAATCTGACACACATACATACTGATTTTAAAAATTATTTATTTCAGTTTCTTAGTACGCCAATCTTCCATGCCTTCGGTACTGAAGCTCCTTCGTCAGAATACAATAACAGAGAATCTTTAGTAGTAGCGTTATTATTCCGAAGAGTAGGATTCCTCGAGTGAAAAGAAAATTTATACTTTTAGCTTTTATTGTAATAGAAATCTATTGATTAATCGTCATTTGAAAAACGATACAATTAACGCCATACTGAAAGGATATACTCGCACGACTCCTACAAAGCATAAACACAAAAAAAGGAAATGGGCTATAAAGATTAAGAAAGAAAGTCAATAAAATTTCACTCTACCGATTGTCCTAAGAATATATATTAAAATTTCACTCACATTCTTACATCGTATATCCCTTTTCTTCACTGACGATTTCTGAATCAAACTGTTAGTGAGGTAAAATGACCCACTGTCTAGAAGAATAAGTTTTAGGAGTAGCCACGATTAGGCTTCCCCTTGGTAACAGAAAGTATAGCCAGGTATTTTCATCTCTGCTTTGGCTGCTGGGATGTTAGTAAGTTTTTTTAAGGTACAGCGGAAATAACGTAATAACAATGTATTTTTTACTGAAGCATAAAAAGGTGAGATGATCTAGTAAGTGAGGATTGAGGTAGTTTTCTGTGTAGAGTTAGAAGTGGTATACCAATTGCACAAATCGATTCTTAAATACTTTAAGGCTGAAGAACACTTCTCTGCATTTGGCACGACAGTGAAACAACTTTCACTAATTATTTGCCGTTTATTACGTGCTAACGATATTTATGGGCCGGCTGGTCGTTATCTTCCTCCTTTCTTAACGCCCATAAACTGTTTCTACTTAGTTCTCCCTCTATTACACTTCAGTTGTACCATAAATACGTCCGTTCCGTTTCTTCGACGCCACATTGCGCACAATTAACACACTTTTCCTACGCCACAAGCAGATGTGTACAATTGTTCCCATATATCTTGAAGTCAACACTGTTTCTACTGAAGAAAGGCGCTTGGTGTAGATTTTATAAACGAAGGCGCGCAAGCGAAGCAATAACTGCAGCTACCATAAAATTTTATTTCTTGTCTGCCAAGAATTAAGAAGCCGATCGTAAAGTCCACCGTTTTACAACGACTGGGCCTGCCTGAAGAAATAGCGCATAACGGCAGTAATTTACGAGTATTTGTGCGTCTAATGAGTGCAAATAGCAGCCCAGCGCGCGCGGCGGCGGAGACGTTGAACCTGATGACGTCAGCGGCAGGCACCTGTTCTGATCCAGTCAGTTCCCCCTCCAGCAACTCTTCCAGAACTGGTTCCCGGACACGTCCGCTTGCGCCACGACTACGGCTCCTCCAATTACCCTTCAGCTACGCTGTCAACGATCCTGCCGCGCGAAAACACAACACGGAGCGGTGATTCGGTCACGAAGATTACGAAAGGCCATCGGCAAGGACTTAAGGGGGTCGCGGGTATTTTCGAAACACACGTCTGCGCTACTTAGGATCTACGCGCTTCCTTCCGTATTAAAATTTTCCTAAACACCAGTATAAAAGAATAAGTCAGACAATCAGAACCTTAATATCAAGATCCTGGATCTTAAAATATGGGGATTTTCTCCTTTTTCTGACAGCTACGCTTATCCTTTTATCATTGCAAATCTTGTTAATGATTCGATATAAACAATATTTCTTATTCAACAGCTAAGCCAGTCTTTAATAATTCGGCTAAAACTGAGCAAAAATTGACGTAAACATTCGATAACGTGTTTGAAATAACCATTCTATAGCTTAACGATATCTTTTTTCTTTTTTTTTTACTAACGGTAATGAAAATCAGGCTTCATGCCGGGAACAGAATATGACTTTACTGAGATCCACATAAAAATCTGCCAACAGTAGTCTACAATGCATACACTTTTATTGTAAATCGAAAAGAGTATTTCGCGACGTAATCTTCGCGTGTGCCTAGCGGATTTTGTCGTGAAAACACAGTTGGCACTGCTGTCTTCATCAGCAGTAGCATGGCTTCTCTTGGCTGCAACACTAATGTGTCTGACTCGCCTGACCTGCCTTCTGTAGCCGTTGTATCATGTTTAATCTACATCTACTATTTCTCAAACTGATAGCTTCGTTCAAAACGTATTCTTGAGGTAAATTTAAGCAGATTTTTAAATTTTTCGCTGTGGATTAATTACTATTGAATATCCCTTGATTTTTAATAGTAACATACGTTTTAAGGATGGACTACCGAAGGAACTTGTTCGAAATTTTTATCCAACAGTGTGGAATGATTTTAATTTCTAACATACACGTTTTCACTAATAACTCACAGTTCTGCGGAAAAATCTTCAAATGTGTCTTTATCAGAGCTCTTCTCCACTGAAAATAAATTAAATTAATTTTGCCAAAAGTTATGAAAGACAACAGTTTTTTTTGTTGTTTTCTTTTTACTTATGTTCTTACGCCAATCGTTATTGGAGGTGGGAATAGACTGAGAGCAAGCAACGGGAAGGAATTCGGCCATGGGCTTTTGAAGTAAACACCCTGAGATTTGTCTGGAATGATTTGGGTAAACCGTGGAAATTCCAAATCTGTATGGCTAGACGCGGATTCGAGCCCGCGTCCTCCCGAATGCGAGGCCAGAACATTACCCCTCACCCTACACGTTCGGCAAAGCTGATATTTCCTTTCGTTCGTTGAGGTGGTTTGTTCTGGAAACTTGTTTGTCCAATAATCTTCTAATACCATTAATTAAAAAAATAATTTGGAAGGTAAGCCCTGAAAATATTGTGGTTCATAATTATGAAAATAAATAATTGTTGGAAAGTGATAATAGTGTGCTACCATAGGTTCACAGCTGTTAATTTCAGAAGATGCATCAAGTAACTGAAAAACCTAACCGTATAATTTATTTTAAAACAGATGTTTTTATTCTTCCTCTAGTATTTGTGTTGAGATAGATGTGAATTCCAATTAATACACAGAAAAAAAGATGTGTTTTGCACCTACTAGCAATCACAGTAATTTATGCAATACTTTCAGCTTGATCAAAACACTGTGCCAATCGTAAAGTCTCAAAGCTTATACTGAACTTTATTTGTCCATAAACACGCATTTTTTAATTAGTGGACGTAATATAGTAAAACTTCAACGTTTAAAGTGGTCTTATCGAGTAATTATCCACCCAAATAAGTGTAATATATGATTGGTGATACAGCAGACAGCCAGTTTATTTTTCCCTGGTTACGACCAGCCACAAAGTTTTTGTGTTTCTCTCCGCTAGCCACTGCACTTACGTTTTTTTTGTCAGGTTAGAGTTGAAACGACAAAGCTTCTCGTATTGTTGGGAGTCAAGACGTTCTCCCTGTCTGGCGTGCGGCAACCACTTTGCCGGAGATCCGAGAACCGGAAATCGGAGGTCGACGATTTCTCAGACGCCGGACAAATAGCGGAGAGTGCCACTGGCCGGGAATATGTCACCACTTTTGCAAAAAAAGGTCGTTCCCAGAAAGCAGATCTCTGGAAGATCGCGCCATTCCTTACGATGAACTGTGTTGTAAAAGGCGCAGTGAAAGAGGAGAAAGGAGGATGAGTGGTTTAATAAAGCATAATAAATTCAAAATAAGTAGCCGAGTTGGCTGAGGTGAGTCAAATAAAAACGAGAAGAAAATAACTTGCCACGGGATGAAGCAAAATATTAGCCGTATAATCACATGTAACTGAAATGTCAATCTATGCGGAAGAAAAATGAGTTTTGTGATAGATTAAAAATTGTTGGGGGAAGAATACTTAGAAGTGACATAAGAACGTGAACTATGACACTAGTCGCCTATCGCTATGAACTTAGATCGTGGACAGTGTATATCCCCACATATCCTGCATATTTAATAGGAATGTAAGTAACCGCATGAAGTTACTATTGTATGGAGAGACATCGTTTTGGTAGGTTCTTACACCGTGAAAAAAAAAACAAAACAAAAAAACCAGTAGAACTAGCACAAGCAGACAGCTTGAAAGTATGACTGTTTCCCAGAAAATTACGGTGTAGGGTAGAAGTGTGCTGTAATAAGATTTTTGATCTTGAAATGGTTAACAAAATGGTAGAAGCTGTGTGAGTGAAAGACAAGTGTACCATTGAGTATAACGACCTCAAAGAGTCCAAACAACATTTCTTGCTCATGAACAGCGTCAGCTCACGAAAATCCATTAAGATCTATGTCCAGCCATTCTGAAATCTTTCTCCTCATTAATAAACTTTTATTTCATGCACACAGCCTACAAAATGCTGTTGAACCATTATTCTGCGACTTTCATCGGTTACACCATGAACACAAAAGTATTATCACAGAAAACTATCTTTCCACATTTCAGTTTTCTAGGTGGCAGCCATACCAATGTTGCAATATTAGCACGCTATCAGAACCTACCTTAAGAACGTGTTTCTATACTGCATGTGGTTAAATTCTTTCTTATTAAATATATAGCCATTTGCAAATGCGATTTAGCCTCATATTAACACCCCTGACGTTAGAGATCAACCATGTTGCTTCTTCTTAAAAGCTTTGGTAAAAAGAAAAATTACTTCGTACCAAAACTGTCACTTTTCATCAAGATCTTTGTGGGATGTGAGAGACACCACGAAAACAGTGTGTTCAAACTCTATGTAACAGTAATTTTATATCTAATGATTTCCGTGCTAAGATTGATCAGAAAAAACATAAATTACCATATTTTATATAATGTATCTTACACTTAAATCAGATGCGTGCTTACATAATTAGGGTGTCTGTTAAGTAAAAGGAGCAATACATCCTTACGGCAATAAAACATATGTAACTTTATTTATATTTTTTAAAATTTTAATGATATTTTAAGATAGTTAGGATATCTCTCCAAACTAGCTTAATAAAGTTACAGAAAGAATGTTTCATAGTATTCAGCTTGACGTAACTATCTGAACAGCGCTGTTATGAGATTCCATCACCTGAGATTTTAAAAATTGACGACAAAAAGTCGACACAACAGACAATAAAAACGATCTTGTTTGCAAGAAAATCAATGCAAAAACTCCGTATCTACCCCCGGAACGCAAGTATTCCAATAGTGTACATACGCTGGCACATAATATTAGGTGAGACTGTAGTAGGTTACAGTTTCTTGGTGTATTTTAAATATCTTTTACGTGGGTGGAAGATATTCGTCAAGCTGAGAAACGTTTTGCGATTTTCGGTCACTTCTGAACAGCTTTTCTTTACTAAATGGTGTTGCATCTTCTTCGAAGTTTTTAAACACTCCTCCACAAGAATAATGATTCCAACTACATGACACTGTGTATCGACGTTGGCTTTGTTCTTGGGTATAACAAAGTCATCCGTCATATACACTTTACTTTAAGTGCGCGTTTGTTTGAGGTGGAGGAACAGCCACATCTCCAGCTTATGTGGAAGGCAGGCCTCACCCGGTGTTGAGTCGGTGAATACTGTTGATTGGATGGGCCCGGCTAGCCGGAGCCGACAGCGGAGCACGTTTAAAAAATTGCCGCCTCGGAAGCGGAGAGTGGGGTGGAAGTGTGCACGTGTACGGCTGGTTATCAAAGTTTCAGGCGAGGAATCGATAGTCGCGGAACTCGCTAAATGGCCTTCAAATATTAACAGTGGCGCAAACTGATGGAGCGTCCAGTTATGTGCCCTTCGTACACGTCGGTGAACATCGAATGTCGAAGATAGTCTCCCGTACTAGCCCCGACTGCAATCGATTGTTCTTCCTGAAGTTCGATTAGTATTAAGAATGAAGGCAAACTACTCAGCTATTCCACAGAACTATAGTGTTGACAGATAGACGAAACAAGTATGGAGGGGCTATCCGCATACGAGTTACACTGCTGAAAGACCTTGACATTACACAACAGTCTTGAACTTTATGCAGCCAGTTTAAAGACAAGATATTACGGAGTTTGGCACCAACTCATACCGAAACTCCTATACTAGGCCAGATACATAAGCTGCATGGTAATTTACCTATCCTTCAATGTGTGTACATATATGTTACTGTAGGAGTGGATGCCTGTGATTGTGTGTTTTGTTCAGTATTGTTCAGTATTTGTGATATATGAAATGAGAGATGAAGAAAGTAGATGGTGAAACCTAGTGCCGACCCTTTCAGGCCTACTTTTCCGAAATACACCAAATGGAAGCCAGGATTAACGTTCACAACCAATTCAAGAATCTCCATCAACAGTGTCGTCCACCCTAACTCCGTATACATTGCAGAGAGGTTTGTGATTTAAACCAGATATATGGTGCACTATCTTGTGATTAGGAACTGTGCACCACTACCTCTACAATCCTGCCGCCTATGTCCCGATACTGAAAATTTCTTACACCACCAGGATTAGAACCGGTTAACACTGTGTCAGCACTTGAAACCGCAACCAGCTGAGCCAAAGGGGCGAGTTTATACATTCTAATGAAGGAGGTCCATCCAGCCTTAACGTTCCAGTAACACGAAGCGGAAGCCAAGTTACAACTATCATTCCCGAAAACCAGAAACAGAGTCACCTGCTTTACGTACATCAACAATACGGTTTGCGATTAAACCTAGCCTTATAGTATCAGATTTGGTGATTACCTGCTGATACTCAATCAGACATCACTGATGCTCTAACCAGTAAGCCAAGTATCGAGCGCCAGACACTTTCCCAATGCACTAGTGACATTGGGCATGAGTTGGACGCATTCAGCTCTCTTGTATAATTTCTTACCAAACGTTTCTTTAAAACGTGTTTATACTCCGAATTGCCATTTGGAGAACTTAAACGTCAGGAAATCACACTTCTTTCAAAGTTGACTTTGCGTAACAACTTGTGTGCAGATTTGTATTTAATCGCCATTTACGTAGCAAATCGGGGGAATTTCGAGGAGGGACTTCCTAGCAGTGCACCTTCGATGGGTCAGACATACCGCCTGCGGTGTGTGGCTGAAGGGAAATCGAATTAGGTCTTCGCCTGCGGCAGCCACCACCAATTTGCTTCCCGTCAGTCCCACCTGCACATACCACAACCCTAGATCTGTTCCTGCTGGCACCGTACAATAAACATGAGGAAGATACCATACGACTCATAAAAAGGCTGTACTATAGGAGGGATTATAGCATCAATAATATCCCGATCCACCATTTTCCTATAAACCGTATCTGCTAAGCTGTGATTAAGAAACCTAAGACAATACAGAAAAGCTGAACTTTACAAAAAAGTGAAATGAAGTTTGTAACTGCAATAACTGAAACGTAAATAAATACGAGCCAGATGTGCGATCCGAATGTAAAAAAGAAGGAGTACGCATTGGAGCGATTGTAAACACCACATATTAATTGAAGAAAAAACGCAAAAATGTCTATATTCTCAATGGAGAGAGCCAGTCATTCATTCAGTTTCCTCTAGATTTTAATTATACTTTTAAATTGAAACGTTGATACTTCATATTTACATACTGCTAACATCAGGAACGGACAGATCCAAAGTCAACATAGCAAGATGGGGCTATGATATCAAGTGCGACTCTGGAGAAGACCAGACTGTTCAGCATATGCTCCAGTGTCGACTGTGTCCAGCATCCTGCTCGGAAGATGATCTCTAAGAGGCCTCAGAAATTGCACTAGAAGTGCCCAAATTTTTATGTTTGTAATTGTGTAACAATATGTTTCTGACAGGAAATAAATAAAAAAAAAAAATACGTGACAGACGTTTAACGTAAAATCAAAGTATATGCGTGATTTGGCTACGAGAAACGGAATCATAACTATTTTTCTAACATCTGTTCCCTTGACCAAGTGGCAGAGCCAGTTCAGCATCGTACATTTTGTGTTAAGTGGCGGTGTTTGATCTCATTGTCGTGTGATGTGAATTCCCTATTGCTAGATGATACTGCGAAAACGTCGAAACGGCTAAAAGTGTTTTAAAAGAAAACACGAATATTCTTGAGCCTCTTAATCTAGAGCGACCCATAAAACCAGTTACAGGCATTCCCAGTACAATGTTGAAATAATAAGAAACAAAAATTTTTGCAGTCAATATTATTATACACACGAATAGTATTAATTAGAATGACATTTTTGTACACGTATACGAAGATAAGGTAAATAGTTATATCTTCATACCGAAAGAATGTACCAAATCCTGTGAATCAGGTGGACGTTTGAATAAGTCGTAGTATACATCCCTCAGTCTTCCCATCGCCAAAACAACTTTTTGGGCAGATGGTTTTTCCTGATGAAATATATCTTTTTCTTTGGTAAATCAGGTTCCTTCTCACGAATTTTTTCTTTTGCTTGTATTCGCCAGTTATCGTCTAACCTTTTTCAACGAAATCAACAAAAGAATCCATTTTGTATCCCAGAAAATGTTGTTCATGACCTTCCAATTTCGTTTTCTGGTGCAGAACCACCGGCTTCCACTCATTGACTGAAATATAACAGGTTATCAGCCGGATGATGTAAAACATCGAGCTTTCACAAACGTTTCTCATAGTAAATTTTTGATGTAAAATGGTACAAAACCTTTCCTCTGCTACACCTCAGATATATCATACACCTTTAATTGCCGATCGTCTAATACCAGCGCGGAAACAGACTCCAGCTTATCTGCAATTTTAGTCCGGGAACTTAATAAAAATTCAGAGGATGGAACGCAGTTTACGTACGAATGAAATGTCACTATTATATCTATTCTTAGCATTATGTATATAGGTACAGTCTGGATCCCCCCGTGGGAGTCGTACAATGCCTGGTCACAGAGAAGTTACTCCAAGCTTCTTTCCTCCAGGTGTGTGGGTGACTCTAGTGAGTGTTGTTAATCGGAAGTGATTGCTTTGTGCTGTCTATATCATGAAAGAAGTGAGAGGGTGCACCCTGTGCTGATCAATTCAAGACAACTATCGGCAAGACACCAACAGAGTCCAACCCCTTCTAAAAGTATCTTTTTCTTTGGCTCCACACTCACTGTGAAGGAGTTTGTCTGCTGGTTAGAAATAGTGCACCGTCATCTCTCTTACTCGATGTCAAAGTCTCAAATGATTAAAATTTCTTCCACCACCATTATGTCTTTGACCTCGGCCAAAAAACGGGCTTCGTATTATATAATGTTACAGATCCGTGTGGTCGTAATGACTTGGTGACAGGGTTTCTATGGGCTTCGCATTCCGCCCCTGTCGTAGCTGCGTTAACCTAACCCGGCAATCCTACCGGGTACAGGGGACCAACAGTTTAACGTGGAATCCGAACCGCGGAAGCGTTCTGGCGTACTTCACATTACACAGCAAACTATGCCAGACGTGAAGGTCGGGTCAGGGCCTTTGAAAAATCCCCACCGAGACAGGGATTCGAACCGGGGACCTTAAGATCACCAGCCAGACGTCTTAACCACTGAGCCACCAGACAGCTAATTCTTGGAGTTAAATTTCACCTCTTGGATACTTTTGCCTTTACGAATTTTAATTTCAAATTCTTACAGCGTTTGATGTAAATGGTCCATAATTTTCTTCGGCAATTTATTCCCGTCTCTGACTCCCTACAAAAGACTTTTTTTCACTCTCTTATGACTGAAATCAAGTGCCAGCTTGTGGTCACTGCCTTTTCTTCCCTTCCACATAATACTGCTTCTACTCCGGTCTGCATGTCAGACGATCATTTTCTATAATCCTTGAGAATGATATGCCGCAAACAATTTTAACCAACTGTGTAGTATGCACAAAAAGAGATATAAAGTTTCTTGTTTGTGACGTGATACAAAGGAACACAGTGTACCACAAACCTACCAATCACTTGTGCTCGTGCAGTCATGTTGTAAATCAGGTAAGAGTATCGAGATGCAATCACTGGGCGCTCACACACGCCACTAATAATAGAATACACGACAGCGGCGAGGTGTGTCTGGTCGATCATCAGCATTGCATGAGCAGATCTCCTGCAGGTAAACAAGCACCACCAGAGACAAAGTCAGCCAGGAAAACAAACTCCTCTCTCCGAGATCTGCTCCATAATTCATGGCCGAGGTGGGGAGGGGGGGGGGGGGAGCTGCTGCCTTCGAGGTGGAAGAGGCGCCATATTCCTGGAAGATGTTGCTGAAAAAGTAACGAAAACAAGAGCGGGGTTGGCCTAACAAGACGGTGATGCCGCAATAATCGCAGCGTAACACGATTGAGATAGCTTATCGTTCCAACTCAAAGAATCCTTTTGATAATTTACGCTAGAAGTTCAAAGATATGGTAAATTGTTGAAAGGATATATATGCTACAGAACACCGAACAGTTATGAAACTACCTTAAACATATTCTCAGTCGAGTTAGGCGAAAAGCGTGGGTAAAATTTCCTGTTCGTGAGAGGAGATCCTTTCCCTGACAGAAACACAGTAAACCATTGCCTTCAGCGGCAGTGTCCTTGCAACTGCTCCAGTACTAGAAGTTATTACGTATTCGCGCAGTAAGATGAAAAATGTATCAATAAAGATTATTTTTGGGATAGGCTTAAGTAGAGGAAAGGAATCAAAGTAGGACATCCATTTTGGTTTTTACCTGTCTCATCTTTGATTTAAACTTACTTTAATTTTAATGGAATACGTTCTTTGGTATGTTTTCAAATAGCCTCCACGGGAGAAGTTAGTAAATATCTAATCATAGCAATTTTTTTTTTTTTTTTTTTTAAAGTTGCAAAAACTGTCTTGAAGAAAAAGGTAGACATAGTCTGTTAAGAATATACACAAAGTTACCAGAAAAGTCAATTAAAATTAACAGAAATATGAAAGAATTTTATTTTAACATTTGAACGTGTGATAAAAAGCTATTAAGCTTATAAGGTATTCCATTAACGACAAAAATTACCATTTTTCCTCACCAATGTTTCTGTTTGTTTTTGCCATGTGAAACAACATTTAAAATCACTTTAACAAATTTACGAAATACGAAATATGAAGGCCTGAATTAGGGAGCGACAAGGGATCCTACATAGGACATCTTCTACTTGGTAGCTGCAGGCATTTAAAAAGAATGTTGGGTAGGTATCAAAGTAAAAAAAAAAAAAAATTACACAGTGACACAGAACAGTATCCTCCAAAGACACTGCAGTGAACAGATTGTTAATTTCGTTCTTTGAAACACAGTAAAAACGTTGTTTAATAAAGCTCTGCAGAAACTTTCACTCTTACTAAAAGCACTGACGGGGGATACTTGTCTCTACCTAGCTCTGCAAACTTCCAAACATATCGTCTCATTCAATATCTACGTGCTCAAATACGTTCTGCTACAACGCAGTACCATTCAAACGAACAAAATCTGGTTCCTACCTAGGGATCCGTGTCAGGGTTTCGTTACTTTCCTCAAACAAAGAATTGTTTCGTAAATATTTTTCTCGTCATTTTTACATCATTGCCTGTTGGGCAAGTGATTATGAGAACTTTTTCCTCTGGCAGTTTGGTGGAACGATATACACTTGCGAAGCATTTCACGATTTCAGAATATGCTCGAGCTATTAGCTTGTCCTTCATCTTCTTCGTTCATCTGAGATACGTCAGTTATGCAGGTACTTTGCATAACCTGCAGCTAACCTTTATTCGGTTGCGTTAGCGGGATGAGATTAACCTCGGCAACGGCGCAATGTGAGCCAGGTAGAAACTCTGGCACTAGTGTGTACCAATTCTTACTTCTTATTTTCGATAACATCGTAAAATTTTAATTTACTGCTTTTAAATTATGTCACAATTAACGACAAGGACAGTCCCTTCTAGTTATTTAAACTGGGGCTCAAATTTACCATTTTGTATCAAATGCACGGAAAATGTCAAAACTTCGCTCATCCTGAGGTAATACAGCTGGGGTTATTTTTTTTTTTTTTGTTTTGTTTAATGTCTCATCAGCGTCGGATTTATTAGAGCCGGGATAGTGTTCGAGACCTGGAGCTGGAAGGAATTCAGACATAGCCTTTGGAAGGAAAAATCCTTGAATCATGGAAAATCGAGATGGACGGACTGGGATTAGAATCTGATCTGCATCCTCCAGAATGAGAAGGCAGGACGCTCCGATCAAGCACCAGGCTTGGTCATTTGAATGAAATTGTCGAAAATGAATAATCCATTCTACTTAAAAATATATATATTTTTTTTTTTTAAATTAGGTTTTAATATAGGTGCTGCTCTTTGGTGTATTGCGGTATAGCAGCAATAAGGCGCCCGGCCAGTGTATTTCTGATTAAAAGCAACGCCCCCATTGTGTGCGCTGCGCCCCGGATTAAGCTCTATGCCGCTCATCCGCCACAAAGAACGGACGACGACAAAGTTTTACGCGCCGGCAATAAAAGAAAGTTGTAGCTCGTAGGTCACTCGAGTGATAAATATTTAAACTTATTCCCGCACACCCGTCTGAATGCAAAATATGGCCGGAGCTGGTTAAATGATGCAATAAAGGGCCACCACTGCACTTCCAGCGATAAACTTCTAATTCGGCCATAAACTCGTTTCATAAACTTTCGAGTATTCCATCATGCGAAATGTTCATTCCGGGAAATTTGTGCGCCGAAGACTTCATTCTCATCCCAATGCAAAAAAAAAAGTTTTTAACAGCTGTATCTTATTTTAGTGAAGATTGCAGATCTGCATTACAATTAATCATTAGTACAGTAACGGTCTAACATTGAATATTATTATTTTTTATACCAGTGATTTTATGAATTAGAGATTGTAGAAATACTGAATTGAAATACAATTAAATTTATTGTAAAAATACACGCAATGAATTACAGGAATATCCATTTTATTAAATATGAGCTCTACAATCCACAATAAAATTAAATTACTATTACATTACAAAATTCGGCCATGAGCCCCCCAATGAGGAAAAGTATTTCCTGTTTCCCGGATTATTCTCAGTCGTTTGAGCAGAGTTCCAGCAGCGTTGGCTACAGGGCGCATATGGATACGAACAGTATGCAGCGTGCACGAAGTCAAAAACAAAATGTTCGGAACATTACCGTTATCCTTAGACAGCTGGTTCCACACTGCAGCCGATTACAAAACAGCCTCACTCACAATACTGGTACCCCTCTGCAGTACAAGAGAAAAAAGAAACACTTTCCCTCAACACGCGCATCGCTTTGGTATCGGCGTCCATCTTCCTCCACGTGCCGATAACGAGTCCTCTAGGTAAGCCGTCGGAATGCCGGCCTGCGAATCCTCCCTCTCGTGACCACCAACAGCGCTGCCGAATGGGTGCTCATCTCTCCACACTTGGCACACTAGGTGTCATCGATTCATATAAAACAAAATATAACCACATATGACTATCACAACATGCTAGTTACACTGCACTGGCTTTCCACTCATACTCCATGCGCACCAACCAAAATTGGAATTAATATTAGCCTCACATAAAGAAATGTAATACACGCGACTGTATGAGTGTATTACAACATAAAGTCCAATAATACTTTATGTCGCACATCAATCTAAAATATTTAATGCTTAATTTTCCCAGAATCAGTAACATTCCTGAGTAAATACGTCGTTCCATCTTGTTAGATTAACTGTTACGACATCAACCCTAACGATTGACGTTGTGCCATCGCTGTATCTTCGGACTTTTTCTTCTTTTGAACTTTACGCTTCACTGAGGTCATTACAGAAAGAAGATAGTATTGGACAAGAGAGGGAAAGGAATTCAGCTGTGGCCTTTTTGAGTGAATCATCCCGACATTCACGTGGGATAAATTCTAAAAACCATGAAAAAACGGATCCTAGACAACCGTAAGGGATATCAAACTCGTTTACTCCCAAATAAAAGGAACTGGCGTTAACAGCTCACCCACTACGTTGGGTGTACCCGGAAATCTTGGTGCAGCCATCCAAGAGTACTTTTTTTCCAGCAGCGACTGATTTTCTGCTACAAGTGGAAAAGAAATCTGCAATTATTCGAGAGAAAAATTGAATTGGTGGATAGCGAAGAAATAACATTTGTTTGTTTTGTGGTTACCATACATATTCCCAAACCTTTCCGACTTTAAATTTCCTCATTCTATCACATCTTTCACTTAATACAATACGTGTTTTGAGACGTTCTAGTAAAAAAGAAGTAAGAAGTGTTACTCCAGATATTGAGGCTTTAGTGGCGATAATGTTTGTTTACCGATAGTGACAGTTCGAATCCATTTCGAAGTTTGAAGAAAACGATCGAAAAATTCTGGACTGTAACTCTATCTTCTTTAATATACTGTAAATTTCTGCACAGTAGGAGTCTTTTCTTAGTAGGTTTAAATTTTTTTAATTGGCTTCCTGTTCTGTGATGATCTGTTTTATTAGCAGCTATCTAACTAAATAAAATAGTGAGTCTCGATATATACAGATGGAAACGATGTATACATCGTATTAATACGTCTATTGTGTGTTACATTTTCTGTGTACTTTTGAGGTAGAGTGTTGATCAAATCCTAGCATTTGCCAATGTGATCACTCAAAACCTCCCACAAAACTGTAAACATGGCGATGGGGTATTGAGGTAGGAATGTGTACCGATCGTATTTTCCCTTGTCGAGTTAGACATCACATGGGTAAACTGTCAGATTCCACCACCGAGACCACGTAGCTCCACTTGAAGCAAACAATTCCATCACGGTGAATCATGTGGTACGGTGAACAATATCTGAAGGAACGGGGAGAGAAACGGGAATGTCGGAAATGGAGGAAAATCTCAACGCGACTGATTTTCAAAACACACTTACGTGAATTTGATCTTATCAATGTGTATGAAACGATGATCATGCCGCCCTGTGAGTTTTTCCACGCAAGTAAACGCCGCCATACTGGGCACAGGGAAGGAAGACCCCGGCACAGATTAAAATTTCGAAACATCCTGATCACTATTTACAGCTGTTGATGGATGATAGGGTTGTCGACACATTCTGCGTCAAAAACTAGGTGTTACTCAGAACACACAGATGCTTACGTGGTAGCCCTTGGGCCTAATATTTGGTAGAATATGGATTATGTTATTCTGATTTGGGTTTTCTGTAGTTTCTAGACATAACCACCAACGAATGCCGGGATGTTTGCTTCAAAAGACCATGGTTGAATTCCTTCCCTTGTCTCAAATCCTCTCCCGGATCTAATGACCTTTATGAACCGTAAAAAATTTAAAAGATAAATTATCCGATCCAGAGACTACTGCGGGACTTGAGGCCAGTTGGTAGTTGGTCGAGAGAAGCAGTCTCTCTCTTGAGGAGTGGAGCTCAAGAGAAAGGCGTCGATCAGTCAGTCAGTCCTGAGCGGAGTCGCAGAGTTGCATTTGGAATTCAAAGGCGACGGCTGCACCGCAATCAGCACTGGCAGCCGGAATATGATATACGGAGCGCGTCACAACCACACAACTAGATTTCGCTGATGATTCGGAAACCGCACCCCGGTAGCTTCGCGCTCTGTGCGCGGCGAATGTTAACGAAGTGCGCTCGTACCACACACGTTGGAACGCCAAGTCGTGATCAACAGATCCATCCTTTGGTATTGCATCAGAGTAATATATAATTTTTGGAATGATATAAGACAAATAGCGAGGATGAAGGAAGATCGGCTGATTTGTAGCAATTGTTTACTTGTCAACTGAAATTGGTGGGTAGGAAACCGCTTGGAACGTCTTACAAAACATTTGTAAATGATGAAGTGTTTTCCTAATAGATACCAAAATACCCGTAAAGTTCCTTATCCCAGAAAACATAAACAGTTCATCATAACATGTTTTTCAAACTATGAAAAAAGAAGTATTACAGTGTGTTATAAAGAAATAATGATATATTTGCTTATTACTTTTTACTTATGGCTTTACGCCCCATCGACGTCGATGTCATTAGAGACGGGATGGGACTGGAGACAAGGAACGGGAAGGAATTCGGCCATCGCCTTTTGAAAGAAGCATCCCGGCATTCGCCTGAAGTGTTTTGGAGAAACCGGACGGGGATTTGAACTGGTGTCCTACCAAATGCGAGGCCAGAGCGTTAACCGCTCACCCACCACGCTCGAAAAAAAACCAAAGATTTTCTCATATATGAATACGTGAGTTGTTACTCATGAACACTGCCGTCAATGCGATCAAGGAATGGGAAGAAGAAAAGAGAGCAATACAAATAGCTTAACTGTGGTCGCAGAATACGAATCTACAAAAAATATCGAGTATCTTATATCTGTTTTCTAATTCCTCACGCCACGTGACAGCTGTTTGCTAATAATGTATTTCTTCAGCAAATGTATATATATAAATATTCTTAGCACACATATGAACATTCCAACTTTCTCACAGTAATTACGTCATAAACGTCTCTTCTTTGTAAGAATCTTTCACTAACGTTTGTAGCCGGCCTGAGGGTAGGGCTGTATTTTCGCCCTATCAGTTCTCTGCTAAGAGCCAATAGTGGAGCCCTGCCAGACCTGTCTGAGGGGCGGAAAGAATGAGAGTGGTCGAGTAGGAAATGGACCGTCAGATCCGTCTCGAAGCGCTGTGCGATTAATCTGACGCGGAAGCAGGACTAATCATCCGGGCTGCGCTGGCCGGAACCAATCAGCAGCCGAGCCGGCCACGTGCCGCCCTGTAAATAGCACCGATACCAGGCGTGCCAACTCTTAAAAGCATACTCGCTTCTACAACATTACCAATGGCTATTAAAATGGTTATCAGTTCCGGAGTTTCAAGATGAGGAGCTAAATTCATTGTGATGCAACCTCCAACTTTATGCTTCCGTATCAGAACACATATGGACCGAGCGGAGTGGATGAGCGGTAACGCTCTGGCACTCTGGCCTCGAATTAATGAGACCGTGGGTTCAAATCCCCTTCCGGCCATCCAGATTTAGGTTTCATGGTTTCGCCAAATCACTCCAGACGAATTCCGGGATGGTTCGTTCAGAAGGGTTGTGGCCGCATTCCTTCCCCCCAGTCCTATTTCGCCTCTAATGGCCTCGACGTCGACAAGGCGTAAAGCCATAAGCTAAAAAAAGAAAAAAAAGGACTCTTAAACGGAATAAGTCTGATAACTTTAAAATTGTAATATGTAATGAATATCGTTGACCAAATATCAAATACAGTACTTAAAATTTTGTAAATTATACTAAACTGAAATTTCTTATAAGTAGAAGGGGTTGAATATATATATATATATATATATATATATATATATATTTTAAAGGCGTTTGAGATATCGATGTTTATAGCTAGTCAAGTAGAAGATATATTTTATTTTCAATTTTTTTTATGAATAAATATACGCGTGATCAGCGGAAAGATTTGTCAATCTTAGACCATTTTGTACCCAGGTCTACCTAAAAAATGTTGTTGTCTACAAAATTTAAGACTGGTCTTCAATATCGACTATATCCTATATTTAAAAAACACATACTAAAAAGCTTACATCTAAAGGAATTTATAGGTCACAAGAAAAATTATCAAATGTTCTCGGTTTGCAGTTACTTTGGCGCATAGTAATGATATTTTGTTTGAAGTGGACTTAATTCAAAATACATTCTATTCTATTGAATGGGATTGCGCTATTTAATGAAATAAAACTTAATATTTGAATTTTTAATGAGTAAGGAAGTCGTATAATTTAAAAGATATTAAAGTGAAAAAAACCTGGTTATAAAGTCCACAGAAACAACACTTATCAAACAATTTCAATCCAATATTTAGTCATTTTTTTTGAAGTATGTCTTCTCCGCTCTTATTATTATCATTTTCTTTGTCGTACAAGTTTTAAGACATTTTGACAATGATTTACATCAAATGGGAGATAAGAGTTTGGGTAACTGCTGTCATGAATGTCAAGAAACATCTTTCCACGTCTTAATCTGTGTGCACAGGGAAGTAACAAAAGCGAACCGCTGCCACCTTGCGATATTGAGAAATAAGGTGTGGGATCTGTTTAATTACTGTATTTAACCGACTGCTCTTCAATGAGCAGCTCCCATGAAGACATATTTCCACTGCTATGTATCTTCATCCCGAGACACCGGAACTCGGGATCCCTGGGCAGGCAAAGTAGTTCCAACGACTGCACTAGAACAAACACTAATTGTTTCGCGTCGCACGCAGGCAGTGAATTAATTACTGGTGGCCTTCCTAAGAGGCGCTCCACTGGGAAATTGTAGCGCCGGCAACGGAAGGGAGGGGGGAGGTGCACAAGCGCACTGAATGCGGACCATTCACTTAACAAGAAACTCGAGCCGCGCAAGAAGCAGGTACCCCCTCCCCTCCCCGGGGCAAAGTGCTTTCAATTGGTTTGTTGCGTTCGGGGTGGGCGCCCCGTCCCGGCTACACGCACTCCCGACTGCTTTGCAAAATTAATTATGTTATCGTCAGTACTCGGGCTGCAGGGGAGCAGACGGCAGGACAGGTTCCGTTCCAGAGGGCGCAATTTCCTGCCAACGGTTACGGCCTCCAATTCCACTAAGTCTTACGTCCAGATTAGGATTCCGCTTCCGTATATCTCCGTTAATGTTGGTTAGATGAGGCCATCTCGAAGCGGTAGTTTCCTCCTCTACGTGATCCCAAGTCTTACTCCCTGTCTCAGGTAGCGAGTAACCTAGTCTCATATCACAGCGTCTTCAAGTATATTGTCACCTTTTGACCTTTAGGTACTTATTAAAAGCTGCGTGAATACGGAACGCAAAACGTATAAATGTTATCATTATTTTTAACGTCTTGTATCTTAATCAGCAGTGCCTTGGGTCTCAATATCTATGCTTTTAAGGGAAATTAAACAGAAACTTGAAAGTTATTATTATTTTTCTTCCTTAGGTTACTTAAGCAAACAATAGTACTGCAAGAACATTTCAGAACGTTTTGTATGCTTGTATGTATAAAGAAAAACTGTTTGGTTACAAATATAGTAGCAGAAATGATCAAGCCAAATATGGGTACGGTTAACGTTCAAATTTCGCATTTAGAAATATGCGGTTTTGAAACTTATCCCGGTCTCCTAGATTTCATAAAAAAAGTACTATTTTCACGTTCTTAGTTCAAAATACTATAATCTCCGGAATGTAATTACCCCACCGCCAACAAACAGCAAAAAATACTCTATTGTTTAAAAGTCTTAATTTTGTAGTTATTTCACCGATGTTAATTTCCGTTATCTAACAATTTAAATTAAGTAAAATTAGCTAGATAATACAAAGTCCTGCATTACTTCTGAATAGAAAACTATTAGTAATATACAGCTGAACTATGGATATCATACATGCAACGTTTAGTTTTTTAATCGTATTGGGAACATGAATACCTACGAATTTCAAAGATCGTAGCAGTGAGAAAATTCCTTTATATGAATTGTAAATACAGTGAAACAGAGAAAATACTACAGTGAACTGATAGTATTTACAAAATTATAACTGGAGTTGTGGGAATTATGTGTCAGCCACAGCAGTGATGATTGCATCAGTTGTCTCGGTTATTTCTTTCTCAACTTTAAAATTTGATAACACTGTAGTCAAAATTAATTCATTGATGAAATCTATCGTTATTCAGGGATTAACGAGACAATACACACGGACAGAACTATTCATTATCTACAAAAGTGTAGCTAACGTCCGTTTCCAGTTTTCTTTCATACATAAGACTGGTCTCGAACTCGAGGTTCAGCAGGTGAAGATTTATCACAACAGTACAACGCTACTGAGACGAACAGTCCAACAGGAAGACTCAGATGGTTCACATTTTCCGGCTTCCGGCGACAGCTGAGCAAACAGTCAATAAACGACAACACATGTGGCTGATCGTACCTTTACAGGAAGCAACGGAACTGCTCTGCTGTGATTTTGAGGAACCAAAAAATACGCTATCTATGCTGACATATTATAAAAGTCCGTTTGGAACTATAACTGTACCACAAAACCAGTTACAAGGTACTTGCCACTTCCGTAAATTAATGTAGAGTGAATCACACAACGGAAATTCCGTTCGCCGTATCTGTTGCTGGGATCTCGTCTCCACTCTGCCGAGCACCTGCCGTGTCTCCCCTGTAATGAGGTCACCAGTAATGGGCTGAGCCACGAGACACCCGCCTACAGCATCGGGCTACAGCTTCTCTCAGACTGCTGCGGTTTACACCAACCTTGTAGCCTGCAGATCTCGGTAGCTTAGAAGCTAGTGTCGCGAATCAGCGGTTCAAGTATGCTATGGTCGACGCAGGCAGTGTTGGGGCTAGCACGATGGCCTCACATTGTGAGGGTTGCTGGTTGGACCCTTTTTTTTTTTTTTACTTATTGCTTTACGCCGATGACGGGATGGGACTGGGAACAAAGATCGCATTCGGGAGGACGCCGGTTCAAATCCCCGTCCGTGCAACCAGATTTGGATTTTCCATGGTTTCCCTAAATCACGCCAGGCGAATGCCGGGTCGTTTTCTTCAAAAGACCATCGCCGAATTCCTTCCAGTTCCTTCTCTCCAGTCCCATTCCGCCTCTTACGACCTCGATGTCGACGAGGCGTAAAGACACAACGAAAAAAAAAAAAATGGATAGAAGGGGGAACAAGGAGCTTGTAACATTACAGTTACCTTCCGCCGGCAACTAAGTAGTGCCTCTGGAGCGGAGTGATACATTTTTTTCTAAGTCAGTCGCATGCGAATTGTCGCAGACCGCCGTCACGTTGTGAAAGCATTAGCCTACGAGTATATCCTTATTGTATGATGTAGTTTCGTATGTGTAACTGTGTTTAAGAAGAGCTTTATGTTGTAGATAGGAACAGTGAATGTAAAAGTGAAGTTAGATAGTTTAATTTTCCTTTTGTCTCAAGAATTCTGTAATATTTCGGATACGAAGTTTCGATTAGCCTTTACTTTGAGATTTGATGGTGGCCAAACCGTTCACATGTGTTAACGTGCTTTATCAATAAACTTGTCTTGGACGAACTATTTAAAATTAAATTAGTTTGCTTCTAGAACTGTGTCATTGAGAGAACATATATATAAAAGTGTTCTTACATAGCTTACAGTGATCAGGACTGAAAATATTAATAAATGTTCTTACAAGCTTCTTTGGGTTATTTGAGCCTGGTCGAGGTCATTAGAGACGGGAAATGACAGGGGGAAAGTGACTGGAAGGAATTCGGATATGCCTTTTTGAGGGTATCATTTGCCTGGAATGATTGGGGAAAACCATTGAAAACCCAAATCTGGATGAGCGGACAGGGATTCGAACCCGCGTCCTCCCGATTGCGAGTCCAGAGGAGAAAGGAACGGGAAGGAATTCGGCCAGGGCCCTTTGAAGGAAGCATTCCGGTATTCGCCTAGAGTGATTTGAGGAAACCATGGAAAACCTAAACCTGGATGCCTGGACGGGGATTAGAACCGGCGTCCTCCCGAATGTGCGGGTTCGAGTCCGGGCTCGGACGTGGATGGTTTAAATTAATTGTTGTGTTCTCAACACTACACTGTCCAAAAAATTACATAATCAAAGCATGATACAATGGTAAGAACAGCTGGCTAAATGGTCTCTAAGGTCAAGGGCTATATTTTCGTAAAAAGTCTGCTTTGGGTAACAGATGATTTTAATTAATGTTGTGTTTATCATCTAATGAATTGATTGAAATAAATACACCAAAATGAATGGTAAAAGCTGGCTGGTAACATGAATTATACGCTTCTGCTAGCTTTGGGGCTTAGCCGACCAAATTTCATTTTTTAGAGCAAAAAAGCTTTTGAAGTCACAATATACTTCCATTCCAGTTTCCTGATACAGTAAAATGATATACCGTAATGATGATTTTTAAAAAACCCGTAAAAAGTTACTCAGAATGCTTATGGTTTGTTATTTCAATTTTGGGAATGGTTTTGGATAGAAAATAAATAGTTCCCGTTATACTTCTTTATTTCCATATTTGCCAGAAAGCTCTTAATTATATAATCAAGCTCACCCGCAGAACAGAAGCGCTTCAACAGTTTTGGTAACTTTTTTCAATTTAATAAACAGCTATTGCCAAACATATTAGAATTTTCTTCATTAAGCCTAAGGCCGCACTCTCATTACCTCACATGGGTGGCAGACAAAGAGTTGACACTCCTGTGTTAGTTCCGCCCGCCTCCTTCACTATCATCCAACTGAAGGTTCATGGCAAAAGCAACCCCTTTTTTTAGGCAAAAAATTCTCTCTCAGAGCAAGGAAACGTAAAATTCAAGCGTTCCTTACACGTGTGTGAACTGTCTTGTTAGCTATATATTGATGTGTTTTTGTGACTCTGTTAGTCAAACGTGTGAGATGAAAAGCGAGTACAGCCAGAATTAGCCCAGACGAAAAGTTAAACTTGATCTATGACCCAAAGGATTTGCTTTGCGAAATACGAATGATTACTTAGAAGTGTTAAAGGGAGTCAGAGACGATCTCAGTAAGATTCGAACCGGCGACCCGTGGGAGTCGCCTGCCAGAGAGAATTGAAGATGTCGGAGACCGCCGGACACTTGGGGCCACAAACAGCTATCGACCTGGCGGCCAGCATTACTGGCTAATGTAATCTGTGGTTTGCGGTCACTCTACCACTTCTCCCCAAGGACTGTTCCAGCGGCAGCTGCGGCATTAAACAGTGATCGGGCAATCCTCCGAACAAACACAGGTAATTCACACTTATTACTATTGAACTGCCTAGTACAATTGTGTTCGTCAACTTCCTTGTGGCAAAAAATAAAAAATAAAAACAGAAATGGGGCGAAGCATAACGAAACAGATTTTTTTTTTTTTTGTAATTAGCGGAAAAAGAAAGTTACAAATTGCGAACGTTGCCAATTAGTGCTTTATTGTTCATATAACGTAATTGCAATTGCGTTGATTAAAGCCAGAAACTCAATTGGAGGAAATACATTTAGACAATAAAGTCGAGTACCACAAACGAAAATAAAGTTAACACTAACTAAATCGATGTTACATTCGATGTATCAATTATCCGCCTTTAAATTTTATTAAGCTCTTTGTTTCTCTTTAATCTTTACGGAAGTGAATAAATCAAATTAGAGCGTTGAGATAAAATGAATTTGTATCCACTTAGTCAAACTTCAGTCTTTGTATTGAAGTCACGAGAGCAATTGTTTAACCGCAGAGAGCGAATTCACCAAGGGTAGCTGCATCAAACGTATCTGAATTTCATACACATACTGTCTAATTCTAGTTCATGTGAATCATGCGGAAATGTGTAGATGGGAAAACTGTTTAATAGTTTTACCGACTGAAATACTAATATAATTGAAACAAAGGCCTGTACAAGCAAATATAAATTTTACTGTCAAGCACGTAATTTCAGCAATTATTACTAATGTAATTACAGACTGATAATATTCTAAATGCGTCAGCCTCTTTTGGACAGCTCTGTCAGCAATTTGTATTTAACAAAACAAATTTTGTAACAGATCTAACTTACGTCCTATATTAAATAATTTTATAATAGGATGCAAATATATGTATATAACACATCTAACGCATACAAAAAAATTTTACCTCTAAGTTATAGCATTTTCAAAAAAATATTAATACCGAGACTAGTCCAAAGTTACTGCGGTGGATAGCAAAAATATAGCTGTTGGATGAAATTTCTGAATTACAAAGACATACAGTTTTTATACTGTACCATTAATTGTAGAAAAATTTGAAAAAAAAACTATACCGTGCCAAATGATCACATTCGACAAACCTGGCTACGATTTATCTGGCTGAAGTTCTTCTTTTGCTCAGCTTATCTCGTGAATATTTTTCTCGTAATAGAAATATAGTGCTTCGCTTATGAGAGGGATTTTTTAGGAGCTTAACTGTCAATTTGTAGTATAAACGTAATAATTTTAGGAGTTGTTTAGTTCAGAACATCGACTGATGCGGTTAGTTTTGAACCAACCTGAACTTTTAGATTTTTTTGGATGAGGAGGTGTCTCAAACCTGAGATTCGTTGGCGAAAACTGGAATGATTATAAATTTTTGTGTCTGTAATACGATTTCCACCAACAGGAGTATCAAAATGCTTAAAATTCTTCTTGGGTGTTCAGCCGGGTAAGTTCTGACAAGCACGACGTTTAGGCAGGTACATTCACTTTCCTCTTCAGGTGAACAAGTAGGTAAGTGATTACTGCGACAACGCGTCGTTGAAGGTGATTGACTCGCGTTTCTGACTCATATAATTACTGATGGCGGCTAGCGGACGCATATGAGGCCCGCTGCGAAAGCTACTCTCCCATAAGCCTATGGAGTTTGCTTGGTTAAGTGTTATCGACATGATAACAATATCAGAGGCAACCATGAAACTCAGCGTTTAGATGTTCTGCAACTCTTTTCGATTAGTTAGAAGTAAAGTATAATACTCATACATTTATACTAGTCAATGCCTTCTTCCCGTTAAAAGCATGCTAAAGTCTTGGCTTAATTCGCTATTGGGCATCTCATTGCAATCATTTTCATAGAATGAAGCATTTTGTTTGTTCCCTCAAACAAAGCAGAAGAGTAATTTCGTTACTCATTGCATTATTTACATTCTTGGTATACACTGATGCCAACCCAGACTCCAATCAGTTATGGATTCACACCTAATATCACAAGTGATATAACGCTTTATATTCAATTTGATTGATGCATAAAAGATGCCAGTCTTGACTTCTAAAAATACAGAGGAGTACACGTGGGACTATATGATGTCTTTGCTCCGTTGCAAGTTATGGCACGTTAGCCGCCGTCTTATTTTAACCACCAGTTCACCTGTTACCGCTCTGAAGTCGCGGGCCATTTAACGCCAGAAGGCGCCTTGAACAGTCGTTAGCCATTAGCGACCAGCTAGCGGCGACAGCAATGATTGATGCTCGCAGCAATTGTGTTTGCCTGACGACCATGTAGGGCTTTCGCAAGAGGTCGTCTGCCTTTGTGCTCCTTACGCTGCTACGCGAGTAACCGAAACAATTCCTCTTAGTCACGGCCTGACAGAACCCTGTCGTGGCCTCCTATAAATGTCTTTTAATGGCCATGCAACAGAAGTCAGTCTGGCAGTCCCCGTGGTAATACTATGTTGAAGGGGGAAAATTTGGTGTAAATCGTAGTTTTGGAGATTTTTCACTTGCACGTCGTAAGGGGGCGTCTATTAAATACGTGAGGTGAAATATTGGGGGGAGGGGGGTCCGGCGAAATCGCACGTAATCTCACCAACGGAGGGGGGAGGGGTAGAAGGAAATCTCACATCACCTTTTTAATTTCTTGAAGAACAGAACAGCTAAAAAAATAGATCTACAAACAACGTCAATACCGACTTTAGGGGGGGGGGGAGCTATAACCTCCCTAGATGCAGGAGAGCTAAAAAGACTGCGGGGGTGGGAGGGGTCCAACCAAATCTCACCAAATCTCACCGCGGGGGGAGGGGGAACCTGAATTCCGGAAAAAACATCTCACGTAATTAATGGACGCTCCTGTTGTCCTTGTTTCAATAAATTTCTGTTTGCAGTTTCATTCTGTATGTTTTAGTATTGAGATGTTGCGCGAGTATATATTTGAAAAGTTTCGGAATATTAAGTTGGTACGTTGAGGTCGCGCACCAGAGTGTGTGAGGGTCTTTTGAGAGAGAGTCAGTGTAGTAGAGTGGGAAAAAAACAATATGGCGAGGGTGGGAAAAATTAGCGTAAGCGGCAGGCGTTTTACTAACTGTATCGAAAGGAGACGGTGAGGAGCGATAAAAATGAATACTGATATCATTTAGGAGTTGGGCTATGAACAACTCAAACACGTATAAAGTAAACTGTGGATGTATATTTTTAGATGCAGTGAATGTTAATCCGAGTGAAGTATTTTGTATGGTTTGTGCGTGTATAGCGTTGTTTTATGGTTTGTGAATAAACGTGAAATGGTTGTATAAATAGTTGGTGACCTATTTATTTCAGTGTCCACTTGAACAGACCATCCAGTGAATCAAGAATAAACCTCAATTTTAAATCCGATTCAAGCCTGTCCCGGTTTTCCCTCATCAAAACCAATTAGCCATTTAGAAGGAATGAAGGTCAGTATTTATGTATAAGGAGCATACGACCGACCTACATCGATTTACAACATCAATTACTGCAACAAAAAGTATTTAAATCATGAACAGTTATGGCTATAATAACTACACGAGGATTGTCCGAAAAATTCTTGACCTCTGTCACCGATGATAATACCGGGTATTGTACTTTGTTATTAGTGTAATAATCGTTTAAAATTCCCTGTCATGCGGATGATCTTCCCATGCTGTAATCACAAGTAAGCCATACCGAACGTATATTTAGTTTCGGTGCTTCTACGTTTCGTCCGATCTGCTTCTGCCTTCTTCTACGACGAAACTGCACTGAAATTTGTATCACACGCTCTACCAAAGCCGACCAAAAGCATGGAAATTATTTATTCCGGTCAAGGAAGCCTTCTATTGCAAATATATACTTGTTTGCAGAATATGATAATTACAGAATTTAATACGATTTCTTATTCTATTGTAATGTCTATTTTACCATTACGTAACCGACTGCTAGTCACCCAACACTAAGCTGCAACCGCCT